>OW052058.1:0-1200000 GCA_932526445.1 Phragmatobia fuliginosa | reverse complement strand
TATACTTCCACATACAGCACAAGCGAAAAAACACAACAACGCTATCTACCGAAGAAACATTGAACCATGGAATAAAGAACTACACGGAGTTACTTCTAATCCTGAATCGCGATATAAAGACTCTCACACCTATTAGCATATGCTAATAAGCAGTTGTGCATATGCACAAAGATCTGAATACTTAAGAGAATAGTCTAACAAAGGATTTATGAGGGGCAATGATATTATTCTAATTGCTATTGCGAACAATTTACTGAAACTTTTAAGAAAATCTTCAGCTCATCAAAATAATAACTTCATTATATTAAGTCGATGAGCCGATAGCAGAATTATTTCTTTCAAATAAAACGGGCTTAAGTGGAATTAAAAAGATTATCTGTTCTGTAAGTCGATAAAAATACTTTATCATGAAAAGTAAAAAGTTCTAATTGTAAATTTCTGTGCAAAGCTTTAATATAAGTATCTTAGTCTTGAAATAAATATATAAAATTTATTACTGTAATGTATGTTCTTTGATACAATAATATAAGAACGCTTAAAATATATGAAGCTTATTAGAAATGATCTCCATTGGCTGCTTTACAGTGCTTATCAGTTATCAGTATAAGTACACACTCTTTCCACGGGAAAGAGACTTCACTGCCAATCTTATGGATTGCTTAAGGACTCTAAAGTATCATGACATTTTGAGCAAGCCATATTCTCTAAAACTAACCGTAAATTGAGATCGAGACTAGATGATGTGTGTGCAGCTGTGATAAAGTCCCGGAATGTTCGTTCCCAACCAATCTTGGGTAGACCGAGCTTCATGACCAGGCGCTGAGTCTTGCTGAAAAGACCATTCTAAGTTTAACTAACTTCTCAATCATCTTGATATACTTGTGTCGATGTTTTCTTATCTTTTGCACATAACATAATAAATAAATTCCTCTAACATAAAAATACATTTTCAAGACATAGAGAGCCTCTAGGTTTAGAAAATATTTTCCGATTCACGTGAAACAAGTGTTGAAAATGCGAAGCTTAACGACATCGCTCAGAATTTTCCAGACTAACGGAGTCTTTTAGAAATCTCCGAGTGGGTTTTTTAACGTCACCTCATGCATCAGTGGTCGGATGTGAATCATAAAATGCATAACGTGTAAGTGAAATCCGATGGAGCGAGAAATGCTTTGAGATTTTATTCAAGAACGATACAGGGGGATAGACGAGTTCGCATATTTATGAGTTTCATGTTTGCGCTATTGAGATTATGTAGCACAACGGCACGGTCACTCGCCTTCAAATATTCAGCCGCTATCGTGTTGCAGAGTGACGAGAATATAAAGCCGCTGAAGAAATTTCTATATCATCTTTCTGTCACGCTTCTAATGGACTGAAGTGAATCCCCTAAGGAGATTTTATGATATCCTGCCGTGAATAATTTGTGTGGAAAATGCGGTGCGTAAATAAAACATTAATATTGAGGCTGACAACTCCAGGGACTGCTTTGATAACGTGATATTGTAATCAATACGGTGGATGTTGGAAAGTTGCTTTTATATTAATGATTGTTTCAGTAATTACAGTCAGTTATATTGTTCTGAAGACGAGTGACACGAGTAAAACAAAACCTTTGTACCCCTTTTAACGAAAATTGCGTCGACGGAGGAGTATGAAATTCTGCACAATTATAGTTTATGTGGAAGAGGACTACAGGCAGCTATTACTTTTCTAAATATGCATAAATCACACTACCATGTATTAGACACATACACGCATAGGAAAACATTTGTCAAATTAATATTTTAGAGTAGCTTTGGCGAAATTCGTGATTAAAGAAGTTATAGTCTTTGACAATGGAATCTTAATAATGTATATAAAGGTTTCTGAACAATTCGGAACGTAGGTATAGTTAGTTAATACGTAACTTAAATAACCGAAGGTCAACCACTGAGTACCTGCTTTTGTACAATATTTAGTATTTTGTTCGTTTGGCCAACGTGGTGTGATAAGCCTGAATATCCTTTCTAAGATTGGGCCTATCAGTAGAATATTTAAATCTATTGATATTATAATGTAATTTGATTTTTATTTTGCGTGGGTGTTATTTAATCACATTTTAATATAAATATTTCGTACAGATGTAAGCCACAGTGCGATGCTAGTTTAAAAATAGCCCATGTTGCTCCTTTGGTCACCAACTTTATGCCTGTCAATATCGGTCTGGATAGAAAAAAAGTAAAATTAAAAGAAAAGTAAAAGTAAAAAGTAATCTCTGGCATGGATATGCCAGAGATTACATTTTTCGTAACGTATGTGGAAGAACGGGAATCGTGTTCCTCCAATACAAAGAGAGGATCCTCCGACCAGGCGAGGTGATGATGCCTAGTGGGCCACTGCCCAACAGTGAATGTTGGGATGTTGTATATATGCAAATTGGCGCGAGAATGTCTCTTTCGCGATTCAGGATTAGTAGTTACTCCTTATATTTTATTCCATGTTTTTCTACCTAGTTCAGTGTTTCTTCGCAAGATGGCGCTGTTGTATGTTTTAGTAGCGCTGTATGTGGAAGTCGCCACACCTACGTAGAAAACACCCAAACTCCGAAACAAATATCCGTAGATCATAAAACAATTGAAACAACCCAGGAATTGAACACGAGACCTCAAGCACAACAGTCGCATACGCTAACACTTCGCCACCAAGGCAGTCGTATATATTTTGAAGTTACCATACACAGACTCTGCCTATCTTGGGATCAAGTAGTGAATGTGTGCGATAAAATTATTATCAAATTGTTAAGATTGTGTATACTAATATACATGTTATGTTCATAGACCGCCTTGTTGGGCTAGGGGTTAGCGTATGCGGCTGCTGATCAAGAGGTCTCTGGTTCGATTCCCGGGTCGGATTAAATATTTGTGTGATCTACAAATATTACTTTCGGAGTCTGGGTGTTTTCTATGTATATTAAGTATGTATTTACAAAAAAAAATATGTTTATGTATTTATATCAGTTGTCTAGTACCCATTATACAAACTCTGCTTAGTTTGTGACTAGATGATGTTGTGTGTAAGATGTCAAAAATATTTATTTATTATTTATAGAGATGCATAGAACTTTTTCTTGCGACACAGCTTAAGATGTTTGCAACAAACTTATAACAGCAAACAATACAATGAAATTAACAGAAGCAAAAGTTGGTGCCGAACAAATTCAGGTCGCAGCAATGTAGAAGTTTTATCTCGTGTAAACTGGCGAGATTAAGTTTGTGTGGCCTGAATAGAAGTAGTGTGTGATATCGACCGAATTCGCGTTTAGCTAAATTGAGGTTATTGCAATAAGTTACTAAAGTTGATTCTTGCTTATCAGAGAAAAGTTTTTATGGGTGCTTCAATAATCGCCATGAATTTATTGGAGCATTATAGTCTTGGTGTGAGTGTCTCTTCAACAGTGAGATTGTTTTTTCTATATGAACCTGCCAAAGTGGTTCTACTCTGCCTGATAGAAAGCAGAATACATGAGTTTAGATTTAAATAATACAATAATTTTAATTACTCATTGATCTAGTGGTTAGCGAATACGACTCCTAATCAAGAGGTCTCTGGCTGAAGTCTCGGGTCGGGCCAATAGTTGTGTTTTCGCATAGGAAATTTTTAATAACAACCCGGAGTGTGGAAGTTCGGTGGTGATTCACGCCTGTGCCTCGGTAAGCACGTTAAACCGTGAGTCCCGGTTGTCATGAACATCTATGGCAATCGTTATTGGGAAGTCAGTGCCCTTAAATATACTGACAACTAGTTCAAACTTCGAATTTAAGTTCTCCCTTAGGATTGCGGCCGTGGAAAAACTGATATTCAGGTAAAACGGGTTGATCTAGTAGCCGGCCTGAGAGAAGAGAAGAAGATTTTTACATGACAACAACAACAACAACTTTACACATCTATTGTAGCTATAATTATCTTGGAGTCTTGCTGTGGGTTCATTTATTCTCTTTACCTTTGTCAGTTATTATAACAAGAAGCGTGAAACTACAGTCGACTTTATTCCGCAGCAATACAGCTGTTTATGTATGTAAATTATTTTTACGAGCTTTCATTTTTTTTTTTTTTTTTTTTTTTTCTATTTATTATTTAGGGGTTTTTATCCTTTCGGATATGCCAACCCCATTGTAACCATTTTAACTTACATCTAATACAGAATACATCTAAAATTACATCTAAAACAGTTAAACTTATATTATAGACGAGTCACTGCGAGCTTAGCCATGTGATACAGTATCTCTGCTTCATTAGATGTAGGCGCCGACAAAATCACTTGGGGGATTCCTATATCACATGGGTTTATCCCCAGCGCTTCCATTAAAGTTTTCCTAGCTCTACGGTTCTTGACACACTCCATCAGAACATGTTGTACGTCTTCCTCTACCCCGCACACGTTACAATTTGGTGATTCAGTTTTGTGCATCATATAGGCAAATTTGTTTGATGGAATATGTCCTGATCTTAATCTTAGCAATATCTTTACCAAATCTCTGTTGAAGCTACATCCAGTGAACCATGGTAAGCGAAGTGGTTCAGATTGAATGGATTTATACCAAATTCCTTTGTCTTTTGATATTTTATTAAAATGTTCTTTCCATTTGATAAAAGTGAGTATCTTAAATTTATGTAATATTTCCGTGTGATCCGGTGGTACGTCAATTTCAACTCCGTGTAAGTAACCTTCTTTAGCCAATTTGTCTGCCACTTCGTTACCATGTATGCCAACATGAGACGGAACCCATTGCAACTTCAAAGACTTATCATTTCTTTGCAGTTGTAAAATCTTTTCAATTATCACGTAGGCTATCGAAACACCTTTGACACCAGAGGCGCATCGAGCCAAATGTTGCAAGGCACTCTTACTGTCTGATATAATTACGGTGTTATTCCAATTTTTATCCATCACAAATGATAGTGCCTCTGAAATCGCAACGAGTTCCGCTGACATTATAGTTAGTTCAGTCTTAATGTTAAAATTAGCTTTGTGTTGTACAGACACCGCGTAATAGGCTGCCCCCAGAGTATTATCCTTCTTTGAGCCATCTGTAAAGATTTTGTGCCAGTTTACATATTTTTTATTTAGCTCATCGATTACATTATAATGTAAAAGGTTGTATTCATATTCTGCTTTACCTTTTGATATACTATCGAGGCCTATATTTATTACATCTTTAACGTTTAAGTAACTTATCCAAGTGTTTAATGAGAACATTAATAAAGGATAAGTACAATGTATTTTATAAGTTTTAGTTTCTTCATATGTAGACGCTAGCAAGGGCTTTTTCTTTCTTTGCCAATACACAGTATGACACAAGGTGTTAAGTTTACTTAATAGCTCAATATTTACATTGCTGTCCCTCGATTGACTTTTTAAGCAAAATTTGTATGCTAAGTATTGTCTCCTTATGAAAAGTGGTGGTAAACTGAGCTCACTTTCCATTACGTGAATTGGAGTACTTTTAATAAATCCTCCGATAATCCGTAGGGCCTGGTTCTGTATCTTATCTAACTTGGATACTTGAGTTATGGAGCTGTTATCATATAAGAAGCTTGCGAAATCCATTCTACTTCGTATCAATGATATGTAAAGTCTTCTTACGTGTTTCTGATGTACCCCCCAAGTTGACCCAACCAAAACTTTTAATAAATTTAACGCGTTTGAAGTTCTTTCAATAATTTCGTTGATATGTTTACTCCATGTGAGACTTTGATCCAACCATATTCCTAGGTATTTTATACAGTTAGATCTTGGCAAAGAATAATTATCTAGCTTTCATTTAAATTGCTTTGTTAGTTTGTCGTGGAAATTTAGCTGGTTTTTTAAACATGTTGAACGAAATTTTATTAGTATCTATCTGTTCTCTTGTTTTGTTGGCTAATATTTTGTTTTGCTCACGTGACTGAGTGACATTAGCCAAAGAAACAAGAGAATAGAGAAATAGAATAGAGAATAGAATGGAAAACGAAAACTGTTTGAAGCTTGGCTGGGGGGGCAGATCATAATTTCGTTTTTAGTAGCTTTGATAGATTTGACTGCCTTGTTGGTCTAGTGGTTAGCGTATGCGGCTGCGGATCAAGAGGTCTCGGGTTCGATTCACGGGTCGGACCAAATATTTGTGTGATGATATTTGCGGTTCACAGAATACATCTACTGACCAAGTTTCAACAGTATAGCTCTTATAGTTTCGGAAAAAAATGGCTGTGACATACGGACGGACAGACAGACATGACGAATCTATAAGGGTTCCATTTTTTTGCTATTTGGCAACAGAACCCTAAACAAAGTTTCATTTACAGCCCTTATGTACCCTTAATTTGATAATGATTAGTTAAGAGTCTCTATTTGCTATCTAAAGCTTTGATAATTTGATCTGTAGCTTACAACGACAAAAATAGGAATTGCAATAACTATAATAAAAATTCTTATGAAACCAGTAAGACGATTCTCTAAAGCGACCGACCGTGTCGAGGCTTGAGAACGTCGCAGCGTCGACTCATTTAATACTTTTTCTTTAAACTACTATTCGAGTCATTTTACTGAAATAAAATGCAACGGTCGAGACTGGGTTAACACTGTTAATTTAAAAGCAATAATCTTTCACTTCAGATAATCTGCCTCTGAGAAAATGTTATTAAAATCTGTATAAATATATAAATTTTAAGTTTAAGGTTAATAGTTCTTCACTAAAGGCATATGAAAGACTCGTCTTCGTCGAGTTGCCAGCTTATCGGTTTTTTATAGGATGCACTTTTCGAACTGATTGAACCATCTCCATTCCTTTATCGGACTACTAGGCGCAGGCAAAAGTTTCATCCATACGTTGTTGGCATACCCAAAAGACGAACTAAACGGTTTGACAGCTCGTTTTTGGTGAGAGTCGCCAAAATTTGGAACGACCTGCCTGGGTCTATTTTTCCTGATGAGTTGAACTCTGGAGCCTTTAAGAGTAGAGTGAACAGGTTTCTTTTGGATGGGCGTGTACCATCTTCGTCTTCATCTACACTTTCCATCAGGTGAGATGGAAGACAAACGCCTATTCCATTACAACAATAAAAAATATAAAAAAAATAATGAAAGTATATACTGTACTTTCATCAAAATAGCAATTTTATCAAAAATTATAAGTAGGTCTGTCTGTCTGTTCCTGCTAATGCTTTTTAGCGGTTTGTCCGAGTTTGACGGGACTTTATTTCGAATAATGACCCGGGTGACATAGTCTATATAAATTTTATTAAAAGTCTAGCTGAATCCCCCGCTGTTATCCGTAGTTATTATTGTTAATTGCGAGTAACGCCACGGAACGAAGGTGGTCTAATAAAATAGTCCAAGCTACTCCTCAGATAATCAGCTTTCTGACAGTGAAAGTCCCATTTAATCGGACCAGGCGTTTCAGAGATAACCCGGAACAAACAGATGGACAAAATTACTTGTTGGGAGTAAGTCACGTATACTTGTATAAGCATTTGACTGCCTCGTTGGTCTAATGGTTAGCGTATGCGACTGCTGATCAAGAGATCTCGGGTTCGATTCCCGGGTTGGGCCAAATGTTTGTATGATCCGCAAATATTTGTTTCGGAGTTTGGGTGTTTTCTATGTATAATATCTATGTATGTATTTACAAAAAAAAGTATGTTTATGTATTTATATCAGTTGCCTAGTTACCCATAACACAAGCTCTGCTTACTTTGGGGGAGATTTTGGCCTACTATACCACGGTGGCCAGACGGGTTGGTAAAGGGTTTGTTTCAAGTTTTCCTTCTCTTAGCAGTGATGTTAGCTGCTTATTTTGTTCCTTTAGTCGCCTCTTACGACACCCATAGAATGAAATGGAGTGGTGACACTTTGTATTCTTAATCCGTCACCACACGGATGACCTTTCAAACCTCCTTTCAAAGGAGAGGCCTATGTCCAGCAGTGGACTGTTAAAGGCTGTTGTTGATGATGATGATTAGTTTGGGGACTAGATGGCGTTGTGTGTAATATGTCCGAAAAAATATTTGTTTATTTAATAAACAACTTTTTATTTAATATAACATACATACAGGCATTTCAATTACATTTATACGTGTAGATAAGTAAAAAAAATATTAAAGTGAGCTATACTATTGAAACATAAATTATTACATAACAAGTGCTACGTTTGTCTGAGAAAATCTTGCTTGCAATCCTCATAAAAGTCGTTAAGAAGAGTTAAGTATCAGCTACACGACTGCAAGTTGAACTCACATTATTTGTTAAGTTTAAGTTCATGTTTCCACAGAAACTTAACAGGGACTTCAAGTTAACAAATAGTTATGGCTCTTTATATAGTGTTCTTATAGCACCTACAACATCTATCTTATACTTACTGGGTGTATTTTCTAAATAAATGCCATGGCTTCCAGGAACTTGTTTAGGGTTTTTGAACAGCAATTAATATACAATGTATGGAATGATGATGAATCATTTTGAAATCGCTGCTATTAGGTACATCATACATAGATAACTTTTTGTTCCAGAGTTACAAGAGGCTTGATTAAAGTGAGAGAAATGGGAGACAGAAGTCGTTCACTGTGCTTGACTGCAATGTGTTAGTGTATATATAAATATATAATGTATACATGCATTTATAACATATACCTACGCGTACATATCAATAGATATATGTACATAATTCATATATAAATAACCTAATTAAATCACATACATATGGAAAAGAAAAACATTCACATTACAACTTGGTCAAAACGTCAGGCATTTCTAAGATATGAAATTAATATCGACGGTGAAAGTGTTTATTGCCGTCAACATAATTATGTTATTATGTATTATGCTTTGATTATAAACATGTCTAGATAGAGAGTTCGAGCGTCTAAACGTCCAAAAAAATTGTCTCTAATTGTTAGAGACTAAGCTCGTCGCGGCCGATCAGTGGCGTTACTGTCATTGTACGATAAACACGTACCGAGTGGCGTATAAAAATTACGTTTTACATGATAAAAGTGTGCAGGAATTACTTAGGACGATTGAAATCAACTAAAAAAATTACATATCATCGGTAAGTAAAGTTTAAATAACTATATTGTAAAGAATCAATTAAATTAACTCAGTGAAATTTTATCAAAAGTTCGACCACCATTTTGACGGAATGTTTACAGGGTAGCCTGGTAATTGAATTTAAATTTCCCATGTGGGTGTTAGCCAATTTACAAAATGTTCAATCATGATCAAAAAAGTTTATTTCGAGAATTCAAGCCAATTTAATTTAACTATAGTGCTGGATAATACATATCATATAATAAGTATATGTAATATATTTTTGTGGTGGTAGATATTGTTTATTTTATTTAAAATCTGATATGCGTGTCGATTTCGCCGCTCCATGGATGCTGATAATGGAAGTAGTATGTACGACGTTAAGCTAAAGAGATTGTTTGTTTGTTTAAACGCGCTAATCTCCGGAATTTCTGAACCGATTCTGAAAATTCTTTCACTAATCGGAAGCTACACCTTCTCTGAGTTCTTAACGAGAACGATATAAAAACAAGATTTACGAGAAATTGCGGGGAACATCTAGTTAAAAATATAGTAATTAAATTAAATATAACTATGTTGTATATTAACTTAATTAAAGGCCTCTGTGAGTTGGCTTTCCTTCGTCCGCCTTTCAAAGTACCGGAATCTCAGACTACTTTCTAAGGCACAGGGTATATTTTTACCAAATTGTTGTTAAGTGTTAGGAATAAATAAGCTTTAATATCAATTCCCTTTTTCACCAACATATATTTTACCTAGTAACTCAAAAGAAAAAACTCTAATACATATTGACTGACTTTAAATTTAGTACAAATTACTTATAAATCGCAAAATCAATACACAATTATTTTCCCTCCTTTTATGGAAAAAATTCAAGGGCTGGTATCACTCAGAACGCTCCCACGTCATGCGCGCGCCCGTAGGCTACGCTTGCATGTGTGTGTAACACGCATACAAGCCCTGCAAATCTGGCCTGTTATTTTTATTGCGAATGCAGCGCAACACTCCATCTAGACATGTATATAATTAAAGGTATTATGTATTAATAGCAGTCGTACCATGCTTTGTTGTGGCATATAGTGGTTAAAAAAAATTAAGACCATAGAAAGTTGATAGAAAAAAACCATTAACCATATTTTTATCAAGTTGTCTGTGGTGTTATAATTTGAGCCTGACGTTTTGAGTATTTGAAGCATATACAAACCTGCGATTTAGCCGTGTAAAGTTTATAATATTAATATAATATGGATAATAGCAAAGAAATAAGATGGATGATTACTTAAAAGTGAGGTAATCAGGCCTGAATCCAGTCCATGCCATTAATCACACTTTTCTGTTATTCAAATACACTACACATTAAATACTGTCATAAACTCGGTATCATGCATAGAACGGTAAACGCAACTTTTTTTGAATAGAACCGCGTACTGATTTATTTGAAATTGAACTCAACAATTCACATAGTAAACTGGATTTTGAATCCCCAGGGTTCCATCTGCAGACGAACATATTCCTTTATTCTCTCACATTTGCATAGGTTTTATTATAAATGCCAGTAACATGTGATAAATATTCAGTAGGCTTATAGTTTCGTTATAAAATATTGTTACTCTGTGTCAGTTTTGTCTTGTATTAAATTTTGAAATTGTATTTATTACGTAACCAGTGTAAAGACTTTACGAGCCCGCAATAGCAATAATATAGTCTGATCATATATTAAAAACTGGCGGCTTCACCCGCGTGTCTCTCGATTATTGCAGAAAAAAGTAGCCTACGTGTTATTCTGACGTATGTAATAAGTTTCATCTAAATCCGTTCAGTAGTTTTTGCGTGAAAAAGCAAGAAACATACATACATGCTCACAAACTTTTACGTTTATAATGTTAGTAAGGGTAACATTTAAGTTATATTTGTATGCCATTCAGTATTGTACATCGATGAAGTTTATTTCTACCCATGTATGCTGATAAAGCGGAATATTTTTTTATTCCTTGTGCACGCTCTGTACGCTTAACAGATGATGGCGTTTGGATGATTAGTATGGAAGACATCGTCAGATTTGTCTTAATTCTGATAGTAACACTGAGTATATGAGGATAAAATACAGCAACAGTAAAAAAATATGATTGGTTTTGTATACTTTAAATACTATTTGCTAAACGGAGATTGCTTGACGTAACGAACCTTCTAATTGGGAGATAGAGGGCGTGTGTGGGACTCCCAGAGAATCGGTCTAGCCACTAAGCCCCCCGACATCTTACCTGGGCCATTGGGAACAACGCAACGACAAGGATACTCACTGCTGTATATTCCACTACTGAGGTACATCCCGGGTTGACTGTAGTTATCTCAAGACTAAGTCGATGCCTTTGCATCCTGTATTCGCACTGGGATGTTGGGTGAAGATCGCGCTAAGACAGTCACCGCCTCATAATTTTGATCTGATATTGTTTTGGTAGTCTATGTCTATCTAATTGATCTGGTAGTCTAGTACGATCTCTGTGGCTCTCAACAGCTGAAGACCTCTGAGTTAATCCTTACAGCGGGAGGTAACTGCCAGATCTAAGACCTGACGGACGCCCTATAGAAGGCCATAAATTGCACGACCCATCCCCATATAGCCGTTAGTAGCGAACTTTTTCCAGTGTTCTCCCTAGATCGGTAAATTTCAAGTACCTCGGAATACATTTTCACGCAGTAATTTTTCTTTTTTTCAAAGTTTGCTTGTGATGATGTGAACACCAGTTTATTATTGCTTAAAGAGCGACAACCCATTCTGAGACTTTTTCTAAGTGTATATTTGAGGCAGTAATAACTTACTGCCTCAAATATACACTTAGAAACTATTAAAGTGTTCGATTGCATCACTGTACAATAAAATAAATGAAATCATTTATAAAACGCAACAAATACACAAAATAAAATTAAAGTTATACTTAATTACTTGTATGTTTAATTATCAAAACAGTTGAGAAACTATACAAGTAGCGTGTAGCGATAAAATTAAATAACTTAAACATAACTATCTCAGTAACGAGCCCTTCAGGCTGGACCGTGATGTATTGCCCACTGGGAGCACTTCCCTTACGAAATGGACTGCTATATATTTAGCTTATGAAACTTGGAGATATGAAGCTCGACCAGTGCTGGTATTTATTATGAGCTGCTCACTAACTAATTTTGAAGATTAGATTATGTTTTTAGTTACTAACGCTCATTTAAACTTAAGCGATTGTTGACCAGTCTTGGTAAAAATATTGAAGTAATTGGGTTTGTAACTACTCTATTCAATTTCCGACAACTATGTAGGTAACGCAAAAGTTTTAGGAAAATATTTTTCTTAAGGGTTGGATATCCCTCTGGTAGTATTATGTATTAGTCACAGGTTAAATCTGGCAAACTCTTTTTAACTTGCGTCGAGAAGAAGAGATGTTAAGCCTCACAAAAAGAGATACCGGTTACGATCAAATTTATTATTAATTTATTTAACTAGATTTACAGTTTTTTGACCATTATATTGCAACATTTTTTTTTTATCCAATTAATAAAGGAATTCACACAGATATGACATTACATTAACAGCCTCTTGCTGTCAACCTCAACAGTCCACTGCTGAACATAGGACTCTAATTAGCAAAAAACAAAATCTCAAATCATCATCAGCCTATCGCAGTCCACTGCTGGACATAGGTCTCTCTAATTGCACGCCACTTGGTTTGATCCTCGGCTTCTCGCATCCAGCTCCTGCCAGCCGTCTTGCGCAAATCATCACTCCACCTGGCCTGTGGACGTCCTACACTACGTCAAATATAGTATGTTATTATGTATATTACATTTTGATTCTCAACAATAACCTGCATTACATTGGTATATATTCAAATCGTAACTAATGTTTAAATAGCAAATTATAACAGCTCAATTGATTCGTGTTAATGAACACTCTCATTAAAAGTAATGAGGGCCGCGTTTGACGGTTACGTTGTTCGAGCGCGCCGTTTAAAAGATTAACGAGCTTAGGACCGGGATTATACTAAACTTGGACAGGAGTTTATATAGACGTTGTAATATCTGCTTAGAAAAAATAAGACGAAGAAAATTTTCAATGTCAGACAGTCATCTTGCTAATGTCGTAAGAGTAGACTATAACACTGCCAAGAGAAGGAAAACTTGAAAGATATCTATACAAACTGTATGTAATATAAAATATTCACTTTTTTATTAAATGCATATGAAAGTATATTCGTGTGGCAACTTACATAATACAGCGCAAGCGAATAACATACGACAGCGCCATCTAGCGAATACACACTGAACTGCAAGGAAAACACGGAATGTGCTATACGGAGTAACCACTAATCTTGAATCGCGAAAGAGACATTTTCTCGCCGATTAGCATATATACAACATCCAAACATCAACTGTTGGGCAGTAGCCCACCAGGCGTGATCACCTCGCCTGGTCGGAGGATCCTCCCTTTGTGTTGGAGGAACACGATTCCCGTTCTTCCACATACGTTACGAAAAAAGTAATCTCTGGAATGGATAGACCGATATTGACAGGCAGAAATCTGGTGACCAAAGGAGTAACATGGGCTATTTTTTAAACTAGCATCGCACTGTGGCTTACATATATAACCGCGTTTAACCCCGCGAGACAAAGCTAGTCCTAGACGGTACCCCCGGCCGCATCGGAGTGTCACCTGCCCGTGACTTTCAGGATCACTAAGCCAAAAAAAGTTTCAAAAGGCGTGGGAGGACTTGAACGTCAGACTTTTGAACTACTCATAAGTTAAAGTTAAATAAAGCCTTTCTAGAAATTAAACATTCATTCAACTAAACTTATGATCAAGTCTTTGAACCAACAAAGTTATGTATAAAGTTAACTAACACATTATTATGTTATCTGCGGGTCATTTAACAGTAATTTGTTAATGTATGTCTTTCAAAGTTTGTTCTTCATAAAACATTCTGAGAGGTATTGGTTGTAAATGCGTAAAATAAATGCAAAAAACTTTGTGTGTGTGTGTGTCAATTTAATGTTGATAATATTTCTCAAACTTCATTTTTATGGTGCTCAGACGATTTCCTTTAACATAAATATTTAATAAATGTTTCGGACATCTTACACACAACATTGTCTAGTCCCAAACTAAGCAGAGCTTGTATTATGGGTACTAAACAACTTATATACATGAACATACTTTTTCTTTTGTAGGTACATACATATTATACATAGAAAACACCCAGATTCCGAAACAAATATTTGTGGATCACACAAATATTTGGTCCAACCCGGTAATCGAAGCCGAGACTTCTTGATCAGCAGCCGCATACGCTAACCACTAGACCAACAAGCCAGTCAACATGTGTGACATAGTCGAATAGTATTTTTATTATGTTATAGGTATTTACCGATCCGACGAAACGTCTGGGCGCTATAAGGGCCACCGCAGACTAGCTACTTTTAGCATCGGCGATCGGCAACTAGTTACTTTTTAGAAGCTAAATACGGCGACCGAAAGCTGTACAACGCACACTTAAAAACGCCAAACGCGGAGATTGAGTCGCTTTTTAGAAGCGCGACACAGCAGCTGAACGCTACTCTCCGCACACATTCGGATGCCGGTAGCATTGATTTGGCATCTGAGCAGTCGCTAAAACGTGCGTTTCCGATACCGCGATCGAACGCAGGAAGTCGCTAAAACGCGATGCAGCATCGATGCAGTCGCCAAATCGCCGATCGCCGATGCTAAAAGTAGCTAGTCTGGAGTGGCCCTAAGGGCAGGAAAACCGACCGCATATAAACCGGATAAAGCTAGCAAAGAGAACGGTGCAAATTTAACGGTCGTCAAATACCATTTCGTTATTTCACCGAAATAATTTAATATAATATTAATTAAAAAATTTTTTTTAAGAAGTTAATTTTATTTGTAATGTTTAGTTTAACTCAACCTTAGCAATATTTATATTTATATTATATTTCAAATGAACTGTTTAAGATACTTGGTTTTACATTTTTTTAGGGTTTGGAGGTAGTAGAGCCACGCTGATTTCAGCACGAATGGGCCGGCTCGACCGGGGCAGTACTACCCTCACACAGAAGACCATCCTAATAATGACAGCATTCTTGCTGCCGAATTTCGTTGGTGAGTGTAAGACCGGAGGCCCAATCATTCTGCATCATTCTCCCGCTCTTCGAAGTCCGGGAGAATGATGCAGAATAATCTGACCAGGCTGCCATGGTAGGGGTCACCATGCTACATTGCCTACCCTCACAATGAGCATGGTAACCCCTACTCTTGGATTCTACTCATGCTTTCCATCAGGCAGAGTAGAGTCACTTTGGCAGGCTTAAATATATAAAAAAAAAACATAGTATTATTTAAGTGGAATAGTGTGATTTGTTATTATTGTCTTACTATTAATATGCATGCAGGATTCACATCCAGTAGATGTCAATAAGTATATTTATGTAGTCATGTTTGTTGTGTTTTTGTGATTGAACATCAGTCTTGTGAATTATAATAAAAAAAAATACGAAATTTTTCATTTTCAATAAGCTTTAGTATTCTACTGCTGGACCCAAGCATTTCCTTCAAAAGGAGGTTTTATCCTATAGTATTATGCTAGCCAAATGTATTGAAACAAACTTTGTTCTTTTCATTTTTTTTTAATTAAAGATTTACGACCAATTGTTTACACCGAAACTTAAAAATTTACTCTTGTTATATAGAAAAAAAAGATACATACCACCTTCGTTAAATATTTTAACTAATAATAATAATATAAAAAAAACAATATTTCGGACATCTAACTCACAACGTCATCTAGTCCGAAACTAAGCAGAGCTTGTATTATGGGTACTAGACAACTGATATTAAATAAAAAAACTTACTTTTTTTTGTAAATACATATTTATATTAAACACTAGCTGATGCCCGCGGCTCCGCTCGCGTTTTAGAGGTATCAAAAATAGATGTTGGCCGATTCTCAGACCTACTGAATATGCATATAAAGTTTCATAAAGATCGGTCAAGCCGTTTCGGAGGAGTATGGCAAGAAAACTGTGACACGAGAATTTTATATATTAGATAGATTGATGATCTTGATTGTCCATCTCCGATTTTTCCCTTGCGAAACCCATATAATGTATGAAGGTGACACTTTGCACTTTTAATACGTCACTACGTAAACTAGTAATTGTTTTGTGATTGCGAAAAAGAAACATAGGATGTACTAAACGTCGGTTTCCTGTGAAGCCATACGTTACAATTCGTTGTCGTTTATATTTTCATGAAACTCTGGACTCTTCTTTTGCTAGTAATAGATACCAATTTCCACTGTAATTTAAAACTACGTCACAGTAACATTTCAAGGAAGGATCTGGTTTCTGACTGTTATTCGTTTAATGAAACAATGGTGACGTTGCAAAAATATGTTACTGGGAGAACTGCTAAAACAATTTATAAATAGTTTCAGACCAAAGCCATTGAATTGACCCCCCAACATCATGGCTAAACAGAAAGGTTCTTTTAGTAATGTTAGTGGGTATTATACTCGAAACCTTTATTTAAATACTAGCTGATGCGCGCGGCTCCGCTCGTGTCTGAGGGGTATCAAAAATGGATGTTGGCCGATTCTCAGACCTACTGAATATGCATATAAAGTTTCATAAAGATCGGTCAAGCCGTTTCGGAGGAGTATGGCAACGAAAACTGTGACACGAGAATTTTATATATTAGATAAATTTAAACTGTCAGTCTATCTATGAAAGTTTTAGTTTTTATTTAGGTTAGCTTTAGGAATATAGTCGTAGGGGCTTCACAAACATACAAGAAACGAATACAAAGAACACTCAGACTTAGAATAACAATTTGTGGATCTCACAAAAGTGGTTTTCCCGTGTAGGATATAAAACCAAAACACCTAGCGCCGTAGAGAGTAGCGTGGCGACCGCTTAAACCACTAGGCCAAGCGTGCAGTCAAAGTATATGAAGGGACCTGTCACCTTACTTCTATGTTTATGGGTGACGCATTGTCATGAAAAATGAAGCTTCCTCTACAAGCATTATCCCAATATCGCAGGAAAAGGCAGTGTTAAAATCACTAAACTAATATTTGTTATTGGATTATATATTTTAATATCATTTGATTACAGTCCATTTAGCTTATACTATGCAAACGCATATTAAGCCCAGTATGAAATAAAAATTGATTCTGCTTCTCTCCAATCAATTTTGCACCTTCAAGCACCATTGTCCATTAATTTGGTCATATATATTTTAAAAGACTGTCTAATTTACTAATTGCCTTTGCTTACTTACGCTTTGCTTTGATAACGTAATCTAAGTTTTTTGTTACATAAAAATGATTAAATAAATAAATATTTCGGACATCTTACACACGACGTCATGTAATTATAAAAGCAGAATTTGTATCATGGGTACTAGACACTGTTTCTAGTACCCATTATAAAAAATCTGCTTAGTTTCGGACAAGATGGCTTAGTGATATAAATAGATACATAAACATACCTTTTTAATTGTAGATAGATAGAAAGATAGGTACTCTTTATTGCACAATATAATACAAAAGATACATTGTAGGATCTAATCCAATAAAAACAGTGGTACAATGGGCGGCCTTATCGCAGACTGCGATCTCTTCCAGGCAACCTTAAAATGGACTATACTTAAAAGTAATTGTAGTTACATACGTAGTAGTTTACGTAGTAAAAGTAGTTGTAGTTGTAAATACATACATATTATATGTAGAAAACACCCAAACTCTGAAACCAATATTTGTGCATCACACATACATTAAGTCAGACCCGAGAATAGAACCCCAGAACTTAAGGGCAGCAGACCGAGGCAGTAATTGTAAATAATAATTGAATGCAAAATTGTAGCATAGTATCGCTATAACGGAAATTATACTATACTCTAATAAATATTCGGACTTCTCTGTACAGTAATTTCGGGCGCTGTTATGTGCCCTTAATATCTCATATCAAAGGAATTGAGAGTTCCTGTATACGGGTATTACTGTTACATATGTCACATGACAACGCCTGTTATATTTTTTCATATTTTATCTCAACAGACATTTATGTGTCTTCAATAAGTAATGTACAAGTTCTATAACTATATTTGACGATTGAATTAGCTTTTAAAAGATCTTGTTTGTATGTTTTAGTTACAAAATTATTATTTTTATTTCAAGCTAATGAAAAACTACTTCTAACCTATGGACAAATGCGTTGCCTCCCGGTAAGTTGATCACAATTTTTTTTTATGTATTGAAGCCTAATAAAGTGACTCTACTTTGCCTGATGAAAAGCATGAGTAGAATCTAGAAGTAGGGGCCACCATCCTCTTTGTGAGCATCATCATAAAATGCAGCCTTATGACCAACACCAAGGTCGCTTAGCGAGATGTTTCTATATCATTTTTTCCGGCTTCTTCGAACGAGGATATGAACGCAACAACAAAACTGGAAAATAATTGTTTACTTTGAGGTTGTGATTCCGGTAAGTTGTAACCATGTAGTTGTGACCAATGTAGTTGCTTTGGATAGTACGGTAACCCTTCGATTTACGTTTTCAATATGTATATATACGTATATACATCTTAAATTCAAAAACTCTATTAAATAAATGTTTAATTATTTTCGTTAAATTTATTTGTTCCTAATTATAAAGAAAAAAACATTAATTTAAATTTAAAATGGAAGATTATCACAAATCAAATTGTAACATTAGAAGTTAACTAATCTAAAGTCTCATTGTCTGATGTTATTTACCTTACAACGTCTCATTCAGTCACTCATTAGTAAGTTATTATGTTCCTTAAATATTTTTTAGAAGTACTGATGTAACAAAATATTTATCGACATCGCCTTGGAACACTTTTCCAGAATTAATTTTGGATCGACGGTAATAAGTATTCTTCTGTCATTATTTTTAATCACTCGTATTTTTTTAATGTGTAAAAATTTTTCTAAGAACATATATTTCATATACTTCATTTCGCAATCAATATGTAACGCCCTAGATTAATGGAGTTAAGTTTAACCCCTATGTATCCTCTAGTGCCCCCTGTCGATCCCAATTCGTTGAGATTTAATCCTTGGCTGTGCCTATCGTTGGGGTTGACAAGCCGAGTGTGAGAGGTGGGTTTTACTTGTCAATTCTTATTTGATGCTAGATTCATGACGTGACGTGAGGTGTAATCTTCTTGTACGTAATCAATTTATAGTGTACAAGCTTTTGCATGCAGCTCTAGACGCGTATATTTCGATTATCATGGTAAATAGTAACCTATGTCCTTCCTTAAAAAATCAAATTAACTTCATACTAAACATTATAGAAATCTGTGCAGCTCTTTAGCGGTGAAAGCGTAACATACATGGTGTCCCAGAACTCAACGTCAAGCCGAAACGGGGTGACAGGATTGATTGTAACCATCATTAGAAAAATAAAATAAAAACTATCCCATGCAGTTTGAAACTTATGGGCATTTAAAAAAACCTAGAAATTTGGTCAAACTGTAACCATTTTTCGGTTATTGTGGTTAATTTTTATTATTTTTGTTCATTTAAACTTTGGAACCGTAACCCTAAATAACATTTCTAGCATCACAGTCAAAAATAATTACACAATTACCCCAAGTTTCTAACTTAAACTATGAATTTCAAATTTTTAAAAAGTTTTTTTTATAAGTTTAATCTACATTGACGACACTGTATTCTTAATAACCCCGGTGGCACAGCGGCAGCGTTCGCGAATGCTGTGCTTGAGATCTCGGTTTAAATTTCCGGTCGGATTAAATGTTTGTATGGTCGGCGAATATTTAGGTGGTTTTTACATTTATAACATGTAAATTTACAATTAATATATGTGTATCTACATCAGTTGTCTATTAGTAGTTATAATGTACAAGCTCTGCTTGGTAAGGGACTAGATGGCGTTCTAACGTTCTAACATTATAATTAAGTAGTATATTTAGTATCTTTCTTTACGTTTTTTAAGCTTTCTGTTTTATAAACAAAAGAATATGAATATTAACGACGCCTAGTTCACACACATATATTATGGTGATATTCTTATCCAAGCTTTGCAATTCCAAGCCTGTCAAAGTCAATTCGTAACCTGCCGTATTTGTTTTTACATTTGCGTGTTTTGTAGGCTGCTTGCATTGGTATTGAATGACTGAAAATGAAATAAAATAAAAACCCTGCACAAAAAATCCAATTTCTATAAAGTTTAGGAAAAATGACTGCATGGTTGGTCTAGTGGTTTAAGCGGTCACCACGCTGCTTTCTACTGCCCTTAGAGTGTCGTGGGTTCTAATCCTACTTTATGTGGTTCACATATTTTTGTTCTGAGTCTGAGTGCTCTTTATGTCCATTTTATGTATATTTGTATGTTTTACGTATACCTACTTACTATAGTAGTAGTTAAAAAAATTATGTTTATGTATTTATATCACTTGTTTAGTACCCATAATACAAGCTCTGATTAGTTTGGGACTAGATGACGTTGTGTGTAAGATGTCCGAAATATTTATTTATTATTACTATTTATTTTACATACCTACAACACAATCTAGTCCCAAACTAAGCTTGTATTATAGGTAGACAACTAATATAAATACATACATATTATACATAGAAAACACCTCAACTCCCGGGAATCGACCCCGAGACCTCAAGCACAGCAGTCGCATATGCTACCACTGCGACACAGATGTATTTATATGCTACAGGCTCGTTTATGTTAGATATGGCAGTCCCGAAACCACCAAGTTCCTTGAGCCTCTGCAGTTACGGAGAGACATCTATGGCGGTCCTCTATCGCCTTTACCATGGAGAGTGTTCTGAAGAGCTCTTCCAACTGATCCTTCCTTCTCCCTTCCTTTACAGGACAACATGTGCTGGACTCAGAAGTCACCGCTTTAGAGTGGGAGAAATACGCAATAGAACAAAACGGTTCGGCTCTTCTTTCCTATGCCGTGTTTCCTTCCCACTCTGATCCCGGGTCCTTTAAGCGGGGCGTGAAAAAGCATCTCACTAAGCCGCCATAGTGTGGGCCGCCATACATCCGCCATCAGGCAGGGTAAATACAATTTGGATGGCTAAAAAAAAAACAAGGCCTGATGAATCAAATATAAGACAAATAAATCATTTTTATACATAAACAAAAGATATCTCAATCGTTATGAATGACAATACCAATGCAGTAAATACTGAAAAAAAAATATACAATAGTATCAAGCGATGATATTCTTATCTTCTAAATGGAAAAACGATGTCTCGCACATTTTACGTATAAACAAAACAAATGTTGTCGTAAAATCGAACTCGAAAGATCTCTAAAACATGTTATATTTACGAGCAGTGGTTTTCAACAACCAAACATTTTTGAAACATGATATATTTTCATCATATTTTTGCGTCGTTTACATTGTTTGTTTATGCCATGGAGCTTAGAATACTCGGAAAAGTATGTACAATTTTTTTTTTTTTTATATGCATGTCTATGTCCTGCAATCTGACTGCACGGTTGGCCTAGTGGCTTAAGCGGTTGCCACACCGCTTCCTACTGTGCCAAGTGACGTGGGTTCAAATCCCACGTAGGATAACACTTTGTGTGATTTACAATTTGTTGATCTGAGTCTGGGTGTTATTTGTGTATATTTCATGTATGTTTGTAAAGGCCAGGAATTTATATTCCTAATGCGGGAGTTTCCTATTCAAAAGAAAAGAAAAGAAAAAATCTGTCGTTCCGACATTGAGCTGGATATTTATGAGTTTCTTAAATAGACGTGATGTATGGCACAATATCCAGAGATATGTCTATATTGGCACTATCTCCTCATGCGGTCAAGTCTTGAGTAGCACGTTTTTTCAACCTCTCTCTTGCCAGAAGATTTGGGTGGCGATTTAACCTTTCGGAGTAGTTTCTTCCTTGATGGATTCAATTTTTAGGTCCGTGTGGAGACGCGTGTTTGTTAAGCTTGATTTAGGAAAATTCATGCAGTTCAATGTTTTAATTTATATTACCTTTAGGTGTATTGTAGTTCTCTTAACTCAGGCCGCCAGTCCTAAATAACTGTGGTAATAACAACAAGACTTTAAGAATAAATCGAACCCGAAACCTCTTGATCAGCGGCCGCATACTTAAACCACTAGACCAACAAGGCAGTCATATCCAACTGGCATTATATTATTCATCTTTTATTTGACTTAAAAAAAAGGACTCATATAAATCACACACTCACATCATATAAAAGTACTTGTAGTTCATTGTAACTTTGATCTATGTTTTTATAATAGTGTATTGATTGAATGAAAGGTAAATTGCAGCTTACGATTTATGACGTATTAAAAGAAAACTACTTACTTACTAAATCTCGTTCAAACCAATTTTCGTTGGTAGTTTGCATGGTAATGTATAACATATTTTTTTTTAGTTTTATCACACTCTTATTTTAGAAGTTACAGAGGGGGGGACACACACATTTTTTCACTTTGGAAGTGTCTCTCGCGCAAACTATTCAGTTTAGAAAAAATGATATTAGAAACCTCAACATCATTTTTGAACACCTATCCATAAATACCCCACACGTATGGGTTTGATGAAAAAAAAAATTAAGTTTCAGTTCCAAGTATGGGGACCCCCAAAATGTTTTTTTTTTTCCTATTTTTATGTAAAAATGTTAATGCGGTTCACAGATTACATCTACTTACCAAGTTTCAAAAGTATAGTTCTTATGGTTTCGGAAAAAAGTGGCTGTGACATACGGACGGACAGACAGACAGACAGACAGACAGACATGACGAATCTATAAGGGTTCCGTTTTTGCCATTTGGCTACGGAACCCTAAAAAAGATCATCGTTCCATATTTGAACCACCTTTTAAGCTAATAAAAAAAAATATAATGCTTAAAACAGATATTAGGTAACATTTAAGTCTAAGTAACAACGTTACTAATAATATTTTCTGTACTTATTTAGTACTTAGAAGCGCTTATAGTCAAGTGGGCCTAGGTGAATGGAAACAATCACCGAGCAATCAATCAAGCTTAGTTGGAGGAATTTAGACGGCTTAAAAACATCCAACGGCAAAATTTACGTAGCCTCAACCTGTCTTGCCAGTCCCCAACCCGCACTCGCCCAGTGTGGGGACGTATGGCCTTAACCCTCTCTTGAGAGAAGACCTGTGTCCAGCAGTGGGACGTTATGGGTTGATGATGTTGATGACTTTTTTAATTCTTATCAAGGGATTTGTTTAGACAGTATTTCACTTTATCATATTTAGTGCCGATTCTGTAATTACCTGCGTATTCATGTTTAACTTTCTAGCCTTTATTAATATTAAGACTATTTGGGATCGGCTACTAGTTCAATCGGTTTCACCTAAATTTGTCGATTCTATGAAATTTAAATGTAAATGTAATAACATTGGATAGATTTCAGACTTTCAAATTGTAATTTTAGACACAGTAGTTATTTAATTTTATGCTAGCCTTGACCCTAAATCGATTAATCATCGCTGTACCCAGTAAAGCATCTATTGGAATACTTATCTAAAATCGAATCTTTTAAAACCCTTTCGCAGTTCGCTAATAATAGGAGTATATTGGATTCCAAATGATTTTAGTGTGTTTATTTCTGTAATTACTTTATATGGTGATTTTGATAACCTTTAAAGTGTGAACCACCATGTCCTTAAGTTATTTTTTTTGTTCGTTTTTAATGTCTTTTTCCACTATATAAAAAAAAACTTTTTCACTAGTTCTTGGCCGGCTGTTTAAATTATTGTACAATTCCACCAATAATATATGGTGGTTAACACACAGCCTGTATATTTAATATCATCATCATCAATCATCAACAGCATTTAACAGCCCACTGCTGGACATAGGCCTCTCCTTAGAAAGGAGGTTTTGGCCTACTGTACCACACTGGCCAGACGGGTTGGGTTCAAGTTTTCCTTTTCTTTGTATTGATGTTGTCTTACGTAGTTTATCCCTTAGTCGTCTTTTACGACACCCGCGGGATGAATAGGGGTGGTGACACTCTGTATTCTTAATCTGTCACCACACGGAGTGAGAATATAGTATCATTAAAACGTAATATGTAACATGGTCCTAAAACAGTTCACTTAATATTTTCTATGCTCTACTTGTTCACTCTCCATCACTGTGACAAAAGTCATATTTTGATCATCATAACCTTTGTACATAATGTACATGGTGTGGCCATTACTAAAACTTAAAACTACATTATTTATAATCACTACATATTGTAAAATAAAGTCTTCCGTCGCGTCTGTCTGTTCGCAATGAAAACTGAGAAAGCTCATAGGCTACTTTTTACCATGATGACCTACATAGACGATGTATGATAAAAACATCAATGTTTCAAGTATTAAACTAATACTTTCAATTTATATTCTAACATTCAACCGTTAACACTTACCAGTTATGATTGAAGAAATCTTTCTCTCAAGAAAAACGTAATCTTATTTCGTGGGCAAGTATCCTAGTGTTGAAATTACCTTCAATATAACGCCTGTGATATTGAGCGGCTTTATGAAATTGTTTGAAGTGTCGAGTTTAGTTGTACAACGTACAATGTTTCGTAAAGGTAGAAACTCATTTTAAGAGAACTTTACCCAACACTTTCAACAGCTTGATATATCATTTTAAATTGTTATTAACTTTATTTCTAAGAAACACTCATAGCGAGTGGCCTTACTTGATTGGAAACAATCACCGAGGGTAAGCAGTGACGGCTCGGTCAGACCTAGATGGGTGACCAATTGTGGCATGATATGTTATGGGCGTTTCCGTGATTCTTGGGTCACTGTCCCGGTTGTTATCATTAGATAGCAGTTCTAAAGCTTAGTTGGAGTCCCCGGGCGTTCCACAACACTGTAAGTGATTCACAAATGGTTGTTCTGAGTATGGGTGTTCTTTTTGACTGTTTATTGTATGTTTGTTAAGTCCTTCGCGATACAGGAATAGATTCCTTATTCGGGAGTTGCCTTTTTAAACAAGAATAGAAGAAGAAGTTTTCGTGACAATTCCTCGCTAACCTTAGATTATTTAATCATGTCATTTGCGAGTAAAAAACGTACTGAAATTATATTATAATTTTGTCAATTTAAATGTACGCATTCATAAGATATTATGCTTCTAGATTTTTCATAGTATTACAGGAAAATGTAAAGCACAAAATGGTTAGATGACCCATCTGTTTTAACTTCTCAAACTCTTACTTGTGTATAATTATTTTTGATATTTTAAAATTGATAAGATAAACAGCAAATTAAAAAAAATACACTTCATTAAAGTACAGAGCATCAGCGTAAATCACTTTAGAGTAGCCCTCAACAAAATTAAAGACCTCTTAATTATGCCAACACTCTAGCCAAGAGCGGTTTCCACAAAATATTCCCATAAAAATTCAAGGTGATTCTTCTTGCTTTCTTTATCAGCTTGGTTAAAATGTTATTAAAAAATGAAATACATTCAGAGTTTCATTTTCAACTTTCCAGAACTTCTATAAAATTTATGAACTTCATTCAATCTTCAAGTGAAGTCACACAAAAACATTTTAATTGCACTTCACCAACTCGGAAATTAGTATAAAATTTTAAAGCATTCATTTATTTACTTAATCAAAATCCAATCGTATTAATTACCGAAAGTGGGTGCCTAAGTTGGGAGCGAAGAAATTATTGCCAAACTTGGGCACAGATAAATGTTTAATTTTGTATATTTGCCCAAGTTTGGATATGAACGTAATCTCAAAGTTTGGGATGTTGTCACTGCTTATCTTGTATGGTTAGATTGCCTTCAAGGTTTGCTCTCTTAAGTGATGTAAGCTGACATCATTTTCATCATCACGTGGTAAAATTTCGAACGATATTTATTTCCTATTTTTGTATTTCTTACTTCTATAGATAGAAGTAACAAACAGACCGATGGACAGTCTCTGAAACAGCTGTAACAATTTTGAAGGGACTTGCTCTGTCAGATAACTGACTTTATACGGAGAACTTAGGCAAATTTGAATTATAGAAAAAATAACTCTAATGAAATAGTGAACAATATTCGAATCAAAAGTAACAAGTCCGCTGGTAATACCGAAGAGCGCTTCTAGTAGACTGTCTAAATTTTGTTTAAAGTTTTTACCAAGACAAGCATTTCAAGACAAACACTAAATCGTTTAGTACTCTTTACATTAAATTACGAAAACCTTTAAATGCAAATTCTGAAAAGCAATTAAGTTCTGCCTCAAAAACATACTGAATATTGCGAACTTGAACTTCTATTTTAGTTTATCATTCATGTAAAATAAAAATAATCCAATGTCTGATACTCTGACAAAATAACTAATACTAAAAGGCCTAATTCATCATTAATTTAAAAAAATGTAAAACAATTATTCCTAAAGTTAAACGTTTAATTCAATCTATAAACTCCTTATAGGGTTGAGCAATTTAGGTGAAATCTCAGCAGAAAATTAAAATAATATCAACGATATCAAAATCTGTAATCGTGAATATTCGATAACATTTTCGCTTAAGGCTAAAATCAGGGGCAAAGCTTATCAGCCCTATCATAATCAGATACAGAGGAATAAAAATGTGCGTCATTTCATTCGGCACGCAGTAACCGAACTGTTTTTATCCACGACTTTCGATTCATTTAGTCGCAAAATTGACTTGGCACCGCCTCTGAAATTTACTTTATTATTTACCATTTTCATTTAGCCCACTTGGGCATTACGTCATTACAAAGTTAATTTTACGCTTAAACGCACGTTTGGTCGTGGTACTTTGGTACTGTGTGATTCGGATTTTTTGTTAAAATCTCTCTGGGTGTCGAAAAGTTTTTGGTGTTAATTTTTATGCGGTTCTGGTGTTGGGTTGGAGTAAAATGTTTGAGTTTAATCCGAGTTTAATGTCCTAACTGGACGGTTTTCCTATATATCACTAACTATATAGAGTTTCCAGCAAAATATATATATTTTGTTAAACTTATAACGTTCTAGCTCGCGGCTCCACCCGCCTCTACGTCAGTAAGGACCACCGCACACTAGCTACTTTTAGCATCGTCGATCAGCAAGTAGTCGCTTTTTAGAAGCTAAATACGGCGACCGAACGCTCTACACCGCACACTGAAAAACGCCAAACGTGGAGATTGAGTCGGTTTTTAGAAGCGCGACACAATAGCTGAACGCTACTCTGTATTCAGAAAAAAAAAAAGTATGTTCATGTATTTTATCTGTTGTTTAGTACCCATAATACAAGCTCTACTTAGTTTGGGACTAGATGACGTTGTGTGTAAGATATCCGAAATATTTATTTATTATTATTTAAGATACAGTAAATTGATATTAAACAGGTACAGTAAATTAAACAGTACATTAAACAAAAGGCAGATTATAATTCGAGGTGTCATCTAAGGCGGGTTGACGTTCCACCTCTTACTGTGTAGCGGTGAGCGGCGCAACAGCGTCCTGCCCCGGGGGTGATTTCCAAGTCCCGAGTCGGGCCAGCCGTTCCAGAGATTAGCTGGAACAAACAGACAGACAAAAATTAATAAATTGCCTTTTTAGGGTTCCGTAGCCAAATGGCAAAAAACGGAACCCTTATAGATTCGTCATGTCTGTCTGTCTGTCCGTCCGTATGTCACAGCCACTTTTTTCCGAAACCATAAGAGCTATACTTTTGAAACTTGGTAAGTAGATGTAATCTGTGAACCGCTTTAAGATTTTCACATAAAAATAGAAAAAAAACAATACATTTTGGGGGTCCCCATACATGGAACTGAAACTCAAAAAAAAATTTTTCATCAAACCCATACGTGTGGGATATTTATGGATAGGTGTTCAAAAATGATGTTGAGGTTTCTAATATCATTTTTTTCTAAACTGAATAATTTGCGCGAGAGACACTTCCAAAGTGGAAAAATGTGTCCCACCCCCCCTGAAACTTCTAAAATAAGAGAGTGATAAAACTAAAAAAAAAATATATAGTACATTACCATGCAAACTACCAACGAAAATTGGTTTGAACGAGATCTAGTAAGTAGTTTTTTTGTAATACGTCATAAATCGTAAACCGCAATTTACCTTTCATTCAATCAACACACTATTATGAAAACATCGATCAAAGTTACAACGAACTACAAGAACTTTTATATGATGTTACTTGCTGATACGGAACCCTTCATGGGCGAGTCCGACTCGCACTTGACAGCTTTTTTGATGTTAGTACCGTCTAAATTTTGATATGCATATAGTAAAAAACTGTTCATTTGATATTACATACAGGCAGTCCAATTATTTATTTGTATAGTGATCTATCAGATTACATTTATAAACTTGAATAATATATTTGCCGAATACAATGTTGAATTCGGATGGCTGTGTATGTTGCCACACTTGCCACCGAATACGCTTCGCTTTTAATTTTGGAGCTCTCGAACTATTTGAACTGTGGTTTGTTCAATGGTGTATGTGTGAAATATTTACGATATAGAAACGCCATATAACAAACATTTCCCAGAATCACATCGCGAAACTCGAGCGGCTGATGCGTAGCTTTAATTAAAAAGAGCACCTACAAATTGCTGTGTTAATTATGGATGTTATTCAAACCTCTGTTGTTTTTGCCAATGTTGTTTATTGTTTTCATTGGTAATAAGCATTGTATTTTGTTATTTATTCCACGTTTTCCATTTCTTTAATTTGTGTATGTATGTTCTTACTGAAATAACTTTAACTTAAGTTGAAAGATTCAATCATTCTGCATCATTCTCCCGCCCTTCGAAGGCCGGGAGAATGATGCAGAATAATCTAACCAGGCTGCCATGGTAGGGGTCACCATGCTACATTGCCTACCCTCACAATAAGCATGGTGACTCCTACTCCTGGATTCTACTCATGCTTTCCATCAGGCAGAGTAGAGTCACTTTGGCAGGCTTAAATATATAAAAAAATAAATAAATAAAAAAAGACTCATTACAAATGTTCTTTGCTAATTTTCTTTTCCGCGCTTTTATTGTTTTTGGTTACGTTTACGTACTCAAAACCCTTAATAGATTCATCATGTCCGTCCGTCCGTCCTTGACTGACCGTCCAAACGTCTAACCGTGCAAAGTGTCTTTGTAACACTAATGCCAGAAAGATGACCCTTTGCTTACATATGTGTCTTTATCAAGTCAAAAAGTTGCTAAAATTAAAAACCTAAAACGCCTTAGATAATTTTGTAAGTTCAGGGGCCTAACTTGTAAAGTACGCCTATTTGGAAATGTTTGTACAAAAATAATGAAATAATAAGTAAACAACAATTATTGAATACCCTGAAATATGTTAACTATTACTTGAAACTATTGATACTGAATCAATACTTAACCAAAACTGACTGAGTTCGAAATGAATGAATATTTTTCGTTCTTTCTTTCTTTACAAAGAAACATATGCAAATATTAGCTCAGTATTTGCATCTAGTTCCTAAAAGATATGTAATACCTTAGTTCGTTTTACTTCCTCACATATTCTGAACGATCTATAATTTGGAGCACCTTCATACTCATATGCTGAATGCAAATGCCTTTCACTTGGTAAAGAGTAATAGCTCAGATAAGTAGCCCCTGACTTAGCACATTTGCCGCCCTGATAATACCTCGAACCAATGTTTTCCTTACATCCACTATATTCTGATCCTCATTGGCTCTAATCACCATTACATGCTCTTTGATTTCTCCTTCCTTAGAGAGAGCACCAGAGGTCTCGATAGTTTGGTTATTTCAGAAGAGTTGGTTAGAAATTATGGAGCAGCATTTGTCAAAGTCCTGCTTGCAGATGGTAAGTAATAGTATGTAAGTATGTTTTAATGAGAACATGGTATCCCTAAGCGCAGTTGCTTAAGTGAAGTTCGAATTTGTTGTTGTAAGTGCACGTTTCTTTGAGCAATTTTGAGGATTTTAAAACAGATTTACGAATAATTGTTATTAGACTTTCGCACATACAGCGAGACTTTGACAACCGGTACAGGACGGGACCGGCCCGTGACCAAGAGTGTTATAAAGCTGGAAACACATTATCGGACGCGGCTGACGGACGGGGCTGATAAATGTGCATAGTTTCGTCAGTCAGTCTTGTGCCAGATTTCTGTCGGACGTCCGAACGCTCAAGGTCAGTCAAAGGTCACGTCCACGAATTTCGTACGTATATGCTTACTCTAACCAAGGCTGTCAGCCGCGTTCGTCAGCCGCGTCCGATAAAGTGTTTCCTGCATAACCCGTTCGAACGTCCGAAAGTAGAATTATGTCCCAAGAAAAACACGACTAAACTTGCAAATAGTTTGATGATTATTACTGAATGCATATGAAAGTATTCCTGTTTAGGCGTACTTACATACATATTTTTTTTTGTTTGCTATCCATTTATTTCAGCTAATCTCTGAATCCGATTGTGACAGTACTTTCTTCTGATGATGTAAGGAGAAATATAGGCTATATTTTTCGACTAAGTGGGTAACACAGAGGAAATCGGCTAGTTCAGAAAACAAAGTTAAAACATTTATTTATTCAAATTTCATTCAACCTTCTATTATTTAAGTACACCTCTTGTCGACAACTGCCTTGATAATTATGTACTGCTATTATGAGTTATGAATGCATAAGCGGAAAAACAAAAGCTATTACTCTTCAAGTTTAAGTTTTAATTAGTTGTGTGAACTGTGTGTTGCTGACCTTAGAGTTTTAAATTGAATGTTCTGTTAGAATTATCCATGCTAATATAACAAATTCGAAAGTAGATCTATAAAGATCTTTAGAGATAACTCTATCTTATCTCTCTGTTACACTTTCACGGGTTAATTGCTACATTGTTTTTTTTATACAGGCTGAATTTTTAAGAAGGGACAGTAAGGGTAGGTACTTTAACGGTTATAGTTACAGGAAACGAAAGGAGACTATCCATATTTTTTTAAGATATTCTGAACTGCATTTACAGATTTTGAAAAAAATGTACAGCCAGCAAGAATTTGGTTATTTTAAACAAAAACTTTTTTTTATGCCAATCGATCCTGTTTCTTATAAGGATCAAAAGTGTTTACTGGACCGACTGAGGTTTGAGTACTAGAAATGTCAGAAATCGCAAAAAACTTTACCCATAAATTTGTACGGAAATAAATCATTTTAATATGTATTTTAGACACAGACAAACATAACTTACATTTAGATGATCTACGAAATAAATTGCTTAAAATCACCGCCGTTTTAACGAATAGATAAGTTCACTCATTTTTGTACTGAGCTAGTAACAGCCGATAATTTTCTTGGATATATTTCATTTAAAATCCTTGTTAATGCATCTTTCAGCTCCTGAATACTGTTGTATTTTTTTTTTGTGTACCATATGTGACATCCACTATGACCTGTCTATTCAGACTGGTGAGGCGGAGCGCGATCTTGCTAAAAAATAAAGTTTTCGCAATTCTGACAGGAGCCATTCATCCAACTTGTTTTGGAAATTCTCTAAAATGACGTCGTTATACACGGCAGAATTAAGAGTACCTTCATAAAATTCCACCATTACCACTCGACACTTGTCGCAGTGGATACATATTCGCGTACCACACCAATGCAGATTCCATGTTCCTATTATTTACAAAATACGCAAAAGATGCATTAACAAGGATTTTAAATGAAATATATCCAAGAAAATTATCGGCTGTTACTAGCTCAGTACAAAAATGAGTGAACTTATCTATTCGTTAAAACGGCGGTGATTTTAAGCAATTTATTTCGTAGATCATCTAAATGTAAGTTTTGTTTGTTTGTACCGCATAGGCAGTCAAATAGTTTATTTATTTATTTTATTTATTAATTTATTTATTTGAGTTCTTTGACACGTACAACGTACAATCTACATTTATTTTCGTAACATCATTTCATACTCCCCGATTTAAAAAAATCTTATTGGATTCCACAAAATATTAACCAAGTAATACATAATTAAATTACGTTTCAAAGGAAATTTTCTTAAAAATAATTGAGTACAAATGTATAATTATGTTGTATAATAAATTATATTATACTTCTTATTTCCAGTAACTGTAGTACCGTCTATAATGTGGTGTGCAGTCGTCATTAAAAGCAATAAAACTGTAAACACTCCTTACACCGGCCGTAAGCCGCTTAAGGACATACTTGAGCGAAATGCACCAACTAAATCGTAAAACATACCAACATTGTATTACAATGGAGTGATTACGTATGTACATAGCATAGAAATAACAATAATCAATTGTTTTTCATTAATATTACTACCATAAAACCAAATTAATAACCCTTAAATGGTATTTTGTCAATTGAATCTATTCATTTTCATTTTCAGGGTTCTGAAGTTTATGTCTCGGAATCCATATAAATTCGTCATGTCCGTCCGTCGGTCCTCGACTTACCGTCCAAACGTTACGACATCGGGTCGAAGAATAATGCAGCAAGAAATGGAAAGCGAGCGATTCTGCTTAGCGCACTCGGTGATAGTACGTACAAGCTACCGTACAAGTTAGTTGCCGATCTCGCACTGCCAAAGGACGTACAAGAATTATCGTATGACGAATTAGTGCATTTACTGGATGATCACTTTATTCCGAAGCGATGCGGCTTCAGTGAAAGAAACAATTTCTATGCCGCCATTCAGCAACGGAGTGAGACTGAAACGCATTTTTATAACGTGGCTACACTGCCTCGTTCCCCGCCACCAAGCGACCGACTTCCTACTGCCTTGCACTAAAGCCGAGTTACGTGACAGAGGGCTCACAGCATGTTCAGTAATGTCAAGGAGACGTTATGGGATCGGTTCATGATGGGGATGGTAGCAGATCATGAACCTTAGAAGTTGTTCAGGATCTTGACCAATTGACTTCGCAATATTAAATTCTCTTTATATGTTACGGTGTGTGCACATAGATTAACAGTCTGTTACAGTAATAAATTTTATTGTCCCTTACAAAACCAATGTATCCAATAAAAGTTAATAACATCTTGATAATTTCTATCATTTAATAGAGAGATAATTTCTATTGCTATCATAAATAACACTCAGGAAATATGAGTAAAGTTGTGCCGGATGGGCCTTAGTAGTGTCGGGCGGTAGTACCCGGTACCCCGTAGTGAATACATTACATTGTAGATAGATTTATTTATTTCTTAGAGCACGAGTTATTTTTGCAGGAAACATGTGCTTGTGTGGCTATAGTGCTTTGGAAATTCCTGAGATTATAAGACTGTGTTGGTATAGGACAATTTACGCTGGAAATATTTACAATCTGGAATACTTTTTCTTCCTCTTCTTTTATAACTGAAAAATGATTATATTTCACAGTCGTTTTATTGGTTGTTTATATATAATATTTTTTTTTATATACTATCACTTACAGTTTTTCTATCAATTTTCTCATTTATCATTAGGGTTCCGTAGCCAAATGGCAAAAAACGGAACCCTTATAGATTCGTCAAGTCTGTCTGTCTGTCTGTCTGTCCGTCCGTATGTCACAGCCAATTATTTCCGAAACTATAAGCGCTATACTGTTGAAATTTGGTCAGTCGATGTATTCTGTGAACCGCATTAACATTTTTACATAAAAATAGAAAAAAAAACAATACATTTTGGGGGTCCCCATACTTGGAACCGAATCTAATTTTTTTTTTTTTATCAAATCTATACGTGTATCTATGGATAGGTCTACAAAAATGATGTTGAGGTTTCTTATATCATTTTTTTCTAAACTGAATAGTTTGCGCGAGAGATACTTCCAAAGTGGAATAATGTGTCCCCCCCCCCTCTAACTTCTAAAATAAGAGAGTGATAAAACTAAACAAAATATATGTTGTACATTACCATGTAAACTACCAACGAAAATTGGTTTGAACGAGATCTAGTGAGTAGTTTTTTTTTAATACGTCATAAATCGTAACACGCAATATACCTTTCATCCAATCAATACACTAGTATAAAAACATCAATGAAAGTTACAACGAACAACAAGAACTTTTATATGATGTTACTTGCTGGTACGGAACCCTTCATGGGCGAGTCCGACTCGCACTTGGCCGCTTTTTTTTTTTAAAGTTCAAGCATACGTACGCGAAAGGAACAAAGTTTTTATTGATAAAAAGTGACCTGTCTCCCTTGTTGCCTAGAGCAATTGGCAACAAGGGAGTTGGTTAACGTATGCGGCTACTGATCAAGAGGTCTCGGGTTCGATTCCCGGGTCGGACAAAATGTTTGAGTGATCCGCAAATACTTGTTTCAGGGTCCGGGTGTTTTCCATGTATAAGTTGTAAGTATTTAAAAAAAAAGTATGTTTATGCATTTATATCCATTGTCTAGTGCAAGGTTCGCTTAGTTTAGGACTAGATAGTGTTGTGTGTAAGATGTCCGAAATATTTATTTATTTACTAGTCTTTAAGATATGTCTTTCAACTCTTTCTCAAACTTACTTGCATTGTAATTTGATTTTATATTACAAAACTATCTATTAGAGATTAACTGATAACGCTTTAATTCAATTCCAAAAGCAAATAACCACAAAAGGAGCATTTAAAATGTATAGCAATGTATAGATATAAGTTTAGTTACGAAATTATTGATGACTGCCGTCGCTCTGGGTTCTTCCGAGTTTCGCGTGCAGAATAACAGATTGGCCGGTCACAAACGTATTTTATAAATGTCCGTACACATTTGATTTCCGTGACCTATTTTTCGACCATTACTTCGCAAATAGTTATTTTTAGATATTTCCCCGAGAAAGCCATGCTCTAGCATACATCTAAGCATAACTATAACATCTCAGTTCAACTCAGCTGCGCTAAATTCGTTAAGACTAATCATCATCATCATCAACAGCCTTTAACAGTCCACTGCTGGACATAGGCCAAAACCTCCTTTTAAAGAAGAGCCTTAAAAAGGGGATTTTGGCCTACTATACCACGCTGGCCAGACGGGTTGGTTAAGGGTTTGTTTCAACTTATCCTTCTCTTGGCAGTGATGTTAGCAGCTTATTTTGTTCCTTTATATTATAGAGTAGTATATATATAGATAAGAGAAATAGCTCGGTTTTACTAGTAACCAGTGTCTAGCAATCACAGCTTGTAGAAATGAATTTTTCATCTGTAAGAGTATCCCTTTGAATTCTATTTAAATAAAAAATGAAAAATATAGTTTTGTTGCAGCTAATTATCCTTTTATTATAGTTTATTATTTCTGTTTGAACATTTTATTCTTATACTAGCTAAACCATGCAGCTCTGTCTGAGTTTTCTATTCCCGTAGCGTGATGTCATACTGCGCAACCATATTTGTTCCCCATTAAAAAGGTTATAGTAAGCCAAACTTAATTAAAAGATAGATATATATAAGAGATATGCTGACGCAGGCTTATTTTTAAGAATTATTAAAGGGGAACATGATTTTTGTGAAACTTTAAGTTATCTCAACGCACGCAGAGGAAGGTTACAAGAGAAAAAAAAAACGATTTTGAAACATTCTTCATTGATGGTCTACTCTAAATCTAAATAAATAGCTTTCGTCAATAAATGGGCTATCTAATACTGAAAGAATTTTTCAATTTCGACCTTCTGTTCTTGAGAATAGAGCGTAACAAACAAACTTAAGCTACTTAGCTTTATAACATTAATATAGATTCGTATAAAAATTTACGAAATATGTGTAGTCTCCTTTACTGCCTAACTATAGTTTGCTCTATAAAATAGGCTATTCGGCGTCAATATTTTAGGATTCAATGTCTCGGTTTTATTGTTTTCGTATTGATTAATACTTGGTGCTGTAAAATTGTTCCTTTAGTAATTGTTCAGGGACGTGACATTAATAACTTCTTATTTTTATTGCTGATGTTCTATTAATGTAGTAAATGTAAAAGTTTGTATCAATGAGTGTCTAGGTATTTATTATTTAAACACGCTAAAAACTGAAAGGTTATGGATGAAGTTTAGTATAGAGATACATTTACGACTACAATATTATTAGTAAATTGATATGTCTGACATCGGACACACGACGCTATTTAGTCTCAAATTAAGCAGAGGTTGTACAATTGGTATTATACAATCCATATAAATAAATAAAAAATCAGCCTTTATTGCTGGTTAACATAGTTTAGAATGTATAAAAAAAAACACTCAACTTAAAACTTAAACTCCATTCTATTCATTCACTCGTCTCTCGGTTTCCTTCTCCTTACCAGCTTATCTTTCGACAAAGGCCTCCTCTAAGGCTTTCCACTCGTCTCTGTGCTATGCTATGTATGCTTCACTTATAACTTTTTTTCTTCTTTTTTTTTACTTTTTTATTTTAACTTTTCTATACTTAGAGAGTGTTGGTCGTTTTCCCAGACGATGAACAGTCGGCGTATACAACCCACATATATATATATATATACCAATTTTTTGTGCGTGAATGTGCGTTTGTTGTAACTATAATTTACCTACTACCACTTATGTTACACTTCACGAATTAAATGGTATGATTGAGACAACATAGATAAGAAGTTGTAGGTGAAATATAAGAAAGGTACATGACACGACTTTACTCTTTATTTATAAGAGTCTGAGTTCTACAACGAAAGTGCCAAAATACTCTCTAAAAAATATAAATTTCATAGTATATCATTAATAACAATTTTTCAATAGTTTAGTTTTAAAATAAATCTCACTCCAAGCGCGCTATTGTAGAATTTGAAATACGATCCGGAGAGCCATCGAAACTTTTTCAACGTGCCGTCCGCGCCTGTACTCAGGGCTATCTATATTCTACTCAACATTTTAATTTAAACTCTTTCTTACAAGCAGTGTAGGCTATCATGAATTTGTCTAGCAATTCAGATAGTTCACTGTATGGGTTTAAAGGAACTTTGAAATGTGTTATTCAAATGTATCTTAGACAAATAAGATGTTTACATTAATATTTGTTCATAATCATAATCATTACAATCTATCTAAAAAAATGCTATAGTATTTGAAAGACTCTCCAACCGATATTTTTTTATTTATTTATCCTTCATTTTCATTCTTCCTAATTCTGGAGGAAAGGCACTCGACGGCTATCAACACCAAATCTAGGAATTTTTGACATTATTAATTTTGATATTTTCAATAAATATTATCAAATTATGTAACTGCAGTACTTGGATGCTTGTAATTTCGTAACCTGTCTAACACTCAGAATTAAGGAAAAGCCGAAATTGGATGCTGGCTACTCACTTAGTGGAGAGGAACGGAAAATTGTCTTGCAGTAAATTTCTGCAAGGCTCAAGGTTCTGATGAGTCTGGTCGAATCGGTCCAAACATATCAAATAATGTTGTTCTACGACATAGGTCAGACAAATTTCAAGAATATCGCTATCTCCTCAAACTGATATAATACCTTAAGGCACATATGCTTACAACTTTGCGACCTTTGAGTGCTTAACACTCAGAGTTAGGCAAAAAAGTCGAAATTGGACTGGCTAATCACTCAGTCGAAAGGAACGTAAAATTGATTTCCAATAAATTTTTGCAAGACTGGTGAATCTGGTCAAATCGGTCCAAACGTACCAAGAATGGTTTTTCTACGGTAAAGGTCAAATGAACTTCAAGAGAATCGATCACTCAAACTGATATAATACCTCAAGGCAAAGAATCTTTATCATCTTCACAAAGCACTTGTTCACAACGAAATAAAGCGGTGGGAATGTTACAGATGCTGTCCCAGCTCCAGAGTTGTAAAACTTTAACAATTGTTTTATTAAATTTTGTCATTTTCGGTCTTCAACTTCTTGAAACTAGATTTTCGACGACAATTGTATTATAGCGATTAATTGTTGCTTATCTTGTTGAACTATGTGTAAACTTTAATGGAACTCAATGATTTATAATATATATCTATTAATAATGATTTAGATATCGCCCAGTATTATTCTTTATTAATCTAAATCTTTACAAATAAATAAAACTTAAGTTCACGTAAATAGTATCAAATTAACAGTTGTTTACTAAATCCATAATATAATATATAAATTACACCAAAATATATTTTTTAAATCTTTGTCGGCCTGTCTGTTTGTTCAGGGTAATCTTTTAAAAACTAAACCAAGCAGAGATTGTATAATGGGTACTAGACAACCGATATAAATACAAATATACTTTTTTGTAAATATAGACATATTATAACATCGAAAAAATCCAAACTCCAAAACAAATATTTGCGAATCAGACAAACATTTGGTCCGAACCCGAGACCTCACGCATAGCAGTCGCATACGCTACCACTGTGCCACCGAGGCAGTCAACTCTTTAGTAATTATAATAAAATGTAGTACAAAAAAAATCAGTTAAAATTGGGGAAAGACTTCATACCAAACACTTTAAGCAGGGTATTCGAAGTTTACCTTTCTCTTATTACCGTTGTGGAGGAACGGGTCTCGTGTTCCTCCATCACAAACGGAGGATCCTCCGACCAGGCGAGGTGATCATGCCTGGTGGGCCACTGTCCAACACTTGATTTTAGGATGTTGTATATATGCTAATCGGCGCGATAATGTTACTTTCGCGATTCAGGATTAGTAGTTACTCCGTATAGATCGTTACGTGTTTTCTCCGTAGTTCAATGTTTCTTCGGTAGATGGCGCTGTTGTATGTTTTTGCTTGCGCTGAATGTGGAAGTCGCCACACCGTTATGTGTACAAAAGCTAAAATAGGGTTTCAAAATGTCGTCATAAAAGCGTGAGAAAAATTAATTGTAACCCTATCAGTACACATTTACTTTGATTAATACTTTGTTTCGTGACAACCCTAGCTCACAGTTAGGTAGCGACGCCTGTTCGGGCCCGATACCATTCAATCGCTTTTCAAACAAACACGCTCAGACCCACTTTTGTTTCTTTCATTCAAATCACGCTTAAAATGTAGGTTAGTTCATGTTGTTAATATATGTACATTGATAAAGAATAAAACCCGTGTATAATTCTATAAATAATATTTAATTTCAAGTTGAAGAGCAACAGATGAAGACATGTTTTACGTACAAAACAACTTTCGTACATAAAACTCAAATACTTCAACACGCTTATGTGCAGAGACTGCCTACAATAAAATACCTACCTGAAAACGTGCTAAGAAAAAAGAGTAGGCACTGAAATGATGAATGATATTTGAAATTTAAATAATCTTATGTATAAAATTCTCGTGTCACAATGTTCGTTCCCATACTCCTCCGAAACGGCTTGACCGATCTTTATGAAATTTTATATGCGTATTCAGTAGGTCTGAGAATCGGCCAACATCTATTTTTCATACTCCTAGGGCGTGAGCGGAGCCGCGGGCATCAGCTAGTCTTATATATAAAATTGTAGTGCCACAATGTTAGTTACCATACTCCTCCGAAACGGCTGGACCGATTTGTATGAAGTTTGTGTGTATATCGGGTAGGTCTGAGAATTGGCCAACATCTATTTTGCATACCCCTAGGATGTGAGCGGAGCTGCGAGCATTAGCTAGTAGATCTTATAAAACATTTTCATAAGTATAAAAAAAATACTGATTTGTTTTAATAATAATACCCATAATGAAAGGTAATTTGGTTTTTGTGTAAAAATAATAGTATATTTTTTGCTATAAATTTACGAAACTGAATTTTTGTGACACTCTTCGTTCCAAAAGTGTACATTGAACGAAACAGATTCAACAAAATACATATATCTGCATTGTATGACACGTGTAAAATGAAGTGTGATCTTTATAAAAAAACAACGAAACAGTAATAACCACTATAAATGCAAATCAAATGTCGTATCTTGATCAAAACCCGCACTAGTGAATAGCAACACATGCCGACAGGTCACACACACAAACATGCTGATACAATGTGTACTACCTCAAACTACATTCTCTTCTTTTTTCTCCAAGCCTTTTTCCAAAATTAGATCGGGGTCGGATGTAAGTATACTACGATACAGTTGAAATTCGTCCTCCTTTCTTCTTCTCCAGTTCTCGTTCGTGCCACCTATTTTCTACAACATGACCATTCCCTCCTTTCAATTATAATTAATCAATAATAACTGTGTTTGAGGTCTCGAGTTCGATTCCTGGGTCGGACTAAATGTTTGTGTGATCCGCAAATATGTATTTATAAGCTTGGGTGTTTTCTATATATATTATGTATGTATTTACAAGAAAAAAAAAAGTTTATGTATTTATATCAGTTGTCTAGTACCCATAATACAAGCTTTGCTTAGTTTGGGACTAGATAGAGTTGTGTGTAATGAAATAAAAATAAATGTACTGTAAAACTGTCCAAAATAATATAATGTACCTTTTTAATGGCTAAGGAGTAAACGAACAATTACTCGCTTCCACTTAAGGCCCGCGACACCAAGCGTGAGAATTTGTGATTGAACACCCACATACATATTTTACATGCACACAGACGCATCGCGCACTGTCGCATACATACCGTAGCAAGCAATCACCGACTTTCGGTTTTTTGCTTAAGTTAAATATCCATCAACTGTTCGCCTTTGTAGAACGTATTTTAATGTCTTACAACGCACGCAATGTATCTTGCCATAACGTAAAGCCCGTAGGATTCATTCAGTACAGAAAGTCATAATACTTTCTGTATACCAATCGAATGGTCAAAGATTATAAAATAATTTTACACAGTATAAAATAAATTTGCTCGCGTGCATTGTCTGTCAACTCAGATCGTTTTAAATACGCAAGGTATTTAAATACGGTTTTCATCATAATTAAGGTTACCTTTTAAAGAAGATTTATTAATGTTATTTTATTATTTTAAAGGAACACATAAATAAAGCCAATATTGACAAAAGTTTACGAGTTACATAAATTAGGAATAACCTACAGTAATACTTTTTTAATTATACTTTTTTAATATTTCTTTATTATTTTATTTGTGAATAATAATTTCAAAGTAATTTGGAACAATGTAATATTAATCCTTATCATAATAAATACTGTAGACATTTAAAACAATTTTATTCTACATGAAATATGTAGATTAAAATTGTTTATTACACAATATTATTTAAATAAATATTTTATAATACGTCAGAGCGTTCATCCAGGTCGCACCCGTAATTGGCCGTAATCTTACACTAGTGACTCTCAGTGTAAGATTTTATTATGTCAATAATGTGTGATTAACGATACATGGTCTTATAGGCATTTAAAAAACATTTAAAATTTGACAAATTATACCCTCCTTTAAAACCAATCTATCCATTGCTGCAAACATCATGAAAATTGGTGCAGTAGTTTTTAAGTTACGTTATGTTTTGAGTTTAATAGACAGGTTGAAGAGGCAGAGGACTGTTTTTTTTTTAATATATTTAATGCAAACGGCTTATTTACGCAATAATGTTACTAAAATAAATGTGAAAGTAACTCTGTCTGTCTGTTTGTCTGTTACCTTTCACGCGTAAAACGCTGAACTGATTTTGATTAATTTCAGTATAGAGATATATGGGACCCCGAGAAAGGACATGGCTACTTTTTACCACGAAAATCGACACACTCGCGGGCGGAGCCATGGGCTAAAGCTAGTAAAACATAAATACGACTAGCGGTTTATACATACGTATAAAAGTGAAATACTAATCATCCAAGACCAAACCATTGAGTAGTATTACTTTCCATCACCAGCTGAACATCTTGAAAGATACGACTAAAGGTAAGACACATATACGAAAGTAACTCTGTCTGTCTGTCTGTTACGCTTTCACGCCTAAACCACTGAACCGATTTTGATGAAATTTGGTACGAAGATAGAACTGAACTTGGGAAAGGACATAGGGTACTTTTTATCGCGAAAATAAAGGTAGAAGGGTTTGAAATAGGGGACGAAAGTTTGTGTCGAAGTTCCTTATTATCAAACATAAAATCAGGTAAGATTGTTTAATCTACCCTTACCATGTCGTGTGATATCAACGAATTCCACGCGGGCGAAGCCGCGGGCAGAAAGCTAGTTTATAATAAATAACAATAAATAAATATTTCAGACGAATGACACAGAATATCATCTACCAAATATTCGTGTGATCCGCAAATATTTATTTCGCAGTTTATAATACATAAACATACTTTTTTGTTATAAATACATACATATTATACATAGAAAACACCCAAACTCCGAAACAAATATTTGCAGATCATACAAAAATTTGGTCCGACCCGGGAATCGAACCCTAGACCTCTTGGTTAGCAGTTGCATACGCTGACCACAAGACCAACAAGGCAGTATGATATATTACAATAATAAATAAACAACTATTTCGAACATCTTACACACGACATCATCCAGTCCCAAACTAAGCAGAGCTTATATTATTGATTCGACAACTGATATAAATACATAAACATACTTTTTTTGTTGCTTACCTATAGAATACACCTAGACCCCGAAATAAATATTTGCGGATCACACAAATATTTGGTCCTACACGGGAATCGAACCTGAATCCTTACTCAAGCAAAGTAGTCGCATGCGCTACTACTGCCCTCATCATTACGAAATGATGGCTACCAGCTCAGATATTGCGTCTGGAATAGCATTACAAAATAAAAAAATATATAATAACTATTTATAACGTGCTTATAAAATTTTAGGGTTTCCCTATGAACTAACACTGAAAACAGCCAACACCTAAAAAAAAAATTTTGTGGATCTCATAAACATTTGGTCCGACCCGTGAATCGAACCCGAGGCCTCAATCGCATATGCTACCACAGCGCCACCGAGGCAGTCATATAAAATGAATTTTAATAATCGGTCCACAATTGACAGAGTAATCAATGAATGTACAATAAAAAAAACACAAATAATACTCCTTTTTTGAAGTTGGTTAATAATAATTTAAAATATAAAGATTGGTGTGTCTATTCTCAGACCTACCAAATATTATCAAAAGTTACACACAGTCACGTCGTCGTATGTAAACAATCAAATCTCTGTGTGCGTGACAGTGCGTGTGGAGCTAAAAACGAGCGTGCGCTCGCCTTGAATATTCGGAGAACACTGAATTTTTGGATCGCGTGAACTCTGTTTTATTGCAAATTATTTCTCCATACTAAAATGTATGGAACTTTTGCCGCTAAAAATTAATGATGTTTAAGATTAAATTATGACTTTCTGGTGAGAATTAATAGAAACCTTAAATGCTTAATCTCTTTTTTGTACTTTTTTCTTGCAACTAATAAAATATTTATTTCAAATAAAGCAACATAATACTAGATTGATTCCAAACAGAAAAGGTCGATTTCGGTGATTTTAGTCACTGTTGATGATTTTTTTCTCGAAAATAAATAATCGTATTAGTAACTTTACTCGGTTTCTCTATAGATTGATTTATTAAGAAACTGAGATATTTTTTTTACTGTCAAATAATGAATTAATTTGTTTCTCTTGTCATAACCGTAAGTGCTTTTTCGAGCAATTATGGAAACGATACCCTTAAGACCACAGATTAATATTAGGTATAATAATTTTTGGCGGCCATCTGAGTGGGAATTCTCTCGCTCGGTAACATGATTGCGGCCATGATACGGAGCGAGAGTGCGTGGAACTCCGCTGTCTCTTACTGTGAGCAAGTTATGCTTGCAAAGGAGATGGCGGAGCGGGACCGGGAGAGGTTTAGGACCCTCCCGGTCCGCCAGGCCGGCAACGGGCTAGATACCGCAGGCAACTCAGGCGCCGGAGATCGCAAAACGATCTCCGTCCTCCATAAGCGCAGGCCTGGGGGTGACAGGTGAGGCCACCTGCCACCCTAGCAGAAGCAGGCCGGGGTGGCAAGTATTTGATTTGTTCTCGCACAGTAGGAGGCCATCTGCAAACCAAGATGGCCCGAGGCACGTTGGGGTCCTAGGGTTTTTCATTCCGAGGGTGCACCTGGTTTCCCGACTTCTAGTGCCCGAGAAGGCGTGTGGTTTTGGTCGGTTCGAGTCCAACATAGCCACAATTATGTGGCATTCGGAAAAAAAAAGTATATTAATTTACAATTATTTTCTTTACACTCATCATCATCTTCCTAGCCTTTATTCCCAATATTGTTTCAATATTATCAGTTTTTCCACGGAAAAACTTATATTCAAGTAAAATCGGTTGAACTAGTAGCCGACCCCAAATAATATTGGAAATAAGGCTAGAAAGAAGAAGAAAAATAGTATATATTTTTTATGTTCCTAAACAAGAACATTTAAAAGTTATAAAGCATAGCTTAGATTATTGTAGAGACAGAGTCGATGTAAATATTAAATGCCTTATACTTTAATGTGCCACATTCTATTGAAGGTTCTTTAAAACTAATTATTCTCCGAAGTCTATTCTCCAAATTCTAAAGCCGACCTATCAAAGGAACATCGTATAGTGAGGTCGGTGTGACCTTTCGAGATATTAGATCTTTTTGACAGCCGTCACCAACAGATTTACGAGCACTCTCATCCAAGCAATGTCGTAACACATTATTCTTTGATCGTTCAATAAATTGTTGACCTCTTTTTATTGTTTTTAGACTGTTGAGCAGTGATAGCGTATGCTACTGCTGTGCCTGAAATCTCAGGTTCGATGCTCTGGTCGGCCAAATGCTTTTCCGATCTGCAAATATTTGTTTCGGTTTTTTCTATGTATACTATATGTATTAAATAAAAAGTATAAATAAATTTATATCAGTTATATAATAACTCCGCTTAGTTTTGAACTTCGAGCAGCGTTCTGTATCAAATGTTCGAAATATTTATTTTAATTCAATACTTTCAATACAAACTTTCCTTTGGATTTTTTCTACAAAGATAATATGTTTTCCGATATCCATTAGAAAATGATGATGATGTTTTTTTGATATAAGTAAACCAGTTTATAATTTAAGTTATAATTATAAGGAAACCTTGTGAAATCGCAACATGTATATGACGTCAAAATTATCGGTCTTTATGTAACAGTTCTTCTGTGTCATTTGTCGTTAGTGTCATTTTAGAAGTTACGGGTTACATTTTAGGTTTAATTTTTATACTTATGTTGTACCAGCTTTTCTCCGTGGCTCCGTCCACAGTTATCGCAACATAAAGCCTTATGCTGCTTTTATTATCCATCGATAATCGTAATCAAGGTTCCATCTTTCTCTATACCAAAACTCATTCAAGTCAGCTTAGGAGTAAATAAGTGAAAAACACGTGCAAGTGAATTATAAATACATTTTATATTATACTAGCTTTCGCCCGCTGCTCCGCCCGCGTGTATGTCGGTTATCGCGGTAAAAAGTAGCCTATGTCCTTTCCCTAGTTCAGTTCTATCTTCATACCAAATTTCATCAAAATCGGTTCAGTGGTTTAGGCGTGAAAGCGTAACATACAGACAGACAGAGTTACTTTCGCATTTATAATATTAGTAGGGATTAAGATAGATAAAATATTTTTTTCAGTTAGTCTTACTGTCATAATGATTGCATGAGCTCTTTCATTTATATTAATCAACCCATAACGTCCTACTGCTGGGCTCTGGTCTCCTCTGAAGAGAGGGTTAGGGCCATACGTCCCCACGCTGGCCGAGTGCGGGTTGGGGACTGGCAAGACACGTTGTGGCTACGTAATAGTGCCGTTGGGTGTTATATAAGCCGCCCGAAGGCCTCGATTTAAGCTTTACGACTGCTATCTCACCGGGACCTATACAACAACCGGGACCGACTGCTTAACGTGACCTCCGAATCACAGAAGCGCTCATAACATATCATGACACAACATATATATTTGTATAAGAAATGAAACAAAACATTAAACAAATTAACAACATATACGTTAATGAAGAAAAACGAGGCGTGCCTATCAACATCTCCCTAACTTTGTAATATTCATTTACTTAACGACTTGTGAAACGAGAGACAGATATATAAACCATAGGATAATATACTGCACATTGAATACGGGGGAGCAATCAAGTCGGTAACAAATTAAAAACGACTGCGGAAATTAATTTCAATATGATGACGTATGTTGACTTTAGGACAGAGACTGACTTCGGGATTTATTTTTGAATAAATTATTAATAAATTGAGAAAATAGGAGTCGTGGCCTATCAAGAGGTCAAACGGATTGCAGAAAATAGACAGGAGTGTTGATTGCTCCACCGACAAGGGCCTGAACCTTAAAATTGAGAAGAAGAAAATTATTTTCAGGTTTAGTTCGATGTTTTTTTAATTTCTGAATGTATAGATTGAGAAGTTGGTGAATATCTATTGAGACAGTTCAATAGATGTAGGTAGTTTCTCAAACCTCCACAGCCCAGCTTCCATGTAAAAATACTGTTGTCCTTCTCTTAATACCAAGGATATTCGTATAGCAACCGGGGTCGACGGCTTAATGCTCTCTCTGAGGCACGGGGAGCTTTAATTTGTTAAGAATGGTAACCTTGCTAGGATTGCTGAGCTGACAATACCTACACTTTTACAACACACGCACTAGTCAATAGCCTATAGGTATAGTATTTAAGTGCGAATATTTGGCTAGCTTACATTAAAGGTATGATTCCGAACTACGCAGCAGTGCTGTCGCCATACAATCTCTATAAGCTTATATGAGATTACATTCCGAGCTAGACAGCAATGTCGCGGCAGCAATGTAGCGGCAGCACTGCTGCGCGTCAGTGTCGCCCTGCCGCCGCGACAGACCAGTAGTGACGCGTCTGCCGCCGCAGCAAGAGTACCTACGTGAATGTTGATAAGTAAATTGACAACAAAAGGATTAATTTCTCTGATTCAGAAGAGGAACAGTTTATTAACTAACGATAGCCCTTAACTTTAGTAGTCATAATAATTATCGTAATAATTTAATAAAACTTTTGCTTCAATTTTGTCATTCTCTTCCAACAGTCTAAATAAAAATTGGTCATCAATCGTCATCTTGTCATCTCAATGTAAACTAACGAATATACAACAACGCATCACCAGGAACAGAGCGACACTGCTGCTTTGCTCGGAATTAGCGCGGCAGGCAGCACTGCTGGGCAGCACCTTATTGGCAGCACTGCGGCAACAGCACTGCTGCTTGTTGCCGAGTTCGGAATCACACCTTTAAGGTATGATTCCAAACTACGCTGCACGCAGCAGTGCTGCGGCAGCAGTGCTGTCGCCGCACTACTGGTCCCCATACAATCTCTATAAGCTTATATGAGATTACATTCCGAGCTAGGCAGCAATTTCGTGACAGCAATGTAGCGGCAGCACTGCTGCGCGTCAGTGTCGCCCTGCCGCTGCGACAGACCAGTAGTGACGCGTCTGCCGCAGCAGTAAGAGTACCTACGTGAATGTTGATAAGTAAATTGACAACAAAAGGACGAATTTCTCTGATTCAGAAGAGGAACAGCTTATTAACTAACGATAGCCCTTAACGATAGCAGTCAGTATAACTTTATTATCAATTATCATCGTAAAATTATCGTAATAATTTAATAAAACTTTTGCTTCAATTTTGTCATCCTCTTCCAACAATATAAATAAAAGTTGGTCATCAATCGTAAACTAACGAATACATAACAACGCATCAGCACGAACAGAGCGACACTGCCGCCTTGCTCGAAATTAGCGCTGCAGGCAGCACTGCTGGGCAGCACCTTAGTGGCAGCACTGCGGTAACAGCACTGCTGCTTGTTGCCGAGTTCGGAATCACACCTTTACATTACATTTTATTACAATCAAGAATCGACTCTCCGCATAATTTATATTATTTGGGTAAATAAATTACTAAAATCTATTATTGGCAATACTAACTTATTATAACTATTATTATAAGTGTGTTTATGTGTTTTTTTGTCCATTACCATGCCACAAAGGCAGTATAATTAACGTTATATTCAAGTCAAGAAAATTTTACACACTTGTCATTTATTTGCACGTGTACTGGTAAAGGGATAAACAATTTAATTGTGCTATCCGATGTAAAGCCCGTATGTGAAAAGCCTTATCTCGTTCAAAATAAACTGTGTATTTCATTACGTTAAATTAATTTAAAACGCATCCATACGTAACAGCATCATATTAATTTTATTTCATAACCAGAAGAGATAGAGCAAACATCTGTCGGTTTGTTGTTTATAGATGTAGTAATATAGTGATGGCAAAATATTTTAAGATAATTGTTTTTAGACTATTGCAACTTTAAAGGTGCGCGTCCATTGGCCCGCGCCGGACACATCACATAGTGCTGCGTCCACTATCCGCGCCGCTCGCACCGAACGCGGCACTAATGCGAAATCATACAAAGCAAAATAAAATCCGTTGCGTGCGGTGCGTCCGGCGCGGGCCAATGGACGCGCACCTTTACACATACTCATGTTTTTTAATGTAAACGAGACTTATTCAACCCGTGACCACAAGCGGTATAACCCGTTCAAAACGTCGGAAAGTATAAGGTATCGTACCCTTTTTAATTTTATCGCGAATAAGTCCCTTATGAGTAGTCCCTTATGTGTAGTCCATGAGTATTTTAAGATAATGTTTTAATCCAAAATTCCTACTGCTACGACTGAAAAGTGTCAGTTCGATTTGCCAGTTTGCCTATTCAATGAATGAAGAAAAATACATAATAATAATAATAATAATAATCTTTATTTGCATAAAATGTGGTTTTTACAATAGGTGGTTTTAATGTTTAAAGTGCGAGACACATTTCGCCATATAGATAGCATGCAAATATTTAAAAAGTAATAATTGTGTGAAAGGAATCTACTTAAAATATACCTACTTAGGTATTACACTTCGATAACTAGATTAGAACTCACTTACATACTTAACTTATAATTTTAAAATTTATTATTCATTAATAGTCCAGTCAATTAAAGCTTAACTTTGCCATTTTGGTTGAACACCTGCAACTAACGCCAAAATTTCCATAAGTCTTCGTAGATTAATATACTAAAATTGCAGGGTGCTGCATTACCGGCAAAGGGTGCAAATAAATTGCAAAAGGGTGCAAAAACAACTTTTTCGTCTATATCTCGCGATTGGCTGGAAAATTGAAAAAAGATCCTACTACAAAATTGTAGGAAATTAAATCTCCTACAAAAAATTGTAAACGTATTTTAGCGTATCTCTCATAGTTTTTGCACAAAATGCATTTAAATGTGCAAAATTGTAAAAATATTATTATTTATCTTTTTTTTATTTTGAAGTGATCCTACATGTTTCTTTGGGATTTAATTAATATTTTTTTTACTTATTTATACCTTTTTTCATATACCTAATAATTTTGACAAAAATTCATTTTAATTTTATTAAATGATTTTTTAATTTTATATTTTTTTTATTCCATCGGATTCAGCGCTAATTTGCAAATTTTCAAATATGAGAGGATGGTCATCTAATGAACGGGAGGCATGTAATATGCCTGATAGAAATGTTATATACGATGGTGATACAAGAGGTGAAATGCTTAAACATAGTTTACTAGGATCTGCATAAGTGATGCTTTTTAATCCAGAAGGCAATCTCTCATCATAAATCTCATCGGTGATTTTTTTACATTTGATTGGATTTCCTCCATATCAAACACTACTTGCTGGTGTGTACACTGCTATGCCTCATGTTCGTGAACGGGCGCTGTCAGTTGTGACTGGTCATCTCTTAGTTGCCACGGTTTATTTGAATTAATTATTTAATTTTGAATTGTATTTTTGTTGTACTATGGACACTTTTAACGTGCACGTCTTGCTACATCGTTCTCACATAATGTACCATCTCAACATGAATGATGTAACCAAGATTTTGTAAAAAACATTTTGATTTAAAAGAGTGTCCATGGAGTTTCTTGCCCGTTCTTCTCCATAGAGATCTACGCTAGGGAATGGGCAACTACAGTACTTTCACAGTTTTTATGTCTTGTGACTGGGACTGTAGCTACATTTAATTTTCATTTTTGTTTTGACAATTCAAAAGTGCCTGTAACTGGCCTACTTGAAATAAATGCTTTGATTTTGATTTTGAAACAATGAAAAGTCTCCTGACCACCTGTGGTGGTTCTTATACAAGGTGGAACTTCGGTCGACAGATTCTCACACTCGTGTCTAATGTTGTCCTTGAGGGCTTCCAGGGTCTCGGGCTTGTTCACATAAACACGGGACTTCAAAAAACCCCACAAAAAAGTCTGGAACGTGTGATGTCTCGTAAATAATACACAAGTGTATGGCGTAACGGTTTATTCGAGACTGAAGAGTAGTGAAGTGCAGCGCGCGGGCGTGGCGCGCAGGCGACGCATCGCGCGCGCGCTTATATGTAGGTATACAAACATTACAGAACGGTTAAATGAGGCGATCTTGCGGGCCAGTGCAAATCGCCAAAACGAGAGATGAGGCGACCCGGGAACGCCGCCTTCAGAATATCGGTTGTGTCTCGTGCAGTGTGTGCCGTTGCTCCGTCTTGTTGTAACCACGTGTCCTCCAGTCCTAATTCGTTCAATTGTGGCAGAAAAAACTCGGTTAACATGGCCATGAAAAAAATGGACCGATGACTGTTCCAGCTTGAACAGCGCACCATGCAGTCACTTTTCGCGAGTGTAATGGCTCCTCGTGCATTACTCGTTGATTTTCGGTGCCCCAGAAGCGATAATTTTGCTTGTTCACGTACCCGCTGAGGTGGAAATGAGCCTCATCGCTCATTATGATTTTGGTCGAAAAATCGTCTACTTCGTTCTCGAGATTGAGGATCGCATGGGCGCAGGCTACACGCGTTGGTAGTCGACAGGCAGCAGTTGATGCATGGACATGCGCAGGTCTTTGACCAAAATGCATCTTAGGGACGACCGGCTGATGGCTAATTGCGAGGCACGGCGTCTGGTCGATGTTTCAGGCAACAGCTCGACATCCTTGGCAACAGCTGCGATATTCTTGGCAGAATAGGCGCTTCAGGGCCGGCCAGTCTTGGCAGCGTCTCTTGTGGTCCCTGGCCAAACGGCGCAGTGTTTGCGCAGTTAGTGGAGGAATTCGCGCTGCGCCAACACCACAGACGAATTGTTACGCAAAAGAATAGACACGATTATTCCACGTTCCGCGGGGAGTGTATCGCTCCATGGATTGTTCATTTGTATTCTACATCTGTCTAGATTACAAATGTCAAAACAGATTTGACATTGGCCGCCATTTGCAAAAATAAGAGCATCTTTCAATAGGGTGATTTCTTTTGGCCCACCTTGTATTACAGTCAGTATTATCAAAGACATATTGAATGAAAGCATCAGTAATTATAGTCTTCTCAGGTTAAATTATTGATGAAGCTTCATGAAGCTGAATATTATGGTATGATGTGCAAACACCCAGTTTGCTTAGTAGATTGATAACTCACATCGATCCTGTTTTTCGATAAATGTATGTTCCAACAGCTAGTTGAAGAAACGAATGAAGGATTTAGGACGAAGTGCTGAAATAAGACTATAGGCAATAGTATTTATTTTTGGGATAACGAGAAATTCATCTGACACGATATTTTCATCATTTAATAATAATTTATGTATGAAGCAAGTTAATAGTGGAGGTATTTCTGATACAACGTTATCAGGGAATTTGTCCGGTTGTAGATAAATTTTTGTTTCGTAACGAGTTTCCTTTATTTTGTCCTGTAAAATTTCTGCACATACAGTGATAATTGTTTTCTTAGCCATTCCACTGAGGTCCTCACTCTTACGATACCAATCACTACAATCAGTATGCAATCCTGAGAGAATTGCATACTTTTCACAACAATTGTTGCATCTTACGTTTTCTTCATACAAATAGAACATAAAAATGAAGGATTCATTGTTTCCTTTAAATTGAAAACAGTGAATCAAGTTTATTTTGTAAAAAATCAGTTTTGGACAGATAAACGCACAAAAACGAAATATCCCTGAAACGACAGTTTGGAGTATAGTGACAGTAAGTGACAAACAGTTAGTTGAGCATTTTCTGCTGCAGTCTTACTTATTGCATTCAGCGAGATAGAAAAACAAGCGCATGTGTGTGTTCTCAATGGTACTATTTTCGTCGAGCGCAAGGTTCTCATTGTCTAAATCTCTATATCTTTCGCTCTTATTAGGAAACGTATGGTCTTATTCGAGCACATGGGTCCTATTTTTCGATCCTATCCTATAGATCTTCAATGGGACTATTTCCGTCGAGCGCAAGGGTCTTATTTTTGTCTTATTCTCCCTATTCACTCTTATGTTTTTTTTTGCCAAGATTATTAGGTAATTGAAAAAAGGTAAAAAAAAATAAAAAAAAATGCCCGAAACATTAATTAAATCCCAATGAAACATGTAGTATCACTTCAATATGAAAAAAAAAGATTAATAGCAACATTTTTTTAATTTTGCACCTTTAAATGCATTTTGTGCAAAAACTATGAGAGATACGCGAAAATACGTTTGCAATTTTTTGTAGAGAATTTAATTTCCTACAATTTTGTAGTAAGATCTTTTTTAATTTTTCCAGCCAATCGCGAGATATAGACGAAAAAGTTGTTTTTGCACCCTTTTGCAATGTATTTGCACCCTTTGCCGGTAATGCAGCACCCTGCAATTTTAGTATATTAATCTACGAAGACTTACGGAAATTTTGGCGTTGGTTGCAGGTGTTCAACCAAAATGGCAAAGTTAAGCTCTCATTGACTGGACTATAAATTTGTTGTCGTTATATAATTCTAACATCAAGAAAAGGACTAAGGAAAACAAAAGGTAAATAAATGTTACAAACAGATATAGATATATCTACACAATTCTATTCTATTCTAGACTCTAAGAATTCTTTAATGGTGTAGAAACATTTTTCAGTTAGCCATTTTTTTAGGCGTACATTAAACAATTTTAATGGCAGTTCTCTTAGCTTTTGCGGCAGTTTGTTATAAACCTTAACACACATGAACATGCTATTTTTGTGATAAAGGGCAGTCCTGCATTTTGGCACAACTATCTTTGTCGGATCTCTTTGACTGAAGAGACTGCTTTCGCAGATTTTTTTAAAGATCTGTGGATGTTTCCTGACAAACAGTCCAATTTCTAGAATATAAAGAGAGCTTACAGTAAGTATTTTGGTTTTTTTGAATAGCGGCTTGCAGGAGTCTAAAGGTTCAGAATTGCAAATAGCTCGTAAACATTTTTTTTGGCACAGAAATACTTCATGAATTAAACTTGAATTGCCCCACAATAGTAAACCATATCGTAGTAGCGATGCAACATAACCATGATAAGCTGTAATTGCTGTACTTTCTGTAGCAGTTGTTCTTAGTTGTTTTAAAGCGTAAACAAATTTATTAATTTTTGTGCATACATTGTTGATGTGTAATTTCCAGTTACAATTATTGTCTAAGGTAATACCCAAAAATTGTATGGTACTAGTGCTGCTAATTGTGATATTATTGTATCTTAAGGTGGCGTCGGTAGTAATTTGTTATTATATTTAATATTGGGAGTAATAATATAAGTTAATATTGGGAACAATTACTGAAATATCATCAGCGAATAATATACATTGGTGACGTGTTATATTTGGAAGATCATTGATATATAATAGGAATAAACGGATATAGGCAATTTCTTATAAGCCCTCTTATCTTTCCTTTTCTTTCAACTGTATTTAAAAAATGGAAAGGGACAATTTAATCGTCGTTTCCTTCTCAATATAAGTATATCTAATGAATGTTTATTTACAAGATTTTTTTCGCTTTTGATTATAAACCTATATTCTGAAAAAATCATATTCTGAAATCAAAATGAATTCAATTTTCTACTCAATTACATAATAAAACCTATCCTATATTTTTTAATTTTTTTTCAAAAAATACGAAATAGTTTAGGAAAAGATATTGAATACTAATAGTTATGAAGTAGGTAAGTCTTAAAAAACACTTCCAATATTTTTATCTGCATATTTGCATTTTCAATATAAAATTTATGACGTAATCAAATTTTATAGATATAAAAAGAACAAAGAAAAAAATTCAACGCACAAAGACAAATTAGAAAAACAAAGCAAAATAAAATATAATTTCCGCTCAAGACTTCACACCCGTTACTCATTGTATACGTAAGTGATACCGTGGCTTTGTTTGTGTATAATTTTGATACATGTGACAGTACTGTTTGATATGCAGAGTGTGGTATTAAATAATGCTTAACTCTGCGCTTTGATTGCGAGGAAAAATACTCGTGTTTTTCTTTTGTAAAGACAATGATGTTAGAAGGAATAATTCTAGATAGGGCCAGTAATAATTCGGTCAAGTGTAGGCTGAAATTATGTTCAGGTTTTGTACAATGATTTACTGATGTTAATTTGTGGGTACATATTCAGAGATTTGCCATGTTTCTTTATGACCATAGACTTCTTATAGAAATTCTTAAGTTTCTTAAAATAAAATGTTGATAATTCAGGGAATACATTGTACTACAACGCGGCTTTGTTTTGCGTACCGCTTATAGCAAAGTGGCCTTAGAAACAGTCATCGAGGGTAAGCAACGACCGCACGGTCAGGCCTAGATGGGTGACCGTTTCTGGCATGATATATTATAATCGTTTCCGTGATTCCGAGGTAACATTAAGCAGTCGTCCCGGTTGTTATCATAAGATAGCAGTCATTAAGCTTGGTTGGAGGCCTTCAGGTGGCTTAAAACATCCAACGGCAAGATTACGTAGCCACAACATGCCTTGCCCAACTAGCACTTGGCCATCGTGGCCTTAACCTTCTCCTTAGAGGAGACCCGAGCCCAGTAGTGGGACGTTATGGGTTGTTGATGAATAAATAATCCATCAAACACAACTGAAATACTAGGTAAAATCCTCCACCTACATGTAACGATTGCCAAAGAAGTTAGTATGGCAATTGGAATCGACAGCTCGACAAATTCTCAACGTCTCAATGTGTTATTATAATAACACATTGAGACAAATATATAATAATTGATCACACATTAACATACTGACCTGAATAGGATTGCTCAACATGTGTTAAACCTACTGGGACACTACTGAAGTACGAAACAGCCACCCAATTTATAACTGACTGCTAATCCCGTCTTTTCTTTATTCATAGTTTTATAACATGACTGCTAAAAAAATAATTTTAAGAAATGTAAATCTGCGGCACGTTTGACCGACAACTTCGAATGGATGTGGTCTATACAAGACTGGGATGACTAGACCTCTTTAAAAGAAAAGCCTTATTCAGCAGAAAGAGATAAGAAAAGTGCAGCAAGCTGAAGTATATTAAATTTATTATTCACTAGCTTTCGCCCGCGGCTACGCCCGCGTGTATCTTGATTATTGCAGTAAAGAGAAGCCCATGTGTTGTTCTGATATAAAAGCTATATTACTGTAAAGTTTCATCCAAATCCTTTCAGTAGTTTATGCGTGAAAGAGCAACAAACATACATACATAGATACAAAACTCTTTATTTGTACACCGTGTTACAGATTTACAAAACAGAACATAAATGACTTATATTAATGTACAAAGGGCGGCCTTATTGCCCAAGGCAATCTCTTCCAGGCAACCTTGGCAACATATATACTCACAAACTTTCGCGTTTATAATATTAGTAGGATTATTCATACTCACTCACTCACTGTTTACAGACTTCAACCTGAAGTCTAGCTCTACCTAACTAAGCGAAACTTAAACTAACAGTTAGAAATCCCCATTTCATAAACTAAACATATTAAGGTACCGTCCACATATTAATGTTCAAACACCGTCTGTTCATAATTACCATTTTAATTACTCGTGTGTCGCGCTTTATAGTGCCAAGTGTCACGGTTACGGCTCCGCATACAGGTGTTATATTAGTAATGTGCTTTGGTGACTTTTAGTTAAGAATTTTTAAGTAAACAGTATCGTTAATACCATATTTATGTTAATAACTTACATACATAGAGGGAGGATCCTCCGACCAGGCGAGGTGATCATGCCTAGCGGGCTACTGCCCAACAGTTGATGTTGTGATGTTGTATATATGCTAATCGGCGCGAGAATGTAACTTTTGCGATTTAGGATTAGTAGTTACTCCGTATAGATCGTTACGTGCTATCTACGTAGTTCAGTGTTTCTTCGGTAGATGGCGCTGTTGTATGTTTACGTCGCACAACACGTATGTGGAAGTTGCCACATTTATAAAAATACCCTTAACTTTGTATGTATACAATAATCGTGTCATGGTACAATTTTTCTCTTAGAACTGTCGTGGTATAATGTGGTTTAAATACATTCATATGAATTTTAATTATATGATAAGACATAAACTGCATAGTTCGGTCGTTTTCTCACACCTTTATACATGGTGCTTAAACTTAATATGCTTTTTAAAAATGTTTGCATATGGAAATTAGTTTCCGATATTTTGGCATAGCATGCCATGATCAAAGTATAAATTGATGCATTATTGTGTACTTATATGCCCTTTACCAGCAAGAACTGATTGCTGAAATCTGATATTCCTGAAATCCAACCAAAGGAGAGCAAAAAATACGATAACATGTCGTCAAATTCATAAAATGGAACATCAAAAATGTAGGTAGACAAAATTATTGGTGCAAAAAGGGATGTCGCGTTTCAAAATCGCGTTACCTGCGTAATTTGTCGTAAAAATGTATTTTATCGAGGTCGTGGTGCCGAGTTCTATTACAAGTCGATATTTTCCTATTCCCGTACTATTTTCGATATTGAAGATGAAGCTTAAGTGAATGTTTTGAGGGCCATTTTGGAGAAGATTCATCTTGGCGAACCTCAATGTAATCTTTTATCAAACCATGTTACAATAAAGTCGCATGAATGTTTAACAAACTACATAATTATATTGATAATCATAGTTGTTATTTATAGTTCTATCTGACTAATGCAATTTATAGCTTGCGAAACTTATTGATGTTGTAACGGTATTATTTAGGTACATTAAAATTTCGGTGTGCAGTCAAAAAATACAAATTAGGAAAATAAAATTACAACAAAATTGCTTTTTAACGAAAAATTTAGGTGTGGAATAAAAAAAGATTGATAAAACGCTCAGATCAGTAGGAAATATTCACTTTAAGATTCGTGCGAATGTAGCTCCGATATAAAATTGATGCCGACGTCTACTAAGAAATCGGTTTATCCGATATACTTCATATTACATGGGGAAAGTTACGAATGTTGGGGGAGCACGTGTTGTTTTGTCGACTGCAATTTGATGGAACGCCATTTTTGTTTTGACATCCTTAAATGAAACTATAGTCGTTGACTTGACGAATAAAATGTTGAATGCTATTTTCAGGATTAATGCTCCTGCAAATTTTACACATTTATGTTGTATAGTGTGGTTAAAATATTGAATTAAGTAACCAGGGATTCAGAAAATGATATAAGGCTTTCGATGCAACGCCAAATATATATTCGAAGTGATATATCAGTAGTCCATGTCAAATATTTGAATGTAGTTCTGTGTTTAGAAGTTTAATTTGATTTTGATTTGACATTTGAGTGGCTGGTTCAACCTTTAAATGAAATAATAGTCCAGTGAGTATAAAGGTCCATATAATAGTTCTTATTATTGTATTGCAAAAGTGTGTACTGTAATAATATTTGCACAATATCTGAGAAATTTAATTTTGTCACAGTGAACACTGCCATCATATTTAATTAAGAGTCCCTGAAAATCCTTGATATAGATCTCTTATATTAGACTTAGCTGTAGATATTGCATTGTAATGTAGTAATAATTCAGCCGCTTTTACTGCGCCAAGTGTTGTGGTCTTAAATCCAACGTGGGATAACACTTTGTGAGATTTACAATTTGTTGATTTGAGTTTAGGTGCTCTTTGCATCCGTTTCATGTATGTTTGTAAAGTCCCCCGCGACACAGGATTTATATTCCTAATACGGGAACAGTCTTTACTTAAAAGAGAAAAAAATTGGAGGTAATAGAAAAATAACCTAAAATTACTGTATATGTGTTGGTATATTTTTTTGGTGAGTGTGAGACCTGAGGGCCAAAGATGCAGAAACATTACACTAATCAGCCATAGTGACCACAACTCTTTGACTCTAACAATGCTTTCCATCAGGCAGAGTACAGTCATTTTAACAGGCTTCAATGTTAAAATACCGAATATACCACCTTGTGATTGGAAAAACTCTAAGGAGACTTTAGCACAAAAATTGAGATTTTTGGCCATAGATTGTGGTAGATAATGAATAATCGTCGACGGGTCGTGTCCGCCTAATTGCCTTATGCACCAAAAAGGTATATTTAGTCATTATTAAGTAGAAAAACAATATCGAATAATGGTTCTCTTAAACCGCTTGTCACGGAACATTACGGCGCTCGATTTCCATAGCAGTACACTTCTTGCTGTGATTGCAAATAGCGCGGACGTGATCGAAAAGCGAATGAAATGAACTCAGCTTAAGAATTGATGAGCACTGCAATAATAGTGTTCTACTTTGTTTGCATATTTTGTATAACACTTGTTTCGTTGTCTTTATTTTGCTAAATGTCAGTAAATTAATGTGCAAAATTTATAAACACTAACTTTCGCGCGTTTATCTCTATTAAAGTATTAAAAAGTAGCCTATGTGTTATTCTGATTAAGCTGTATTACTGTAAAGTTTACTGTAAAGAGCATCAAACATACATACTCCCAAGCTTTCGCGTTTTTAATATTAGTAGGATTAAATTTGAAAACGTTTGTAAATTTTCAAAATTATAAAATGGAATAAAAAATTTTCGTTATATTCTTGAGAGAATTGAAAGAAGATATTCTTTTCTCAATTTCGAACGTCTCCAGCCACCCTCACAAACCTATTCCTCCTAAGGCGCTCACTTATCCAGCGCGTCAATTTAATCTAACCGTCTAAACCGTAGACTACTTTTATACTTAAGTTGCTTTATTATATTTACATTTTAAACTTCTTATGGTTGACTGCCATATCACTGCCAACATACACACACAATTAAACACACATACATATTTTGTTAAACAAACATTCTCGCCGACATATTATTATTCTGTACTATTAACATTTCACTGATCCTTATCTACACTTTTATATTTTGTATTTGTTGTTTGTTCTTATGGGAGGTATTTATCTTACTTAGATTATGTTGATATTTTTTAATGTGCTTAGCAATTAGTTTTTTTCTCATATTATATTACACTTAGCGGTAGGCCCCTGGTGACCTGTAATACAGATTTTAACAAATCCATATCAGGCACCAGTCTCTCACATTAGTTTTAGGTGCAAAATGTTTTATTATGCTTAGAAAAAACTGTAACCTGACTAATTGTAAGGAGAAAAAAAAAAAAAAATTAATAAGACTTTACTCAGCTTGATAGAAAGCATGCTCTTATCACTCCAAATCTTGTTCCTCTCCAAACATTTGCTATAAAATTTGTATAATTTAATTTACTAACAAGGGCGTATCAATTGATATTTCTATCTTATTCAAATTTATTCAACATTATTAATATGACGTCATATAATATTAATATTCAGAACTCAATTTAACAATATTCAATTTAGGGTAGGGTACATGATCCCATCAATTCTGGAAACGCAATATATCAGTTAACGTAAAACAGACGGGCGTTTATGGGGCTCTGTTTCACCATCCGTCTTCTATGAGTTATTAAGCACAATTTTCTGATATTGTGCTTTTCCATTTCACTTTAATAAATGAAGCTGTTATTGCTATTATTATTAGTATGAAATAAATATAAATAATTTATTCTGTGTGTGGTGACGGATTAAGAATACAGAGTGTCCCACTCCTATTCATCCAGCGGGCGTCGTAAAAGGCGACTAAGGGATAAACTACGCAAGACAACATCGATGCAAAGAGAAGAAGAACTTGAAACGAACACTATACCAACCCGTCTGGCCAGCGTGGTAAAATAGGCCAAAACCTCCTTTCTAAGGAGAGGCCTATGTCCAGCACTGGACTGTTAAAGGCTGTTGATGATGATGATGATTGATTAATTTATTCTTTGTTAACAACTGGTTTACTAAAATCTTGTAAATGAACAGAAAATTCCACCTCTTTACAAAGATTAGAATGTGATCTCATTCTCTGTTTTTTCTTTATATTATATTACATGCATTTTAGCTTTTTATTTTGCTCCATTACCATCCATATTAGCTTTTAAAAGAATATACTTACTTACTTACTCCGTTGGCTCAGCGACCCAAAGTGAGTCTTGGCCTCCAACACAAGAGAACGCCACTCCATTCGATCCTGGGCTGCTTGTCGCCAGTTGTCAGCTTGAAGCTCCCCAAGGTCCGCCTGTACTGTATCGCTCCAGCGATATCTGGGTCGCCCAACCGGACGTCGTCCGGTTGGACGACCCAGATAGGCTCTTTTCACTCCTCGATCTTCTCCCATTCTTTCAACGTGGCCAAGCCACCGGAGCCTATGTGCTTTGATTTGTCCGATGATATTTGGCTCCGCCACGGCATCCTCCACTTCCACGTTTTTCCTGATTCTCCATCCTCCATCAGGTTTCCGCACAGGGCCCAAGATCGTTCGCAAGACCTTCCTTTCTGCAATGAGGAGTTTGTTCTCCTCTTTTTGTGTCAGCGTCCAAGCTTCACACCCGTACATAAGTATTGGCCTTATGACTGTTTTATATATTTTAAGCTTAGTGTTTTTTCGTAGAAGCCTGGACGCCAGCACAGTTCGCAGAGCCGCACTACATCGCAAGGTGTTTTGGATACGCATGTCAATCTCCTTCTCACGGGTGTTCGTGTCGGTGATGGTACATCCCAAGTACTTGAATTCTTGTACCCCTTTGTAGACATCGTCTCCAACATGCAAGCTGTTGCGGGTCGCACGAGAGTCTCTGTATCGTTTCATGTGGAGATATTCGGTCTTTCCCTGATTTATCCTTAGGCCTACCTTCGAAGCCTCTGCTTTGAGGACCTCAGCGGATGTCTTGACTTCGTCAATGGTTGCGCCGAGTAGTGCCAAATCATCAGCATAGCCTATCACCTTATGATTTCCATTTAGTTCGATCCCGTTTTCTAGTGTTAGCACTTTTCGGAGAACATGTTCTAGAACCAAATTGAAAAGCATAGGCGACAGGGCATCTCCCTGTTTAAGGCCAGTAATAACCGCGAATTCGTCTGTCAGCTCGTTCTCGATCCGGACCCTCATTCGGCTATCTTTGGTGGCAACTTCAATCATACTCACTAGTTTCTCCGGGATATGGAAGTTCCTAAGGATGTTGCATAGGATGTTTCGGTCAATACTATCATAAGCTTTAGTAAAATCCACAAATAATGAGTGGATGCTCTGCCCGTACTCCCATCTTTTTTCCATCAGTTGTTTTAGAAGGAAAATCTGATCAATAGTACTGCGGTTTGGGCGGAAACCGCATTGATAGTCACCAAGAATTTTTTTCTGTGTATGGTTCGAGTCTCTTCAACAGTATATATGATAGTACTTTATACGCTGTTGGTAAGAGAGCTATGCCTCGGTAGTTCGTGCATTTCTTCTTACAGCCTTTCTTGTGAATCGGGCAGATAACTCCTACATTCCATTCATCCGGCTGTTGTTCTTCCCTCCATATTTTTAGCAATAGTGCGTATAGCTGGGATTGGACCGCGCCTCCACCGTATTTCCATACTTCAGAAGGGAGGCCATCAACCCCTGGGGCTTTGTTGTTTTTTAGCCTCGATAAAGCTTCACGAACTTCCTCAAAGGTCAATGGTTCTACGTCTTGGCTTTCCTGATTTGTTGTCCCCTGTATCAAAGGGCCCTTGATAGGAGTACAGTTCAGAAGTTGTTGAAAGTAATTACGCCATTGACTCTTAATTTCTTCAGTAGATGTAATTAGGTTATCGTCATCATCCTTTAGTATTTGTACACTAGGTTGGTAACCTTTTTTTTGTGATTTGATTTGTTGGTAGAATTTCCGTGATTTATTTGACCTAAGGAGTGTCTCTATTTCCCGCACTATGCCGTCTAGATGTTGTCGCTTTGCTCTTCTTATTACCTTCCTTGCCTCTAGTTGAACTTTTCGGAATTTTCCGTCCCAACCCGGACTTTGTTCAGATAGTATTTTATACTTCCTTCTCTCTTCCATGATGTTATCGCACTCCAGATTCCACCACTTCACCCGCTTCTTCGGTTGTTTTCGTCCAAGTATCTTTAGTGATGTTTCCCTTACTGTATTCCTGAGCCTTTGCCAACACTCATTCACATCCAGGTTTTCCTCCATTGGTAGCTCTTTGAAACGGTTGCTGAGTTCCACTTGAAATTGGTGTTCACATTCTTTGTCCCTAAGCTTATCTATATGTATTTGCTCTATGTCTGCGTGTTTCTGCTTTTTTGGGTTGATCCTTATTGTTGCCTTAACTTTTACACCAAGCATGTAGTGGTCGCTGTCGCAGTCGGCTCCCCTGTAAGTTCGGACATCATGAATGGTACTCTTGTGTCTGTCGTCAATGAGCGCGTGATCAATTTGGTTGATAGTTTTCCCATCCGGAGACTTCCATGTGCCCTTATAGATGTCCTTGTGCCCATACATCGTGCTTTTGACCACCATGGCTCTGGATGAAGCAAAGCTTATGAGTCTCACACCATTGTCATTAGATTGGGCATGTTTACTAAACATTCCTATATTAGGCTTGAATATCTCCTCTCGGCCCACTTTCGCATTGAAGTCTCCCAGAAGAATTTTGACGTCAAAGCTGGGTAGTTGGTCGTATACGGCTTCCAAATGATCATAGAATTCGTCTTTCGTGGTTTCATCAGCTAGTTCGGTTGGTGCATATGCATTTATGATTGAGATATTGTGGAATTTACTCTTGATTCGGAGAACACATAGTCTGTCGGATATTGCCTCAAAACGCAACACACTGCCAGAGGCCTTTTTTGATACCATGAATCCCGTACCATTCACGTGGTGTCCATCTCCGTCACCACTGTAAAAGAGAATGGCTAAGAGAATGAATATGATGGGTAAAAAAAAAGAATATAAGTAAAAATAGTAAGAAAAAGTAGTAAAAGTAAGTAGAAGTATAAGTAAAAGTAGTATAAGTAAAAAAAGTAAAAATAAAAGTAAAAAAAAAGAATATAAAGAAGAAAATTATCTATTATTTGATAATATCAACCAAATGATAGCGAATTTATCTTTACCACTTCTTAATATTTCCATTGTCTAAATGTATTAAAATAAAGTACCGCAGAAATTATCTAATGGCTGCCATTGTACAGAAGTCTCGAGTCAGTGATAAATGAAGCTCTAATATTGAGTGAGACGTTCTGAATAATTAGATACCAGAAACCAAATTATCAAGAACTGAATTTTAGCGGAGTAAGTGTTACACATATTAGGTACTGAATTATATTAGGGGAAGTGTATTTTTTTAACCCTAAATGACTCGTGTTTTCTACGTCAGTTTTAGAATAAAAAAAAAAGAAGACAACTTGATGCATAAACTAAAATTAAAGCAAGTTCACGCTCCTAATGAAAAAATGGCAAACAGTGTCAAACGAACTTTTAACTTTTCTGCTTATTATTACTTAAATTGATTTTTATTTGCTTTATAGTATGTAATATTTTTAAAGACAACTCCCGCATTAGGAATGTATTCATGTGTCACGGGAGACTTTACAAACATAAAAAAAACGGACACAAAGAACACATAGACTCAGAATAACAGTTTGATAATCACGCAAAAAAATTCCGTGTTGGATTTGAACCCACAATTCTTAGCGCAGTAGTCAGCGGCGTTGCGACCGCTTACACCACTAAGCCAACCGTGCAGTCAAATTCATTTTTTTTTAATGTATACTACTAGACAATAATACTTTGTATAAATTGGTAGTTGAGAAATCTAATTTAATTATGTTCTCCAATTGGAAGAGATTTGTGGCAAATGGAATAACTTTTATTTTTTTATTTCTTATTTAAAACTTATTGCACATGTTGTACAGAGACAGACTTAATGCCATGGGGCATTTTCTCCCAGTAAACCAAATAAAATTGTATTTTTTACTATTTTTATCATTTTAGTAAGACTAACTTTTAAGAAATTTATTTTTAAGTAAATTTTAGTTGATATTAAATTATTTAATAAAGAAAATAAATTAAAAATACAATGAAAAAAGATAATTGGTTCTCTTACGATGCGCCGGTTTCATAATGTAGATGTTGACTAATTTGAATAATGAGACCTATACGCGATTAGGTTTTAACGACTATGAGTCCCTTTTCTTCCTGAGTAACTTAAAATCAACTTTAAAAACACAGACGGTAAGCTCAAATTTGCGTAGTCTAATAAGCCAAGATTTTGGCATCTAATTTGTATGCTAGGGTGGTCCCTAAGCGTCATGGTTGGTAGACGAAATAATGTATTCGACGAAGATCGTGTTTCGTAGATTAAAAAAATAAGCTCAGTGTTGTGGTCGGCCGGATCAAGCATGTTTATCAATTCACTCTTCCTTTTTGTACTTCGGTGAGTTTTCTTGTTAGGTTAGCTAAAAAGTTTTGCCGCGGATTTAGAATTTTTATATTCCCCTGATTGTAATTGCTAACTTCAATTACACTGATGCCGTAGTTAAAGCGGCATTTTCAAGATTAAGGGCGTCACACATATCCTCCTAGCTATTATTCCCAAGTTTATTTTGGGTCGGCTACTAGTGCAACCGGTTTTACCTGAATTTTAGTTTTTCCACGGAGCGACTGGCATCGGACCTCCGCAACCCTAAGGGAGAACTGAAATTTGAAGATTTGTGAATAGTTTTCAGTATATTTGAGGTCACTGACTTCCCAATAACGATTGCCATAGGTGTTCATGACAACCGGGACCGACGGCTTTACGTGCACTCCGAGGCACGGGCGTGAATCACTGCCAAACTTCCAAACACCGGGCAGCTATTAGGAATTTCTTAAGAAAATCCAAAAACACTTTTTGGCCTGACCCGGGATTTGAACCCGAGACCTCTTGATAAGCAGTCGCATAAGCTAACCACTAGACCAACGAGGCAGTTAAGGGCGTCACACATATAAAATATATATCATCTTAACCATGTGTGATAGTTCATATAAAATGTAAAGCGAGCGATATTGTATGTTAAATTAAAATATTATAGTATCTTCGCCGTGTGTGACGCCCTTTAAGGTGTTAAGGTCGCCAAGGTGTTAAGGGTTCAAATCTTACATATCCAATGTGAGTATCACACAAAGTGATCCTTCCTTGCGATGTAAAAGATAATATCTACAACTAAAAATTGGAGTGTCTGTTTGTATCGTAACCAAAAATTGTGAAAGAGTGTCCATGGAGTTTCTTGTCTGTTCTTCTCCATAGGATCTACGAATTGGAACAGACAATTAGCTTCACGACTGACTACTGACTGACTACTTGACGTTTCAAAAGTGCCGTTGTATGGTTTATTTGAAATAAAATGGTTTGATTTGATTTGATTTCATATAATATCAAATGATCAGTTTTTACTAAATGCTAATCAAAGGTATATCAACACGGAAAATCATCATAAAATCAATTTTTATAATTTTTGTCGCTCTGGCTCTTAGTTCCGGCAAACCTCTGTAGCGGCTTTACCTATTTTGACGGAACTTTTACTGACAGAAGGCTGAAGACATAAGAAATAATCAAGGCTTACAGATTTATTGATTGTTTTTTCAAAAAAAATCTTTAAATCAATGGATAGGCTTATATAGGCTTAGAAATTATTTTCATGTCGACATACTTGATCAACTCATTTTTAAACAAGTAAAAAAGAGGAATTGCTCTATTGTTTCGTCTACAATACCTACTACATTACTAGCTTACAAACTTTCACTTTAATACACAGTCTTTTATTTAAAGAAATGTAAAGAAGATTTTAATTTTTTACTCTCTCAAAAGTCAAGTGATTGCGCTTTCCTTTGTCCCGGGATCGTTGACTTGTTTAGATTTTTTCCTTTTGCATCTAAAAATCTCCTTTGCTATGGTAATCGGAGCGAGAAGGCTTTTGTAATCAAGCTGTGATTTCAGACTCATTATTTTTTGAGCCTTGAATTTTTAGGAAATGATTAGGAAATGTAAAAAAAAATGTTGCGTTGCCGAAATAATGTGGAGCAGTTTTTATCACCAAATAGTTTTTATACAGATAAATATATTTTCGAGATTGTTGATAAGTTTCGTTTTGAAGAATCTTCTTTATTTATTCTTTTATGATAGACCACTCCTTTTTAAAAATTATACATCTTGTGTCGCGGATGACTTAAGAAATATACATGCATTCAACGGACAATTTATGGATCAAATAAAGTGTTCTCCTAATTCAAACCACAACACTTGGTGTAGCAGAAAGCGGCGTGGCGTCCGCTTAAACCACTAGGTCAACGTTGCAGTCAAATATAAATATAAAATATATAATAAATATCAATGATATATAAATATTAATATATATATATAAATATCTAAGAAGTTAAATAAATAACAATGACTTTTAAGTTTGTTATGAGTCTGTTAATTAATTCTTATACAGAAACTTAATCTAAACAGCTATATAATGTGTTACGATTGTTTTCAATAGGTTCAATTGTTGGAAAAAAATTACATAGTTGCGTAAATGAACAAAAACAAGACAGTAATAGTTATGTTTTAAAATTTACTAAAGTATAGTGCGAATAAACTATGTTTTCATGAACATCTATGGCAATCGTTATTCGTAAGTCAGTGCCTTCAAATTTACTGAAAACTAGTTCAACTTTCGGATTTCAGTTCTCCTTTAGGGTTGCGGAGATCCGATGCCAGTCGCTCCGTCAAAAAACTGATATTCAGGTTAAACCGGTTGAACTAGTAGGGCTACTAGTTCAACCGGGGCCCCCAAAATAATATTGGGAATAAGGCTAAGAAGATGTAGTGTTTATAAACTATTTGAACTAAGACTACTACTTTTACCTTTTAAACATTTAAATGTAATGTAATTATCTCTGCTTTTGTTGTAATAGAATTTTTGTTTTCTTTTTAACTTGAATCTTTAATGATTCAAGTTTGAGAATATTTTAGTTATAAGTTTTTTAAATTTCAAAAAATATCATATTATACTAGATAAGTCCTGTTATGTTACCAGTGTTTATAGTTGTAAATCGTAAGTAACGTCGCAGGGCACCGCTAGTCTAATAAAAATTACCTTAGTTACTTCTTATGTCATTAGAATTCTGCGTTGAAAGTCAAAAACAGTCTAAATCATTACCTTTTCGCACCATACCCTCCGTGGGGTACGCGAAGGGCGTGTGTGGAACTCCCAGTGTTTTAACCGGTCTACCCACTGAACCCTAAGCCGCGCGGAAGCCTACCTTGGCAGTCGGGAGGAACACCAGGAACGCATCAGCGTCTTCTGGAGTCCCCACTGCCGTACTTCATGAATGACTTCCATCCCGTGGTGACTAGTCACCCCCTGGGCAGAACGCTGTCTCGCCGCTTTACACATTAAGAGGCTCAACACCGGTCTGCCTTAGAGGACACCCCCAGCCGCACTAGGGTATCACCTGTTGAGATTACCCTGAACAAATAGACAGAATGCCAGACAAAAATGTTAAAAGCTGAATGGTTGTTGGTCGTTGGTCTAGTGGTTAGCGTTTGCGACTGCTAACCAAGAGGTCTTGGGTTTAAATCTCGGGTCGGGCCAAAAAGTATTCTTGGGATTTTCTTAGAAAATTCCTAATAGCTGCCGGGATTTTGGAAGTTTGGCGGTGATTCACGCCCCTACCTCGAAGAGCACGTAAAGCCGTCGGTCCTGGTTGTCATGAACATCTATGGGAATCGGGAAGTCAATGCCCTCAAATATACTGACAACTAATTCAATCTTCGAATTTCAGTTCTCCCTTAGGGTTGCGGAGGTCCGAAAACTGAAATTCAGGTAAAACCGGTTAAAAGTAGTGTAGTGTGTAGTAGCTGACCCCAAATAAACTTGAGAATAATGGCTAGGAGGATGATGAAGTTTCGTAGAGACTTTCATATGCAGTTAGTAAAAAACTTGTTATTTGGTATATATACATTCAGACATTTCAATTTTATATAATTATATAAATGTTTAAGTTACACCTTTATATTTATTTACTTTAACATAACACGTCAGACCTTCTAACTGCAAAGTGTAATACTGTAGTCGTTTTTATTACTAATATTGTTTTGCAAAGTCGTGAGCCGCCATTTCCGATATTTTATTATTGAAACTTTTCTGATCACGTGAAATCCCGACGCTATTCCGTAGATCACCAATGTTACAGTCTCATTGGCATGAAATTGTAAATTCTGTAGTAGCGGTGATAGAATAATTCTCTAAATCGACTACACGACGAAAGTTTATAACTTTTAAAACATATTTAACGTAATATATGGTTTCTATGTATAATATGTATGTATTGTTGTCTTGTACCCATTACACAAGTTCTGCTTAGTTTGGGACAAGATAACGATTTGTGTAAAAAAATGATTATACTTTCTTTTTAAAAGTTTAGATATATGAGGTTGCAAACTTTATAGAAATGATCATGAACATTTTATCATTTTCATAATATCGTAGAAGACTAGTCGCTAAGCTGAGTTCGAGGTTTGCGTTTAAGGATATACAATACAACAGAATACAAAAATATACTGACTGCCTCGATGGTCTAGTGGTAAGCGTATGCGACTGCTGATCAAGAGGTCTCGGGTTCGATTCCTGGGTCGTATCAAATGTTTGTGTGATCCACAAATATTTATTTCGGAGTTTGGGTGTTTTCTATGTATAATATGTATGTATTTACAAAAAAAAGTATGTTTATGTATTTATATCAGTTGTTTAGTACCATAATACAAGTTCTGCTTAGTTTGGAACTAGATGACGTCGTGTGTAAGATGTCAGAAATATTTATTATTTATTTATTTATGAACTACGAACAATAGAATATGTTCCTGAAATATGAAATATGCTATGTATAAAATGTATGTATTTACAAAAAAAAAGTATGTTTAGGTAATTAAATTAGTTGTCTAGTACCCATAATACAAGCTCTGTTTAGTTTGGGACTAGATGGCGTTGTGTGTAAAATGTCCGAAATGTTTATTATTTATTAATATACTAGTTAGTTTCCTCATCACAATTTTTTTTTCAGTTATTGGTCTATCGTGATGTTGTATAGCCTACAGCCGGTCGATAAATGGGTTACAGATTTTATCTGGTCTCCATGGTACGGTATAGCGCCACAAGGGACTATCGGGCATTTAGATCTTAAGTAGGCTTTGGATCCATAAACATTTATGCATGTAACGAAGGTTAACAATAGGATAAGTGATTAAGTTGACATGTTATTTGTAATTAAGTGGGCTCGATGACATCGGGTACCTATTATCGCTGGATTTATTGGAATATGAACTAAAGTTATTAAGTTTGGATATAATGGTGTAGTTCCGAGTGGGTTGATAAATAGTTATTTTGCTGTATGTTTCGTGATATTGAAGAACAATGAACTGTAGCTTTATTATAACAATATTCAATTTGAAACATTGTTTCTAGAAATTATTATACCTTTGTCGTTTTATTATCACTATCACTACATATTATAAAATTAAGGGCTCCGCCGCATCTGTATTTCTGTCTGATTGCGATAAACACAAAAAACACTGCACCAATTCAAATGAAATGTGGTACCCAGATAGTGTAAGCCTAAAAAAGTATAGATTGCTTTTTTCCGGCATAGACGCAAGCGCAACCATGGGCGAAAGCAAGTATACAATAAGTTACATTATGTAAGTTGGGAGTTAGGCTATTTAAGGACATTTTTTTTTTCTTTTTAAAAGACCACTCCCGCATTAGGAATATAAATTCCTGTGTCGCGGGGGACTTTACAAACATACATGAAACGGACTCAAAGAACACCCAGACTCAGAACAACAAATTGTGAATCACACAAAGTGTTGTCCTACGTGGGATTTGAACCCACGACACTTGGCGTAGTAGGAAGCGGCGTGGCGACCGCTTAAGCCACTAGGCCAACCGTGCAGTCTTTCTTCATACAATAGTGTGTTAAAAGTGATGGCTAGTACTGCAACGTGATATATCATTCTGATGATGTACTCCGAGCCGATTTTGGCTACGGCGGCCATTTTTAACATACAACACAGGAGCTTATTGCAATCAGCTCCAGGCGTCTTGAAGGAAGAATTGTCTACGTCTTATCTAAGCTTCTCTAGAATTGGAAATACTCAATGACACTTCTAGACTGGGAGTCGAAAGCGTTGAGTAAAGACGAACGTGGCAGCCACCATTAATATAAGTAAAATAGCTGCGCCCCGCGGTGTTACTCGCGTATTTTCGGGATAAAGAGTAGCCTACATATGTGATTATCCAGAACTCGTATTAAATTAGCCATTTACAAACTTTTTTTTTTTTTTTTTTTTTTTAAAAAGACAACTCCCGCATTAGGAATATAAATTCCTGTGTCGCGGGGGACTTTACAAACAAACATGAAACGGACACAAAGAACACCCACTAACAAACTATCATTATGGTTGCTATGCCAGTGTGTTATGCATAGCAACCTGTGAAGTTTTGACAGGAGATAAATAGTGATACTTTTTGACATCTATGATTTATGTATTTTTTTATTCACCTAGCTGTGTGTATGTATCTCTATTATTGCAGTAGAAAGTAGCCTATGGGCTATTGTAAAATAAAAGCTATATGACTGTAAAGTTTCATCCAAATCAGGTTAGTACTTTTTGCGTGAAACAGCAACAAGCATAAATACATACTTACGAACTTTCTGGTTTATACTATTAGTAGGATAGTTAACGGTCAACATATTTTTCTTCTCTATTTAAACAAATAAACACTATTCTACTTATTCCTATTACTCATCTTTCCTTTACTTATTTTCCCACTTAATTAAATACGCTACATTCATTCCCAGGAAATAAACTACATTCAGCAAAAAATTAAAAACGTTGATCTTCAAGCAAAGTGTTATTAACTGTAAAAACCTTTCCACATTTTAATAGCGTAGTTAAATTTTAAAACTCATTTCTGCTGGAAAATCTCGACAAACATGTTTTTAAAAACAAAAATCAACAAATCCCATTTTTTGAGGGTTTAACATTTTAAAACACCGAGAGATTGCATCTTGTTGAATATTTTTCATCAGACATTTGAATATCTTTTTAAAATTTCATTTCACTGCTAATTGTTTAAAATGTCCTTAGTTTCTTTTTCGTGAATAGATTATTCATGTTTTGCTCCTCTCAGAAATAAGATAACTATTTAAACCATGTTTCGAACAATTTGTTTTTCTTTTTACTACAAAATAAACATATCAGATACAATCAAATAAGTAATAATACAATACATTGTGTAGTAAGTTAAGTTCACGCTGTACTGAAGCCGTGTGGTGACGGATTAAGAATACAGAGTGTCACCACTCCTATTCATCCCGCGGGTGTCGTAAAAGGCGACTAAGGGATAAACTACGCAAGACAACATCGATGCATAGAGAAGGAAAACTTGAAACCAACCCTATACCAACCCGTCTGGCCAGCGTGGTATAGTAGGCCAATACCTCCTTTCTAAGGAGAAGCCTATATCCAGCAATGGACTGTTAAAGGCTGATGATGTACTGAAGCACACTGAACACTGGTTTTTAGCTGGCCCCTGACATTTGCGCTATCAGTTACAAAATGTGAATATAAGATCTAAGCAATCCACAAAAGGGTATGTATGTATTATTACTATACAGCACTGTACCTAACTACATAAAACCAAATACTTCATTGATAAAAGCACCTCGGATTGAGCTACCCATTCTGCACAATACATGCGGTTTAGTTTTAATGTTTATATATTTATATTAAGATAATTTACAATTTGATAAAAATTCAGAAGTGTCTGGCCCTTAAAAGAGACGATGATCCTTGAGTTTGTTACGTCCTTACTTCAGGGCTAGTCCAGTTAGGAAAGGCCGAAAATATCTGCTTAAAAAAAGTAAAAATGTTTAACATGCTTAACTGTTCATAAAACCTAGTTGCACAAGAAATGATTTAGTTCCATTCCATTTCCTATTCTTTCGTTCCTTTCGATTCCATTAAATTCTCTTCTGTTCTTTTCCTTTCCCTTCCATCCCATTCAATTCCATTCCAATACATTCCGTTTCATTATATTTCACTACTATTACAATACTTGTGTCTACCGAGTCATACTTTTTCATGAGCAGCGGCAGTCGCTTCTCTAGGTGAACTTATAAAAAAGTATAATCATGAAATAGATTACCAAGTTATAGAAATAGAAATATTATTCCTGTTCGTCTTATATTAGAAAATATTTCGATAAAAAAACATATCTCACACATAAGAAAAACTATGTTTTACTCGTAAAACATCTCGGCACTCGAAGGAAACCGCAAAAAAGTTTTCATTGGTTCACTATAACACCCACTAAAGTAAGCGGGAAGGATTTCTTTACCGAAAATTCTCGTATTTCAGGTGTAGGGTCAGCTTGATAAATCTCGTATTTCTAGGCACCATAAACTGTGGGCTACCGGTGTGGTTATAACAAATAGGCCAAATGCTTTTATCGAATTGGTATTGCCCTTTCAATATACATAACTTATCGGTTTTTATAGGTGAGTAAATTCTAATAATATTTTGGATGTAATGTTTATAACTAGCGTGAAATTATTTGCTCCTTTACAATAACAACTAAAGCTTGGTTTTTATTCGTCTAAACAAACAGACACACAGGAATGTGGACGAAAAGTTTTAAACCTAATTTTTGATGTATGATGTACATATGTGTTTATTATTTAGAGAGCAAATTGTAATGTCACAAATTTTCATTCTACATATCTAATTCTAATATCGTTACGACCATCTTAGAAAGCAAATCTGATAAACATTGACACCAGATAGACATACTCCTGACCTACATTCAGTTACATCTCGGCTCACTTAGTTACTTAGAAAGAAGTTGATAAATATGAACGAATATAATGAAGATCCTAAAATTCTTTCACAAATACCGAAAGGCGATGAAACAAACAAGAATATTATTCATTCACGTCTGAAAGTGTAGCGATACACAAATAATGCAGAGAACAATCAAATCAGGAAAGTTGAAATGTATCTTTAATTTATACATTCAAAGGAAAGTTAAAAGGAGGGGCTACTTCAAAACTTCTTAACTTAAAACGGTGTTGTACGATGTTGCAGGGCCCAAGTTATAGGATGCAGAAATGTATTATAAATACTTTTGCCTATGAATCTGCTTTATTAACGGTATATGTCGATGAAATGGCAGCAAAATGACTATACACAGAATTACGTAAGGACGAAACTTAATTATATGACCTTTACTTTCTCGTAGAATGTATGCTTATTTTATACATTTATAGTCTTTATGCAATCATTTTGATACATAAACACCTTTTTGGGTGGATTCTTTGATATTTAATAGATCTTTGATACATTCAAATTCATTGCACTCCATACACAAAGGTCTTAATAAACTCGTTAGGGGAAGTAATTATGGATCTTGTTAGACGCGGCAAACTCTAGAGTTTGCCATCTTCTAGAAGAGAAAACCAACCATTCACTACTAATGAAGGACGTTTTATTACTTACTTTGGTCTATCTACATACGTTAGACTACATTTTTAGCTTCTTTGGACTCAAAATTGCATTATAGTCGAAAAGTAATCAACATAATTTTGATCCCAACATCACTACACGGATATTGATTCAGCCGGGAGATCCAAAGATTTTGTCTATCTCTTTTCCGAAAACAGAAATTCGTAAGCTGAAAACGTAGAGTCACTTTAGCAGGCATCAAACAAAAGAAAACTTTTGTAAAGCCACTATTATCACTTACTATAATTTCCGAACGATTCTATAATGATACTATACTATAAATTCCGAAGTTGTTCATTACGTATCGACACGTTTAATATAGTAACTTTTTTAACTTCTGTGCAAGAAAGATGAATTAATCTTGTAGTACCGAGAATATATATTATTAGATATTTCATAAGTTAGGGTATAAAAGGCAGCGCGCGCCTGTGCATGACACATTTCTTGTTAGGCGCGCGTCGTGGTAACTCTGAAGGAGTGTTATTGTAATCTTTGCTATATTGTTACATTGTTATTATCAAGTTGTAAAGTAAGGACTGCGAGTATTGTAAGTAATTAACTTGTTAGAGTTGGAAATCTAAAGTAACTATTTCTATTCAAATACTAGTAAAAGTTAGTTTATTGTGTAAGTACTGTAATGATTATTAATTGTAAAAACAATGTTGGAAAAGAGTGTCCATGGAGTTTCTTGTCTGTTCTTCTCCATAGGATCTACTCCTTGGAACAGACAATTAGCTTATTAAAAACAGTTTGATATAATTTAATTATATTTTTGTTTCTATTTCACCTTCGACCCATAAAATCAGAAGTGCGATAAAGAACCAAGCTCATTAGCATTATAAAACTTTGATTTCCAACTCGTTAATTCGTTTTATATTATTTTTCTTTTGTACCCACTTTTTTTGAATTTGCTTGTATATGGTGTGGTATTTTTGTGTCTAAGTTTTGCAACTTGCTCCGTAGCAGATCACGACACCGGTCCTGTGCTAGGACACGGCATAGGGCTCGAGATTACTCTCGTAACAGCGTGTCAATAAGTCGTAGTAGTAACCATGATTCTCGTCGCGCTAGACGTTCGCGTTCGCCTACCCACAAGCGTAACGAGCATACTCGGTGTCATGAGTCACGTTCATCTTCCCGTCGTTGTAGTGTATGCGACACCGATGTGCAAAATACATTTCATACGATTTTAATGATGATTTAATGCCATCGAGTCGAATAAATCGACTCCAGGTGGACGATACACTTCAGAATAGTGTAAAACCTACTAGTAGGCAGGTAATAACAAATAATTCCAATACGAATAACACAATTCTTCTTGATTCGATCACGTCTTTGTTTGTTGACCAGAATACTTGTACATCAGAGTTGTAGATACAATTTACAACAAATACACCGGTAAATAACTATATCGAACGACCGACCGTCGGTAGGCGAAGGTAGTTTGACATCGAACCCTAAAGTGTAGTTTGACTAAAGCAACTATTCATAACTGTGATCCTAGATCTGCAAATTTGACTAAAGCTATCCAATCCTTGCATCTAAGTAGGTCAAATAATTATTATGTCTCAGATTTCGATCCTTCTGTTACTGCCATCAATGTTTTATGTTATATGTGTATAGCGCGGGTAGTTGACGCTATGTTGTATCAGTGTGTTTGTGTGTAACGTTTTCTTTCTAGCTAGATATTATTCTGCTGACAAAAGCTGCACCCGTGCATTATACGGGAACTAGTACAATGTGAAAGGGGTGCAATGCAGTTCATCAGTGCGACCCGGTAATGAGTGAGGTTACTGAAAAGCCTGTAAGTTGCTATTAACGCTTCACTGGTAAGATAAAATCATATTTTCATATCGTGTTTTGATTTATTTTTACATAACTGATGTGTAGTGTACGAAAGTGAACTGTGTGCGTAATTTAAATCGTTAAAACGATCGTAATGATTGATGACGCTTATGAGTAATTGTCCAAAGCTGGTGTAAAGCTGTAGCTTAACAAAAGGGTTAGTAGTAATCGTAGCTGATTAAAATTTACCAAGTTATTTCATAGTTTGACATAATTTGTTTGACGTGATGGAAACGAATTTTTGTAACTATACCACCTGTGCATAAACAACTGGGCGTCTTTACTATGGATGATGAATTAATAGCAGTTGCAGTTTTAAAGTGGCTGCCTAATGCAAAGCTAACCACATTTTAATCGATTTACGTAAAATGAAACGAAGTTGCACTAACGTAAGTACGCTGAGATATAATACCCACACACGTTGTGAATAATTTATTTATCTTTCTTTATGGAAAAATAGATACTTGTCAGATTATAACAATTTACAGTGTGTAAACCAGGTTACTAGATATGTTTCTCCGTAAGTGTAAAAATGGAAATGATCATTATTAAACAACTAGCTTTAGCCAGCGGCTCCGCCCGCGTGTATGTTGGCTATCGCGGTAAAAAGTAGCCTATGTCCTTTCTCAGGTTCTAAACTATTTGAGTTTCAAAATTCATCAAAATCGGTTAAGACGTTTAGGCGTGAAAACTAACAGACAGACAGACACGAGTTACTTTCGCATTTATAATAGTAGGGATGATAAAAAAAAAATAACAACAAGAAATAGTTGATGATCAATTACATTTCTAATTTTTATTTTGATAATTCGATGAATGGGCTATTCTTTTATATTGGTGGTTGGTGAGAACAAATACATCGAGAGTTTAAAAACGTGTTGTAACTATTCATAATACGGCGAAAGGGAGCGTGGACAGCAGTGCTAGTCCTTACGGAGTCTGTATAAAACAGCTCGAGAATCTTCCGCCGGTAGACAGTACGAGGTACTATGTCACATTATTTATTGGTAATTGTATCAGTCAACTGTTGTTGTAAAATCTGTAGAGTGTTATGACATCGAGTGGCAAACGTTTAGGTTCTAAAGTTATTATGTTAAATTTATTTTATAGTTACGAGTAGGTAGTACGAAAATGACTACAATTGTAATTTATGATTCAAAGAAACTTCTTTAAATTCGTCTTTAGACGGCGTATATATTTAAATACGTAGTTTGGACTCCAAACTGGAACTTCATATTGCAAATGTAATCTTATTGGGTTTACACAACGTCGACAACAAATTTATAGAAAAATTATGATATCGTGTAACATATCGTATGTTTGTTAATTATGTTGTGATATGTTTATCGAAATGCCAAGTATTGATACCGGTAAAGACTAATTGTCTATCGATCTTATTAGTACGTCTACTTAGGCATAACTTTAATAATGGGTTAAAGTTATAGAAGCATTATGAAAGGTTTTAAATACCCTCACTAGTGTCAGGTATTAAGTGTTAGTTTGCGAGACATTATGTTGTTTGTGAAACTATAATCACTAATGGTCAGGTTAGACCGAGCTAAAACAAGGTTTAATCACTAGTCAATGCGAGAGTACCAAGTAGTGTTACATAAAGATAAGACTAGCTATTTCGGGTTTTAAGTTTTAAGATCTTAAACAAATCATTCTAGCACACTTGATCGTAAAGGTGTGACATTCATATGTGATCACGAGTTCATGTTCATGAGGACATTACAAGCCAGCACAGGCTATTGTGATCTTTCTCTTCCTGACAGAGGTGCATATTGAAACGTCAGCACTAGTGATGGTTTCGACTGCTTCGATGGGCCGACAGTTAGTGTATGCTACTACTGTTCAATATAGGTTCGGTTTTTGGGTTGAACAAACTAACTAATAATACTGTGTACTTCTATTTATAGACATGCATGTCGCGGCCCGAAGTTTAAAAGTTGTGGTCAAAGCTCCATGACTCGAATGAGTACAAAGAGTCGACGGTACTACGCCTGATTTCTTTCGGGTCATGTTGGGTGGCCGTTTCATCGAACCAAAGGCGTACACCTGTGTTAGACAAGTACTTGAGGTGCTGTAGTGTCTACTGTGTTTTTGGTTGGTCACCATTGGAACTGGCCGCCGTAGCAGAAAGGTTTAAATGGTAAGGTTTAACTACAGACTCGAGACTATGTACGATAAGTAGACGGTGGCCTATTACAGTAAGTGATTGAACGACACCCGTCGAACAAGCTCCGGTGCATAAAATGACTTTGAGGGCAATCAGTCTGAACTTGAATTCACTGCGTGGGCATACTTGGACATGCTTCGAAGTTGCTTGACGCCAATCGTCAAGCTGTAGACATAACCCAAAATTGATGACCCGGTATCATATCCTGAGAGCTTTGTGATTATTGGTAACATCCTTAACCGAGTACCGTGAGACTTCTGTAACATTTTTCTGGCATCATCCGGGTCTTGCATCCTGAGAGATATGCGAAAGAGAGTAACATTATTGACGGTATCACTGCGTACATACTGCGGGCACTGTTATTTTTAAATATCCTCAAAGTTTTGCTTGCTAGTATCGCCTTCTAAAAGCTCTGTGATTATTCATGACGTTAATGAAGCATATTAGTGACGTTAAAGTAATACCGTATTCAAAACTAATGCAATGTTTTTATGCTTTCCTTAGATGACAACTATGCGTTGAGAGAGCCTCGTCACTGTGCAAGGTGCACTCTACGCTGATGGTGGCTACGAGGTGCGGACTTGCGTCCTGCATGCCGCTCAGTGATAAGCGGTCCTGTTCTCCGTGTGCGCGAGATGCAACCTTCCGCCTGTTCACCGTGGGTACGAGACGCAATCTTCGGCCTGATCCCCGTGTGCGTGAGGTGTGGTGCAATGTATGGCGGATGGTGGAGAGCATGAGGTATGTAATATTGGAATGGACCCATGGACGGGGTAACCAGCCCCAAACTCGTGGTCTTGTTGAGAGAGGTAAGACCCATGGACAGGGTAACCAGCCCCAAACTCGTGGTCTTGTTGAGAGAGGTAAGACCCATGGACAGGGTAACCAGCCCCAAACTCGTGGTCTTGATGAGAGAGGTTTAAGACCCATGGACAGGGTAACCAGCCCCAAACTCGTGGTCTTGTTGAGAGAGGTAAGACCCATGGACAGGGTAACCAGCCCCAAACTCGTGGTCTTGATGAGAGAGGTTTAAGACCCATGGACAGGGTAACCAGCCCCAAACTCGTGGTCTTGTTGAGAGAGGTTTAAGACCCATGGACAGGGTAACCAGCCCCAAACTCGTGGTCTTGATGAGAGAGGTTTAAGGCCCATGGACAGGGTAACCAGCCCCAAACTCGTGGTCTTGATAAGAGAGGTTTAAGACCCATGGACAGGGTAACCAGCCCCAAACTCGTGGTCTTGTTAATTTTAAGTTTAAATGTTTAAGACACACACTTATGGTAACTGTTCTTATGGTAACTGTTCTTATGGTAACTGTTCTTATGATATTATGGTTCTTATGGTAACGGTAGACCTTCATGCTGAAGTCTACTCTTGTATTAGTACTAAGTTTCTAGTTTTATTTTAAATGTATCTAACAGTGACTGTTTGTTTCTAATCTGGCGTGGATTATAAATAATCTTTCACTCTTTTCCTTGGAGGTTCGAACCTTTCCTATTCGTGTTATCTGTTATTATCATAAACCCTATTCGTTAACTTTAACTGTTTACACTAAATTTGATAACTTTTTTCAGTAACTGACCAATTGGACGATGGTGTACTTACAGAGGTGTCTAATGAACTTTTTGATAGAGGTTCCAGTCACCGCAAATGAGAACAATGAAGAAGTGTGTGGGCACCCGGACCTGCCGAGGACGTCAGGGTGTCAGGAGAGGCCGTATTAGATATTTCATAAGTTAGGGTATAAAAGGCAGCGCGCGCCTGTGCATGACACATTTCTTGTTAGGCGCGCGTCGTGGTAACTCTGAAGGAGTGTTATTGTAATCTTTGCTATATTGTTACATTGTTATTATCAAGTTGTAAAGTAAGGACTGCGAGTATTGTAAGTAATTAACTTGCCGGCGTATCGATTATTTTAGCTGGCAACACTGTTAAGTGTCTGAAGGTAAGACACTGACGCAACACCGGGCACTGGCGCGTGCGACCGGTGACCGCAGGGATGGGAATCATTGACACTTTAAAATAATAAAAACGCGATTGAATGATTGATTTTAGTCGATTACTTTCATGTCATAAGTCATAGACAAGGATCACGGGTGACAATGGTTTTATCCCTTCCCTAGATGATTATTGTTCGTTCATTCGTTCGTGAGTTCCTTTAAAAATGGAACGTCGTCGTTGACGAACACAGTTATCGCGGATCATCTCGTGTGAGCACCACGTGTTCGGTGGAGTGTCTTATTTAAAATTATTAATCATGGGCTGCTATTCAATGTCCTAACTGTATTTCGTGATCGAGTGCTTCAATAAAGTGAATGTACGAGAACATTCTCCTCACCCGCTAAACTCACGTCTACCCTCAATTAGAAATATGAGGCCTACTAACGTTCCCAGTGGATTCAAGATTTAACATCAGAAGTGGGATACGCAGGGTAACCACCTGAGGAGAATAGTGTAAAGTGAACAGCAGTGAGCAGCCCGGACAATCAAACTGGCTACAAAACATTTTGATGAAAATCTCAATCACTGGCGACCGCTAATCGGTTTTAACACTACCGTGAGGCTGATTTGTTTTGACCACGACGATATGTCAGCGTTTTGGCACACAAGGGCACAGCATTTTGCACATGATTTTTCTCTATCGAGTGTCGCGAACAGCGAGAGGGTTCTGAAGAGCCGTCTAAATGAGACTTCGGACAGATCTCAGCTATGTATGCGGACAGGCTGGATATGTCGCGTCGGTTTGTGAAGAGCGCAAGGGTTCGGAGTTACAACAATTAAGGAGGTGCACATCTGTAAACATGAATCGACGAGGAGCAAAAGCAACGCAGAATCCGGTGAGATCGTTTCTTTTTATTTTCTCGTTGATAGTGGGCATGCTTGTTCGTTATTATTTTACAGTGTCGTAGTATCGGGGGTAATTAAAAAAAAAAAAAAAAAAAAAGAAAAGAAAAAAAAAAAAAGGGGAACCTTAAGATGTTTCTCGCAAATACAAAATCGCGTTCGCATATAACATATCACGATTACGTTACTATTTTACGTTGTGCCGAATGGAACGATAAACGGTAAAGTAATTCTATAGGCAGTGATTTTTTTTTTAAAACGAGTACGTCAGTGTGCAAATTAACCGTATTGATTTTTTGTTTTCTACAATAGGAAGTGAGTTTCAGCGAAAAGCATACCCAAAAGTAAGCTAAGCTCTTGAGGATATAGATACTGACTTAAACTGTGTGTACAAAATCAAATCAAAAATCTTATTATTTAGTTACGAAAATATTCTGAATTCTTTATCGATGGTTTACCAGGGCATCGCGTCTTTACAGGAGATTTACGGGTAGACCCTATTGATCAATATAAGAATGTTCAAAGACGAAAAAGTTTCAGCCCTCCTAGAAGCGTAAGTTATTTACGGTAGTTCCTCACCCTCACAAGATGGTCAATATGGGTATCTAACTAAGCCCTTTGATCTTAGAAATTCGGCTGCAGTCTATCAAAGGTGTATCAACAAGGCTTAGTTATAAACTTGGAATTAGCGTTGCGCTGGGTTACCTTGATTATGGACTTGGTTTCTCTGATAATCATTCCCATTGTCTGGAACGTTGCTTTAACCCTGAGAGCATTGTCAGACGCAGTTTTCCTTTTTTATAGAAATGTAGGAGTACATTTTGTGGGTCATGTAGTTAGAGCAGGAGAAGTGGTCGATTCTCCTACCCCGAAGATTGCTACTCAGAATAGACAGTTCTTGGGCCTTGTCTCCTACTTCAGAAACTTTATACCCAAATAATACTCGTATGGTAGGCCCACTTTATTCACTGAAGGGGACAATAAGGTGGACGGACCTACATGACAATATTTACAAGAAAACTGTTCAAATACTGAGCTCAGGAGTCTGTACTAACAATATTAGATCGTGAAGCGGCAGCTATTTAGTTTCACACTGATGCCAGTTCTAACGGTTATGGGGCCATAATCATTCAAAGAAAGAATGGTTTGCTACATGTTGTCACATCTTAGTGTCATATTTTAGTTGACGAACGACTGACGCAGAATCGCGATTTCATTCGTAGGAACTAGAAACTATCATAGTCACCTGAGTAGTCGAGATCTTTAAACAGTGTTTGTATGGGCAGCATTACACAGCATACACCATTAGTGGTGGGTATTTCTACAGGAGTCAATATTGTGCTTAAGGTGCCAACATGTAACATGCTGATTTCTTGTCTAGACATCCAATCCCAAATACAGTTTGTGATGACTCTAATGCCAGTACATTATCAGATGAAACTGTAAACGTAATATTAGAATACTGTAGAGGACCGGGTGTCGTGTTCCTCCGACACAGAGGGGGGATCCTCCGACCAGGCGAGGTGGTCGTGCCTGGTGGGCCGCTGCACAGAGGTTGGTGTTGGGATGTAGTGTGTGTGCTGGTTCGCGCGAGAGTTTCTCCGTCGCGATTCAAGATTGGTAGTTGCTCCGTGTAGTTCATACCGTGTGTTCTCGTGGTTCAGTGTTTCTTCGCGTGATGGCGCTGACTGTTAACTTTATTAAGGGTAGTTAGCGGTAGAACAAAATCGTGATATCGAAATTCGTGACCTCATTAACAAAAATAAGAACAAAGAAACCTCGGACTACTCGCACCATGATGTGCGTAAGGGTAACCAGTTTCCGGTTACCAATAGCTCCGTGATCCTTAACGTGGACCTTAATTAATCATGTTCCTTCGGAAATTAAGAAACTAAGAACTATTTGAGCATTATTGGTTTCCAGAGATGACCAAGTAGGTACGTAAGTTTATTGATTCTTGTACAGTATGCAACGCTTCGAAAGACTGCTCCGGGTCCCAACAAGTTTCGTCAGCAGCCCGTGGTTTCCGTTGCTGGGCTCGGGTCTCCTCTTGGGGAGGATTGACGCCGTGCGTCACCGCCCTGGTTGTGGACTTTTGGAACGCATTTTGGCTGCGTGGTCTTGCCGTTGGATGGTGTTTTTCTGGAGGGCCTCCAGCTGGGCTTTGCGGATGCTGCCTTGTGGCAGCAGCCGAGGCTGGCTGCTTGGCGTGGCCTTTGGGTTGCGGGGGCGCTCGTGGCGTGTCGTGCCACGGGTGGTCGCCCGTCCGGTTCTGGCCGCGCCGTCGTTGCTTGCCCTTGGTGGTTGTTTCCGGTCGCCTGGGGCCTTTAGGCTTGGCAAGTTGGCCTTTATCAATGCCTAAGGACACGGTTCCTGCCATGCGATTTACATAGATATTGCGGGGGGATTGGGCGGTAAAGATGATGAGAGGGAGCGCGTGTCTTTCATTACTCGGCATCTCTCGATGCTCATACCTTAATTAAATCCCTCAAGAGGGCTGTTTGCCTATTTGGTGCACCGAAGCGTGTAAAAGCAGACTAAAGTAGGTGTTATATAGGTGCAAACTTCAAACGGTGTTGATGTGGCATAGTGTACAACATCACCTTATCGGTACTGGTTCCGGTAGGGCTAATGCTAAGCGTCTAATACGTACTCTAAAATGTCTGCTCACAATAGTAGAGAACAAACCAAACAAAACTTCTGTAAGTTCAGCTCGCCTTTAATACCACTAGATCAAGAGTAACAGGCTTCTCCCCTGCGGAATTAATGCTTTACAAACGAGCAATGTAGAATTTCAAAAGACTATACGTCAGAGGTAGAACGCTTCATCCGAAGTAGAGCAATAGTGAGTCCATTCAGTGCAGGCAATTTCGTCTTTATCAAGGATAGCAAGTGTAACCAAACCAAACTACAGTGAAACTTCAAAGGTAAGGTCCTTTTATTGTCAAGGTACCAGATCATTATAGAGACGAGTTGAGAGACGTTGGTGGGTCTAACCTAACCTGTAAGTATGCTCATGAAATTCGAAATCTATAGTCATGACAATGGACATAACGTCCTATGAGGAAAGTGATGCAGCATCGACATCTAGTCCACATACTTTAGCCTCTGCCTCCGAACATGACAAGTACTAAAGGTGAGTTTATAACGTTTGTGCACTCTTCTTCTTTCTTCTTCTTCCTCAGCATATTTGCATCCACTGTTGGATATATGCTTCCTATATGGTTTTCCATACGCTTCTGGATGCGGTGTGTCTAGTCTTTCTTTATATCTTCCGACCACCTGGCAGCTGGTCTACCAACACTTCGACTTCCTGTTCAGGGTCGCCAGAATAGTTATATGACTTCATCTATCGTAGTTTCTTCGGAAAACGTGTCCAGCCAATTGTTATTTCAGTTGCGCAATTCATTTGTGTATATTCTGTTCTTTCATCAAGAACCGATCCAGAGAACGTACGTAGAGTATCGATCCAGAGCGTGCGTGCGTACGTAACGTAGCGAGCGTACACTGGATGGGTACTCGGTTGGCACGTGTCTGAAAAAGGGGGCTGGTCTGGAAAACGGATCGATGCCTCTGATCAGACTACGCGGTATGTAGCCTTATTGATGGGTAGTTAATAGGCGCGTATCTGAAAAATGGGGCTGGTCTGTAAACCGGATCGATGCACCTGATCAGACTTCGCGATTTATAGTAGGGTTGATGGCTAGTTGGTAGTCGCGTATCTGAAAAATGGAGCTGGTCTGTAAACCGGATCGATGCACCTGATCAGACTACGCGATGAGACTGGTGGAAGAGACGCTGATGGTTGTCCGGTCCGAGGCACCATGTGAGTTGGTGATCGGTCGAAGGGACGCCTGAGGTCAGTTGTCTGCCCAGTGTGTGTGTGTGTGTGTGATTGGTGGAAGGGGCGCTGACGGGTGGTCAGGTCCGATACACCATGCGAGTTGGTGGATGGTCGAAGGGACGCCTGAGGTCAGGTGGACGCCCAGTGTGTTTAATTTAGATGCGAGGGGTAAAGATCGAGATCTTTTTAAACAGGTGTCATGAATTGGTAGCGAGTCAGTGATGGACGAGCGATTTTTTTTTCTCTCTGATTGACGAGGAGTACGAGACCTGTAGAGGTGAGTGATCGCACAGGGACGTGCGATTGTCAGTATGGCCGTGCCGGCGTATCGATTATTTTAGCTGGCAACACTGTTAAGTGTCTGAAGGTAAGACACTGACGCAACACCGGGCACTGGCGCGTGCGACCGGTGACCGCAGGGATGGGAATCATTGACACTTTAAAATAATAAAAACGCGATTGAATGATTGATTTTAGTCGATTACTTTCATGTCATAAGTCATAGACAAGGATCACGGGTGACAATGGTTTTATCCCTTCCCTAGATGATTATTGTTCGTTCATTCGTTCGTGAGTTCCTTTAAAAATGGAACGTCGTCGTTGACGAACACAGTTATCGCGGATCATCTCGTGTGAGCACCACGTGTTCGGTGGAGTGTCTTATTTAAAATTATTAATCATGGGCTGCTATTCAATGTCCTAACTGTATTTCGTGATCGAGTGCTTCAATAAAGTGAATGTACGAGAACATTCTCCTCACCCGCTAAACTCACGTCTACCCTCAATTAGAAATATGAGGCCTACTAACGTTCCCAGTGGATTCAAGATTTAACAAACTTGTTAGAGTTGGAAATCTAAAGTAACTATTTCTATTCAAATACTAGTAAAAGTTAGTTTATTGTGTAAGTACTGTAATGATTATTAATTGTAAAAACAATGTTGGAAAAGAGTGTCCATGGAGTTTCTTGTCTGTTCTTCTCCATAGGATCTACTCCTTGGAACAGACAATTAGCTTATTAAAAACAGTTTGATATAATTTAATTATATTTTTGTTTCTATTTCACCTTCGACCCATAAAAATATTATATAACTTGTACCAACGCTTAGACTTGTTTTCAATTCGTCAAAATTACTACGGTCACAGTTCAGGAGAGTGCTCCAATATTTCATATAAAGATTGAAGTTTCTTGAAACGACTATTCCACGGCATTTTGTTGAAATGTCAATGTTCAATGTTCCATTTGTGCGTTGTGACTGAAAGGCTTTTAACGATTGATAGTGATTTAGTAATTTTTTAGCATTGTTTTGTGAATTCTTAGTCTGTTTAAATAAATATGGGTCTACATTTTAAGGCTATGTGTCCAGATCATATACCTAAAATCTCAGGTATACTTGTTTATTATAGCTCAGTAAACTAAAGTATTTTTAATTAGGTACCTCCGTAATAAGAAACTGTTTATAGGACTAGTAGTTGGTCTAGTGGTCAGCGTATGCGACTGCTGATAAAGAGGTCTCGGGTTCGATTCCCGGGTCGGACCAAATATTTGTGTGATCCACAAATATTTGTTTCGGAGTCTGGGTGTTTTTCTATGTATAATATGTATGTATTTACAAAAAAAAGTATGTTTATGTATTTATATCAGTTGTCTAGTTATCCATAATACAAGCTGTGCTTAGTTTTGGGACTAGATGGCGTTGTGTGTAAAATGTCCGAAATATTAACTTAAAAAAAAAAGAATGCAAGAATATTACTAATTTTATATACTGTACAAGTTAATATGCGTTTATAGTTTTCAAATACGTGAAAAAGTAAAGCAAAAAATAAAATTATGTCTAGCTCGTTTTATTTAAATTTGAATTTCTTATAAAGCTGTGCATGCAATAAAATACAGAAAAAAGGTTATTTATGATCTAGTTAAGCCTACTAAGTCAATGACATCATAAAGATTTTTCTACCTACATATTTTTCAAAGTTTTTCATTAAAAGCTATAGCAATCTTTCCCCCGTGACTAAATTGTATAGGTCCTTCAGACTTCAAAGTGACATGGTAATTAAAACCTCATTCAAACGCATTCAAATGGTTTTACTTTTTCACGAACAAGGATTTACCTGCAGTATTCTTAGTAGAACTTTAAGATTCTAGAAAAAAAAATATCCTAAAGAGTTTTTTTTTTCAAAATATAAAGGTCATATGTCCCTATGTTGCTCGAGTGCGTGTTGGCGACTTACAAGACACATTGTGGCTACATACATATCTTGATGTCAGGTCTAGATGGGTCACAAACGGTTACCCATCTAGACCTAACCGAGCTGTCGTTGCTTACCCTCGATGATTGTTTCCAATCACCTAATGCCACTCGGATATGATCGTTTCATTTCGAGTGACTAGAACATGCCATCAAGACAATGAAGGACTATGAATAAAAAAAAAAAACTTTGCTACAACATGAAGTACAAGCCTTACTGGCTTGTACTTCTTGTTGTAGCGCAGTTTTTGAATTTGATATTTATTCTAAGAATAAAACTAACTGGATTGAATTTTCTCTGTAAGTGTCAATTCACAAAAAAGTACCTATATAAAATTTTATCATATCATCTAAATTTCTTAATATAAGCTCTCAGAAGTTCAATGGCGTTGTGTGTCAGATGTTAAAAACAAGTTAATGAAAAGGTCCTCGTCACTTATAGATTTAATCTTAAATAAAAAAATTTCATGTGACACTGTTAGTTATCATACTCCTCCAAAACGGTTGGACCGATTTGTATGAAATTTTATATGCATACAAAGTTGGTCTTAGAAACGGCCAACGGCTATTTTTCAACGTAAGCGTAGCCGCTGGCATCAGCTAGTTTACTTTAAAAAATCTAACTCTATCCCTGAATAACCTCTATAAATATATTACTAAAGTTTCGTAAAAGGGTATAAGACATCTGTACGACTTTTGAACACAAAAAAACTGGAGTCAGATGGTGACTGATCAATCATTGTGGCAAAGAAACAAACTTTGTTTTAGTTAGTGATGGATAGTCCGAAGTTATATAAATATTTTTTCTATTAGATACATATTTATGGAAGACATATTTATAAATATTATATTTGTTAGTTTTCCTGGGCGGTTTCCGCACTTAGTCCTAGCTATTGGACCATTGTGCGTATAAATATATGTTATTAAGTTTTTCAAGACATGTCTATGGTCCACTGAAATCCCTTCCATTCCCATTCCCTTTTTATTTATTTTTTTAAATCGGTCCAAAACGACTGAGTATCAAAACTCCGAAAAAATGCAACAAAAAAGCATGAAAGTGAATTGATTCCTTTTATTTTTAAACTAGTTTGCAAGCAGTACATTTATTAAGCGTAACATTTTTTTATTTAGCCGTACGAGTGAACTTAAAAAGACTTTTCATATTGCTGTTAGGGGTTCTCTTTCAAACCCAGAAAATAAAGTAAGATGATAAAATAATATTAAAATAATAATATTTGGGACATCTTACACACAACGTCATCTAGTCCCAAACTAAGCAGAGCTCGTACTATGGATACTAGAAAAACTGATCTAAATATATCAACATACTTTTTTTTTGTAAATACATACATATTATACATAGAAAACACCCAGATTCCGAAACAAATATTTGCGGATCACACAAACATTTGGTCCGACCCGGGAATCGAACCCGAGACCTCTTGATCACCAGCCGCATATTCGCTTGATAGGCAGTCGACGACAGTTTATATGTATTTTTAGTAGGTTCAAATTCGTCTGTCAGTATTCATATCAAGCTTGCTTTAGCGAAAAACACACTTTGTTTGAGACTAGGTTCCCGAATCATTCCGTGTTTCAATCTGATAAATCGACGGCTTTGGAATTTCTTTTGGGTAGCGATTTAAATAAATTATTGCCGTACTTCAAAACTCCGCTAAGTCCAATACGAAACTTTAGTACTAAGCCATAAATACGGTCGTATTGTTTGTGATTTCCGCATGAATATCATTAGTACTTGTTAGGAAACATTTTATCGTATCCTTTGCTTACGTAACTTAAGATCAAGCCAGGCAAGTAGAACTACATTTGAAATGAGCTGTTTTACTTCCAAAGAGTCGGTCATTTCTTTTTCATTATATATAGGTACTTGATAAAGCTAATGAACACGGAGAATCCACCACCATATAGAGACAATATGTTAAGCTTTTCCACTAGAACTGATGTGTCAGAAAAGTTTCTAGAGAGTTCTCAACTTACTAAGAAGTTGAGCTAACGAAATTTCAACTCAAATATTTTCTATATTGGACAAACAAGCAGAAAAACTGACATAAAATATGGAAACGGAATCGTCGGCAACTTTTACACAATGTACTTGAAGAAAAAAAGTAGAAAAAAGTTAAAGAGCTTTGAACTTTGTTGCCAAATATGGTTTGTTCTGTGATACATGTCAGTGAACTGTTGTATTGTATGTATTTTGTTTAACGGAAGATAAAAGTTGTACATATAATATTATCATACATCTATTGCTAATTCTTAGTTTATAAACCTGTTTTATATTTAAAGTTACATTCATTTTTATTAGTATTTTGCTAAGATTTATATTTGCAACGCAAGCAATTCATTAAGATCTTTTCTTCTATTACCTATCCAATTTTATATCTTTATTATTTTGTAGCAATTGATAAAATTTAATATCTTAATTAAAACAAGACTTTGTAGAAAATTCTAACTAATACCTTTATAATACTCGTAAAAGGAGTTTAATTAGTAAAATATATAAATCAAGGAACTGTTTTGATGGGTTCATTATTATTCAAAGTGACAAAGTGAGCGATGATGAGGTGGAATTGTTTGACGCTTAGATGTAAATGTTTACTCACTTACAGACTGAAATCTAAATTTTAAAATCCCTTACGTTTTTCAAACCTGCGATATTTCTAACTCGTTACTTATTTTTAAAGCATTTTTTCTAATTATAATATAGGTTAATACAAAAACTAATGATGTATTGACAATCAAAACAAAATTGTTTTTCTTTTGAAATCATTACATTGGCTATAAAACGAAAATTCTAAAACCGGATTTATGAACCGTTTTAGTGAGGTTAAAATTATGAAGAAAAATACTTTCATGATTTACTAACTTTATTTTCCGTGTCGTCAGCTTTAACTGTTCAAATACAAAAGCAGGCCACGAAGTACATAATACAAACGAATTTAACAAGATAAAATTGTAGGAAAATTATAAGATAACGAGGGTTGGAAAAGTTTTGCAGTTCGCTTATCTGTGGTAATAGATAAGTGGGAAGCTTCGCTGTATATATAGTAATCGCTGGCTTGGCTTGGGAAAGCATAAATGTGTTGTTTGGATAAATTAGTTCAGTAGAAGTTGATGTGTATGTATTGTGTAGCTGAATTCATTTGGTCTACCTGCATGTCTACTCTAATGAGACAGACGTACAACATACCGTTGTATTAAAAACGAGGTAATCTGACAGAGAACCAAAGTTATCCACATACCCCACAGGATTAGCAAGCTATAATTGCAATGGGATGGCCATATTAGACTCAGAACCGACAACCGTTGGAGTAAACGTGTTTATGAGTGGAGACCGCGTCTCGGCAAACGTAGTGTAGGGCATCCACAGGCCATGTGGAGTGATGATTTTCGCAAGACGGGTGGCAGGAGCTGGATGCGAGTAGCCGAGGATCGAACTAAGTGGCGTGCAATTGGAGAGGCCTATGTCCAGCAGTGGACTGCGATAGGCTGATGATGATGATGATACCGTTATTGTACGATGTGCGATTACGTCTTCTAACCAAAACCACACGCCGTCTCGGGTACTAGGTCGAGAAACCAAGTATACCCTCGAAGGGAAGTCCCTGGAACCCTCGGGCCTTTTAAGGCTTGCAGACGGCCCCCTACCGACGTCTTCTAACCTGAGATTTGCAATAACTCATACCCATCCTTGTCTCGTCATTTCTATCTTGATTTCATGTTTATCGATATTTGATCTGAAAGGTGTTCGTCAAGCTAAGTGGTTAAGCGTGGTTAAGCCGTCTTTAACAGAAACCAATTAAATTAAAAATTTCGTTCATTTGAACTCTGCAATACTAAAAGTAACTAACTAAAATTTAAGCAAAAGATTTCACTAGTACTTGTTTTGTAACTTTTATTTATTTTAAAATTCCCGTCAATATTTTTACGAAAATTTGGGACACGAGTATGCAGGTGCACTTTCCTAAACGAAAAAGTTCTCAACATTATTTTTACACGAATATACACGGTGGGTTTTCAGTCAGTGAGACATATATAGGTCTAGTTGACCGAAAAGTTTATTCGGTACGAAAAATGTCGTAAAATTCTGAAGTTTTGTGGACAATTTCAATGCTGTGGGAGACTAGAAACCTTTTTAAAATGGTAACATGTTTATTTGAATTTAAATAGATCCCTGTGTAATATATTATGATAGCTGTACCCAAACACTCACTTACTTATACATTCTATACTATTTTCTAGGTGATAAGTGGCGGTAGTAGTAGGTAGTATAGCCACGCTGAATGCAGCATGAATGGGCCAGCTCGACTGGGGCAGTACTACCCTCACACAGGGAGACCATCCTAATAATAACAGCATTCTTGCTGTAGTATTTCGTTGTTCAGTATGGGACCGGAGGTATTCTCCTCTCAAATCATTCTGCAGAATGATAAAGGAACCTCTGACCAAGTTGCCATTGTACGAGTATAGGTCACCATGCTGCATTGCCTACCCATTGTGAAATGAGGATAGAAACCCCCTACTCTGGATTCTACTCATGCTTTCTATCAAGCAGAGTAGAGTCACTTAAGTAGGCTTAAATATAATAAAATACTAAATATTTTCTCTAATTCACTTAGAGTCGTTGCAAAGCGTTTTCATCACTCGATATCTTCTTTCAAGCACTCCTACATGTCATTACAAAATGATTATTTATTTATGACTGTCCGATGCCTGACACCAATCCTGTTTTAGAATTATTTCATTCAAATGAACTAAGTAAATGGTATAAAGTGAAAGTTATCACCATCAATTATTTCTCAGTGAAAACTATCACAAAACGCAAAGGCAATATACAACGAGAAAAAATATAGCGTTTTCTCATAAAATAATATTTTGAAGCTATCTTAGGTAAATGTCTGCCTAATGAAATAGAAAACAAATACTCTTTATCACTAGGAACATATCAGACAGTCCTTGTGCGTTTTCCAAAAACCATATTGTTTCTATTGTGAAACTAATATTCAAACCATGAAGAAAGGTGTACTCGTACCTCAAACTTCTGAGTTAGCGATTCTCTTGTTATTTAGGTGGCGCAATAATTATCCACCAGGTCTGCAAATTTATCCTTCATGGCATAAAAAAAAAAAAAATATTTAAAGTACTTTTGAATATATTTATATTGATAACTTTTTTATAGAGACGAATAACGCGGAGGTCTTAATGCACAAAACTTCAACAATTTGTTCGAAGATACATGTTCAGTTTACAGAAGTTTGCAGTAGAATAACAAGTATAGTTTAAAATCTTGCCCCGTTAAAAATAACGTCACTAAGCTATTAAATCAAATCAAATCATTTTATTTCAAATAAAACAATACTACGGTACTTTTGAAACAGTCAGTAGTCAGTCGATAAGCTAATTGTCTGTTCCAATTCGTAGATCCTATGGAGAAGAACAGACAAGAAACTCCATGGACACTCTTTTCCAACATTGTTTAAAATTGCTTACTATCAGGTTAAGTTATTTAAAAATACCTTAAGACATTATGGTGGCATATTTACTCAGTTCATTTAGTGATCAAAAAGTGGAGTGAAGACGGAGCATCGATAGAAGGTAGGTTGGTATTACGCCGAACTAGTGAAGGTTGGCCTGGCGGTTGGATGAAGGCAACACAGAATTGCTATAGATAGTCTTGGGAGATGTTTATGTCCAGCAATGGCTGTCTTTCGGTGAAGATAACAATGATGAAAATTTAGTTAATGGGTAAGTTCTGCGTCGTCACAAATGGTTTAGTTTTACACTCGACAAAAATGATTCCAATGCCTCAAAGAATTAAAAGGCGAAAACTAAAACCCAACTACGACAAAAAACGACGCTAAAAAGTATGAAACCACAATTTTATTCACACGTTACATCGAAACATATTATAAGACTTTAACAACGGGTGACTACAGCTTTGTTTTCAGACTTGAATATATGTGTATCTCTGTACAGTGGTAATTGTGTCTAATAACTGGCTCGTTTCATATTTGTTCAACAGCGTTTTTTGTACTAGTTATTGTTTAGTTATAATTATTTGTTTATTTTTCGACATGTTTTGGTGCCGTTATAATATTATTTTATTTGCAAAGTATATTTAAAGTTAGAACAGACAAAGATAACATAGAAATATCACAATTATCGAATATATACGAACAAAGTCAGGAGCAAATGCTAATGATATACCTAATATATGTTTTTGAAATGTCCAAGTAACAGTCTTTACAATGACATTAAATAATTATTTTTAACACATACATTATGACCGCTAGATGGCGCTAAAGGAGATTCGGTGACACGTCTTATATAAGACGCTTCTAAAGATACCTTATTTGTCCAGTTTTAATAAGTAGTTGAGGAGCTATAAGGGAACAAATGAACATACATATTACAACCAGTCAAAATCATAATCCTAGTCGGGTTAAAAATTGTGTTGTTGCTTTGGTCATCACCGCATTAGTAAGTTTACAAATAGCCTAAGTCTAAGGGGGCATTCATTATTTGTGTGACTTGAGTGAGTGATATTGCCCGATGTCATAAAAACCACTAGCATTCTAAATATTTAACTAACATATATTATATGGTACCTGTGCTATACAGGTAGCATCATATATGTCACTAAAGGTTATAAAATGTCATATATATCACTTTATCTAATATATTAAATGTTTCTTTTCAGGGTTTTCGGTGTGAAAAGAGTCGTAAAAAATATTTTATCGTCGCGCGACAAATTTCATTATTTTAGTGTCCCAGATTCGCTGTGTAAGAAAGTTTGTTTGGAATTTTATCGGTCGACTTTTTGTTGAATCTTGTTGTTCACTTGAAAATTAGGTTCAAAGTAGCTCTTCCTTGTCTTTTGGTTCTTTGAAACAGAAACATTTTGACATACTACTTATATTTTTAAATAAATGAAAGCTGTTTTTCTTAGTTTGGAGTTCAACTTTCTTCTTTCGTTATTTTCCTTGAATCTCTTTCAAACTGCCGATTATATTTGAGATTATATTGCTGAGATTTTTACTGACGATATATTTGATTGTGAAGCTTAAAATTTATGTATAATTTTAGCAATTTCTACAAGTACCTATGCAGCTTTGGCGCTTGCGAATCAGATTCTAAATCAGTGATGCCATCGCCTCACAAAAACTCAGTTTTTTCATAGCTTGCCCCAAGTGAGTGAGATCACCGAAGCCCAATCCGATTCTTGAAATGTAATTGCTGCAACACACTTCTTACTCTTGAGTGACGGTTCACTTTATAAATTGTATTTTACACTTGCAAATTACACTTTACTATTCATTTTAATTTTTTTTTACAAAAAGAAAGAAAGTAAAGTCAATGAGTACTACTACTTTAAATAGGTTTCCTCTCCATTATGTTACCTTTCACACTCCTTTCAAGTAACTCAAATTCTTTTACATCTTATTATGACTTAAACTAAGCCTATAACCAAACATTTAAAAAACAAAAAAACAGATATTCTCATTCCGTTCAGTAAAAGAAAGATTCACCATTTATTTTATTTTAAAATCAAATATATCAATATAATATAAATATTCGGACATATTACACACAACAGCATCCAGTCCCAAACTAAGCAGAGCTTGTACTATGGGTACTAGGCAACTGATATAAATGATATGATACATGTACACTTTTTTTTATTAAAATTCATGCAAATTATACATAGAAAACACCCAAACAGAAATGTTTGCAGATCACATAAACATTTACCTCAGACCACACACCATAGACCTCTTGCTCAGAAGCTTCATACGCTAACCACTAGACCAACAAGGCAGTCGTAAATACTCTAACTTGTCCAAAAACCCATTCAATAAAAGGGGTTAAAATAATGTAGAAAGGTCAAGGAGACGTTACTTAAATCCAATTGACAAGTAGATTAATGTCGCCTCGTACAAGGAGATGAATGAGGCAAGTCACAATAAAAAATGATCTCTCTTCTAATAAGGGAGCACCTAAATGTAAAGAATAAAGAAAAAATATTTACTCTCAATATTCGTGAACATTACTTTAGTACATTAGCAACGCTCTTACGAAACGGCACAATATTGAAGTAATTATTACTTTTAACCGACGTCAAAAAAGGAGGAGGTTCTAAGTGTGTTTGTATTTTTTTTGTAGCTATTATTTAATTTATATCCGTGTGGTGACGGATTAAGAAAACTAAGTGTCACCACCCCTATTCATTCCATGGGTGTCGTAAGAGGCGACTAAAGGAACAAAATAAGCAGCTAACATCACTGTCAAGAGAAGGAAAACTTGAAACAAACCCCTAACCAACCCGTCTGGCCAGCGTGGTATAGTAGGCCAAAACCTCCTTTCAAAGGAGAGGCAATTGTGATGATGATTTAACTTGCAAGATTTACAAGTGTTAAAGTCCAATCCTGCAAATGAATGCTAGCACAATCAGCTCAAACTGATTGTTCTAACACTTCTCATACCTACGAGTACATTTGAGTAATAAATCAATATCAACAGTAGTCAATATTGCACTGCTGGGCTTATCCCTTAACGATGATCCCGGTTTCGGGCGTGAAAAAGCATCTCATTAGGCCGCCATGCAGGCATTATTTGCGTTTGTAGTGATGGTGGGCGCTACTCTTAAATACCGTTTTTTTAGGGTTCCGAAGTTTATGACTCGGAACCCTTATGGATTCGTCATGTCCGTCCGACCTCGATTTACCGTCCAAACGGTAAGTGCTAGAAAGATGAAACTTTACATGAATATGTGTTGTACGTCGATAAAGTGCTACAAAAAAAATGTGAAAAATATTTTGCCACAAAGTGGGGAAGTTATTTTTTTCTCGCGGCTCCCTCATCCTATAGGGTATCATTAGATAGGTATTTTAAAAACAACAAAGGGTTTCTAAGATGATTTTTTAATTTAGGTATCCTTTTGAGAGGAATTCCGCTTTAAAGGGCATTTTTTTGTAAGAGCAGGGAAAGCTGAAAGCTAAACGGCTGGTTCAAAAATATTGATAATGAACTTTAAAGGAAAACTATTTTTTATGGAGTTACAGGTATAACTTGTAAAATAATTTTACTTTGAAAGCTTCGCACAAAAATAACGAAATAGTAAGTAAACTTAACAGTTATCTATTGCCATTGTGTATGACTACGGAATCGGCCTGACACATACTTGACCGATTTTTTTTATTAGCTTTTACCAGAGGCTCAGCCCGCATGTAAGATATACCTGTAAAAAGTAGTCTATGTTCTTCTTCAAGACTCAAAGTATGTACATGTTTAATATCATTGAAATCGGTGCAGCGTTTTATCCGTGAAAGCGTAACTGACTGACAGAGTTTCTTTCGAAGGTATAATATTAGATTGATGCAAGGATTTAAGTGATTCATCTTCCAACTAAATATAAATATCTAAATGTTATCAAAGTACGAAGTTATAGTAACTCCATCAAATAATAAAACTTAGAAACTTTGAAGCGAGAATTTTAAATAGCAGGAGATACGAGGCCAATGAAGTTTTTAGTTATTTAAACTTTGGTCCTTCTTATACGGCAGGCCTTACAGCTCTGTTTTTGGTAAGGTTGATTGTACTCCTTAATTAATTTATTACTTAGCTTCTCCACCCAGATAATTAAATAATCATTAAATGAATCAACAGACTGATCAGTTTCTCGATTCTTTATTCTTACTTATGTATGCTTTCTCAGAACTGTCATCATCATCATCATCATCATCAGCCTATCGCAGTCCACTGCTGGACATAGGCCTCTCCAATTGCACGGCACTTGGTTCGATTCTCGGCTTCTCGCATCCAGCTCCTGCCAGTCGTCTTGCGCAAATCATCACTCCACCTGGCCTGTGGACGTCCTACACTACGTTTGCCGAGTCGCGGTCTCCACTCAAGAACCCGTTTACCCCAACGGTTATCGGTTTTCAGAACTGTATCGGTTATGAACCGATATGACAAATTGCTTGGTAATTTAGAAACATAAATTTGTCGTTTTGTCCACATAAAAATTTGATAAAATCATCCTTAGGGGTAATTGATGCGTCAATAGCAGTGTTTTTCTGGCTTAAATCGATAACAATTAAGTATATTATTTATCAACTCAACGCAAGTCCGCCATTAACGTTTGAAGTATTTATTTCCACTTTTTGTATTGTGTGTCATGTTCGAAAGCCATGCTCCGACATATTTGGGCCGAATGGTTTAGGACATTACATAAAAAAAATACTGTGTTTTTTATTGAGTACATAGGATTTCAGAGTCCAAACCCCTATCATTCCCTACTGGTGAGAGATGCCACTAAGTTCGTTTCAACTTGGTTGTCAATTTTAGATACGTGTTTCCAGAAACTAACCATCAAAGGACCCGTCTCCTCTTTTAGGCCTACTATTCTCCCTTCTACGAAATTATATTTTAATACTCGACAATGTTCATAAAACAAACAATAAAAATGAAATTTAAAAATGGCAAAAGTCGCTTGCTAAAGACAAATCTTTGGCAGACAGAGTTTGAATAATTCAATCCATTCGATTAAGGTGGTTCCTATTAATTCGACGCGCGCGCTGAATATATAAAGTGGCTGCGAGTGAGTACTCACGGAACGACATCACGGACGGTCCCGCTAAGTTGATAGAAATATTTTTAACAATTCCTTCACACCTTCATACCAACAGGTTAGGATTGGACGTTGTGACGGATTTAGAATACGAAGTGGATAATATTAATCCCGTGGATATCGTAAGAGGCAATATCTCTGCAAAGAGAAGGAAAGAGTAAGACTAACTATATACTGACTCGTCTGGCCAGTGTAGTGTGGTACGTCAAAAGCTCCTTGTTAATGAGTCCTATGTTCAGCAGTAGACTGTAAATGATTGTTGGTGCAAGCACACAAGCACTACCATGTTAATGTTTCAATAAATTGCTTATCACATAGTCTAGTTGCAGCTTATAAGAAAAATAGTTTTCCTAGAAATAATTGCCTTAACACCATATAATATGTATAAACCTTTAATCTACATATATACCTTATAATAATACTTAGATAAACAGTGATTACATTTTTTATATTCTTACCAGATTCAATGGGTGATTTCGACTTATTGTAGGTTTCACTTTATTTCTTAACAATAGACACAAATGTGAGTTTACAGCGTTTTTGTTTAAGTCAACCGTGTACTTGTCTGTTTATTCTACCCGTATGTATTCAAGAACTCCTAAATGACTCCTTTATATAATTATTCAAAGTAGTCATTATTTCGAGTATAAATGGCCTCGAATGTGAAATATCATATAAATGTATTATTTACGACACATGATTCTAATATATTACACAATCGTTGCTGATAATATACATTTTGAGGTCTTTATGTAATCTTCAACAGATAAGTATTTATTTGTTCTTGTATGTTTGATTAGCTCTTAATATCAATCTCTTTCAATCTCAAGCTTTTTTTATGATGCCTTATTTTGACAAAGATCACTTATCAATCACTTAACACATGTCTAAATATTGAAAAACTTTTTAATAGACTCCTTAAATCCGTACCTCCGGCGAGGGCAACATACCCTAAAGTCAAAGGAATAAGGAAAGAATAAGTTTTCAAGGTCTCACAGAAAGAGTGAATAACATTTCTTTGAACGTTCAAAAGGTTTGTGAATAAATAAATATCAAATATTAAGCAGAGAGTTATTCAAAAGGCAGAAGTTAACTCTGAGAATGTGTCGGAAAAAAAAACGAAGTTAAAAGATGCGCATTTGAAATGTTTGAAACGTCTGCAACAGTTGATGAATTTTATTGTAGAATGTAATCACTTTCTCGGAAAGAGTTATTTCAAGTTTTTCTTTACAGGATTTCGCGACCTTGTACAGTTCTAATGGAATTGTTTTTCTAAAAGGACAACTTAACAACATTGAGTTTTGTGTAACAGGGGATTTGACAATCGTACAAATGCTGGACAAAGAACACTTGCAACAGCTTTCTTCATTTTAAGTTTCTAAGAATTGCTTTGCAGTGAATTATTTCTTTCTTATTTATTTTAAAGACAACTTCCCCTGTAAGAATACATTTCAAATACGTGAATTTGCGAATTTTTCTATAGGGACATAAAGGGCCCTCACATTCAGAACGACAATTTGTAGACCTCACAAAGTGTTGCCCTGGAGGATCAAATCCAAGATAGTCAGCGTATTAGAAAACGGTGAATTCCAAAAGAAACCTTAATGTTAAACATTTTGGTATCATTTTAGGTATGTTTAACTGCATTTGGAAGTAGTCTGATCATGTCTCCAGTCGGACTGAATGTCACTGGAGCCAATAGGTGTTAAAATAGGGACTGCGATTAAGTAAACGAAGTGTAAAACGCCCTGCGACACGATGGACCAATCACTTGAAAAAATAACTGGGTAGCACATGGATGCGGACTGCAAAAAACGTAGTTTGGCTTTTGTTCAGCAGTAGGATGAATTAGAAATTGACTGGATTTGAACTTGACAGGAAGATTAAAGCATATTAACACTTTAGTTAAACCACTAACATTCAAAAATATCTTGTTCACCCTAGCAAAGAGAATAGGAACGTAAAAATACTTATGTCACAAAAATAATGGCAATAACAATAACACACTGGAGGTAAATATGTTTATCCGTCCCTTAATAAAAAGTTATGAGGAAGCAATCAATGGGTCAATAAGGCCACATGGAAGTAATAATCTCATGACTTATGGACCCCAGAACTATTAATAAATACTTTGCCAATACATAGTATGAAATACAATAAAGTTGGACTTAATTTTAGAACTTGAAATGGGATAGAAGTACAAAGGCTTTCAGTATACTTGTACCTAATATCAAGCTCTAAAATTGTGTAGATTTAATTGATGTTGAGAACGAGTTCGATATCGACCGGAGACAAATATTTGTGTGATGATTGTAACTAGTTCTTCTGGGTTTAGTTATAATTTAACTTGTAAATATGTATAATAGCAGGCCCGGCAAAATACGAACTGCCTAAATTTTAAATCTAAGAACACGATCGGAGCGCCACCTACCGGGTCCAATTGTTAATTTGAACCATTCTCAAACTTAATTCAAACGGTCCAGCCGTTTAGAAGTAGTTTAATAATAAACACACGAACAGAAGATTAGCATGTATAAAGATTTGCTTATTTGTTTTACGAAATCAAACTAACTAATTTGGAATCGAAGGTCTGTGTGTGATAAACGTGCAGTAATTATTATTATAACTATGTATTACTTTCGTCATAAGACCGTAGCTACAATTGTTCTTTGTCAACTCTAAAATCACTCTTAGGAATTATGAAAAAGTTAAGATACTTAAAGATTTTTTAAATTACCTAGAATTAATAGTAGTATAATTAAAGGAAGTATAAACAAATTTGTCAATACTCTGGTGCTTTACAGTCCCCGTAACAACATAAAAGACGTATAAATAGACAACATACAATAAAAATCCAAGTAATAAATAACAGAGATACAACAGAATGAATAATTTCCACCCCAAAATCGTTTTTCCATCTTTGCATCAGAGGGTGCTTTGTCCCCAGTATTTTATTTCATCCCCTAAAAGGAAATGGGGAAGTCTTTTTATCTCCGATCGAATTTCGCTAATAGTTTCCTTCAGCGCGCTAGTCTTACTGTTGGAAATTTAAGTAAGTAGCTAATATTAAAAGTGGGAATGTAAATTTCATTGTTTATTTGGAATTTACGCCTCAGCTTATTCTCAAAATTATTATACGGTTTTCGTAAAGATAACTTCAGAGTTACAGAAAACTAGCTTTTGCCCGCGGTTCTGCCCGTGTGTAGATTATCGTGGTAAATAGAATCCTATCTGTTTTTATGATATGTAAGCTATATTATTGTGAAGTTTCATCAAAATCCATTCAGTAGTTTTTGCGTGACAGAGCAACAAACCAACATACATACTCACAATTACTCACAAACTTTTGCGGTTATACTATTAGTGGAATATAGAGTTTAAAGTTCTACTGAGGTGAGGCTCTGTATCCTTTGTATACATTTCATGCATGTTAATAAATAAAAATCATTAAATGAAATTATACTGAAATAAGTAAATGATAACAGAGAAGTGAACCAAGTGGCGTGCAATTGGAAAGCCCTTTGTCCAGCAGTGGACTGCGATAGGCTGACCAAGATGGTTAAGTTCCCTGCCACACAAGATGTAGATTCCTAATACAGGAGTTGTCTAAATAAAGTAGCTCAAAAATAAACTTTCGTTCATTATTTACGATAAAACTTTCACACTCACTCCTAGGTTGAATCAAAGCACTATATTTTAAACACCAGATACACAAATATACTTTTGTTTCCATTAAACAAAGTTTCATTTCATAAATTTTATGAAAATATATCTCAGTTCATATTCTTTTACAGTTTTAAAAATATATTCTAGAAGTTTCCTTAAAACTTCCGACTTGTTAAAGTGTAATGAGGCGACTTGACTTTGAAGACGATGTTTGCTCGGTACTACTTTCAAGGCAATTTGCTGTGTGTATAACCAAATGAAAAGTTTACATAAACTAAAGTCTGCTCACAAACTGAGATACTCGCAATAATTAAAAGAGAAAAGTTAAAATAAACTTACAATATTACTGGTGTACTATGACTTTTTTAATTTTCTTCGTTGCGGTTATCTAATGAATGAGGTTTACTGTATTCTTGGAGAGACCGTTTCCATTGATTTCTAGAAAACTACATTTCAAACTCTTTTTTTTCTGCTCTCCCTTTTTCTGAAAGTTAAATAAGGGATTAAGCTCGATAACTTCCCTCATTGAATGATCCCATATTATCACTCCAGTTGGTATTATTCTTACATTAATTTTAAAAGGATATTCATGTCGTTAGATATTTCTCTTACATATAATATGTGACTTATTAAATAACAACAAACTCCTAAAGTTATCTTTAAAGTTGATTTTCTCAAGCAAAAGTTGAGTACCGTGAAATATTTCATTACTCGTCGTTGAAAAGTTGCGGAATTTAAATTATACCCTCGGATCCAGTATAATGTGCATAAAGTCATTTGGGTTCACGAAATATAAACATACATCATATTTATGAGATTACTAGCTTCTGCCCTCGGCTTCGGTAATTGTTATTATGATGTTTAACTTTGATTGCCTTTTTCACCACATTACGGGTGGAATTTTCTAAACTCCTCTCATTGTGCTCGCCTACGCTCTTCATGGAACATACATGCAAAAGTTCAGTTTCCTGCTCCCAGTAGTCCCGATGTGCGTCATCTGTCAATCAGTCAGTATCGGAGCATCTTTATATGGATGATAGAAGAATATTAAAATTGTAAGATGAGATAAACGCTATATATTAATATATACTTTGTTTTTATTTTTCTGTCTTTTTGTCAATTATGACTGCACGGTTGGCCTAGTGGCTTAAGCGGTCGCCACGCCGCTTCCTACTACGCCAAGTGTCGTTGGTTCAAATCCGACGTAGGATAACACTTTGTGTAATTCACAATTTGTTGTTCTGAGTCAGGGTGTTCTTTGTGTCCGTTTCTTGTATGTTTGTAAAGTCCCCCGCGACACAGGAATTTATATTCCTAATGCGGGAGTTGTCTTTAAAAAAAAAAAAATTGTCTGAAATTGACCTTTCTTAGTAATGTAATCATTTTACATTGGAACCTTGAAAGAAAATATTGTATAAAAATAAAGACATATTTTAATTGATGAAAGATGAAGTTTATTTCTGCTCTAAAATTGTAAATATGAAGAAAACACTACTTTTTAACGAAAAAAAGTTGTTCAATATTTCAAGATTCATGCACTGTGTAATACTTATGCCTCACTATACAACATAATATATATTATACAATATTGAAAAAAAAATAGTTATGACCAATGTTAGACATGGCCTTATCCAGGTGATTTTTGCCTACTAAGGCTAGATTTTATAGTTTAACAAAGCATGTACCTCTATTCCTTACAACACACTTAATTTTTTTATGTGACCTCGTCCAAGTAATAGTCCCATGGCTATAGCTAATTTTCCTTACGATCTGACCCACCCTAATAAACCCAACGGACCTCACAACTGATTATGGACTGCGTGTAATAGCTACCATCATCAATTGTATGCTTCATAAATTTAATAAAAGATGTTAGTAGTTGATGAAACAGTGTTGCTTGTTCACAGTTTTACTCAACGCCTCAAAGTTCAAACAAATTAAACGAATACCCAGTTTTATTAATCTCGATATTCTTATCAGTAAACAGTTATATTGAAACACACGATTTTAGGGTTCCGAAGCTTATGAGTCGGAACCCTTAAAGATTCGTTATGTCCGTCTGTTTGTCCGTCCGTCCGTCTTCGACTTACCGTCCCAACGGTAAGTGCTAGAGAGATGAAACTTTGCATGAATTTGTGTTGTAATTACGTCGGCAAAGTGCTTGAAACGCACTTGGCCGATTTTTTTTTTGAGTTGCTCATATTTTATAAATTTATATGAAAATAATATTTTTATTAAATTACCATGAAATGCATTTACAATACCATAAATAAGTAAAATTCAAAATTCAGTTCGACACAAATGGGCTGGATGAAACTGATGACTTTTTTTCTCACCGAGTTTACCGAACCCCTTTCAGTATATGCGGGAGGACAATGCCAAGATCATCTGCTTGTGACTCTTGATTTTCTCATTTATTATATACCGTAATCAAGCCATCAGGCATATCCGTGTGGTGACGGATTAAGAATACAGAGTGTCACCACCCCTATTCATCCCGCGGGTGTCGTAAAAGGCGACTAAGGGATAAACTACGCAAGACAACATTAATGCAAAGAGAAGGAAAACTTGAAACCAACCCTATACTAACCCGTCTGGCCAGCGTGGTATAGTAGGCCAAAACCTCCTTTCTAAGAAGAGGCCTATGTCCAGCAGTGGACTGTTAAAGGCTGTTGATGATGATGAAGGCATCAGCCAAAGAGAGTGTGAGGATTGGCCAACAACCGCAACAGATAGAGGAGCACTTTGAAGGAGTTCTGAAAAACGAACGACATGAGCTGGTTCCGGACTCTGGCGGACAAGCGTGAGAAAAAAAACGAGGGAACCACACTTCCTCGAACCTCAAACGATTCTCTGTTCAAGTGGCAATCATGCGGAAGCTGTTGTCGCTCCGTATTGGTCCTCTACAGTCACATCAAGAATTGTCATAGAGGCGCTGTCTAAATCATCTGAATAGATTGAAAAGCCTATTATATAGGTATACCGTAACATTTACCATATATACCATAAAAGAAAACAATCATTAAATGTCAAACGAATAACAACTACTATTTTAAAGAAAATAAAATCTGTACATTTAAGAGCAATTATAACAGAATAAAGCGGTAGAAAGTATTTCATAAGCGTCCAAAAGAAAATGTTTTATGCCGACAGCAGCGTGCATATGACTCGCTGGCAAAATGCCACACTCGCGCTTACCCGGCCTCGTACCCCTAGATATGTTACGTAGAAATTAAAAGTCTCGATGTTTGCCTAAAATATTATTTTCAAAATACTATTCTTACTTAGTTTTTACACTCTGCCTTGTAGGTATAATAAATAGATAACTTTTTGTTTGTACACCAATGTACAGTAACAATATCAATAGGTACTTATAGACAGAAAATATATTAAAGGTCTCACTGCTGAATAAAAAATTATAGGAAATACAATGTAATATCTCAAGTATTTGTCTACCCTAAGATATTTATGAAAATTAAAGAAGTAAGTTGTAGGACACTTTGCTCACTGGTACTCCACATCTGTGTGCCGTAACAACATGTGCACTAACATTGTCTGCCTTGTTAGTCTAGTAGTTAGGGTATGCGGCAGCTGATCAAGAGGTCTTGGATTCGATTCCTTGGAATTGATTTATTTATTGACATTGTAATAGTTTGCTAAGACTTGCAAGTAAAAAGTTCTTGCAAGTAATTTATGTTCGTACCAGGGCGCCCTACTTTGAAGTGAAGCCCTACTTTCTCATTGCTGGAAGCGGACTAAAGTGGAGTCACCAAGGATAACGTAATTTAGCAGGAATGCACGATGCGAATCAGATCGGAAGTTCTTGCGATGCATTCGTGCGAATTCGCAGATATTTTTGATGCGATGCGAATTCGCGGTTTTGTGTGGGAGCCCTAAATATTTGTTTGATCAATTGATTTGACAAATGTTTGTTTCGGAGTCTGGGTGTTTTCTATGTACATTATGTATGTATTTACAAAAGAAAAAGTATGTTTATGTATTTATATCAGTTGTTTAGTACCCTTAATACAATGTATTATACACTCGGTTCCAAAAATAACGGGTCAGTCACATAAACCCGAATATCTCCCGAACTACGTATGCCATCCTAATGAAACGAAGACTGTTCAATTGAGAATTTAATTATACAGATAAAAAATAAAATAAAACTTAGTTACACCCACAATATTAATCTTAAATTAAAAAAAAACTAAAGTAGTCATATTTTTCTTAAGATTACATTTTTTTTATGATTGTTTTTTTGCTGTTTTTCATCACTTTCTTCATTTAATACTTTGTATTGCCTCCACGTGATGAAGCCTCCAGTGATGAAAAACAGCAAAAAAACAATCATAAAAAAAATGTAATCTTAAGAAAAATATGACTACTTTAGTTTTTTTTTAATTTAAGATCAATATTGTGGGTGTAACTAAGTTTTATTTTATTTTTTATCTGTATAATTAAATTCTCAATTGAACAGTCTTCGTTTCATTAGGATGGCATACGTAGTTCGGGAGATATTCGGGTTTATGTGACTGACCCGTTATTGGTTTATGTGACTGACCCGTTATTTTTGGAACCGGCTTTATATAAATTAGTAACAAAATTTTGCAAGTACGTTGTTCAGAATAAAGAGCTATACAAATTCAATTTGAAACAAACAATATGTTATATCGATATATTATTCGTAGCTGTTATTATTGCAGAAACAAGATTTATCGTAGGAGTAAATGATGTCGAAGACTTAATAAATTGAATTTGGGATTTTAGCTTGAGGGCGTTCAAAATAGGGTTGAAAGATAATAATTTCAAAGTGTTGAAGCAGGTTCAGACTTTTTCAAGAAGCTTGTTATATTTTATATTGAAACTGCCGACCTACTTAAGGATGTCAACGACTTTTACAATTTCTGAAGTGTAAAAGCTTTCTGATTCGGTTAATCAAAGTAAAAGGATTCAGTATTGAAGTTTTTTAAGGAACACAAATTATGTATGATATATACTACAATAATATCATTATAACTACTTTATATAATGTTTTCATCCACATCTATTTACTTATATTTATGTATTCATAGACATAAAACGATTTTGTTTCTACAAAAGATATGAAAGTTGTTAAAATTCTAATGGTAAATACAATTTTAAGTATTGGACATTCATTCGTGCACGATTAGCGAATTTGTTCGAAGATTAGTACGACATTACGACAAACAAATAAATTTGTAATAGCTTTATTTTCCCCTACAAATTAGAACTAAGCTAAGTTAGAAATAACCTCTTAGCATAAAATTTACTTATCCATTTCATGTGGCTGGTGAGTAAATAAGATTGCCTTGAAGGCAAATAAATTCATAAATCGTTAGCACCAACTTGCATTAACCAATGATTCCTAAATAGGTAGCAAATAATACTAATTTTAAGCGATTTTATACTATAAAAACTATTTTTTAATTTAAGTTTCACAAAAATAATGTATGAAAGAATTATTGTCCTTTAAAAGTTCTAAAAATATTCCGCTAAAACCTATGTCTATCTTTTAAGGTTGGCACACTATAACCTTTTGGTTGACAAATTTGTTGTTGCTCCTTGGGTCAGCCACTATTCCATAAATATGTAAATACAACTCCTTCGCTTCCATTGTAAAACTGTTTGATCACATTAACTTAACTATTCTTGTCCCATTTTTTTTTATTTTCCATTTAAGTAATTCCAGTTTATTTTTTAACTCATTACTCCTTAATTTCATATAATATAAAAACGTTTTGTTTAACTTTTTAACTTTTTTTTTATTTTTTAAATTTTGGTACATAATAAGGTGGATGCAATGTTTTTTTAAGTAATATGTATTCCATAAGAACATGACTGATCGACAAAACCACTTTGCACTACGTTACATCATAACATTCATTAATTTATATGTATATTGAATTTTTGATTATTTTAGCATCTAGCTTTCAACAAGCTTGTTTATTTAGTTTATTCTTACAAGTTGCATACTGAATTAAAGACGATAGTTACAGTAGTACCTAAATGTGAAAATTCTTCATCAACAGCCACTATGAAGCAATTATTTTCAAATACATTTTTATTGTACATTTGACTTTTGAGTTGCAGGTTATCCACTGACGTCTGCTATTTTGCCACAATACACTGTAAAGAAAAAATGTAGTAAAACTTTCTTCACTACATTTGGTCATCTCAGTAGAACATATAAAGTAATTATTACTGGAACAAAGTTATTCTCACTCATAAAATATTCAAACCCTAATAAAAATGAAGTGTGAAATAAACGTGAAATTCTTGACGCATTCCTTGCCACGCCAACTTTTCCAATATATCGTGGGGCGTCAATGTAATGCAATATCGTTTGAACTCTAGGAAAGCACGACATTTTACTACATTTTGATAGAATTGATTCCAATTCAAATTCCTAAGAATCAACGATTATAATTGAAATTTATGTGGTTTCTGTTTCATTCCCTATTGTTTTAAGTTTAGTATTTGTTTATTTTTACTAAAGTTAAGATGTTTGTTGTGTTTATTTTTCAAAAGTAATAATAAAGAGTTTTGAAATATTTTCCGTTACTTTGCTGAACTAAACCTTTTGATTCCCTGAATTTCAAACGCTTGGCATTGTGTACCTCAGTAACCCTTCACAAATAGAAGCCACAACAATTATAAATGTCGTACATAATTCACGTGTTGGAGATTGCTTGCTCATGCATTAACTACATATGTTCTTATTTATTGCTTACCTCGAGATAATACTACCATGAATAGCTTTTACACTTGTGTTGGGAGATATAGATAATATCGTTTTCGAAGAAAGTGAAAAGATTCTTGATGAGGTTATTAAGAGATAATAATAATAAACACAATAATATGTCGGCTATATAAACATTAAAACTGTAAATCAGATTTAACATGGATCATGTTTTGAAGAAGATATGTGTTTGTTAAATATTTTGAAATGCAACAAAAAATGAAAATCTTAAATAATGACGAGAAGGGTAAAAGAAAAACACATTAATATGTACGAGGAGATTTCAATTAAATAAGTAGATTTAGTATTACTAATAAAGTTAGAAATTTTAGATTTAAAAATAAAGACAAGGTAGATTGAAATAGCAATTTGTATTTAAACAATTTATTTGTACTGAGTTTTAAGGTTGTGGGTAGAGCTTTTAGTAATAATTTCAAGGTAATAGCAGCAAGGTATAATAATTGTTACACCTTACTAACTGTGGAAGATAAATGTTTCGATACAACTTGTTTATCGCTATCTATTCGTAACTAATTGTCGATATTACCAGCGTAAAATACAACACGCTTTTTATTTATCCAATAATACGAAGACCTTAACCGTTGACCTAACCTTAATGTATAGTAAGTCCCGGATTGTTTAGTAAATTTTATTTGCAATTTAACACAATGCAAGGCATAATAAGGCACTCTGTAGAGGAATGGGTATCGTGCCCCTCTAACATAAAGGGAGGATCCTCACACCAGACGAAGTGATCGTGCCTGGCGGGCCACTGCCCAACGGTTGATGTTGGACAATTGTTTGTATGCTAATCGTCGCAAGAATTCCTATATCGCGATTCAGGATCAGTTACTTAGTGGTTCAATGTTTCTTCGGTAGAATGCGCGGGTGTATGATTTAGCTTGTTTGATGTGGAAGTCGCCACAACTCAAACTCTTATCATCAGATAAACTATTAACAGTCAACTTTAGCAGAATATAAGTATTAGTTTCCAAACTGCAAACGACGAGTCAAATTTATAACAGTCGCCATCTAATTCACATAACAGCGGGGAATTGTCGACTGTCCAGCCCAGACTAAGTTTTAATGAAACGTATATTCGTTTTGGGAGTTCAAATGCACTTGCATGAGAAACGCTCTTATAAATCTAAAGTAAACACGACTGCAGGTAATTGTACATTTTGAATTTATTGTTATACTAATTACATAGCGCTACTCTATGTGGACCGCTGACGCCGCACTTGCACAATGCCCTGCGCATATTGTTTCAACTAAATTAAAGAGCTGATTCATGTCCGGCGTTCATCGATTCCATATATTGTAAACTAGCTGTGCCCGCGACTTCGTTCGCGTGGTTGTCGAGAGCAAAACAACGTCGTTTAGATAAGAGTATATCACCTTTTTGATGATTTAGATAAGAGTCCTGACTTTGGTATAGTTGATTACGTTAATGCTTCTCTATATACTATGTTAGCGGTGGAATTACCCGGAGCATATACAAAAAGGTTGTTTGGGTTGCTAACACGTGATAGAGAAACATAGAGTTGGCCGTGTGAAAAACAATCAAAAGTAAGGTCTACACCCGCAACGGATAACGTCTGGCCTTGGGCTTTATTAATAGTCATAGCGTAACAGAGGCTTACAGGAAATTGCACACGTTTGAAAGTAAACGGAAAATTATTGGGGATAATGGGTATCCTGGGAATGAAAACAACATCACCGGAGCCGCAACCTGTTAAGATTTCGGCTTCGATGACATTTCGTTGGAGATTTGTTACTCTCAACCGAGTTCCATTGCATAGTTTTGGTGGGCTTAAATTTCTGAGTAGAATGATTGGTACTCCGACTTTTAAATAAATTTTGTGTGCTGGAAGACCTGGTGTATTTAGAGAGTCTAAAAACTCTACTGGATAGTGGGTGGCATCTCCTTCTTCTAAAACCGTGTTAATAGATAAATATTCCCTACTTTCTCCAGAAACATGTACCAATATTTGAGAATTTATTGCTGCTGCTTGGTCGTTGCGAGGTGCCAAAATAGCTCGTTGGCATAGCCAAGCAGCGTCATGGTTCGAGATCTCTGATGGATCTCCGTATACAGAGGAAATGAGTTCCTGCTGTGAGGCAACAGAAGAACACAGGCTTTCGACTAAAGTTACTTTACCTCCTTCTTGAGTCGGGTATGTGCCGTTACCAATTTGAAGTAGTAAATTTGAGAAAACCTGCGCGTTTGCGTCACCTCCCAAATATGCTCGCATATTAAAGCTCAAATTAGTTAATATGACACTACGCCATAAAATAGAGCTCTTTAAACAGGCACCTATTTCATCGGCCCTCGTTCCTCTGGGTATTATAGGGAGTGTCTGCCTGAAGTCTCCACAGAATAGCACCGTTAAGCCTCCCATCGGTCGGTCATTTTGTCTTATATCTCGCAACGTTCTATCTACAGCTTCCACAGCTTTACGATTTGCCATCGTACACTCGTCCCAAACGATAAGGGCGCAATCGCGTAAAACCCTTGCTTTATCACTATTGCGAGACACGTTGCAAACAGGGTTTTCTGTGCGGTCCAAGTCGATTGGTATTTTAAATGTTGTATGTGCAGTTTTTCCTCCTGGTAATAAAGTGGCAGCTATTCCTGAGGAAGCGACGGCAAGGGCAATTTTGTTTTGGCTCCTTATTTGAGCCAAGATAACTTTAGTGAGGAAAGTTTTACCTGTTCCACCAGGTGCATCTAAAAACAGCATTTCTCCTAATGAATGTTCTACACTACAGCATACTCTATCAAAGATTTGACGTTGTTCTGACGTCAAATTTGAACAGCCATTTCGCAATATTTCTGCTAACTCTTCGGGGTTGTAATTTATTTCAGATGTATACTCCCTATTAATTCGTTCCCCACCAACTGTCGGTGTCGGCAAGCCGTATTGACTGAGGGGGTTCCCTCCTATACTTGTAACTATATCTTGTATAGCCAGCAAAGCCCTATTATGGCAGCTTTCACGTACTTGGTCAGAAGTTTCACTATTTATATTTTGCTGTCTCAAAAAATCTTCGGCAAACGCGTCTTTATATTTTTGCCACAACTGCCCAGCGTCCGATAGGCCACAAAATGTCAACAAAATGGCAAATAAATGGCGCAAACGATGTGGACTATCACTGACGCATGCTTCGGCTAAAGCATCATCCCAATGCTGATCGCCATCTAATAAATGCCGTGCGCGGCAAGCAGCTTGAAATGTGGGATATTCTATATCGTCCACTTTGCGGAGCTCAGCAAAAGAAGTAGGTCCTCGCACTGTGTGAAGAAGAAGGCGTAAATAATAACACTCTGCATTATTTGGGTGCACCGTGTATACTCTTCCAATCACGTGTTCTTTAAAAATGCCGGACTCGCCTTCTACAGCAGTTCCACGTCTCCTGCGATTAAAAACACCTTGCTGCTTGTTATAAGTATAATAATGTGGCACTTCATTGTACAACAGAGACTTAGCGAAATTGTCTCTTTCGCAAAGGCGAAAGAATGCGAGCAAGGTGGTTTGTCTTGGGTTGTTCATTCTTTCTGCCACATTTTCTGGCTGAAAGTAAACTCGCTGCCCGCCTTCCAGGTGCACGTCAAGATGGATGACTGGCGGATACCTTTCATGAATAGGGAAACTCAAAATGCGCCAAACTGCCTCCGAAGAGCTTATGTATCGGCCAGATTGATACCTTGTCACTTCATCAAATTGGTTGTTATTTCTTAGTGCTATCATGGCTTGATCACTACCTTTATTAACATATTTACATATATATTTTATAGATTCGACGCTATTACAAATTTCAACATTAATGTGTGCTTGAAAAGCGTTTGACAAAACTGGAGAATACGGTACCACCCAACTATTATTTAGAATTATTTCTTGTCCACGGAATCTGACAGTAGCTGTGAAACCACCTTGTGACGGTGATCTTCGCCGGTATTGCGGATACCCATTTTCCCCAGCCATAGTTAGTTCTTTCAGTGCTCTGGGGTATTTTTTTGAGCATTGACCATCTTTCATGCACGGTGATTCCCTGTTTAAGAGGCCACATGGCCCGTGAACCATATGTGTTTTTACTATGTCATGCAAAATCGGATCTGCATTATAGTCCGGAAATTCTGCACTTATGACACTGTCTATAGCATCGGGACGAATTTTTTCTTCCAGCCACAGAAGAATGTGCGCGTGGGGTAAACCACGCTTTTGCCACTCGACGCTATACATAAAACAAAGAGTTGAACCGAAAACTTTCTCCTTTGTAAGTAGATTAATCAAGACTTTGAGTTTTAAATGAAAAATCCTAGCAATAATGTCATGTCTGTCGTATGACGCCTGTCCTGTGAGAAGTGCCTGGCAAATCTCCGTCCACTTTGGATTTGTTGTAAATGTTATAAAAAGGTCCGGCCGGCCGTATTTACGGACGTAACAAAAAGCATCTTGCGTTCGTTCGTGCATATACCGCGGACCGCCTGTGAAACTGGATGGCAAAATAACCAATCGACCCAAGTTTTCGACGTTATTATCTGATTGCATGGCGTCCCGCAAGTGCACGTATTCTTCAGCGCGTAACCGTCGCTGGTTAGTGCGAATATACACTAAACGTTCAGTTTCTATTTTTGCGTACATGTCCACAATAAATTGGCTGAACAAACCACGAAATCGTTGCAAATATACGAAACTGTTTTGCCTTATTTGTAAAAGGTAGGAATAGTATTGTTGAGCAGATATTTTTTTTTGATAATTAGTGACTCTCGTAGTAGGGTTCACTTGGTACAGCCCAAAATTGTACCCATCTTCACCATGACAATAGATTAGTGGATATTGCAGGGCGTCGTAAGCTCGGTGGGTTTCCAAAATGCGTTGAAGGCGATCGTCGCGTGTACGCAACACGATATCACGTCTCTCACACTCCTGGTCGACTAAAACAACTGCAACTTCATCTGCGACGGGTGCATTGTGTCTTCCACGGTGTTCACCCACAGGACGTCTATCGGCACTTATAACAATTTTGAAATCATTGCTGCCTTGTGGAATTGACTCCAATGCAGCTTTGAATTCACGAACGTACTGGTTAACGCGATGCAGCAATTCTTGAAGTTGACCCAAAAGCTCAGCATTGAGCTGGGGAAAATTGTGATTTCTAACATTGAGCTGTTGCGTGTAATCGGATACAAAATAAATTTGGAGAAATTTGGGTTCATTTTCTGGCAGCAAAGATCCAATAAGGTGATAAACTTGACCTTGTACTTTGAAGGTTGGCATGAACGGTCCTTCCGTTATTTGTTTTGCCCCAAAGGAAGTCATTTGGAAAGCACTGTTATATAAACGAATATTATCCAAAAAACGGTTCGACTGGGGATGATCGCCATTCAGGAGACTTATAAGTAAGTGTGGTGGATCTTGGAAATTTGGAAGAACAATTTTTCCATTTGAGCAGCACATTCCATCTGTCTCTTTCCTCCATTTCAAAGCATGACAAAAATTACAAATTTCTCTCATGTCACCCACGAAAGTAAAGCCAGCATAATTAATTCTAGACGAATATGTGAACCCTGATTTTTCCCTATTGTCCCAAGGTAATAAAATATTTGCATCGTCATTTTCCATGGACTCATCAGCTCCGCTATTTGTTTCTCTATTCATATGGTATCGAGCTCGTTCTATTTCTAGGCGAGATTGACGTTGTTCTGCTGTTTCTGCTCGTCTTAGTTCATCTATTCTTTCCCTTTCAGATGCAAGATAACTTTCATTGTTTCTTTGTACACCTACATAGTTATGTCTAGCTATTTCTAATCGTTCTTCTCTTTGGGAGAGAGATTCAGACTCGCGCGAGAGAGCGTGTCGCTCTCGGTCAGATGACAGACGTGCTTGGCGTTCCTCGATACTCTCTTGAGAACGCAAAGTCGCGGTCCGAGTTCTTTGCGAACTTAAGCGCGACTCCCTTTCTGTGAAAGTCTCTGACTCGCGTGAGAGAGACTGGCGCTCCCGATCAGCAGACAGCCGAACTTCGCGTTCCTGGATATTCTCTTGAGAACGCAAAGTCGCGGTCCGAGTTCTTTGCGAACTTAAGCGCGACTCCCTTTCTGTGAATGTCTCTGACTCACGTGAGAGAGAGTGGCGCTCCCGATCAGCAGACAGCCGAACTTCGCGTTCCTGGATATTCTCTTGAGAACGCAAAGTCGCGGTCCGAGTTCTTTGCGAACTTAAGCGCGACTCCCTTTCTGTGAATGTCTCTGACTCACGTGAGAGAGAGTGGCGCTCCCGATCAGCAGACAGCCGGTCTTCGCGTTCCTGGATACTCTCTTGAGACCGCAAAGTCGCGGTCCGTGTTCTTTGTGAACTTAAACGTGACTCCCTTTCGGTGAACGTTTCCGATTCACGTGAAAGAGCGATGTGCTCTCGGTTAGCAGATAACCGTGCTTCACGATCTTCTTCCGATTCCTGAGACCTACAAAGTCTCATCCTTTTCGCATTTCGGCTACGCAGCGAAAGGTTAGTTTTTTTTCTTTGAGGCATTTTCAAGGAAAATTAAAGCAATAAACAAAACTAACAACACTTATGACTGAATAGCCTACAAACTTAAAAGAACGGTGCGTCGAACAGTCTAGTGTGACAACGTATCGTCTGTTCGTGGTCGTGACTCAACGAATTGGCAACACTAACTTACTGTATAACGATTGGCACTATTGGATTCAAACTACGAAGTAAATCAAATACAATCTTAACTTCGTACTTCAAACCAATGACCAAAGTTGACCAAACGAAACCAATAAGATAAGCAAATACTTTTTTTTCGACCAATTTAGAAAATCGATAAACCAAGCAACCAAAGAACTTTTACGACACACGCAAGAACTTTTAAGACACCTAACGAAACCCAATTTGCCTAGTAAACACGGTGGACGTCATCCTCGCGCGGAAAATCTTAACACCGCGATTCAGAAAATGACGTCATTTGCACAACGCCATCTATCGGATTTAGATTTCAACTATCAACATTAGTTCTATTTTTAGTCTTAAGATGTCGTTGCAAGTACTATACTTAATTGCGTAACGTAATATTTTACTTCTTGAACTCACTAAATTAATCATATCTTTTGATAGAGTGAACCGATTTCGATGAAACAAAAACTAAGTTAAACCTCAAGTTGCGTATAATTTTTGTATATAAACATTGTCAGCATTGAATTCGTAGATTTTACGTGATGTGCGCACAAACAAACAGACAAACAGACAAACAGACAAACAGACAAAAATTTCAAAAATGATGGAAATGGGTTCTGTTACTTATCTTTTCACACGCTGGCTATTTTTTGTTTCAATTTCTTCAATGTACAAAAATGACTTTTCTACAGATTTATTATATGTATAGATTAGTATATAATACGTAATTTATTTTGTAAGAGTAATTATTCCATAATCCTACTTTGAAGTGGAATGATTATTCATTAGGGTTAATTTTGTAGTTTTATTTTATTAATTAAATTAGTTATAAAATCATTTCGGTTTTTTTTCAATCTTTCTGCTGCCGCAAACGTAATTGGCGCAGTCGGTAGGATATCCGCGGAAGATATCGTGACTATCTCACATCGATACTTACGTCGCGAGTCACCGGGTGACTTTCAAGCACCGTTTCGGATATTCTGAATCTACGGACCTGCTGCAGACCAGAAGGAGAATCCAGAAATCGATTCACGAAGGAAACCAGAAATGTATTATATGTAAGTACGCTCACAATTCTCGTGTTGCACTCTTTAAATCTTAAACTTCAAGATTTACCATCCCAGAGCCTCTAGTTCGCGGGAGCCTAAATTACACCAGGCCCGCAAACGTGTAGTTGATAGTAATAGAGATATTAAGTTAGAAAGTTTAGACTTAGACATTATGACTGACCCAGACACTATCTATAAGGCCCTCCGCCTTGTCCCGGAATTCGACGGGAACCCAAACATCCTTACCCGCTTTATTAAAATATGTGACTCGTTAGCCGCTCAGTACCTAAGTGTAGCACCTGGACAAGAATTTAGTAACCTCTGTTTATTAAACGGCATACTGAACAAAATTACAGGAACTGCTGCCTGTACCATAAACGCCAACGGAATACCTGAAAGTTGGTCTGGTATTCGAACCGCCTTAATTAACAACTTTTCAGATCAACGTGACGAAACCGCCCTATACAACGACCTTTCTTTAGCCACACAGGGTAACAGAACACCCCAAGAATTCTATAACCACTGTCAGACATTGTTTAGCACACTCATGACTTACGTGACCTTACACGAGACTATACCGACTACTATTGAAGCTAAACGCGACTTATATAAGAAAGTGACTATGCAGGCATACGTTCGAGGGTTAAAAGAACCTTTAGGATCCCGTATACGCTGCATGCGCCCACCAACTATCGAAAAGGCACTGGAGTTCGTTCAAGAAGAACTTAACGTTATATACTTACAACAACGCGAACCCCCAAAAGCTCAAACCCTTCATAGAGTCACTCCTCCATCAATGCCACCTCCACCGCACCGTTCACAAAACTTCCCCACACCTGTAGCTAACTGGCCATCCCCAATGGGTCAACGTCCCACAGGATCCGCACCGCAACCATTCAAATTCCCTGCACCACATCCTATACATCACCATCAACAGATGCCCACGAACACACAAAGGATGTTCAGCGCTCCACCTCCTAATTACAATCCCCGTAGCAATATCTTTAGGCTACCACCCAGAAATAACGCAGCACCTCAAGGCCCCCAGCCTATGAGTGATGTCCAACGCTATACCCCAAGACCTTTACCTCCAACAAACGCCCCAGCATTTCATGACTGGAGTAGATCCGGAAACCCTCCGCCATCCAACTACCTTAAGTCAAGAGAGATGAATATGAATGAGTGCGCGACCTACGACGACTCATACTATAACTATTATTACGAACCAGAGTATAGTTATGACGCTGAGTATACTAATACCGACTCAGATTATACCTCGGACCTTAACTATGACATGACATACTATGATATGCCTACAGACAACCCCGCGTTAGAGGAGCCCCAACCACAGGTAGCCATTGCTAACCAGGCTCATCAGGATTTTCGGGAGGGTCTGACCTCACTAAAACCAAAATAGAACTAAACATTCAGACACAGAGACAACTTCCGCACATACAGATCAGAGAGCCCCCTTTAAAACTTCTAATTGACACTGGTGCTAACCAATCATTTATAAGCCCCGAAGCAGTACAAAACTACTTTTCCGAATATCCCCTTAATTTTGACCCATTCGAAGTAACTAATATTCACGCGACAACTAGAAATGACTACTCCATTACCTTGCCATCATTTTTAGAATTTAATGACCCTAACGGTATGAAATTATTCGTTTACCGGTTTCATGATTACTTTGACGGACTTATAGGTTTAGACTTATTAAATAACTGGGAAGCCCGTATAGACTTAAAGGAAAACCAATTGATTACTCGTTCGGCGATCAACCCTATTAAGATGTACAACTCGTGTAACGTAAATCTGTATGAAGACATTATACCAGCACAAACCTCAAAAGTTATTCGTATTCCCATTGACACCCCAGATGGTGACGTTTTCATTCCCGAACAAATTCTTTGCAATTGTATAGTTCACGAATGCGTTACCTCCGTTCTTAATAACCGTGGATACTTAGAAATTGAAAACCCTACACAAAATGACGTTATATTCTCACTTGATCGCCCCGCACATGCAGAACTATTCAATACCGAGTGCACAAGTAGCCATCAGCCTTCAGCTCGCGTTCAGGACGTAATATCACGCCTAAGAACTGACCACCTTAATCCAGAAGAAAAGGCTAATCTTATAGCTCTTTGCTCACGTTATTCTGACGTCTTTTATATTGAGGGCGAAAGACTAACTTTCACCAATAAAGTAAAGCACCGAATAAGAACAACTGACGAAGTCCCAGTACACGCTAAAAACTACCGGTACCCATTCGTGCATCGTCAGGAAGTCAGAGACCAGATAGGGAAAATGTTAGACCAGGGTATTATAAGACCTTCCGAATCCACCTGGAGCTCACCTATTTGGGTAGTGCCAAAGAAATTGGACGCCTCGGGAAAACAAAAATGGCGTCTAGTGGTTGACTTTCGCAAGTTAAATGAAAAAACGTTAGACGACAAATACCCTATCCCTAACATCAATGACGTTCTTGACAAGTTAGGAAAGTGCCAATATTTTACAACCCTTGATTTGGCAAGTGGTTTTTACCAAGTAGAGATGGACCCCAATGACGTAGAAAAGACCGCATTCAATGTTGAACATGGCCATTTCGAGTTTCTTAGAATGCCCATGGGTCTTAAGAACTCCCCTTCCACGTTCCAACGTGTGATGGACAATGTCCTCCGAGGACTTCAAAACGAGATATGCTTAGTCTACTTAGACGATATCATTGTCTTTAGTACATCCCTTCAAGAGCATATGACTAACCTCGAAAAGGTATTTCAGAGACTTCAAGAGTCCAATTTCAAAATCCAAATGGACAAATCGGAATTCCTTAAGCTCGAAACAGCCTATCTCGGTCATGTCATCACTAGAGACGGCATAAAGCCTAATCCTGACAAAATATCCGCCATTAAAAAATATCCCATGCCCAAAACACCTAAAGAAATCAAACAATTTTTAGGCCTTCTCGGGTATTACCGAAAATTCATCCCAGACTTTGCCCGAATCACCAAACCACTCACACAATGCCTAAAAAAGGGACGTAAAATAACTTTTGACCCTGAATACGTACAGTGCTTTGAAAAATGCAAAGCGCTACTGACGAATGACCCCATCCTGCAATACCCAGACTTTACTAAAGAATTCAACTTGACTACTGACGCTTCCAATGTAGCCATTGGTGCTATTTTATCCCAGGGCCCTATAAATTCTGACAAACCCGTTTGTTACGCATCTCGCACTTTGAACGAAAGTGAGATGAACTATAGCACTATCGAAAAAGAATTACTAGCTATAGTATGGGCTACAAAATATTTCAGGCCATACCTTTTCGGACGAAAATTTAAAATTCTAACTGACCATAAACCACTACAATGGATGATGAATATGAAAGAACCAAATTCACGACTGACCAGATGGAGACTCAGACTAAGCGAATACGACTTTACAGTTATTTATAAAAAAGGAAAGTCCAACACTAATGCCGACGCTCTTTCCAGAATCGAGATTAACACTAAAGAAATGTCCCTGATTGAGGAAATTGACGAGCTAAATTCCTTATTGGGTAACCCATCCGATTCAATCGTTAGACCTAACTCTTCAACTGAAACCGTACATACAAGCGTTGAGAATCCAATCCTAGAAATACCCATAACAGACGAACCTTTGAATAAATTCCACAGACAACTATACCTGACTATTGTAGATGACGTTAAGAAACGACCTAAAATGACTAAACCATTCGACACCCATACCAGAGTAGATATCCAACTGTCTGAATCTAATTTAGAAGAGGACTTAATCATAGCAATTAAAGAATACGTTAGCCCAAAAGTAAAAACAGCAATTTTAATCAATCCCCCATTAGCCATTTATTCTGTTATACCTATATTACAAGACAAATTTAAAAGTTCATCCATGAATCTTGTAGTAGCCAAATCCGAAGTTGAAAATGTAAAGGAATACCTTCGACAACAGGAAATCATACGACACTATCATGAGGGTAAAACTAACCATCGTGGCATTAACGAGTGTCACTTAGCTTTGTCCCGTAAATACTATTGGCCAAAAATGAAGGATCAAATCACTAAATTCATAAATGAGTGTACCATCTGTGGTCAAGCTAAATATGATAGGAATCCGTTAAGACCCCAATTTAATGTTGTACCACCAGCCACTAAGCCATTCGAGATCATTCACATGGACCTACTGACCATACAAGGTGATAAGTATGTGACATTCATAGACGTATTCACCAAGTATGGCCAAGCTTATTACCTACGAGACGGAACAGCTGTAAGCATCCTACAGGCTCTCTTGCAGTATTGTACACATCATGGCGTACCTATGACCATCATCACAGACAACGGGACTGAATTCACAAACCAACTATTTATGGAATTTACAAGACTCTATAAAATCAACCATCACCGGATCCTAGCTCACTCTCCCAACGATAACGGCAATATCGAACGGTTCCATTCAACATTATTAGAACACCTTAGACTACTTAAATTACAGTACAAAGACGAACCAATAGTTAACCTAGTACCCTATGCCATAATAGCCTATAATAGCTCCATACACAGTTTTACGAGATGTAGACCATTTGACTTATTAACTGGACACTTTGACCCAAGAGACTGCAATGACATTGACCTTACACAGCATTTGCTTCAACAATATACCCAAACCCATAGAGATAAAATGAAAATAGTATATGACATTATTAACTCAACATCACTTGCTAACCGGAACGCGTTAATCGAAAGAAGGAATGAGACTCGAGAACCCGAAGCAGAGTACGCACCCCAGCAACAAATCTTTATTAGAAATCCCCTTGCCACTCGACAGAAGACAGCCCCACGATATACACAAGACACTGTATTAGCAGACCTACCAATTCATATTTACACCTCAAAGAAACGCGGTCCCATAGCCAAATCTAGACTCAAACGCGTACCTAAGACAGCAAATTTGTTACAGGATCCTACTAATAACAACTCTCCCAATGACGCGACTTCAAGAGATAAAACTTGAAAGCCTCGACGAAGGACCAGGACTTCTACCATATAAACTCGGACTTATGAAACTAACAACTCATTACCATACATTCATTCAATACGTGCAACTGAGTACTATAGAAAATAACGTTCATTCATTACAGACCCAGCTAGTAACTTGCCAGAATCGACTGACGAATGAGACTTACGCATTATACGACATTCAAATCAAATACCTGACAAATAAGCTTGACAATGTCTTAAGACAGCTAAAATCTCTGGAACCCAACAGAGCCAAGAGAGGTCTTGTAGACGGACTAGGTTCAATAGTAAAAAGTCTAACTGGGAACCTAGATCACGAAGACGCGATAAAGTATAATGAGGCTATTAAAACACTAGAAAATAACCAGAATAGAATGTCGGCCGAAATTAACAATCATATAAGTATGAGTAAAGAATAGATGTCTAAGCACACAAATGTACTTACACAGATGCTTGAGAACCAATCTAAAATTAATATAACGCTAGAAACAATTTTGCAAATTAATACTTTAAGAGAAGATAATTTAATAAAATATGCTCAGTTTGCTCAGCTTTTAGAAGTCATCGGAGAGAATGTAGAAGACTTAACACAGGAATTACTTAGGGTAGAAAATAGTTTAGCTTTTGCGCGTGCCGCTAGCACGCATCATTCTATGATAGACATAGAAATATTAGAGTCAATGGTTAAGAAACTTAGAAGTATTTATGCCCAAGAGCAAATATTAGATTTAGAACTTAGAGAATATTATGATATTATAAAACCAGGATCGTATTAAATAGATAGTCAAGTAGTATTCATTTTTAAGTTTCCAATTTTCTCTCTGTCTACTTATGACTTATATAAGTTAGCTGTTGTACCTAATAAGCATTTACAGGCTCTTATCCCAACCTTTCCTTTCCTTACAACAAACGAGATGTCGTATGTGTACATAGAGGCTGAATGCCCGAAGCTAAAACACTGGTACCTTTGTGAAAAAGCAATCACCCACCAGGTTCGCACAAATACTGACTGCATTCAAGAGCTGATCACAAATCAAGTCTTACAAGAATCCTGCAAATTTACCAAAGTCACCTTGACAAGAGAAGCTATGGAAAAACTGGATGACCAACACTACGTTCTGTCATTTCCTCGGCAAACGAAGACACAATTGATATGCAAGCAGAAAGACTACACGTCGCTACAGGGCAGCTATCTTGCTACACTTCCTATGGGATGTCGTTTGAAATCCGAAGAATTTACCATTGCAAACGATAATGATGAAATTAAAGGCCAGCCCCTGAAAATCATGAGGATACCATATAATGCTGGAAAATACGCTGCAACTGCTGCCCACGTCAAACTGAATTCGATTGATCTTCAAGGATTACACAGCATCCAAGAAAAAGTCATGATCCAGCCACCAGTTCGACTTGAAAACCTGCAACCGGAGATACTTTATCACACGACAATCCCATTCTACGGAGTACTATTGGGTGCAGGCCTTCTCTTCAGCATCCTCATATCTCGCCGTTATTTTTGCAATCAAGACAAAACGACAAAAAAGGACCAGCCAACTGTCATCTTGGGAAGAAAAGAAAACCCTGAGGACCTTCCTGCAACATTTTCACTCAACGTGCTAAAATAGTTGCCATTCTAAGAGGGGAGGTATTACATAGCGCTACTCTATGTGGACCGCTGACGCCGCACTTGCACAATGCCCTGCGCATATTGTTTCAACTAAATTAAAGAGCTGATTCATGTCCGGCGTTCATCGATTCCATATATTGTAAATTAGTATATAATACGTAATTTATTTTGTAAGAGTAATTATTCCATAATCCTACTTTGAAGTGGAATGATTATTCATTAGGGTTAATTTTGTAGTTTTATTTTATTAATTAAATTAGTTATAAAATCATTTCGGTTTTTTTTCAATCTTTCTGCTGCCGCAAACGTAATTTACTCGTTGCCTTTATTGTGAGACAGGGTAAACAACTAATGGGGCAGACTGAACTGTGAATTCTGCGACATCGAGTTTTGTTTTGAATTGAACATCCTTTCGGTGTAACTGTTGAATCTATGTTAGTAAAAATAAATCTTGTTTGTCTGTAAACACATCACTAGAATATGTTTAGATAGATTTACATGAAATAAGTTTTAGGTTTCATGATTTGTTAAGCAAAAGTTTTCTTCATACGTGAACTGTTTTTGTAATGAAAACTTTTGAAATTGCTTATAGTAAACGTTGTAAAGTTTTGAAATTTTTCATATCTTGTAGATTTTTCTCTTGTCGAACGTGTTATTTTTGATAATAAGATAATAATTTGGAGATATTTTTTAACAGGTATAATGATATAAAATACTTGCAAGAAAACACCATCATCCAGTGACTACAATCTAAAATTATGAATATCCAAGCAAGAAATGTAAAAAGCAATTTAAGTACTGGGATTTTAACATTGTCAATTCCATTTTATTTATATAAATGAACCCTTTAACTGTTCAACAAAATAAGGTTATTCAAGTTTGAATTAAATGTTGGCAAAAATCTCTTGTCCACGATTAAATTTACCTTATCACCAGTTTGGCACCAAGGATAAGTTCCGGTAGCGTTCGGCCAAGTCGTCAATATAAGAAAAGGACGGGGCTTTTTGGCACGCACCTCTAAAGCATTATGAATTATCACCGCACGTTGGCAAACTTATCAATTTATTATTGCTAGCCAAATGGAATACAGGTCTTATTTTTAGTTGAATTCAGAATTACGATCTTTGTGTTCAGTTATATCAGCTTCTTCTTTCTAGCATTGATTCCCAGAAATTGATCTGCTATTTCATTATTTCATAAACATTTTTTTTTGATAGCCTTATATTTATTTTGTAAAAATCAATCCCCATTTCTTTACTTAATTGCCTTGCTTTTCGCGGCGTGTTTTCTTAAGAAAAGTAATATTATTTTTATTTCAACAAAAAAGTACACGTTTTGTATAAACTCTTGTTTTAATACTGACAATGTTATTTCTTATGGAATGGAGAGTCACAGACATACATCTCAAACAATTTTTTTTTTAACGTTATTTCAAAAGCAGGAAGACGATTTCAAGTTTCTAATAAAACTCTTGAGCCGTACTTTAATTTAATACTTTTGTATTTTTACGTAGCATATAAGATACATTGTCCTCACATTTAATAAAATGCCTTAAACAATGTAACCAAAAATTGTAAAAACAATGTTGGAAAAGAGTGTCCACGGAGTTTCTTGTCTGTTCTTCTCCATAGGATCTACGAATTGGAACAGACGATTAGCTTCACGACTGACTACTGACTGACTACTTGACGTTTCAAAAGTGCCGTTGTATGGTTTATTTGAAATAAAATGGTTTGATTTGATTTGATTTGAAGATAGTAGTTTGTATTTTTATAGGCTTTAATTGCTTACACGATTTGACTAACATAATCAAAGATCTCAAAAGAAATATGTTCTAACTTTAACGTTCCAGAAAATCTTCCTCTTTACATTATTATTCGTATTCCAATTAATTAATTGTCCACCATGCAAAGGTCCCTTGAAATATCTTCGCCATCCAATTCGAGCGTTCTGCAGTGATGTAGTACTGTCAGCTGATTTATGTGAGTTCCCCATAGACCATATGTTGGGCTTGTCTTTGATTAGTTTTGTACGTGTGTAAGGTTTAATTATAGGAGTCATTGTATATTATCTAAAATTAATAAAGATTTAAACTTGCCTAGACAGCTTGCTAACTTTATGGATTAAATTTACATTCAGTAAAGAATATGTTCTTTGCAGATGTCTAGATCAGTATTTCAGGTCGAACCCTGAACCCTTGTGAATAATTAAATAGATCGCTTAAAACTACTACCTCAGACAATGATATGCCTACATCACTTTCAGCTTAACAAACAAAAAAAAACATTGAAAAGTAGAACCGTGACAGATTAAAATTGTGGTTGATGCTACTGTTTTTAAAAATATATATTTTACAATGGTCATATTTTCTTTATAAAATTAGCTTTCTCTACTAGTTAATACTATCTACAACTTTGATAATTCTAAATTCTACGATCATTTAATACTCTATTTTACAAATATACACATTATTATGATCATCATCTCGGTACTTATATATTATTACTGTAATTTTTCATAACAAGAATATATAATTCTAGACAATAGATAATGTATAACTACAATCGTATACAAAAGTTACTTAAAACAATAATGACATAATTATCAGATGTTGAAGGTAAAAATGAAACTCATATTAAACGAATTATTTCGACATTAGCAGTGTTTGGTTTAGTTCAAAGAAGTTGACAATAGTTAAACGGATCGTAGCTCGAAGACGCAGCCTTTTGCCACGGATATCCGCACCCGCGTCAATGTGCCTTTGTCACCTAATGGTCTGAGGGCGGTATTATTATATCATCTATACACACTACAGAGACTGCTTTGAATAAAAACAGCAAACTCTCATGGACACTGTGAGAGAAAATTTATAAATATTATAAGTTTTGTTGGAGATACAAAGATTATATTAATGCAAACGCACAATTCTACAAACTTTGTTGTACGTTTGCATAATGGCGCTGAAGATAGGAATGAATGAGTTCCTTTCCTAATATACTATTACATTTGTATTTTCACGTTTCTCATATTCCAGTAGTAAATGATGACGACAATGAGGATAAAGGAATATTAAATGAAGATGGTTTACATTTCACTCGGTGTTCATTTCCAACTATGACGTAAGTACTTAAAATTATTTTTTATTAAAAATCTACAGGAGATTCTGAAAGAAGGAAATGAAATAAATGGTTTCATAGATAGTATAGCCATGTCTGTGAGTGAGTCTGATTTCAGCACAAATGGATCGACTCAACCGGGGTAGTACTACACACCAAGAAGACCAACCTAAAAATGACAGCCTTCGTGTTATCATATTTCTTTTGGAAGTGTGAGACCGGAGGCCTAATCATGCAGAAGCATCTCACTAAGCCGCCAATTGTGGGTCAATATCACAGAATACATAATAGTACCAGTACAGAAGACTCACTCCGAAAAGTAAATTAAAGAAATAGGGACCCTTGGTGTCATTACATTAAGTTCAATTCAGATTTCACAGTGCCAAAGCACCTACGATTATATTTACCTACAATTGCGTCTCTTTCTATCGTCTAACTCTTATCTGTTCTGACTAGCACTTTACTTTAGTTAAAAATTAACTGTAGGTACTTTTGTCCACAAATGACGTTTTAAATAATATCACATCAAAATATCTGTTCACGTCGTATGTATTTACGTACGACACGAACAGATTAGTTCCTACCTAACACCTAAAACTTTTTATTCAGACATCCTTAAATAGAACTATATTTTTTACATGAATTTGGAAGATCGAGATTTGTCATTAGCAGCCATTGTGGGTAGCGAAAAAAAAACAATAATACGCGAGAGCGACGCGGCGTATCGTGCGTGAGCGATTACCCACCGGAATGGCCTGCTCGGGGAGGCAAGCGGCTGACTATACCTAAAGTGCGGATTGACACCCCCCTGTCAATATGCTGCACTATCTGTACTCACAACAAAAACTGAGAAATAAATGGGCACCAAAGTACTCTTTTCAACTGAGTACTTTTTTCAAGAGACTCAGGTTCAAATCCCGGGTTGGCCTGTTGTTGTTGGGTAGCCCAAATGAAAATATTATTCTTGATTTTATTTTATTACTGTGTCAGAGTGATTAAAACACACATTTTTGCAAAGTTTCATCTTTTTAACACTAACCGTTTCGACGGTAAGTCGAGGACGCACGGACAGGCATGACGAATTTATAGGGGTTCCGAGTTATAAGCCAGTTATAATAAAGTTTCAGCCAGTCCACCTGTAATTAGGATTACTGCAATCTCATTTAGACATCAGACTAGTCAAAAGCTTGCTGCAACTGCTACATGTTCACACAAATATTTTAAAGTATTTTCTAAAATCTCTCTAGAAAAACAATATTCAACCACTTCACTAAATGGTAACAAATCATTTGGTTTGAAGCCATCGTCCCCAGGCCGCTATCAAAAAGTCATTCTTACGATAATAAAGGCTATTTGGGTGACGTCAGCAAAGTTGCCTGAGGCGTCGATCGGCACGCTTCCTAATTGATTTCAGTGTACCTCTACGTGCCCAAACGTCGAGCCTCCGAATACTGGATACTGGATTACAGATAAAAAGCGATGGAGTACTCTTGGATTATGAGTTTGTGTATTGGAATCGTTGTGCTAAATTAATTTTACTTGTTATCTAATGTTATGAACACGTTATGAAAATATGTTACGTTTTACTCCATAACCGATTATAACGAAGTTTAAAAACCCCGCTTTAGATAAGAATAACTTACAATAATTTTATGTCATCTACCATACGTATTTACTTAGCGGACCCCATAATGTTTGGCTTATGAGTCAGGATTAGTAAATATTCGACCGCTATGTCCGTCAAATTAAGTTGTGAATATTTTCGGAATCGGCTTGGAATTTCAGAGGGCATGATTAATGATTTTTTTTTTAAATTTGATTTGCGTAAAATATGCTCAAAAGATGAAACGCAGAAAACAGCTTGCTTTACACCGATTTTCAGAAAAAAAATCGGTTCCACGCATATTTTGATACATAGTTTACCTACGGATGTAAATTTACCACTGTCATGGAAAATCATCTAACTGGTATTTAAAATTTCGTCAGTATCCGTTGCGTAGTTTACATATTAAGGTATAAAATATTATTTTCGGCCTGATGGAGATCATGAGTAGAAATCAGGAGTAGGGGTCACTATCCTTATTGTGAATGCAGACAATGTAGTATGGTTCACACGTGGGCGGCCTAGTGGGATACCTCTACATCATTGAGGCTCGGGTTTCACACTCACCAACGAAATACGACAGCGAGAATGCTGACTTTAGGTTGGTCTTCTGTGTGAGGTCAGTATTGCTCCATTCAAGCCGGCTCAAAGCGGCGTGGCTTTTGTTAAATAAGTTTTGTGAAGATAAGGAATCCATAATATACATTTCTATCTATATTTCTATCTATCTATCCGTGTGGTGACGGATTAAGAATACAAAGTGTCATCACCCCTATTCATACCATGGGTGTCGTAAGAGGTGACTAAAGGAAGAAAATAAGCAGCTAACATCACTGCCAAGAGAAGGAAAACTTGAAACAAACCCTTTACCAACCCGTCTGGCCAGCGTGGTATAGTAGGCCAAAACCTCCTTTCTAAGGAGATGTCTATGTCCAGCAGTGGACTGTTAAAGGCTGTTGATTATGATGATGATGATGAAGAATTCAACCCTTTATTTTCAAATACACACACATAAATGTATAGAATCGAGTCCCTTTTCTGTCTCTCTCTAATAGTACGATTGATAGAAGCAGCTGTAATTAATGTTACACTATTAACCAAGCCATTCGATCTGATGGACGTCCCCGAACATTCCCGATCGAGGCCGGTGAAGCATGGATATATTATGTGTGCGCTTACCCGCGAAAACTTTCCCCTTTGACTTTAATTGTCCGTCATTCGGATATTTAATTAAGGATTTTATAGGTTTTGTTAAACTAATTGGCAAACATTGAATGTCAATTTTAGTAGTAATTTGTTACAAAAATATGTGATTGAATTTTAGAGCTTTCATATCATATACTGTTCACAGTTAATAAAAAATACATGTGTCTCAACTTTTTAAACAATTTAAGTAGTAAGCAACAGTTATCCCAAGTTAATTTTTTAGTATAATGATAGAAGAAAATAATTAATATCCCAATCATCCTAATAAAGTTAATATTACAGTTTTTGATCAATGTTAAAAACCTTTATTTTTTAAACATTCAATGTAAATATTATTATTTTCTTTTCCGTTTACATCAACCTTTTTAAAAGCAAATGCTCACGGCATTTTCAACCGAGTCAAATTATTAAAATTGTTAATTCTTACAGTTTCTCACTAGGTTTAGACTAGTTATAGTTTAAAGAGTTTAAACAATAATTTAAAGATGTTATTAAATTTCAAGAAACAGAGTCTAAATGAGTTTACTAGATTAAACCCATTTAAACACTGTTTCTTAAAATTTCTCGTGATTTAAACATGCCAATAATATAATTAATATATGTTTCTATTTAAATTATAGTATATGAAGACACAATTGTTAACTTAAATTATTGAATCTTATGTCCGAAAATACACGAAATCCTTTACTCTCATACATCAGCGTACATTCAAAACCATTCAGCATATTTCCAATAAATTTCACATCTAAACCGCTTTCAATGGCAATAGATATCTAAAGGTTCGTGCTGCACAGTTTCTTGTCAGTGAATGCAAAGTTTCGAACTTCCGAACGATTTATGATTAAACATAGTTCTTGTATTATGAAATTCGAAATAGGATTCGTATTCAACTTTCGTTCCGTACAGAATATACAGGGTGAATTTTTGAGATGGGACAGTAAGGGCAGGTACCTTAACCGTTATAGTTACAGGAAAACGCTTTTAGGAGACTATCCATATTTTTTTAAGATATTCTTATCTGCATTTACAGATTTTGGAAAAAATGTACAGCCAGCAAGAAAATTGTCATTTTATACAAAAACTTTTTTTGATACCAATCGATTCTGTTTCTTATAAGGATCAAAAGTCTCTACTGGACCGACTGAGGTTTGAGTACTAGAAATGTCAGAAATCGCAAAAAACTCATCCCGTACATTTGTACGGAAATAAATAATTTTAATATGTATTTTAGACACAGACAACCATAACTTACATCTACGAAATAAATTGCTCAAAATGACCGATGTTTTCACGAATACATAAGTTCACTCGTTCTTATACTGAGCTAGTAGCAGCCGATAAGTTTCTTGGACAGATGTCATTTAAAATCCTTGTTAATGCATCTTTCAGCTCCTGAATACTGTTGTATTTTTTATAGACTTCGTTTTGTAGGTAGCCTCACAGAAAAATACCGAGAGGTGTTAGATCGGGGCTGCGAGGTGAGTACACTTGGTTTGTGGCGGAGTGCCATCTTGCTGAAAATAATCTTTTCGCAATTCGTACAGGAGCCATTCATCCAACTGGTTTTAGAGATTCTCTAAAATGACTTCGTTATACACGGCAGAATTAAGAGTACCTTCATAAAATTCCACCATTACCACTCGGTACTTGTCGCAGTGGATACTTATTTGCGTACCACATCAATGCAGATTTCCTGGGTTGGGTTCCTATTATTTACAAAATACGCCTCAATTAAGTTCAAACAGAAAAGAAATACAACAGTGTTCCGGAGCTGAAAGATACATTAACAAGAATTTGAAATGATATCCATCCAAGAAAATTATCGGCTGCTACTAGCTCAGTACAAAAACGAGTGAACTTATGTATTCGTGAAAACATCGGTCATTTTGAGCAATTTATTTCTTAGATGTAAGTTATGTTTGTCTGTGTCTAAAATCCATATTTATCATCATCATCAGCCTATCTCAGTCCACTGCTGGACATAGGCCTCTCCCATTGCACACCACTTCATCGATTTCGGGCTTCTCGCATCCAGCTCCTTCCAGCCATCTTGCGCAAATCGTCACTCAACCTGGCCTGTGAAAATCCATATTAAAATGATTTATTTCCGTATAAATGTATGGGAAAAGTTTTTTGCGATTTCTGACATTTCTAGTACTCAAACCTCAGTCGGTCCAATGGAGACTTTTGATCCTTATAAGAAACAGGATCGATTGGCATCAAAAAAAGTTTTTGTATAAAATGACCATTTTCTTGCTGGCGGTACATTTTTTCCAAAATCTGTAAATGCAGATCAGAATATCTTGAAAAAATATGGATAGTCTCCTAAGAGCGTTTTCCTGTAACTATAACGGTTAAGGTACCTGCCCTTACTGTCCCGTCTCAAAAATTCACCCTGTATAAACACTCACTCCGTGTTTATTTTGATTTATCTCTTTAACACTCTAAATTTTTTTTCATAATACCATACGTATCTATGGATAGGTCTTCAAAAATGATATTGAGGTTTCTAATATCTTTTTTTTTCTAAACTGAATAGTTTGTGCGAGAGAGTGGTAAAATGTGTCCCCCCCCCCCTGTAACTTCTGAAATAAGAGAATGATAAAACTTAAAATATTTATGATGTACACTACCATGCAAACTTCCACCGAAATTTACTTTGAACGAGATTTATTAAGTAGTTTTTTTACAATACGTCATAAATCGTAAACCGCAACACTATTATTTAAACGTCGATCAAAGTTACAACGAACTACAAGAACTTTTATATGACGTTACCTCCTGCTACGGAATCCTTCATGGGCGAGTCCTACTCGTACTTGGCCGATTTTTTAATATTAATCGATCTAAACATATAAGAGGTGACAATTTACTCTATAGATTGTGTCTGCGAAGCGAAAATTATGTATCTATATGTCGTGGATTGATCTTGAACTAATAAATTGTTACCGGAAATGTCGTGGATTGATGCTATGGGGCAACGGACAGCGCCATCTAAGAATTATTTCAGTGAATTAATAAATCGTCACCTGAAACGCAAGTGGCGCCCTCCCGCTTGGACACAATTGTCGGTAGAGGGGATGCAGCGATGACTGGCGGGAAGATATGGCGGTAGTCATTCTACCTCGGACAGTCTTGGAATACGCTCAGTACCAACGCACGTGTTTGTTTCCATATTGTAAAAACCGTTAGTAAAATAAAGTTATTTTGATTTAAATTATCTTTCGTTCGAGTACCCAAGTCAGTGCTAACATTTATCAAAAACCATGTCGGATCATGATGAAGACCCGATGTTTCGCATCTCGGCCACCCCAGATGCGACATATATTATACTGTCCTATGCAAAACACACATGAGAAATTACAACTTGAATCAATTGAATGATATTTTTGAGATAAAAGGAATTTATGATTTTTAAATTTTCAGAGCCTTTCGGAGGTATCTTATTCAATAATTGAAAATAATATGTACTTAGAAAGCGAATAAACATGGATTATCATGCTGTTTATTCTGTCTGTACATTCACAACTTACTTTTGGCGAATCGTTTGCAAGTATTCCATTTTTAAAGTTAATTTAAGTCGGGTGAAGAGCTTTCGCAAGTAGATCGGTAATGTTAAAAATATTTGTATTTTTCCTAACCACGAAGAACATCGAACATGAATATAATAAACAATTTTAAAGGAACTTATTATCAGTTCAAATAATGGTGGCGTGTACAACGGGCCCAGCAGGTGCGCCGAGACTGACGCAGTATTTAATTAGAGTACGCTCGACATACTTAAAGGGCTCGAAATTCGTGCTCAAGAATTATTGTAACGTTGTGCACTTACACGTAAGTTAGAGTACAGGATGTTACGCAACGCTCCGTTGGTTGTCGCGATTGGACTGGCGCGCTTAAGGGTTGACGGAACAATTATATTTTTAAATCTTGAAATAGTGTATTCTAAGTACGGGATTTTGATATTTAAATTTGGAAGGCTGAATGCTCTCTTACTGATAGCGTGCAGCTTCTTGGATTTTTTAGTGTAAAAATATTTACGTATGTGTCAGAGTTACCCAAATTTCAGTTTTAGGGTTCAGAAGTTTTTGGTCCCAATGCATATAATTTAATTGCACTCATGTACTCGCTAGCCTATTGCTATCTATGGGGGCCAAGACTATTGCTATCAACCGACCATACTTAAACCACAGATTAATAAATAGTTATGCGCGTTTAACATTAAAGAAACAGTTGTAAAGATGTAAAATCAAATACAATTACTTTACTTATATTTGCCAAGTTATAAGCGGCATATTTACCATGTTTATTTTTGGAAATTAGTTTCCGATATTTTAAACTATTGAAAATATCATGGATGAACTGAGTTCCGAACAAAATACCGTTAAACTTCCAAACTTTTGGGATTATACATATTTAGATGTTGAAATTTGTGTATTAATAATTACAACTTGAAATGCAAACTAATAAAGGCTCAGAGGATTTCCAGCAGAAGCCAAATTGATTGAAAGCTATGCTTGCCTCAGCTACACAAGCTATAGCTTACACTTTTTTAATCCCTGTGTATCAGGGAAAATCCTTTATTTTGCCCACTCTTTCCGCTTTTCCTTACAACATCATCATCATCATTAGCCTGTACACTGCTGGACATAAGTCTCTCCCATTGCACACCACTCTGATAAATTTTGAGCTTCTCTAATCCAGGTCCTGCCAGCCATCCTGATTTGATATTGTAATTTCTCACATCCAGCTCCTGCCAAGCCTGCGCAAGTCGTTACTCCACCTGGCCTGTTGGTGTCCTACACATATATCCTATACATGTATTTTGTTCAAAAATGTTATATAAAATATGTTTTATTAATATAATTAATTGATGGAAATAACTTTTCACCTTTAACAAAGGATATGGTCGGCAAATTATGAGAGTTTCAATTATACATAAATCAACCTAATCTTAAAATGCTAAAGTAATACGCATACTAACTCATTATATTTTATATATGTAGATTAATGCCATATAAAATGTCATTTTAAAAAGGTCATAATCGCACTTAGAAAATAAAGAAGAACCTTTTTACGAAACATCCATAAAAACGTCCTTTACGTACTGTCAAAACATTTTTATTCCATGTCTCGCTTTTTTAAGCTGAGCAAGGGAGACTTGACGAAAAAAGAAATCTTTTGAATAATGCGAGCGCGTGTTAGGATTCAGGTGGGCCGATTTGACGTAGTGTCAGCTTGCCAAGTAATATATATTTGAGATATATATGTCTATGTGTATGGATATGCAAGATATTACACCTTTTGCATAACAAAGTGTGTTAGCATTTGTTTTTATGCTGATTTCTCAAAGGATTGGATGGAGGGATAATGTAGACGACTTTGTCACACAAAGTTGAGGGTCAAGGGACAAGGTGTAAGGAGATTTGTGTAATATTATGGTACGTTCTGAATAAATTTGTTATACTTTAGCTTCCTTTGCTCGACTTTATAAAAGCCGTTTGTGTTTTAAATGTTTTTAGGGTTCCGTAGGCAAATAGCACAAAACGTAACCCTTATAGATTCGTCATGTCTGTCTGTCTGTCACAGCCACTTTTTTTCTGAAACTATAAGAACTATACTGTTAAAACTTCGTAAGTAGATGTATTCTGTGAACCGCATTAATATTTTCAGACAAAAATAGAAAAAAAAAGCAATAAATTTTGGGGGTTCCCCATACTTAGAACTGAAACTCAAAAAAATTATTTCATCAAACCCAATATGGATAGGTTTTCAAAAATGATATTGAGGTTACTAATATCATTTTTGTCTAAACTGAATTATTTGCGTGAGAGACACTTCCAAAGAGGTAAAATGTGTCCCCTCCCTCCCCCCTTTAACTTCTAAAATAGGAGAATGATAAAACTAAGAAAGATATATGATGTACGTTACCATGAAAACTTCCATCGAAAATTGGTTTGAACGAGATCTAGTTAGTAGTTTAATTTTAAATACGTCATAAATCGTAAACAGCAATTTACCTTTCATTCAATCAATACTCTATTATTAAAACATCGATCAAAATTACAACAACTTTTAAATGATGTTACTTCTACTCTACGGATTCCTTCATGTGCGAGTCCGACTCGCACTTGGCCCCTTTTTTTTGTACTAACACAATTCTTATTAATAGTTTGTACAAATCTTTTTAAAATTGATAGCCACATCTGTACATAATTATGTGATAGCTTTTATTATTTGGAAGATTATTTGGGGTGGGCTACTAGTTCAACTGGTTTTACCTGAATATCAGTTTTTCTATGGAGTCCGATGACATCAGACCTCCGAAACCCTAAGAGCGAATTGAATTCGAAGTTTGAACTAGTTGTCAGTATATTTGAGGGCATCTACAACCCAGTACCAATTGTCATATATATTCATGAGAACCGGGTTTTATGATTTAATGTGCTCTCGGACGCACAGGCTTGAAATACCGGCAAAATATTTTTAAGATTTTTACGTAAGAGAAACCCAACAACACATTTGGTCCGACTCACAACATGCGCTAAGCGCTAAATCAAGACCCAGTGAGCTGATGAGATAGAGAGAGGAGCCGCATCCAGGCCTTCAACTTCTTGATAGCTGTGGCTTTCAAGGTGCCGGAGGATTTCTACGATTCCTATATGTATACCTACATATGCGTAGACGACCGCGGGGAAAGTACTAGCGGAGGGAACAAGTCAGCCGACCAGTCAACGCCCGTCCCCCACCACCGACACATATATCCATCGAGATGTTATTTACTACGTAGGTACGTATGTACGATAACTAACTTCAATGTGAACGGGAACGCACTCAATTTCCAAATTTTGTAATATTAAGTCAATAAATTCATATTTGAAGAGCAAGTCATTTTTTATTTAAAACTTAATGCCTTATCCTGGACACATAGTAAGTGACTTTTAAAAGTTGACTGAAATTTAACATTATGCGATGACCTAGCAATGTTATAAACTAGTCTGAACTTAGAAGTAATTATCACAGTCCTTTAAGTTAGCTATCACCCACGCTTCACCACTTCAGATAAGGATAAATAATTATATTACTTATCCTGTACTAAGCAGAACTATTAGTGCCCGCCACTATAACAAATGGCCAACATGCAGTAAGCTAAGAACGCGCTTCAGGTTCAACTACACGCTCGCCTCTGACCGATGACCGCACTTCTTACTAATTTACTATAGGGTTTACAACATACGGGTTTTATCTAAGATGTTTACACAAAAGTATTATTAATTTACTCAACAGACACTACAACTTATACCCTTTTTGATGAAATGTACAGGCGGTGTTTACCGTACAGGAGAACATAACTTTGTTTTGATGATGAAAGAGATATTTAAGTACAACTACAGTTCTCTTTCTAAATATTTTTTATGGTGGGATAGTTAAACCAACTGGTGACTGAAAAGTGTAATATATATTTTAAGACATTTTCGATAAATAATCTATACCTACGTGTATACTTTAAAAACTTGAGTTGAAATTTTGATGCTATGTACAAAACGCTTAGTAATTATTATTTCCTTGTCACTATTAAGAGTAGCAAACTGCCCTGATCGCCATCATCATTATCAACATCCTTTAACGTACATCTAAGTTTTCTTGAAAAGAAGTGGCCTATGTCGACTGAAGTGTGTATGCTCCCTAAGAACATATAGTATGTACGGTGCTTATTATAAGTTGACAATGCTGACATAGCATTTACTTATTAACACCTTTTTTGTACCTAGTATTACATACAAGTTGGACGTATCATTTCAACCGACCCCAACATCACATGGCGACCCTGCCAAAGGGCTCTGCTAAGGGGTTGATAGAGTCATTCAGTATATTCATTGTACTAAACTTCGTTTAAAAAATATGTGAATATGTGTCGCTCGTCTGTCGAGAAGGAAGACGTTCTTGTTAACCAAAATGCGGCCGGTGGAGACAACACTGCGACATAGAAGGACATTGGAGGTCGTTTGGAACATTTGAACCTCGTGACCATTATAATTCTGGTGGTAACAATTTTATTCTTATTTTTCGTGGGCTTGAAGTTATATAAAAAATGTCATCGAAGATCGATACAAGAAGAGATAGGACTTCGTGCAATTGAACGCATCCGAGCATCCGTCCGAGGTCGAGCTACAGAGGCATCAGGGTAGCTGAATTATTATGAAATAAGAAAATAATAATTACTCTTTTGTAAGGTTTTAGTTTATTCTATTTTTTTTTATGTCTTTTATTTTTATTTACAGTATGCACATAGGTGTGTAGATTTAAGGAATATGTTTAAGTTTCGTATCTAAATAGTGGTTAATCTAGTTAAAAATAAGCTAGTGGTTGTCGTTATAAATAGTTTTATAACGCATAAATTTAAATGGGCTAGAATCATACACAAAGGCACAGCGAACTTGATATCTTGCAGCGAAAATTGCAAGCTGTTAAATACTTCGTGTCGTCGTTTAGCAAATACATACATTAACTTGATATTTGTATTTTCACATAGAATTGTGAAATAATGGATATGGCATTATTATAATATTATATGATTTTTACTATGCTTGAAAGTTTATCAGAACATTTTAATAGTTTATTAACTATACGTAAATATTTAGTTAAGAAAGGACAGGCTAGGTATTTAGGAAATATAACTGAGACTAGAGTGAGTGAAGCTAAAACTATTTTTGAAAAGTGTAATAGAATAATTTTACTTGTAGAAAAGGATAGCAAGGATATTCAGTTGCTAACTTCGGCTACTGAAATTTTTAAGAATATTAAGGCAGTTTATAACGAAATAATTAATTTGTGCATTTTTCCTGAGACAAAGTTTACCAAAATGGAGTTCGATATAAAGGTAGCTTGTAGTCTAATTCCAGCTATGGACGGTACTGAGGAAACCACTAGACGACTAATAGATTCCGTCGAGATGTATACAGATATGATAAACGATCAAGGTAAGTCGCTGCTAATAACTTTTATTATTAAAAGCAGATTATCGCAAAATGCTAGACTGCGTATTTCCAACACTTACACGAATGTAAATGATTTGATAAAAGACTTAAAGGAACATCTTTTGCCGAAAAAGTCTTTTGTTGCTCTTCAATCTCAACTACTAAATATTAGACAAGGTTCTAAATCCATAGACGAATATGGCACAGACATAGAAAAATTGTTCACTGAATTAACTATCACCCAGGCAGATAACGATACAAACGCGTATGTAGTTTTAAAACCGAGGAATGAAAAATTGGCTATTAAAAAATTTTCAGACGGATTGCGGAGCTCTAGACTAAGCATGATCATTGCCGCCCGCAACTACAACAATCTTAAGGATGCCATCCAAGCAGCGAAAGATGAAGAAATATCATCATTTCAAGGACAATCCGGTAATGTAATGCATGTTTTTAAAAATCAAAGAAGTTTTCACAAAGCCCCTACTAGAGGTCACCAGTTCCAAAGAGGTAATTCCTTTATTAACAGAGGTCAATATCGTAACAATTATCATCAAGGGCAGGTACCACGTGGTAATTTTAGATATTCAAATAAAAGTTATCATAATACATCAAATAATGTTAGAAATCAAAGAGGATTTTTCAACAGGGGGACAAGATATTTTAATAATCGTGGAGCAGCACGTAATGTATTCTCAGGGGAGACATCTAATGACACTTCAGATAATCTAACTGAGAACAGACAGACAGAGAAACAGTCATTAGGCACATTTTTTCGAGGCTAAAGATGCAATATTGTCTTGCAATGGCAATGCAAAATATGTTATGTTTTATGTAAATAATTTAAAATATTTTTGGCTTATTGATACTGGTGCGTCGTTATCAATTATAAAAAAAGACGCCTTGCCCAAAAACATTGTAGTGCGCCGTGACGAAACCTTGATAAATGGAATAGGTGGACAGAAACGCTCTCTAGGTACCGTATTTTTAAATCTAAGAAACAGTAATGAAATATTTTACCACAAATTTATTGTTTTTGAATCATTGCCACTTAATGCTGACGGCATTATTGGATTTGATTTTTTGAACAAATTTTACGCTAATATTAACTTACTTACGAACGTGCTTACACATAATAAAGACAACAAAAAGTACAATTTGAATTTTGTTGATGAGTGTGAAAGAGAGAATAATATACTTGTTATTCCACCGCGTTCAGAATCGATTCATTACATTTATTTAAACAAAGACGTGAAAGATGATGTTGTTGTATGCGGGAGAGAGCTGGTGAAGGATGTATTTTTAGCAAATGTTATAACTAGAGTTAAGAATAATAGAATACCCGTTAAGATACTAAATGTCACTGAAAAAGAAATTACATTACCATTTAGTTTGGGAGAGTTACAACCTTTGAGTGAGTACGTTGTTTGTCAATTTAGTAAAAATGAAATAGATGTTGATAGAGTTAATAACTTGTTAGGAGAACTAAAATTAAATCATTTAAATAACGAAGAAAAGGATTCTATTAAAGCGATTTGCACGAAATATTCAGATGTTTTTCATATTTCTGGAGATAAATTGTCAACGACTAATATTTATGAACAATCAATTACTTTGAAGCCAAACTCCAAACCACAATATGTTAAGCCTTATAGATTACCACAAGCATTAAAACCAGAAATAGCCAATCAGATTAGTAAAATGATAGAAGATGATATCATAGAAGAATCGACTAGTGAATGGTCAAGTCCGATTTTATTAGTTCCAAAGAAAACCCAAGACAGAAACAGTAAGAAATGGCGATTAGTTGTAGACTATCGTAAATTAAATGAGTTGGTTTGTGATGATAGATTCCCTTTACCAAACATAAATGAAATATTAGATTCTCTTTCTGGTGCTGTATATTTCACTCACCTTGACCTTTACCAAGGTTTTTATCAAGTGACCTTGGACCGTAACAGTCGTTAATTAACAGCTTTTACTACAAGTGATGGTCAATACCAAATGAAACGCCTACCGATGGGACTTAAGATTAGCCCAGGTGCATTTAGCCGTATGATGTCAGTTGCAATGTCTGGTCTAAATTATGACAAATGCCTAGTATATCAAGATGATTTAATAGTATTTGGACGTAATTTGATCAGTCATAATCAAAATTTAATTAGTGTAATGGAAAGATTAAGAAAAATTAACTTAAAATTGAACCCTCAAAAATGTGATTTCCTAAAGAAAGAAATTTTATATCTAGGTCATATTGTATCAGAAAAGGGAGTAGTGCCGGATCCAGAAAAAACTAATTGTTTAAGAAATTATCCAACACCTAAAAATTCAGATGATGTTAGGAGATTTGTTGCATTTTGTAATTATTATCGTAAGTTTATAAAATCATTTGCAGACATAACGTTGCCGTTAAATAAATTATGTAGAAAAAATGAACATTTTGTTTGGTCTAATGAATGTCAACAAGCGTTCGATTTCCTCAAACACGCTTTGTCATCTTCACCAATTTTGCAGTATCCAGATTTTTCTGAAACTAATGAGTTCATTTTACAGACAGATGCTTCAGGTACAGCAATAGGTTCTGTTTTAAGTAACAATGATTACAGACCCGTAGCGTATGCTAGTAGACCCTTAAATAAAGCTGAAAAGAACTACCCAACTATTCAAAAAGAATTATTGGCTATAGTTTGGTCAGTTAAATACTTTAGAACGTATCTTTACGGTAGGAAATTTACAATAATGACTGATCACAAACCGTTAATTTATCTCTTCGGAATGAAAGACCCTTCAAGCAGATTATTAAAATTTCGATTAGCTTTAGAAGAGTATAATTTTAATGTTGTGTATGTAAAAGGAAAGGATAATGTTATAGCTGATGCTTTATCGCGAGTTTGTATAACATCGGATGAATTAAAGAGTATGAATGAGCAAGTTATGGCTGTCATGACAAGAGGTCAAAAAAGACAGATGAATAAATTGAAGGACAGCAAGAGTAAAACGGGGATTGCGGATCTTAGTACATCTACTGACAAACGGCCTGATCAACCACGAGTCGTAGATATATTAAGCAAACCGTGTGATTCGGTTGAAATGGTTCCTATTAGAGGTAGTGAATTGAGAAAGGGAATTGAAAAAAGAGAAAGGGATAAAAGGATGTTGACTGAAGAAGATGAATGTTTTGCTTTTAATTTAAGTAAAAAGATTTTGTATATTAATCTTGATTTTAGGGCACATTTCTCGCGAGCCGAATTTGTGCAGAAATTAAGTTTATTTTGTAATAAATTGTTTATACATGAAGTTTGCATAGTAAAGAATGAAGATAATATAGATTTTATTAAAAATATATGTGACGAAATAAAATCAAATGCAAACTGGTCCGGACCACGAATATGTATTTTACGGGGAATAAAGAGAATCTCCAATGATAATGAGAAGCATATTATTCTTAATGATTTTCATTTAATACCCTCCAGTGGTCATGCTGGTGTGCGTGGAATGATTAATACGATAAAGAAAAGATACTACTGGCCAGGTATCGAAAAAGACGTTCAAGGATATGTGAAAAAGTGCACTTATTGTCAAAAGACAAAATACTGGCGATACATTAAAGAGCCAATGGAGATAGCCACAACGGCTTCCTCGGCATTTGAAAAAATATTTCTAGATTTAGTAGGTCCTTTAGATAGAGATTTAGATGATAATTGTTATATACTGACCTTGCAATGTGAACTATCAAAATTCGTCCAAGCAGTACCACTTAAAAATAAGGAAAGCGTAACTGTTGCTGATGCATTTGTTCGAGAATTTATATTACGATTCGGTATTCCACAAAGGATAGCAACTGATCGTGGCACAGAGTTTATCTCCGATACAATGAAACAGGTTTGTAAAATTCTTAATATAGAAAAATTAGCTTCAACAGCCTATCATCATCAAGCTATTGGTGCACTAGAGAATGCTCATAAACATTTAGGTTCGTTTTTAAGAATACAATGTGAAAATCACACAGATACATGGAGCTATTGGTTGCCATTCTGGTGTTTTAGTTTTAACAATACCGTTCATTCTGAAACGAATTACACCCCATATGAACTAGTTTTTGGTAAACTCTGTCAAATACCTAGTAGAATTTGTGATATCGTAGAACCACTGTACAATATAGATGATTACCCGTTACAATTAAAATATAGACTGCAGTTAGCCCACTCGGAAGCGAAGAAAAACTTGATTTGTAAAAAGTATAAAAGAAAAATTGGGTACGATAAAACTGTAAATTCTGTAACTTATAATAAAAATGATTCAATCCTATTGAGAAATGAGACAGGTCGGAAGCTAGATCCTCTGTATGAAGGACCTTATTTAGTTTTAGAAGATTTAGGTTGTAATGTTAAGATTATTAAAAATATTAAAGTAGATGTAGTTCATAAAAATAGAACTAGGCCATTTATAAATTGAAAAATACTTTGAAAACTAACTTTCACTGTAATAATTGATGACATTATAAATTATTAGTAATAAGTCAAATAAAATATTTGTCTTAAAATTTTATTCTTGTTTCAACTTTATGATTGTGTTGTGTTTTTATATCATTGTATAAAAAAAAAATTGTATATATTTTTTTTTTCTGTCACCCCCGGAGGTGAAGTGTGTATGCTCCCTAAGAACATATAGTATGTACGGTGCTTATTATAAGTTGACAATGCTGACATAGCATTTACTTATTAACACCTTTTTTGTACCTAGTATTAGAATATATTCATTAAATGTATGTCATACAAGTTGGACGTATCATTTCAACCGACCCCAACATCACACGACATAGGCCACTCCTTTGCAAGGAAACCTTAGACTTTATCATACCACACTGGACAGACGGGTTGCCATTGCTTTATTTAAATATTTCCTTCTCTTTGTATGTAGTGGTGTTGCCCTGCGTAGTTTGTTCTCGTAGGCTAAGAATTCACGACTCGGTTTTTTCCCGCGTCCGCTGCGGTTGCGGACCTTCAGCTCATATAGAATGCAATGCAATTTTTGACGCGTTTTACGTCCGAGGTGTGGGCGGTTGCGTATGACTTCCGCTGTATCGGCGGGCAACTTTAAATTTTGTTAAAAAATCGTGATTTCTAAACCTTAGTTACTTATTATAAATGAATACAGGTGGTGATACTCGGTTTTCTAAATCCCTCATGTCACGAACACCAACCTGATACTACATAAAAGTAAATAAATATAGAACAGATACGCCCCTTACTGTATTTTAGAATGTATCCATTACCTAAATGCAAATTATCGTTATACTTTAAGTCCAGTTTATGCTTATCAGGAAATAAACTCCACCCAAGTTGTGTAATACGCCTTAAAGTCAGTCTACTTTACAGAGATAAAGCGGTATTTCTAACAGGGAGGGATTCCAAAATGGAAGTGTTTTCAAACATATCTACACCAAAACTTCCGCCCAATTTGATCTGAATTCACATTATATAATATTTTTGTGTGTGTGATCCACAAATATTTGTTTCGGAGTTTGGGTGTTTTCTATGTATAATATGTATGTCTTTACAAAAGAAAGTATGGTTATTTATTTATATCAGTTGTTAAGTACCCATAATACAAGCTCTGCTTAGTTTGAGACTAGATGACGTTGTGTAAGATGTCTGAATAATATTTGTTAAAAAAAATATTTCGTGACTATAATTATATTTTTGTATATTTTGTTAACTATTTTAAATATTGATAATTTAGTAAAGTGGAATAGAAAAATATATTTCTACTAATTTAAATTTCAACTATACTAATATAACTATTATAGATGAAGTTAAACTTCTGTAGAAGGACGGGTGACGTGTTCCTCCAACACAAAGGGAGGATCCTCCGACCAGGCGAGGTGATGGTGCCTGGTGGGCTACTGCCCAACAGTTGATGTTAAGATGTTGTATATATGCTAATCGGCGCGAGAATGTCACTTTCGCGATTCAGCATTAGTAGTTACTCCTTAAAGATCGTTACGTATTTTCTTCGTAGTTTAATGTTTCTTCGGTAGATGGCGCTGTTGTATGTTTACGTCGTGCTGTATGTGGAAGTCGCCATACTTCAATTAAGATATTCTGTAAAAAAAGAAAAAAAAAGTTATTTTTATTTTTTTCATTTGCCATTTTGTTATATAAAGTTTTGTGTAACACAATTTCTTTAAATATAAGCTTAATGGATCCAAATTAAATTTTCCTATCTATGCTCGTAGATAAAAATCAGTATAAGAAAGAATTTCAAATGCATTCTCAGTACAAAGAGCGAATCTTGCCTCTACTTGACTTGACTGGCAGCCGAACGGTTTACATTGGGAAGTTGTAAAAATGCAAAATTGGTGCAAGAACTTTAATAACGAGATGCAGGATTTGTAGGTACTCCAAATTTTGATGAATCTTCGTTAGATAGTACTTGTAAATGTTATTGTTTTTAGCATACAGAAGGTGGCATATTGATATTTAAAAAAAAATTGCTTCAAAATAGCAAGACGACATGTAAGAATACATTTTTTTTTTTAATATTGATATTTTCCTAGCTGAAATAAGACACGGCAATCATGCCAAAATAGAAATCTGCGGGATTGCTGCCATGTACCTTTTTGTTAGTGAGTATCCGATACTCCGTGATCATGGCGCTTGCAACAGCGCCGAAATATCGGATATTTCTATTTTAATCATGTCAAATTCTTAACGGATACCAGTTAACTACGCAGAAAATTTTATAGTACACAAGTATGTACCCAATCATCATCATCCTCTCTTTCCTCACTCTCAGTATTTGATGGGACGGCTAGCCGATATAACCGGAGACCCCAACTTCCAAAGTCCTGGCTGTTTTAGCATTTCGATAATCAAAACTGAATACTTTTTTTTTCTCCCGAACTGGGATTATTTTAAATATAAATAAATTAATATAATTTTGAGCCCCTAGTTCTATACTTATCCCCATACTTGAGGTTTATACTTTAGGCTTGTGTGGGTAGATGATGTCGAGAGCAATAAAAATAAACAAATATTTCGGACATCATATATACACAACGCCATCTAGTTCCAAACTAAGTGAGCTTGTATTATGGGTACTAAAAAACTTATCTAAATACATTATAACTACGAAACAAATACTTGCCGATCACACTTACAGTCGGTCCAACCTGGGAATCGAACCCGAGACCTCAAAAACTCATTTACAGAAAAACAAAAAAATATAATAAAATCATATTTAGTACAACTACAACTTAATACAACAATACTATTGAATACGACATACGACAGCTTATGTGATCAGATTGAATTTAATATATTGTTAGAGCCCAGAAGTGAAAAATAATAAAAATAATTATAATTCTAAACTATTTACTTTAATTCTAAACAATTTATTTCATTAATTACAAAATAATCTGAGAAATGCAATTAGACACAAACAACCGTTAATTAAGTAACGAATCTAAACAAATTACAGTTAGATATACAGCAAGGGCGGTCACATAGGGCTGTACTAGCTGTTAGACAGTTTTCCTCGCACCCACCGCAATTCAGACAGTACTAACTTGTCAAAGACAGCTTTCCACATCTGTTAACAGAGTAGTACTAATTGTCCAAAGACAATGATCCACACTCCGCGACGCATTCGTCAGAAATGCGTACCGATACAACAGATCACTCCTATTTATAACCAAGCGAAGTGAAGTGATGGCGCCACAAAAATGACAACTACCGCCGTTGTGGCTTATACGGCCTCTCCTGACACCCTGACGTCCTCGGCAGGTCTGGATGACCACACTTCTTCATTGTTCTCATTCGCGGTTACTGGAACATGTACAAAAATAAAAGTTTATTAGACGCCTCTGTAAGTACATCATCGTCCAATTGGTCAGTTACTAAAAACAGTTATCAAATTTAGCGTAAACAGTTAGAGTTAACGAATAGTTTTACAAGATAATAACAGTTAACACGAATAAGAAAGGTTCGAACCTCCAAGGAAAAGAGTGAAAGATTATTTATAATCCGCGCCAGATTAGAAACAAACAGTCACTGTTACATACATTTAAAATAAAACTAGAAACTTAGTACTAACACAAGAGTAGACTTTAGCATGAAGGTCTACCGTTACCATAAGAACCATAATATCATAAGAACAGTTATCATAAGTGTGTGTCTTAAACATTTAAACTTAAAATTAACAAGACCACGAGTTTGGGGCTGGTTACCCTGTCCATGGGTCTTAAACCTCTCTCATCAAGACCACGAGTTTGGGGCTGGTTACCCTGTCCATGGGCCTTAAACCTCTCTCATCAAGACCACGAGTTTGGGGCTGGTTACCCTGTCCATGGGCCTTAAACCTCTCTCATCAAGACCACGAGTTTGGGGCTGGTTACCCTGTCCATGGGCCTTAAACCTCTCTCAACAAGACCACGAGTTTGGGGCTGGTTACCCTGTCCATGGGTCTTAAACCTCTCTCAACAAGACCACGAGTTTGGGGCTGGTTACCCTGTCCATGGGCCTTAAACCTCTCTCATCAAGACCACGAGTTTGGGGCTGGTTACCCTGTCCATGGGTCTTACCTCTCTCAACAAGACCACGAGTTTGGGGCTGGTTACCCTGTCCATGGGTCTTACCTCTCTCAACAAGACCACGAGTTTGGGGCTGGTTACCCTGTCCATGGGTCTTAAAATTATCTCAGGAAGACCACGAGTTTGGGGCTGGTTACCCTGTCCATGGGTCCATTCCAATATACACACCTCATGCTCTCCACCATCCGCCATACATTGCACCACACCTCACGCACACGGGGATCAGGCCGAAGATTGCGTCTCGTACACACGGTGAACAGGCGGAAGGTTGCATCTCGGGCACACGGAGAACAGACCGCAGGTCCGCTTATCACTGAGCGGCATGCAGGACGCAAGTCCGCACCTCGCGATACAGCGAGCAGGCCGCAAGTCTGCGCCTCACCAGGCAGCAGCAGACACCAGGTCACAGCCCGGGCTCGGCTCGCGTAGACTGCACCTTGCTCAGTGACGAGGCTCTCAATGCATCGTTATCATCTAAGGAAAGCATGAAAAATTGCATTAGTTTTGAATACGGTATTACTTTAATGTCACCAATATGCTTCATTATAGTCATGAATAATCAGAGCTTTTAGAAGGCGATACTAGCAAGCAAAGCTTTTAGGATATTTAAAAATAACAGTGCCCTCAGTATGTACGCAGTAATATCGTCAAGAATGTTACTAACTTTCGCATATCTCTCAGGACGCAAGACCCGGAGGATGTCAGAAAATGTTACAGAAGTCTCACGGTACTCGGTTAAGGATGTTCCCAATAATCGCAAAGCTCTTAGGATATGATACCGGGTCACCAGTTTTGGTTATGTCTGCAGCTTGACGATTGTCGTCAAGCAAACCCGAAACATGCCCAAGTATGCCCACGCAGTGAATTCGAGTTCAGACTAATTGCCCTCAGTCATTTTATGAACAGGGCTTGTCCGACAGGTGTCGTTCAATCACTTACTGTAATAAGCCACCGTCTGCTTATAGTCGATCGTCTCGAGTCTGTAGTTAAACCTTACCATTTTAACCTTTTTACCTTTCTGCTACGGCGGCCAGTCCCAATGGTGAGCAACCAAAAACACAGTAGACACTACAGCACGCAAGTACTTGTCTAACACAGGTGTACGCCTTTGGTTCGATGAGACGGCCACCCAACATGACCCGAAAGAGATCAGGCGTAGGACCGTCGACTCTTTGTACTCATTCGAGTCACGGAGCGTTGACCACAACTTTTAAACTTCGGGCCGTAACAAGCATATCTATAATTAGAAGTACACAGTATTATTAGTTATTGTTTGTTCAACCCAGAAATCGAACCTATATTGAACGGTAGTCTCATACACTAACCGTCGACCCAACAAAGCAGTCGAAACCATCACTGGTACTGACGTTTCAATAAGTACCTCTGTCAGGAAGAAAGATCACAATAACCTGAGCTGGCTCGTAACGTGCTTATGAACATGTTATTAATCTTGATCCTATATGAATGTCAGACCTTTACGATCAAGTTTGCAATGATTTTGTGTATGATCTTAAAATTTAACACCTGAAATAGCCAGTCAGGCATGAGGATTATCTTTCCGGAACACTAATTGGTACTCTCACAATGACTAGTGCTTAAACCTCATTTTAGCTCGGTCTAACCTGACCATTAATCATTATTGTTACACAAACAACATAACATAGTTCATTTAATACCTGACACTAGTGAGGGTATTTAAAACCTTTCATAATGTTTCTATAACATCAAGAATAGCATGCTTAAGTAGACGTACTATTAAGATCGATAGACATGCAGTCTTTACCGGTATCAATACTTTGCATTTCGATAAACATTAAAACATAACTAACAAACGATATGTTTTGCTTTATCATAAGAGATCTTTCTTTAACATTTACAATTTGTTGTTGATGTTGTGTAAAACCTATTAGATTACATTTAAAATATGAAGTTTTAGTTTGGAGTCCACTATAGAAAGTTCATAGAAGTTTCTTTACTTTTTTTTTTTCTTTGAACCATTAATAACAAGTGAAGTCACTTTCGTACTACCTACTCTGAACTATTAAATAAATTTAACATCATATCTTTAGAATTTAAACATTTACCACTGTTATAACGCTTCATAGATTTTACAATAACAGTTGACTAATGCAATCACCAGTAAATAATGTGACATAGTACATCTACCGGCGGATGATAAGAGTTACTCAAGCTGTTTTAAATAGGCTCCGTCAGGACTAGCTCTGCTGTCCACGCACCCTTTTGCCGTATTGTGAATAGTTACATCACACGTTTATATACTCCCGATTTATTTGCTCTCACCAACCACCAATATAAAAGAATAGCCCATTCATCGAATTATCAAAATAAAAATTAGAAATGTAATGGATCATCAACTATTTCTTGAAGTGCGAAAGTAACTGTCTGTCTGTCTGTCTGTTACGTTTTTACGCCTAAACCGCTAAACCGGTTTTGATGAATTTTGGAACTCAAATAGTTTAGAACCTGAGAAAGGACATCATACACGCGGGCGGAGCCGCTGGCTAAAGCTAGTTGTTTAATAATGGTCATTTCAATTTTTAAATTTACGGAGTAACATAACTTGGTGTACACACTGTAAATTGTTATAATCTGACAAGTATCTATTTTTCGTTTCCATAAATAAAAGTTAAACAGATTAATCACAACGTGTGTGGGTATTATGTCCCGTCACACTTGCTGTGTCAGTGTAACATTTTAAGTAAATGGATAAAAGTTACTTGACCTTTAAGTAATAAGTTCGGGTTGCATTAGGCAGCCACTACAACTGCTATTATTCATCATTCCTTCGTTAAAAATAGTTCGTAACCATAGCAAAGAACGCCTACTTGATTATGCACAGGTGGGGTAGTTACAAACATTCGTTTGAGCGCTATTCACTATTTACGTTATACCAAATATTCGCAATAAATGCGAAAGTAACCGTCTGTTACGCTTTCACGCCAAAACCACAACCGATTTTGATGAAATTTTGGTATAAAGATAGAACTGAACTTTGGAAAGCTACTTTTTATCGCGATAACCGACATACACGCGGGCAATAGCTAGTACCAAATATTCGCAATAACAAAAGGTACGAAATGAGGTCATTGTTAAAACTAAACTAACTACTTAAGCCCTTGTGTTAAGCCACAGCTTTGCATCAGCCCTAAGGCATTTTCGTATACGCGCCAAACAGTCCATTTTTTCATCATTTTAAATTGCGCACACAATTCACTTTTGTACACTACATATCAAAATTATGTGAAAATAAATCACAACTCAACATGTAATATGATTTGATCTTACCAGTACAGCGTCAAGCACAACTCACAAGTTTTTCTTAACTGAACCTTCTAACCTTCTCTCATTACCGTGTCGGCACTGGTGGACCACATTGTACACCTTGTACATTGGCACGGATGCAGTTTCCATCGCTTAGCACAATGTTTACTAACTGGAAAGAAAGCGTTATACACACGAACACACATGTGGTACAAATACCCTCATTATTTTATTAAAATAATCGTTTTAAAACCGTTTGTAATTGACACTAAAAACCAAATATAGAAGTCGTCACTTCCTTTACGATTTTTATATTTGCTATGTTTTGACTTTGTTTTGATTTTTGACTGATTTAGTTTTGATTTTTGACTTTGATTTAGAGCGGATAAGAATATCACAAAAGTCGGATTCCCTTATTAAAAATCACAACGAACACTGAATTTCGATAGCGTTCAAATGAGCACTAATAGTGTGCAATGCCTTTTTTTTTAACGAACGATCGCGTTTATCGTTCCCGGGACCTCTGCGGCGAATCACTGCGTATATTCACTTTGGTTCTATATGACAGCGCGATCTATTGTGCATTTGTCAATGCTCTCTATCGTAAGACACACCTAGATAATGAAGTATAGGCAAATTAAATGAAAATATCTAACTAAATGTCGGTAGTTGATCGTTTCCCAAATATTGAAAATTAATAATTTGTGAACGTAGATCGATCCCACTTCTGATGTTAGAGCCCAGAAGTGAAAAATAATAAAAATAATTATAATTCTAAACTATTTACTTTAATTCTAAACAATTTATTTCATTAATTACAAAATAATCTGAGAAATGCAATTAGACACAAACAACCGTTAATTAAGTAACGAATCTAAACAAATTACAGTTAGATATACAGCAAGGGCGGTCACATAGGGCTGTACTAGCTGTTAGACAGTTTTCCTCGCACCCACCGCAATTCAGACAGTACTAACTTGTCAAAGACAGCTTTCCACATCTGTTAACAGAGTAGTACTAATTGTCCAAAGACAATGATCCACACTCCGCGACGCATTCGTCAGAAATGCGTACCGATACAACAGATCACTCCTATTTATAACCAAGCGAAGTGAAGTGATGGCGCCACAAAAATGACAACTACCGCCGTTGTGGCTTATAATATATTTTCAACGTGACAGTGCATCAGAAATAAGTAATCAAGAATGAATACAATTCATGTGGTATACCCCAGAGAAATCGCTGTGTTTGAAATTGACGGGTAGTAACAGAGTAAATAATACCGCCCCCAGCGCAGATTATGTTAAATAATTCTCTAAAGCTGGTGATTTAGATGGGGATTTAACAAGTGTACCCGGCTACGGGTGACAAAGAATTCTATTAGATGTATCAGAACATTAATATTGAATATTTCTTTAAGAACGTTTTAATAACAGCTTTATAAAATGTTCAGTAAAATACGTGCTGTCATTGTGAATTTGTCAACGGTCACGTTGTTGGTTGTACTGCTGATCTTGAGTTCTTCTTTTTTTAGGGTTGTCGTAATTTGGATTTATATATTATCGCTATTTTGCACAACTGGTTAGTAACAAATTAAAATATAATAAGATAGCAAAACTATATGCCATATTAATTATGACCTCAAATTTCAAAAGGTACCCAAATGATTACCTTTTTTATCTATAAGAAAGTAATCGTAGTTGTTTATACTCAAAATTGCCTTCAATGAAATAGAGATCGAAGTAAGCTGTTTGCTTTCATATAGCTCAACAAAAGACTTTCCAATAGCATCATCTAAACGAAAATTTTAATGTTCATTAAAAGCAACATTTTGCGACGCAATCCAACCGGTCATAAAACCTCTGCAAAATAAAATAACAGCATCGTCCAGTTTCCATTATTGAACAAAGCGACATATAAAAGTGTCATAAAAATCAAACGTAATTACTGTTTTCGTTTCGAGTAAAAATGATAGCTTGGTGGAAAGGTTATGATAATAATTATGATGAAAGATACAATGACGTTTTCAGTCAATTTTGTCTCCTCTCTTTAAGCTGAGGTGATCATAGTGACTGTTCACGTCGATGATTTAACACATTTAAACTTCTCTACCTGTTCCTTTTGTGATATGAAGGCGTGATGGTATGTAAATGTACATCTGTCCTTTGATTAAACTATTCGATAAATTTTATTTGTCATTTTTGTTTAAGTTGCCAATCCATAGATGGCGCTGTTAGGGTTTTCTAAATTGCTGCAACTCGTACGTTACTGCCCTTTGCGTTTCCCTCCGTCATCAAAATTTGGTTACTTACTCTTTATATGTCCACTTATAATGATGTAAAACAACGTTAATACTGCGTACGAACTGGCCCAAATATTGCCCTCATCATCATCACGTTGTCAACCTTTATTTATTTATTTATTTAAAACTTATTGCAGATTTTGCACAGAGGCGGACTAAATGCCATGAGGCATTCTCTCCCAGTCAACCTTCAGTTGATGCAGAAATATTATGTAGTAATTGCACATTTAAAATATGTATTGAATTTAACAAAGTTCTATAAGTTATGTAAATGAAAGATGATTCTACATTAGAAATAGCCAATATTCATAAAAATACAATTGCATATATTACGATATACATAAATATACCACTACATATATTCCAATATACATAAATATACTACTACATATATACACAATTTATGTATATACACCGACATGAATTTAATTTTACTAAAAAAGACACAGTCCTCTTCGAGTTCATACATTCAAAATAAATGTGCGTGAACTTCTTCATAGTAAATTGGATGTACAGTAACAGTTTGAGATACTCTTAGATATATGACTTTCACGAGGTTTTGGCCTACTATAGCACGCTGGCCAGACTGATGAGTATAAGGTTTGTTTTAGGGTTGCTTCTCTTTGAAGTTATTATTATGGTTCTGCATAAATTGCTCCCTAAGTTTCCTCTTACGACAACCATGAGACGAATAGAGCTGGTGACAATATCTTTAATCCGAGTTCCGTGTCGTCATATCCATGGCCTCTCCTTAGCTCTCATTGTTTCGGCTCTCGCAGGATATAACTTCTATGGACTTAAATAAACAAACGATTATAAGAGACTATGTTTTTTTTATTTAAATATTTGTTATGTTAACCGATAAGAGTGAAAGAATATATCGTATTGAACTCATTATACGTTCGGCTTCACGTCTGATAATATAGCAACAACTCTTTGATACAAAATACCTCGTTTATTGAGTTGCGCTCACAAAGACTGGTATCAGATATATTCTTTCTCCATAAAATAAATATATCTCGTTAAACCACTGATAAATTTACTATGAACTTTGAACTATTTAAAGTTCAAATAAACGATGATCTATGGCGTGTAGAGAGGTCATGAGATTCATTCCCTTTTACTGCGAATACATGGATACATAGCACAGACTTGTGAGTTTTTGCTTAGTTATCTCTTTGCTCTTAGAAGGTAGCAGAGTCACGTTGATTTCAGCACGAATGAGTTTGCTCAACCAGGGAAGTACTATCCCCTCACAGGACGTACCTTAAATGACATCGTTCATGATGTCGTCTTTCGTTGGTGAGTGTCAGACCGGAGGCCAAATAATTCTGCATCATGAATAATGTCATACGATACGATACTATCAAATCTGTCCGTGTGGTGACGGATTAAATATACAAAGTGTTACCACCTCTATTATTTCCATGGGTGTTATAAAAGGCGATTAAAGGAACAAAATAATCAGCTAACATCACTGCCAAGAGAAGGAAAACTTGAAACAAACCCTTTACCAACCCGTCTGGCCAGCGTGGTATAGTAGACCAAAACCTCCTTTCAAAGGAGAGGCCTATGTCCACCAGTGGACTGTTAAAGGCTGTTGATGATGATGATGATTGATGATACGATACCATAGTATACAATTATCAGTGTATGATATTATTAAAAACTTGCAACGAAGGTATCTTGGTAGTCTATGTGTCAACAGTGTATTATTTCAGTATTGTAATTTAATCCATTGGCCTGACATACTTTTTCAGCGTCGTTTCGATAGTTTGGTTTTAGTTTTTTCTATTTTTCTTTTTGTGGATTATGATTATAACGGCCTAATAGAAACAGTAAGTATTAAAAAAAATTACGGCTACTTAGTATTGCTAAAAATATTGCAATGTAAAAAAAATTAAGAATAGGGGGTATACAATACCTCTAAGTAATAGAAGATAAAAAAGACGCAAGCAGAGTCGTGGGTTTCAGCTATTCACAATTTGCATCAATTTTATGTCGATTCAGATAATTATGACACAAAAAGTAGATCGAACATAGCTCGATCGCCCAGGCATTAATTTAAGTTGATTTGATTGACATTTTGAGAAATTTTCAACAAGAATTAGAACTGAATATTATTATGTTTCCTCGTATACTGTATAATAACGCGAGGACACAAATTAACTAGACAATCACAGCGTGCAAGGTGCACTGATGCATAAATCAGGCCATGTCACAGGCTATGAAATGCGCTCTCTAATTTGTACACTCCACAAGCGAACTAACTAGCGGTACTATCATATTTAGGAAAGAATAACAATAGATTTTTGGTTTTTCGAGCATTTGGACTAGTTGTTACTACAATGCATTTCCACAGAGATTAGAGACCGTTCTCTATTTTGTTTCTTGTGTAGCATCCGGATTATGTAGGGATTTGAACCAGCAAAAAATCTCAAAATATAAACATAATTTGCAGTTCAAAATTAAGTCTGAATAAAATTTCATAGTGAAACCTTTTGGCTTATAATATTACTTTAGAGGAAACTTATTTCTTTAATTATAATTTAAAAATAGCTTATTTTGTTTTTATGTAAATGAATTTATGACTTTGGACAAAATGGTGTGACAATAAATGTCATAATGACCAAATATTTATCTTAGGATATTAAATCACCACCACGTGATCATCATCATCAGCCTATCTCAGTCCACTGCTAGACATAGGCCTCTTCAATTGCACTCCACTTGGTTCGATCCTCAGCTTCTCGCATCCAGCTCCTGCCAGCCGTCTTGCACAAATCATCACTCCTTTGTACGTATTACACGGCTGCTGAGCTATTTCTCAAGATAAGTGTCTTCCCTTTAAGAGAGGGGGGGGGGGGGGGGGTTCAACGCTGACGGAACTCTAAAGAACCACACCTGAGTGGACTCGCCCTACCGCGTTTGTCATAAATCTTTGTTTCTGTAAATCTATCTGATCTAAAATAAACTCCTTGTAAACCTTCGTGTTTTAGTTTACATTTCTTTCTAATATCGTGCACTACGGGAGGACTAAACTCCCGTTACGTGACAATTTACATGATTTATAATACAAGTATATTTAAATCTAATACTGGATTTTCATTACATCTATTCCATTAATAGAAAAATAATATAGTCTTAGATGTAGTATGGAAGAAAATTATACAAGGAAGTTCTCTTGCAGGGCAGCATTTAATCCGGAACCAATACCTGCTTACACGGAATGGGAGGCACCGCAACGAATCAATTTAGGAAATCCCGGACATTCTCGCGGTAAATTATCCGCCTAGCTACCAAAATGTTTTGTTTAGAATTTGAGTTATATTTACAAGGATTTCCGTTTGAGAGCTAATCTTTGGAGATAAAATATGCAAAGAAGAATTTACGAGTTACGGAAATAATAAAAAAAACTCAGGGTTCATAATGTTTAAGTGGGCATCTAAGAAAATTATTAAGTTTACTTTTAAAAAAAGCTTATGATTTACCATCATCATCATTTTAACCGAAAGCTGTTCACTGATGGACATAGGCCTCATTCGAGGCTCCCTATAACAACCGGTCCTGTGCTGATATTCCTTTAAAAAAACGTTTTGCACTGTAATGGTGGTTTTCAAAATTTGAATTGAACGAAGTAAAACAAATGTTTTACGAATTGGCTCTAGGGTCCTTAGGCTTAAACATAAATAAAGGTGACTCGGAAAATTCTTCTAAAATAATATCTCTACTTGTACGCTCAATGAGTGCGTAGTAGAGCCACTTCAGCACGAATGTGCCGAATCGTCCGGGGTAGTACTACCCTCACACTAAAGACCAGCCTAAAATAGTAGCATTCGTGCTGTCGTCTTTCGTTGGTGAGTGTGAGACCGGAGGCCCAATCATTCTGAATCATTTTCAATTCAACAGTACAAGTACGTACTTTTAAGGCTACTGTAATAGATGTACTATATACTTCAAAAGTGCAGCCATTAGTTCATTTCAATATCATTATTGTAATGTTTATTCAGGGATACACATACAAGTCAAATATTTTATTTAATCATAATAATATATTTTGTGAAATAACTTCGGGTATCAGTAGAAACACAAACGGTAAGGTTCTCATATTGAGAATACAAAGAATATGTTTTTTTAAGACCTAAATAAATAAAAGAATATTTTTACGAATGAAATTTATTTTCTTCGGCTTTTGTATCTGAATAGAGGAATATTATTGAATACCTCGCAAAGGAGGTCGGAGTTCTCGAGGAAAATTGTGTCAGTGAGATCATTATTTTGCTGGATATTAAAAAAAAGTGCAAAGACTAGGTTCAGGAGAAACATTTATTCTTTAATGTCGTCTCCGTGCAATGAATAATAACCTACTTCAGTTTTTACTGCAAACGAATGTTACTGACTACTGACAGAGACTACTATCTATAATGTAATAATAATAATAATATGTCTCTTTATTGTACACCAGAATAGAAACATAAAGTGGTATCTTAAACTAGGTGGTACAAGTGGCGGCCTTATCGCCCGAAGGCAATCTCTTACAGGCAACCATGTAAATTGTACCAATGTAAATTGGAACTTACAATTTACAAAGTAGAAATTTAGAATTTTAGAAAAAGGAAGAACGCCATCTAGTCCCCAAACTACGCAGAGCTTGTATTATGGGTAACTATACAACTGATATAAATACATAAACATACTTTTTTTTTGTAAATACATACATATGATACATAGAAAACACCCAAACTCCGAAACAAATATTTGCGGATCACACAAATATTTGGACCGACCCGGGAATCGAACCCGAGACCTCTTGATCAGCAGTCGCATACGCTTACCATTAGACCAACGAGGCAGGCAACTTAGCATTCAATTTTTTTAATGACACAGACGAATGAGAAAAATCATAACATTATCAGGGACATGACCTCTCACAGGCTATTACTTACAAAGTTAATTTCTGTTATAACCTACTTATAACATCTAATTTAAATGTTTCGAAATTATGTTGTAATTTAACCATTGGCATAGTATAAAAGAAATAGAAGGTCATTTTATCAGCTTTTTTAACATCATACATATTTTCAAAAATCAGTCCTTACTATTGGTACTTTTTCAGTCTTAAATTATCATGAAATTGTGGCTTCTTCCGCATACAAGCGCCACGAAATCAAACAGGAGCGCCATAGCGAAGAAACACTGACTCACGAAGAAAACACGGAATGAACTATACGTAGTAACTAGTAATCCTGAATCGCGATAGAGAAATTCTCGCACCGATTAGCATATATACAGCATCCCAACATCAACTGTTAGGCAGTAGCCCGCCAGGTATGATCACCTCGCCTGGTTGGAGGATCCTCCCACGACACGACACGACACCCGTTCATAACATCATTATTTATAAATTTAATAGAGTTTACACAAGTTATACTGTTTACATTTTTATTTAAAAGTTAATTAATAAAGAAATAATACAAAAATACAACAAGAGCCTTAAATACAACCTTACTTGCAGATGAGGTTGGCACAAATGTAATAGTCAACTTAGACGATATAAATGGATTACCACGAATGTGAGCTTTTATAACTTCGGTTTGTTTTATGAATAAAGAAGTGAATATTGCTAAAGTACACAATAAAGACATAGAACCTTTGAAATCAATTTCGTAGATGTATCCACTTTTGGGAATATAATTCAACAGATTAAAACGTCAAAGGAACACTGGCCTGAGGCTCTAAACATATTTGCAAGTGAAATTTGAGCAAGCCATAATTTTGAGTGTGGCTGGAGACAGTCATCCTGTTAGGGTGATAAACTTTATGGCTACATAGAATTTATAAGGTTGAGTGCTCTAAATTTATTCTTTAATAAATATGAGTAATTTATTTATGTAAAGTATGAGGTTACCTAATGGTGTACATATTAACAGTAGAACTCAATCTCTCATTGTATATAAGCAACTGACACCAAAATACACACTGAATAAACCGTGAAATTTGAAATTAGATTTTTCCGGAGTTTATCATGAGCTACCACGCCACATGAGAACTATACATAATAGCATCTCGTACTGATATAATCCATCAACATCACTGAGCCGTTATCCATCACTTATTACAAATATCTGGCCCTCTAGCCAAGTTGCAAACGTTTTTCGTTTTCTATTACTCTATTCTCTTTTTTCATTGGCTGATGTCACTCAGTCACGTGATAAAAACAAAATATTATCAAATGAAACAAAAGAATAGAGAATAGAATCATCATCATCATCAACAGCCTTTAACAGTCCAGTGCTGGACATAGGCCTCTCCTTAGAAAGGAGGTTTTGGCCTACTATACCACGCTGGCCAGACGGGTTGTTATAGGGTTGGTTTCAAGTTTTCCATCTCTTTGTATTGATGTTATCTTGCGTAGTTTATCTCTTATTCGCTTTTTACGACATCCGCGGGATGAATAGGGGTAGTGACACTCTGTATAGATAGATAGATGAGAGAATAGAATAGAAATCGAAAAACGTTTGCTACTTGGCTAGTGGAATAGGTTAGAGCTAAATTACAAATAATCAAAATTAATTGTTCTATCGCACCATACATAGATGTGCGCCTTAACCTAAATTAACTCCAGTAAGTAGTTCTACCTCCTTCTAGGCTAAGTGCAGCATTAATACACAATTACCGTACTACCTGCATGCATGTTTAATGACAAACAGCTTCAAGCTCCTGTAGAGCTTTCTGGATGCAGAGGTAATTTAGCTATGTATGCTTAAAAAAGTATTGTATTAATGTCGTAAATAAGCTTAATTGTTGTAAAACACGATTATGCGTATAGGATTAGTTTAAGAACATTACTCTCAAACGACTTATATGCGTATTAGAGATGGAAATGGAAATTTAAGTATGGTATTAATTGTAGGTTTATTACCCAAATAGAAGTACAAATTTTTGGCAGCCTATGTTGTCTGTAGGGTCCACCATCCGCCAGCAATCATTGCTGCCATGCTGGCGGGTGAGGAGGGCTGGGGCGCAGTGGTCTCTTTTTGTGAAGCTGAATGCTCCAGAAAGAGACCTCTGAACGGGATCGGGAGAGGGCCGATCCCGAACGAAGAAGACGCCGGCGGTAGAAATCGCTGACGGGGCCGCTGGTCGCCGGAGTACGGGGAACTCTGGTGGCGTATATAATGCCGCGGCGTAGGAAGAAGTAGGGGCCTGGAACACGAGGTCGGGATAGAGAGGAGAAGTGGTTTCCCCCGGGATAGGGCCTGGTATGTGGCCTGGCGCCGATTCGGGAAGGACCTGAAATAACATGGTCCGGGTCCTCCCGGAGCAGGGCGTCTGAGGTCGATCGTCGGGGTGTTTTTTTAGTGGAAACACCACATACTCCTGGCTCCTGTTTCCCCGAGGAGCCGGAGATCCGAAGGGATTTTGAACCGATTTTACTGAATGGGATGTGTTAGGTATTGGGAGCAATGGGGACGGTTCGCTATGCACTTTGCACTAGTTTATTCAATTATAATATAACGCATCGGTTGCAAGCGCCGGGGATACATACCTACTTATTAACATAATATTAACATAGTCGGATATAGTTTATTTCTAGTTAATCGTGTTTAAAATGCATCTTTCCGATGCAAAATTGTGTTTGGTTAAAAAAATATTTTTTTTATTACACATACACTGGCTGACTTAGGCATTCTCTACCAGTCAACCTCTGAGTGATGCAGAGAAAATAGAAAGTAGGTGCTTTTAGGTTATTTGTACACATACTTAAATAAACATTACCATTCCCTAATACCGTAAAAAGTAATGGGTACTTTTATGTCAGTTCTTTTATGCTCATACGTTTATATTACCTACACTATTCTGGACATACCCTCAAGAAAATGTATAACCCCTAGCCCTGGTTACGGGGGATAGTGGGCCCTAGCCCTATCCAGGGGGAATCACACACCGGCGTGTCAGTCAGCAGAGCAAGAGATGCTCAGGGCGCCATTCACAAGAAGAATCGAAATACAAAGGAAGAGATACTAGAGAAGGTGTGTGTGTGCATATGTTGGCGGGCGATCAGGGAGCTCTTCAAGGAAACATATTTTCAGTCTCACACATATATCTATTTTTCAATACACAATGGTCCTTAGTCAATTAAATTGCATTATATTTTTAGTAGAAAGTTATTCAATAAAATTAAATTATTATTTATTACGCATTAACAAAACTCAATAAGAGGGTTGGTATATATATTATAAAGTTTATGGTGACGTATCCTAGGCTGCCCTGGTCCGATGGGGGCTCGACCGGGATGTGTAGGCGTCAGCAAGGAATACAAGGCCACCCCAACGTGGTCTCTGGGGTCCTTCATTGTGTATCCTCGGGGAACGCGTACCGGAGGAAAGAAATGACAGTATTAATTTTAAATACAATCGTAACGTAACCCTGTGACTGCCCTGAGGTGAGCGATGCGGAGCTGGCCACTTCCTCAAGAGATCGCCTGACAAAGTGGAGCCTCAGGTGAACGGATCTTATTTTTTTTTTTTCTTTTATATATAGTATTTAAAATACCAGTAAAATACAAATATTATAATTGTAACCTATTTTAATTAATTGGGGGTTAGGAACTGACAATCCTTCACACAGGTTATGATGTAACCTAGTTAGGAGATCAGAACTGCATCCACAATAATTGTAGCTAATTATTATTCAATGTAGAATGTATTTTACCATGTATGTACTACAATATTTGTAAAGTGTCAATAAACTTTATTATTATTATCTCGGTAGTTCTGGTCAGAATTCAGCAGTAGTATTCGACTGTAGCAGACGATTGTAGCAGACGACTATAGCAGACGACTATAGCAGACGACCCTGAGGATGAAACCCCATTCTAAATACACGTCTGCACAAACGAGAAAGCCTACATAAAGTTTACAAGAGAATCAAAGAACTTACCATAAAAACTGTGGGTGAACACAAGAACTATCTTCACAATTAAGAAATACAACAGAGAATCTTAGTTCGACTATAGCTCAGTAGAAAAAAGCGGCCAAGTGCGAGTCGGACTCGCCCATGAAGGGTTCCGTATCAGCAAGTAACATCATATAAAAGTTCTTGTAGTTCGTTGTAACCTTCATCGATGTTTTAATACTAGTATATTGATTGGATGAAAGGTAAATTGCGTGTTACGATTTATGACGTATTAAAAAAAAACTACTCACTAGATATCGTTCAAACCAATTTTCGTTGGTAGTTTGCATGTTATTGTACAACATATATTTTTTTTAGTTTTATCACTCTCTTAATTTAGAAGTTAGAGGGGGGGGGGACCAACATTTTTCCACTTTGGAAGTGTCTCTTACGCAAACTATTCAGTTTAGAAAAAAATGAAATCAGAAACCTCAACATTATTTTTGAAGACCTATCCATAGATACCCCACACGTATAGGTTTGATGAAAAAAAAAATTTTGAGTTTCAGTTCCAAGTATGGGGACCCCCAAAATGTATTGTTTTTTTTCTATTTTTATGTAAAAATCTTAATGCGGTTCACAGAATACTTCGACTGACCAAATTTCAACAGTATAGCTCTTATAGTTTCGGAAATAATTGGCTGTGACATACGGACGGACAGACAGACAGACAGACAGACAGACAGACTTGACGAATCTATAAGGGTTCCGTTTTTTGCCATTTGGCTACGGAACCCTAAAAATGAATCCTTCGAAGATGAATGCTGGCTTTTATATCCCTTTTCAAGGTCTTCCTGGAATAACCATTCTACCTCCTTACAAAATAACACAAACATCACGCGATTCTCAGAGATAAACTAGAATACAGATTAGAAATATCTGTCATAAAGACGTAACTCTATAATCACGCAGCGAAATAATCACGACATGCACGCCATCCTGCGCCTCGTTGGTGAAAACAGATCAGTCTGCAATTGACAGACGGCTGTGAAGTAGTTACCGCTGACCAAAGATGGAGCTAATAGCACGATTACTTCTGTGAAAGTCAGATAATTTCGTTAAATTAAATAAAAGGAAAAAAAAAGTGTTACAAATGTAATTAGATGATTGATGAATTTATCTATGATTGTAGGTATACAAGTTCGCAAGTATAGTAATGATATTAATAACTAAACACATCTCATTCACTGACATCATTTGCAAAATTAGGCAGAACCCGTATAGTGGTCACCAAAGTACTACTATTATCATCATCATCATCAACAACCCAAAATGTTCCACTGCTATACTCGGGTCTCCTCTCAGGCTCTCCTGAGATGGCCTTAACCTTCTGGTTAAGGTAACACTTCTACTATTATACTGCATTACTACTACACTTACACTACTATTTTACTACGAAAATAAATCCTGACACAGTTAAAAAATCATTGCTCATATTATATAAATATGTAAGATTGTTTAATCTACCCTAACCGTCTCGCGCGATATAAACGAATTTCACGCGGGCGAAGCCGCGGGTGGATAGCTAGTATTATATAAATTAGTCCAAAAGTGGACGTCTTTCGGCTAAGATTTTAATGAAAATATGACTTTATAAGATGAAAATGATATTAGATTAGACTATTGATATTAATCAGTCAGTATTTAATATTCTGACTGACTGATATTCAGGTAAAGCCGGTTGAACTAGTAGAACAAAATTATATTGGAAATTATAAAGGCCAGGAAAATGACATTTCGACTGCAAGAATGTCACATATCAAGTTAGATGATCTTTGTACATTCCCTCATAGCACACCTCTTCTATAAAAGTTTAAAATTAAACTTTTAAACTATTTCTTTCTATATTAAATAAAATGTTTTTAACAGACATGATTTATGTTTTTCATCAAACAGTATCATAAGTTTAACAAAAGCAATTTATTTCACTAGAGACACAGATGTGTGAGCAACTTTGAAATTGTTAAAAAATAGTATTTTCAACTTTGTATCATTACTGTACAACTTTTGTTAAAAGTTTGAAATTTTTTCTTAAGTTTACCGAAGGGATTTAAAGTCGCAATAATTTTTATCTCGCGGTTGTAAGCGTATTCTTTTAAATAATTAATACTCTCGATAGTCGTACTTGTTAAGATACCTTTTTATATATCCTGTTAATTTAAGTTTATAAAGCCTGTCAAAGTAACTGGTGATCAATACCATGGCGATGTGGTCAGATAATTCTGCATCATTCTCCCGGCCTCCTGAGGCCAGGAAAATGATGCAGAATGACTGGGCCTCCGGTCTCACACTCACCAACGAAATACGACAACAAGAAGGCTATCATTATCAGGATGGTCTTCTGTGTGAGGGTAGTACTGCCCCGGTCGTACCGGCCCATTTTTGAAGAAATCATCGTGGCTTTACTACCTGTTGACATTCTAGAATTAAACTCACATAAACTGATTTTATTTTTTAATCTACTAATCCTGACCATTTTGCTCAGTCGTATGTGTACAAGTGAGCTTAATTCTAGAATGTTTATTCTTTTAGCTTTTCTGCATCAACCTTCTATCTTCATTACTTACCTAGTCATAGTAGACTTACCAGTAAAATGCATACATTTTGGTAATTTAAATGATCATTCTATTACCACATGTTCTCATCAACATTTTTTTCTTGTCTTTTCAAGGTGTCTTAAAGTTAGTAGCGAAATGTGTAATATTAAAGACTATGGTTGCTTTCCATTATATCATTCGCACCTCCCTAGTAATATAATTGTTTTCAGGTCACGCCAAGTCAAAATACTATAAATAATATGTCAGGACACTTAAAATCTGACAACTTACTTGAGAACTTTAGTGCAGAATTCCATAGGTAAGTAAGTATTCCTTACCATATTCCTTACCATCTACAAAACATTCTCGTTCCATGAATAGATTCTAGTCTATAAGTGCCAATCGTTTTCAGCTAGCAAAATACACTTCGTGTAAGAAATAATAACATCTACTACAAATATTTCCTTGCAGGACAGGATGCGAAACCATTTCACAAGGACACATCGATTGATTTGATGTCAAAGATTTAGCAACACGAATACTTACCAACACAAGTAAAAGTTAAATATGGGATGATGAAACGATGGATTTACTTCTCAGGAAATTATGACAAATTGAACTTTGTTATGCAGAGAAAAGCTGTTTCAAGAGAATTATTCTTAAATCAGACAAGTTTAACAATTGGAGTCTGTCTGCCTCTATCGGTAACCATCAACATCCAAAACCATCAAAAAAGTTTACACAAGCATCAATAAACATCGAGTACTAAAATGTTGACCAAAAATTACCTTCTATATACACAAACATCTAAATGCGAGCATTTACTTTACCATGTTGCTTGTCACCTATAGCTTAAACCGTCGAAGATTATCTGCAAAGTTCTGGTAACTAAGTGTCTGCTACTTTACTGCACACGCCAGGATTAGGAGTGGGATGGTTACAAACATTTGAAGATAGTTCTTAATTTTATCCCGACTAGTTTCTTTTAAACGTTTACCTAGCTAAAATACAGTAAGTGGATTTATGTATATTAGGAAAGAGTTGTCGACTTTAACCCATTACAAGAAATCGTCTTTACAAAGAATAGTCAACTATAAATAAATAATAATAAATATTTCGGACATTTTAGACACAACGCCATCTGGTCCAAATCTAAGCTAAGCTTATACTCACATATTATAGGTAATAGACAACTGTTATAAATACATAAACATACTTTATTTGTAAAACACACATATTATACATAGAAAACACCCAAAACACAAAAAAAAAATTGTGTTCCAGAAAAATTTGGTCCGACCCAGGAATCGAACCCCCTCAAGCACAGCAGTCGCATACGCTACCACTACGCTACCGAAGCATTCAAACTGGTGATAAATGATGATAAGCACTTACATACTTATACTGTTTCGCAAATAGAAATTTACCTTCAATGCGTAAGGTTGCCTGGAAGAGATCGCAGTCTGCGATAAGGTCGCCTATTGCACCACTGTTTTTATTGGATTGGATACTACAGTGTATCTTCTGTATTATTTTTCTTCTTTAAGTACCATCTCCATCACGGAGGTAGGCGACCATATGTCTGTATCTGCCCCTTGCTTCGGTCATGCGAATCAATGTTTCTGTGCTGTCCGCCTTCACCTTCTGTATTATGGTGTGCAAAAAAGAGTACCTACCTATCTATCTATCTACAGCAATTGAAAAATCCACAACATACCTTCCACAGATACCGATTAGTAAAATATCCACAATAATTACCTAAAATTATATTGCTTTTGATTATCACAAACATCTGTTGGCTATAACAGATACATGTCATCCTAAAGACCATGTGTCATCTCAAGCCGACGTCGTATCAACTCATCTAAACATGCTTCATCTGGCATATGACAAATTAATTAAGAACTACATTTATCACCTGTTATAACGCTTGACAGCTGTTATCTCAATGAGGTGGATGTCAATAATTGTTGGCTCAAATGGCCCAGATACGGCTGCTTAATATCAATGAGGGTCGGGGAATTTATTCTGATGTGTTTGTAGCAACCGTCGGGACATTACTTGATGGAGGAAAAAGTGTATTCAACTGAAACCATCCATATTATATGAACTCTATAAGAATACTTTATAACATTTGTTTATTATATCTTACTTCAATACATATTATATAATAAAGTCCTTTGTCGCGTCTGTCTTTAAATAATAATATAAATAATAAATATTACGGGAATTTCGCGAAAAACTCAAAATAAATATAAAAAAATATTTCGGACATTTTACACACAACGCCATCTAGTCCCAAACTAAGTAGAGCTTCTATTACTAGACAACTGATATAAATACATAAACATATTTTTTTTTGTAAACACATACATATTATATAAATAAAAATACCCAGAATCCGAAACAAATATTTGCGGATCAACACAAAATATTGGTGCGAGCCGGGAACTGAACCCGAGACCTTGATCGGCCATCGGATTTTATACCCATATAATCTAAAGCCTGAGGAAGGACATAGGCTACTTTTTACCGCAATAACCTAGTTAGTTTATTTCAATAATGGGTGGTAGCTATATGTATAAATTTATTTAGATAAAGAACAAGGATCGTGGTGATATCACATCTCGATAATAAAAGTGATTAGTTTATGATCATAAAGTTAAAATATAAAGTAAAATTATTTTCGACTTAAAGGCGTGTTTGTTTAGTTTTTTAAAACTATTGTTTATTAATGATTGATTCTCCGAATATGACATTAAACTAAAGGTTTATGTTTGATTCCGTGTGGTGACGGATTAAGAATACAGAGTGTCACCACCCCTATTCATCCCGCGGGTGTCGTAAAAGGTGACTAAGGGTTAAACTACGCAAGATAACATCAATGCAAAGAGAAGGAAAACTTGAAACCAACCCTACGCCAACCCGTCTGGCGAGCGTGGTATAATAGGCCAAATCCTCCTTTCTAAGGAGAGGCCTATGTCCAGCAGTGGACTGTTGAAGGCTGTTGATGATTGATGATGATGATTATGTTTGATGATTGAAATTTAGAAACAAAGTCTAAGTAGTGTTAAATAAAATAAGAAAATATTTCATAGATAAAGAAATTCGTTTAATGAAAACAACAATGGTACAATACAAACCTATACATTAGCCTTATTCTTTTAATAAACTGAACTTTTTTTTTTTTTTTTTTTTTTTTTTTTTTTCCCTCCTGGCGACCGAGTGCAGGTACTTTCCGAAGCAACCATGCCCGGAAAGAACCTGCGTCAGTCGGAAGGTAAGGGTCCCGTGCTGCCGCACTGCCCATTCGCCGATGACCGGCTGAAGCGCCTCTACGGTGGCGAAGCCAGCACGTGGAGTCTCCAGCCGGACCGACCAGCGATCCATCGTGGCTCGGTGAGCGGCTTCGCGCCACTCGCGCACGTCCTCGGGCGGAGGTCCAACTCCACCACTCTCCGCCCGGTAGTTAGCCACTCGCCGATAAACGTCGGCGAGCACTTCCGCCTCCTCCGACACACCACCCCGCCGTAACCCCCGGTGGGGTGGCGTCCGGCCCCCCCCGCCCCATCATCTTCCCGACGAGGGGAGTCCAGGTATGAGGCGTACTGGTAAGGTTGCCAATTACAACCCTAGCAGTACGCCACCCTGGATCTGGCCAGTAGGTCCCATTTTTTACGCACCGGGCACTCGGCACTGAAAGCGTTATGGTCAGCGACTTCCAGGCCTTCGTGCTGGCAGTTACAACATAGCGGAGCCGTTCCCAGTTGCCAGTCTGGACACTTCGCTTTCATGTGGGGGCCCCCGCAGTGGCTGCATTTTTCTACTTTTTCAGTACAGAGCCGTCTACCATGTCCGAATCCCAAACAAAGGGAACATTGGACAAGAGGCGACTGATCTTGAACCCTGACCCTCTGCAGGTCTATGTAGACGCTCTGTCTGTCCTGCAGCCTGGTCCATAACTTCGGGGAGACCCTGAGGACTACATGGTGAGTGTGAGGATTACGGGCCCTCTTTTTGAAGAGCACCTCTACATGTTGCTCTTCACTGCTAAGGCCATCGAGTAACTCTTTATTCTGGTTTTTTAGGCACGTAATGATGTCTTCATCGGTGTTGCTCTTTAAGACATCCTTCAGGATGACAAGGGGATCCTTATTCCTCACATCCTCCACGCTGAGCAACTCTTTGGCGCTGGCTAGCCGTTGCTGTAATCTCTCCCTGCCTTCTTCTGTACGGCACCCTAGGACAACTTTTTGGTCCTTTGCCTTACGGACCCTGTCTACAGTCACCCATCCCTCCTTGGCGTTAACTGTCTTTCTGACGTGGTCAAGGACTTGCTCGCTGGTTTCCTTCTTGTTTGTGGAGGTTACGATCACCGAGTGGAGCGCGGTGTTGCTTTGAATAGGAGCTCGTGTAACTGGACAACTCGACACCGCACCAGAGTAGGTGAGCCTTTCAGCTTGCAGCTGGTTAGCCTGCAGTGTTTCCTGCATGCTGTCCAGTTTCTCGTTGTTAATTACGAGAAGGCGACTGTGCTCCTCTATCGCCTTTTTTAGTGACTCCGTTTCGGTGGTCGTGACTCCCACCACTTCTGCCGCTTTTTGTATTGCAGGTGGTACTACCTGCCTTGACGCCTCCGCCTCCTTCACCAGCTGGTAGAGGTGATCGATGGCGTTTAAAATACCCTGCTTTAGGTCTGTCTTGAGGTTGCGTGATTCACCCACACAAGACTTCGCTCTCTGAAGCCAGACCTTGGCTTGAGCAGTTCTATTAGGCGTCTTTGCCGAAACCGATTTCGGCCCGGGCGGTGTCGCGGTTGTTCCCGTGGATGATCTGCTGTCCTTGGGGGGCGCAGTTTTGGGTTTAGGTTTAAGGGGAGCAGTGGATGTCGTCTCTGTGCTACGAGAGGTGGAAGGGTTAGGGTCTGTCTCACCGGCCTCCTGTTCCTCTGTACTAAGTCTTACACTAGTTGTTGAGGAGGAGGGGCCAGCCTCTTCCCCAGAGTTCAGAGGGCTTTTATCGGTTTTTGTCTCTGGTTTTTTAATGGGTGTTCTTATTCCGATCATGTTTTCTGTCGGTCAGTTAGTCTTCGTCAAATTTAAAAATGAATATACTTTTGTAAAAATATAAATGTAAACAATTTTTTAATAATAGGAATTTTTGCTCTAACCAGAGCGTCAATGAACAGTCAAAACTACTCCCTATAAACTATGCTGTCTAGTGGGACGTAAAATCCCAGTCTTAATACTAAAGTTTTTATAAGCTAATTGTATTGTCAATAAGACTTGTACAATGCGTTAGTTATAATTTTACTAAAACTAATATTTAAAAATGAGTAAAGTGATAAAGTGATAAATTTTCTCTATGTAGAGTCGTTTTAAACTCTGCGCTGCAGAGTCGTCGGTTAAAGGGTGTATAGGCCCCTGGTCACTAGGTTTTTATAACTAAATTTTTCAATTTTATTTTTGACTCTACGTAGAGTCGATCTAGTAGTAGATTCTAATAGCACTCTGCGAGCCTTACTCAATGAGCCCAAACTCGACTCACTTATCTCAAAGGGTTCCGGAGATACAAGGGATCGAAAATTTTCAAGATGGCCGCCGCTTTTTAGTAACATCGGGATTTCTCACGAACTAACAGCTTGAATTTGGCCGTGCTTGGTATCTCCGTATTGGTCCCGGCAAGACGCGTTCGAATATTGAGGTTTCAGGCTGAAAACATTTTGAGTGCTGAAATTTCCTGAAACCTATCCGCGATGTTAGGCCTGGTTATACCAGTTACCCAGAAAGAAACCGCGATTCTCTGCGACCTCCGGTTCAGGAGTTATAAACAACCAAAGTCTCGTTGTGACAGTTGAGAACTGTCAATGTCGATGTTTGACAGGCTGTAGAAATCCCCCCTGAAGTCGCAGATACCCGGTATTTGGGCTTTTCTGGATCGCCTCGACCTACTCTGTCGACCTATGTGGTTTTCAGGCCTGCAAAAATCTTGGTCCTGAAAAAGCCTGAAACCCAGGGAGCAGATTTTAGAGGACCCCCCAAGCACCCTAGTGAAAACCGCGTCTTCCCACGACGCACCAGCCCAAAGATACAGGCGTCCAAACCCCGACTCTGACAGTTCGGAACTGTCAAAGTCCGATTTCAAACGCCGATAAAACAGCAGCCAGGGGTCGTAGAAAGACCGGGTTTCAAATGTGCCACTTGGCTCGACCTCCCGCAGCCCCCTCGTGCACTTTCAGGCTGAAAAAACTTTTCCGCCTGAAAGCGCCTGAAACCTAGTTTTCAGGGAAGACAATTATATGGGGCAGCTTTCCACGCAAACCCGGAGTTTCTATCTTAATTAGGTCAAAAGTTATAACAATTTTAAAAATTTTCAAATAAAAACAAAATGGCCGAAAAGGTCCAAATACTTTGTTTTAAAAGCTATTTGACCCTAGTTTGGACCTAAGTAAGCTTAGATAGGTATAAAAAACACAATATAGCCTTAAAAAACTAATTAAATCTATTTATTATCTATTTATTGATGAAAAACATAAAAAATTCGATATCTCCGTCAATAGTCAACCAAAAATTTTGGAAAAAATGTCTAAATTAATGTTAAATCTAGGGCTTTAAGACTGTAAATTAAAATTTAAAACTTTCTAATTTTTTCAGTAAAATTTTTCAAATTTTTCGAATTTTTCGGTTTTTCAATTTTAATTCTTAAACTACTGGATCCAAAATTCTGTAATCTTGCAGGAGTCTTCCTCGAGCTAGCGCGCAACAACGAGCAGTTGCAGAATGTCGATAGGTAATATAGTACTAAAGTTATAGTTGGTCAAATTTTCAAATTTAAAAAGTTAATTAAAAATAAACCTTATGTCCAAAAATTTTTCTTTTTGCAGGAATCTGCTTCGTCTGTAGAGGAGAAGGTTCGTGCCAATTTTCAGCTTGCTGGGATGCGCCGTTTAGATTTTCAGCACCACGTGGTTTTCAGTTTTTGCTGAATAACTCTGGAACCGATGTTGGTTTCAGGTGACTGATCTTGCTGAAAGATGAAGGACGTGGAGGACAAGGATTTAAAATGATAATCCTCAAGCGTATGGATGTCAACCGGGCATTCATTAGAAACCTTAGGTCGACATCACAGGCGAAGGTGGGGGGCGCCCTGCCTCAACCGCTCTCTGTTTCGGTTCGCACTCAAACAAAAACCAATGCTCTGAACCATGACAAAGTTATTACTTTGTCCTGGATCAACAATTATTTAAGACAGTTAGAAAACGGGAGTGCAAGCGAACAAAGGAGACCGACAGTCGGGATAGGCTTAGTTTCAAGAAAGAAAAATATTAATTCGGAAACAAATGGGGAAAACAGAATAAAAATCGAAAGGGAAAGTGTCTTAAAATACTGCACAAAAATAAAGCAAGGATTAGTTAAAATAAACACGGATAAAACTTAATATGTTTAAATATATATTGCACATATATATACTTAAGCATATATATATATATAAATAGTATAAAAATAGTAAATAGCAAGCAGTAAAATAAGAAAATAAGTATAGTAGTTATAAACGAACATCCTAGTAAATAATGACCAAACAAATATAAAAAACAGTAAATTAGGTAAAATGTTAAAGTACTATAAAATAGAATAGGCAAGAAATGGTACAATAGTAGTAATATAAAGATGTAACATACATTAGTAAGATATTATTAAGAAATGACAAGTGAATTGTAAAATAAAATCTGTACCACTTAAAATATAGGAAAGAAGAATAGAATGTAATTAGTTTTATAACTAGTTTTAACACAGTGTGAAATTGTCTTCCCTAGACTAAATTGAAAGACGAACAACTTAGTAAATAATATGCTAAAATAAATTTGTAATAGATAATAAGCTAAGTAAAAATGTTTAAGTACCATAAAATAGAAAAAGTAAAAAATTGTATAAAAATAGTAACAAAAATTGTAATATATATTATTAGTAGGAAAAGAAACATAGAATTGTAATTAGTCTTAAGATGAGTTTAAATACTGTTGTAAATTTATTTCCCCCTGTTTAAAATTTAAAGTTAATAAATAAAGTAACAAAAGAAACATTAGTAGTAGATAGAATAGTTTTCGAAAGTGGGAATCCCACCCACAGAATGAATGAGCGGAGACGCATAAAAGAAAGAAATAGTATGAGGCATAAAAGTGCGAGAGGCATAAAAGATCGACAAGTGTGATACAGAGAATTAGATAAATAAGGGCGCAGATTATGTTTGCGGTTAGTCTGAAAAAAAAAAAAAAAAAAAAAAAAAAAAAAAACCCCCGGTGGGGTGACGGTCCATGATGATTTTTCACACATTAAAAAAAAAAAAAAAAAGGGGTGGTGTGTCGGACTCGAACCGACTAAAACCACACGGTGTGACCCTCTCTGCGCCTTTGTATTGGAAGGAGTCCAGGGAGGGGATTTCCTTCTGGACTCCAACCGGCGCCTGCCCGCACTGTTGCGGGCACCATCTCACAATTTACTCTCTAATTAGGCAACGTCCGGTCACACGCGGACGTCGCCCCCTCGCGGTTGGCCTCTACTGCGGACGGACGGGAAACCCGTCCCGCCCATCCGCGGCCACTCTCAGGGCGGCATGAGACGCAGGTATGCGCGCCTCCGCCGCCCGGAAAACTGAACTTGACTCAAGGTGGCAGATTCAAACCCCGTCAAGAACCAAGTAGATCTACTAACAAGTTTACACAGCTATCGTATATCAATAAAATTTAAAATAAGATATTATTTCGACTCACTTTTAAATTAACTAAAGTACTGCAAGTTCTTTGTACTACAAGTACAAAGAACGATGCACCCACAATATGCTATTTTTATTCCACAAAAACATTTTCGCAATAAAAATATATCACACAAAGTTGCAAGTCACAGTAACCAGAACTTACTGAGATTACGGATGTATAAAAACGCTAAGTTATATTTCAGTAAGAGGTCCACTGAGGTTTAAGCTATAATTTATAGCTACTAATAATTATAATCATTAACGACTGTGTTACTGATTAGCAGGACAAATTTGATTTCTTAAGTTTAGAAAAAAAAAATAACTACCTTTGATAAGTGTGGTATTCCAAGACTTGTGTGGTATTTGAAAACTTAACAATTCAAGTTCAAAAATATATTTTTTCATAGGCCCCAAGAGACACTCAAAAACATTAATGAATCTACCACCATCGGAAAATTGTAGGGCCTGCATGGAAGAACTGGCGAAAGAAATTCGTGGGCTATAATCTTTACAAAATGTATAATTGTATTACAGTTTTTATTGTAAAGGCAGCCTGCAAAAAAGTCGTTATAAATAAATAAATACTGTATGATAATAGCAACCCGACAGACCAGTCACCACAAGTAGTACTCGAGGTGAGTGAGAAAGAAAATAGTCCAAAATACAACAACGATTTTAAGTTTCTTGAAGGTGTCTATAGGTGATTGCAGTCACTATCAACTTAGTATTCTACAAAATAAATCTATTACTTGAGTCATTGTAGACAAATTATACTTTAAATTCTGACGTGTCCTCAACTCTACTTTCAGCTATTACAGACCAGATATCTATGACGTAAAAAAGCATCTCACTTGGTCACCATAATGTCGGGTCCCATGTTGCCTGCAATCTCAATGAGAGTAGTTACCCTCACTTTTGAATTACAGTCATGCTTTACATCAGGCAGAGTAGATCCACCTAGGCAGTGGATGAATAAAAAATAAAAAATCGTATTAGTAAATCCCTGATCTAGTGTTGTGAAAAAAAAACAAAAATATGTTCGCCATTTTATAATATTAGTAGTCAGCTACGTTTGTAGTGGATCACCGACCTGTGGTCCTCCCAAGTTAGCAATGTTGGACTTGCAAACTGTCACTTAGACTGCGAATTTCTTTGTGTAACAAACAAGTTATTGTTAATTATTACTGTATTTTGTCAAGTTTTATTTAATAAACGTCGAACAGATGTTGAATCAGTTTTCTTTATACTTTTCCGATCTAACATGCTGTTGGGTCATTTGATAGAATATAACTAGTATGTAGTATGGTATGAATGTTTCCATACTAATAATATTATAAATTTGAAAGTACCTCTGTCTGTCCGTTAAACTGCCACACCTATTTCAGTGTATTGGTGTGTTGGCATGGAGATATTTTAATTCTTTAGACATTATATTTGGTCAGGCAGTCTTGTATGAGGATATTATTATTATATTACTAGTAATCCCAAAACCCAAAACAAGTCCAGCAGTGGACTGTTGAAGACTGTTGATGATGATGAATCCCAAAACCAAATCCAAAAGAAAAAACTCCAAAAACTGTTTTTTTAAGGCGCTGTATTACTGCAATTAAGTAGATCCTTAGTTGGTGTATACTGAGGCCAATTAAGAGGTCTTGGATTTAAATACCGTGTCGGGCCAAAAGTGTTGGTGGGATTTTCTTAAAATAAATTCTTAACAGTCCGGAGTATATAACTTTGGCGTGTTTCACACCCTGGTCTCCAATAGCACGTTAAACTGTTTGTCCCTGTTGTGATTAGAATCTGATACTAACAAGTAGCTCAACCTTTAGTTCGCCTTTAGGATTTTGGCGGTCCGCTGCCAGTAGCTTCGTGAACAAACTGGTATTTAGGTTAATTGATTGATGGCGGTAGTAGCCGGCTCCAAATAATCTTCAGAATATTGCAGATCACAAGAAAGATGAAGTCAGTCCATATTTTCCACTTTGCCACACTTATTGATTCACCTAGTTTTTATATATCTTCTACTTATAGAATCATCTTGCTAATTCTCCTATTTTCCCCATACTTTCCAAGTAAATGTACAGTCTCAAGTAATGCATAAGTAGCTAAATAGGATATTAACCAACAATAAAAGCAGTGCTACCTCTCCCTTATGCACTTACAAACACTTCTCTCTAACCGCAAATAAATTTTCTTGAAACAATATGATTCCCATGCGATTCAAGTTCAAAGTTTTACCTTTTGTTTACTCTGTGGCTTAATCTCCTACGGTACGGTCTTGGTATGTGTATGCAACTTGTTAACATACCCTTGACGCAAAAGCCCAGTTACTTGTGAATGCGGTTGTTTAGCGAGTGTAGAAAACTTTTAACTTGAGTTCCTTAAGTATCCTTTTGTTTTGACTGCTTTGATGATGCAGTAGTAGCATATAAATATAATTATGATTGTTGTGCTGTAGACTAGTTTTTAATACCCGAATCAGGTTAAATGTTTGTATCATCATCATCAGCTCATCTCAGTCCACTGCTGGACATAGGCCTCTTCCATTGCACACCACTTTGATCGATTTTGGGCTTCTCGCATCCAGCTCCTGCCAGCCATCTTGCACAAATCGTCACTCCACCTGGCCTGTGGGCGTCCTACATTACGTTTACCGAGACGCGCTCTCCACTCCAGAACTTTTCTACACCTACGGTCATCAGTTCTGCTTCTAATATGGTCAGCCCACTGGCACTTTAACTTGCTAATCCGGTGGGCTATGTCGACGACTTTAGTTCTCTGACGGATTACCTCATTGCTGATACGATCCCTAAGAGAAACGGTGAGCATAGCCCTTTCCACAGCACGCTGAGCAAATTTGAGCTTGTGGACCAACCGCACCGTAAGTGTCTACGTCTCGGCTACGTACATATGTCATGACAGGTATGTCTGTATGACCCACAAAAATATGTTTCGGTATTTGGGTTAATTCTACCTATTATACTAATATAATAAACGGGTAAATTTTGATTCAATGTTTGTTAGTTTATTTGAATTAATTGCGTCTGCGTAGTGTCTGTACATTATGATGTAAAAATATTTTATTTTATTGATAACTTTATTTTGATTTTTCTTAGAATTTACTTCTTTGAATTTAGAATTTAATTTCTTAGAATTATTTAGATTTATTCTTATTTGGTATAAGAAAATGAGTTTTTCTTAAAACTCCTAATGGAAACTGACGCTTAACATGAAGATACATTAAACTATTTAAAAGTAACTTATTCACTTTATTCTTGTCCTTTCTAGAATTGTATTTATCTCAGGGCTGTCAGTATATTCCAGACTTTAGCGTTTTCTATCTAAAACCCTTAGTTCGTTCGAATTTAAGTGTTACGATAATAAATGAGCAAAAGTCCAATTAATTTGAAGACGGGTTTTGCACTTTCACTTAAGTACCTATATGGTTAGGTAGGGGTAGGCTTTCCAAAACCATTTAAGCTAAGTGTACACTGACTCTATACTGGAATATACTAAAAATTTACAAATAGTTTTTTGTTTTTTTATTTCAGACATCTTACACACAACATCATCTAGTCCCAAACTAAGCAGAGCATGTACTATGGGTACTAGACAACTAATGTAAATACATTACAGTTTTTTGGTAAATATACATATGTACATATTATACAAAGAAAACACCTAGAATCCGAAACACATATTGTGGATCATACAAACATTTGGTCCGACCCGGGAATAGAAACCAAGACCTCTTGATCAATGCTTTCGGCGGTCGATGCTTTCGGCGCGGCCGATTCTTCTGGTGGTAAAGTGGTGGTGGACCAATAAAGGTAATCGCACACTTATCTGAAACGAACGCGTCGAACAAGCCGAACGAAACGAATTTTAGAATTCTTTATATGCAATCTCATGAAACCTCGCAGACTAACCCGCGTCGAATCGTCCGCATATGTAACAACCCCAGAAACCTAGACGAATTCGGATGATGTCATAAAATTCGGCGCGTATTATGCGGTCGCCTCGATCGATGCGCTCGCATTCTAACAATTGCGTATGACAGAGTAACACACGACTACTATTTCTTGAAATGATTTCTTCGACGCGGTCAATGCTTTCGGCGCGGTCGATTCTTCCGCTGCGGATAAGTGTGCGAGGCGTCCTTGACTTCGATTCGTTCGGCGCGTTGGGCGCGGATAAGTGTGCGTTCACCATAAGTGTGCGAGGCCTCCTTGACTTCCATTCGTTCGACGCGTTCGGCTCTGATAAGTGTGCGTTCACCATAAATCACTACGCCACCAGTGAAGTCGTTTATTCCTGCAGAAAGAGTTAAAGTAGTTATTAATTACAACAATAGTTTAGAAATTTATACGTTAACAAAATAAAATGTATTTCTCCGTAGAGAGTTCTGCCCGTTCTTAATAATCACCTGTCGTGAACATCGGCCGCTGTCAAAATGTCGTCTTTATGTTCTAGTATAAATGACATGAGATTTAGAGGCTTTATACTGGGAAAGATTTACGTCCTCTAAATGTATTTTGGGCTTGGAGCTGACATCGATCGAGATGGTAAAACATTTCAAACCACAGCAAAAGTTTTAAATATCATATTTATTCACATTAAAATTTTGTAGTTTTGAACTTCCAGAGTAAAAACTTAGTTGTAAAAGGCTGGACGAAATTTATCTTAAAGTTAAGCCGTGGAGATTCAACGAGTGGTTTTATTTCATACGTTTTTGACACGTAGTTTTCAATCCCAAAATTTAAAAATTTAAGAGGAGGAGTTTCAAAATTTAAAGATCGGCATTCTTTTAACTTTCTAAATTTTTCTTCGGCGTGAGTAATACGACAGAGAACCAAAGTCATCGACATAGCCCACAGGATTTGTAAGCTGAAGTGGCAGTGGGCTGGCCATATATGCTGTAGAACCGATAACCGTTGGGGTAAACGGGTTCTTGAGTGGAGACCGAGTCTCGGCAAACGTAAAGTACGACGATCACAGGCCAGGTGGAGTGATGATTTGTGCAAGAGGGTTGGCAGGAGCTGGATGCGAGAAGCCGAGGATCAAACCAAGTGGTGGTGGTTTACGTTTGAAGTTAGTTATTAAGGGCTTTACTGCAGAACCACAGCTACATTAAACATATTTCACTTTTCTCTAATTCGTCTGCACCCCGCTACACTAAAGGCAAGCTCATGCTTAGAGTGTGCTCTATATATGTATATCACTTATAGTACGGTGGTGACAGATTAAGAATACAGAGTGTCACCACCCTTATTCTAACCGCGGGTGTCGTAAAAGGCGACTAAGGGATAAACTACGCAAGACAACATCAATGCAAAGAGCAGGAAAACTTGAAACCAACCCTACACCAACCCTTCTAGCCAGCGTGGTATACAGCGCAGCATCAATTCACTAGGCCGCTGAAGTGTGTGTAAGGCGGTTCACACACTGCTCCGCTCTCCGTCGCGTAGCGCGAAGTGGCAGATTTTAATATTGTATGCAAGTATAGAAAACACGCCAGGTCCAACACACCGAACACGCGCCACGGCGCGGGAGAGCGTCCCGCTAGCAGATTCAGCCACCAGGCGCGTATGCGTGGGGCGGAACGCATCAGTAAACACTGCGCTCTACGGTATCGCGCTTGTTTTCGTGCTTTATGGACTTGTTCACGATGGATCTATATATATAAGAAATTGAACAACGCACAACAATTTAGGATATGAAATGCAAAGAATACAGACGTCGAGGACCAAATGGAAAGTAACCTGAAGTTTGGTGCGGGCCGCGTACAAAGCCGTCAGGCGCGGAAGCGTGGTAAAATCTGCTCCTCCGTCGCCCCGCGCGGGATCTGCTGCCCCGTGCCTACACGCCTGTGCGCGTCCCTAGTGTGTGAATCGCCTTTCCATGCTGTATTGTCTGCACTCACAATGAAAATGGTGATCACTACTTTCAGATTTTAGTCATGCTTTCCATCAGGCAGAGTAGTCACTTTGACAAGCTTCAATATATTTAAACATACATTCATTAAAGCCAGAGGCAATTAAATGTATGGTAGATTTTGCTTTTTATCGAATTTTTTTAAGAAATATGGTGCTTTTTTAATCTATATTTAAAAAAATATATATGATACTTAATTTGAAAAACTTCTGCAAATATCAATTACATTTTGACACCAATGGTAGGGTTCTTACTTACCATTATACCACTATACCAGAAAAACAACTCAACCAAGTCTTTACCCTTAGTTGAAGATGTTTAATGGGGTATTGGTATAGAGTTAGATGAGTAGCATTTACCGACTACCAAATAATAATAGTTATAACAGTCTGTGTAAATTTGTTTATTCTCCATAGCTTCTAAATTACTGAAACAATTTCAATGAATGAGGTGTCAATATATACGGAAAAAAAAAATTGGGTAACATCATCATCAACAGCCTTTAACAGTCCACTGCTAGACACAGGCCTCTCCTTAGAAAGGAGGATGCTATAAATATATTTTATTAAGACTGTATGCAAAGTGGGTTTATAATTTTTAACTTTTTCTTGTGAATTTAAATGAAAACAGAATTTCCGTTCAAGCCAAGGGGGACAATGTTGAGCGACACTGAAATTTTCCATTCAAGCCGCGTCAGACAATGTTGACAGCGCTCCACTCTTTAAAAAATGTAAATCACTAATAAGGTATTTTGAGATATTAAAAATAAAAATTGGCCAAGTGCGTATCAGGCTACGCATAGAATACGGTTCCGTAGTCACCCATAATGGTAGGTAGATTTCTAATCGTGTCCAATAGCCAATTGTTATGTTAACTTATTATTTCTTTATTTTTGTACGAAGTTTTCCGTTCATTTTACAAGTTAGATCCCTAAAACTCCTAAAATAAGAAAGGTATCGAAACTGCTATAGTTTTCCTTGAAAGTAAAATATTTTGGCTCAGTTTTTTTCAGCCAGCCGTTTAGCTTTTATTAGGAGGGGGAGGGGGGGAGGCGCGTAATGTTGTGCGATGCGTAATAACTAATGATAATGGCTCAAAATCATCGTGTGTTAATTAAATCACGTTGTTTAAGTATATATGAAGGCTAAATAGTGAATAAAAACAATGTGTAAAAAATTATAAAAATTAGGATTTTTACTTGGTTTGATAGCGTATATAAACATCGCACAACATTGACCGCGTTGGTAGTGAACGTGTTAGGGCGTATTTTTTTTTTATATCAAAGACAAGCTTATGTAACTAATATACGAAGTATATAAACGAAATATCTGTATTCCTTCTACCTTCATTTAAGACAATAGTTATATTGAAACCATTCCCATTAACTTGAACCTTTATCCGGTACACCAAGACTTTGGTCACCAAATAATTATATCTTTCCGGACACGTCCTTTAATAACAAGAAGACAAAATAAATTCCGTTGTTTTCATTTCACATTTGCATATAAAACAGAACATTTAATTGAACCTACAAGTGTGTGTGTTGAATATTAGATGATGTAACTAGATAACCTATAATCTTAAATCCTCAATAGTTGTTGAAAATAACCATCACTCAACTTGTAATTTGAAAATATTAATTTAACTTAAAAAATGTAAAATAAAAACTGGAGCAATACAAAAAAATATATATTAAAGGGCTTTTTATGTATCAAATCAAGGTTCGTAAAGATCATTTAACCGCTCAGGTGGCGCTGGGTTATAGGGGTGCCAGCAAAATTTTGACCTAGAACGACGTTGTGCCTTTTAGTTCCCAAAAAGTTACCTCGTTAAAAATGTTTTATTTCTTTCTATCCCGTACATGTATAATAGATGTCTGCTTTCTACACGTAGCATAGTAGATTCCTTCGTGCTAAAAATACGTCAAAAGTGTCAAAATGTCATCAATCGGTCGCCACGCCGCTTCCAACTGCGCCAAGTGTCGTGGGTTCAAATCCTACATGGGATAACACTTTGTGTGATTCACAATTTGTTAATCTGAGTCTGAGTGTTCTTTGTGTCTGTTTCATATATGTTTGTAAAGTTCTCGTGATACAGGAATTTATATTCCTAATGCGGGAGTTGCTTTTTCAAGAAAAAAAATGCAGCACCTTTAAATGGTCATATTCAATCTCATTCTTCATGCATGAATTATATCAGTCTCTTTCTTCAAATTGTCTATCCATTGTGCTTAATTACAACATAATATTTTTAAAGACTCAAGCAACGGAACTAGACGTACAATATCACAAAACAACATAAAATAAGTTACCTTTAATGAACAAGACAAGTTATTTATCCGAACAAATTATTTTTGCGGTCACCCTAAGGGTTGTACGTTATTAAATATCAAACGGAACGCTCGCTCTCTTCGATAATTTTAGTTTTTAATAACTTCAGTTAAATTAAGAACTAGTAATACTAGTTGCGAAAAGGTCAAATGTAACAATGTAATTTGTTTAGTTATCAGCTTTAGATTAACTTGAAATATTATTTAGGAAAGTTTGATAATTATCGAAATGTCAAAAATTTATTTAGGAATATTTGTTGAAAATAAACTAGTTTACAGTTTCTGAAAGGTGTATTTTTGACCAGTAATAAGTTTTGATAGAATCTGTAATTACTTTTACGGGAAACAACGATAGGTCATACATAGTACATAGTAGGTATACCGTGACTTGGCAAATGTAGTAAAATGGCGGAACGACTAACTTAAGAGATCCGACAGCAACTGAACGCAAAAAGCATCAGACTACTATAACGTATCCATACTAAAACTATAACTCTATCTGCCTTTCAAGTTATTTGCTAAACCGCTACATCGATTTCAATAAAATTTGGAAACATATTATTCTACTTAAAGGTGTAATAAAATAAAATCCAATATTTTTGCTTAAAATTTAAGACTGAAGCTAAGTCAACTAATCACAAAACTGTCAGAAAAGTTTTTAATACGAAATCTCATCTTGGTACGCCATTCCGTGGAACCAGATCGGACTAATAGATAACTAAAGTAATCTATTAAAAAAAATATTTTTATATTACACTCATTATTTAACACGTTAGCCAAAATGTGCTCGGGCAGAGCCGAAGGTCGTAGCACTGTAGCACATTTATAAGTAAATTATTCACTGCAGTTTCATATTAGTACTTTAAACAATTTAATGGTGAGCAAGATTGAAAGTATTTATAAAGCTAATATTTAAATTAAATTAAGACCTGTCAGAAAATTATAATTCAATGTAATTTTAAACTTAACAAAGGCAAAAAGCTTAGATAGACCGTTAGACAATTTAATACGAATTCAATACGAAGAAATATTTTAAATTTGCAATGCTATATTTGTGGGGTTATCGATTCTAGTGAGGTCAACGAACCTAATCGTTGACCTCACTACAATCGTGGCATTGTCTAGAAAAACTTATCTCAAATAATCTTTTAACCAAAAGTATTATTCAAGGTCATTTGAATTACCAAGATAAGCTTGGTGCACAGACTTGAAAACGAAAATTAATATTCAGAAGTACTTTTTTCTTTCTTCTTTTACTTAACGCATCTCTTTTTCTTTTATTTTCGTTTTATTCTCGACCCACAAGGCATAAAACAGAGAAACAATATTAACATTAACAGTAAGTTTAACAACGATGTGTGGGCCTGAACGGGTTACCAACTCAGTAAATGGTACACGGTGTCCTTGCACCGCTGATTTGTAGATGACAGGCTAATTGTAAAATGCGTTATTGTACACAGGACTATTAATTAATATTATTGGTATATTATGTATGTATTTCCAAAAATATGTTTATGTATTTATATCAGTTGTCCAGTACCCATAATACAAGCTCTGCTTAGTTTGGGACTAGATGGCGTTTTGTTTAAGATGTCCGAAATATATATTATTATTTTGAAAGATTTATACACTATTAGCATTAACTCGTGACTTAGGCCGTATTTATTTAATAATTCGTTAATGGTGCATTTCAATATCGTGATACAAGATTTGCACTTTTGCAGTAACTCTATGGTTTAGCATATCTACGATAGATGGCGCTAAAGTAAATTGTTGAATTTTGAAGTAACCACATTCTTAACACGTAGAAGACTACTTCTAAGAATACTCTTTAGTTCGAAAGTAAAGTACCTGTTCTAACCAGGAGTTGAACTGAAACAACACTTATACAAAATCCGCGGACAGATTCTTAAAGAAAACAGAGTTCATTTCCTTTATAATGTCAACGATTTATTTCACCCACAAATCATAAGAGTTATAGCGTCCAATCTTAAGGGTATTCGTTTACTCCACGGGGCATCAAATTTAATGTCTCTATGTTACTAGCTGCTTTTATAGCACATAAAAATGTGGATATCTATACAGATGTATTACTTTTAATACATTTCACTTAGAAATATGTCGTTAAAATTATTGTTTTTAACTACCGTCTTGGATATTACAAAATACGGTAATTATTCCTTGCATATTTAATGCCTGTAATGCATGAGGCATGGTTAAAATGCACCGCACATAATCGCTTACAAAGACTCGGTCGCTTGTTAGTGTGTTGGAAAAATGAGGAAAAAGGCTGTAAGGGATGAGACTGCTGCTAAATGTAGATCATCATGAAAACCTGTAATAGTGCTCTGCTATACATAGGTCTTACTTACTTTAAAAAGTCTTACCTTAGCTCTAGCCAGAAATATTGAAATAGTTTATTTTTTGTACACCTTGTTGTCTTCCGTTGTTTGATTCCTTAGTCAACTTATACAATACTCACGATAAACATAAAAAATAAAATTAAAAGTGTATATTATTATATAATAATAAATTGAGAGAGAACTGCACGGTTGACCCAGGGGTTTGAGCTGTCGCCACGCAGCTCTCTACTGCGCCAAGAGTTGTGGGTTTGAATTTCACATGGGACAACACTTTGTGTGATACACAAATTTATTTATTGTTGTTATATATTTGGATGTTCTTTGCGTCCGTGTTCACGTATGTTTGAATCGCGATACAGGATGACTATTCTTAGTTGTCTTTTCTAAAAAAAGTTTAATCTCAGGACCACTAGATAAACTTGTGATAAACTAATTCTAGTATTTTTGATTTATAAACATTCGTTATATACACTGACTTTGATAGAAGGAGTACAATGTCACATAAATACAAATACGTAATACAATCTATTTAAGGTAAGAATATCACCTATAACTATATTTGTGTCAATCTATTCAATCTATAAAGATTGGTATATATAAGGCGTCATATTTCTCACTCAAAAGCACACAATATTTATATTTCTGTATGACAGTAAACTTTACCGAGAAAAGGTTGACTGTCATTCAAGAAAATAGGCAATGGACTGACAATACATCACTAGTATGTGTTTGTCTGTTATTTATTTTGTTGGTCTTCTGTGTGAGGGTAGTACTGCCCCGGTCGAGTCGGCCCGTTTATGCTTAAATCAGCGTGGCTCCACTAGATTGAAATTTAATTGTTTTATTTAAAACATATCAATAATGGTGCTTGTTTTTTCTCTAAGTATAGGAAGCATACAAGCAGACAGGTAATCTTATGAGTGTGTTGCCACTCTTTAAGTTTCTCTGCCCTATCAACTCTAGGGTTAAGGGGCATTTCTAGTTTAGACGGTTTTTTTTTATAAAAGACAACTCCCGCGTTAAAAATATATCCCAGTGTCACGAGGGACTCTACAAACACACAAGAAACGGACAAAAAGAACCCAAGCTCAGAATCACAATTTTGGGATCTGCACTGAAAGTATTATCCCGTGTAGGATTTGAACCCATAGCACTTGGTGTAGTAGAAAGCGGCGTTGCGACTACTTTAAACCACTGGGTCCACCGTGCAGTCTGTTAGTCAGTATTACTGTTACCATCCTGAGTTCCGACTCAATTTATAGCTAATATAAATAGCTGTCTCCTAAATGTAGATGGCTTCAATTAGGCCGACATCGCACATCATCTGTCCAATCCATGGAAAAATTCTTCAAGAAACACTTGCACCTAAGCTCAATAAACGTATTGTTTGTGGCGTACAACCACAACAAACAGTCCATTAGAATCTGCATATTATAACTGCGCAAAATTTATGGGGTGACGATATTAAACTACATCAGGAAAATGGTCGCTAAATGAGACCGACACATAATGGGTGTGTACCAAAATATGGGGTTAGATTAGTAGCCGTTGTATAGCGAGAGCGAAATAACTAACGGGTCATTAGTGATGGTGTTTTATTCTATATTTGTTATGGGTTCTTGCTGATGTAAAGTTTGACAATCAATCTAGTTATGAATGGCAAAGTAAGGAGCCCTATCTAGTCCTAAACTAAGGAGAGTTTGTATTATGGGTAATAGACAACTGATTTTAATACATACATAAACATAGAAAACACTCAAATTCCGACACAAGAATTTGCGGATGACACATATATTTTGGTCCGACCCGGGAATCGAACCCGAAACCTCAAGTATATCAGTCGCATATGCTCTTAACGCTCCTACTACTATGCGCCACCGAGGCAGTCAAGTAAATAGTATAACAGATTATAGATGAATAGTAACTTAGCTTTAACCATTTTATGTGTTACAAATTACAGAATTTAACAGAAAGATGCAGATTTAACAGAACAGATAGAAATGGAAGTACTCTGAACGATTATTGGTTCAGAGTACTTTCATTATAGTTATTATAATAGTAGTGGTTATAATAATTGATGACTATCTAAAATAATATGGTGGTCGCAGCATCTTAATCAAGAGATTCTAACACAGATGTCACTTTTATGTCCCCCAAAAAAACTTCTATAATTAGGTTAATTTCCAAACGATTAATAAACATATATATTTGTTTAAAATTCCATAATATCAAGCCAGAAAAAATATCCAATCTACAATCAATTGTAGATTTTTTTTAAAACATAAAAGGTATAATAGATTTTATAAAATTCTGCTTCGTGTAGAAACTATATCTAGGTATTTATATATGGCGCAGGAGGCTTCAAGGCATTCAAGGCTTCTGGAACTTGATATTAGATATTGAGTATCGGTTATATTGTAAGCCATACAGAATTAATTAAATGAAAATCTTTCAGCGATATAAATAACCTCTCCTATAATCCCTACTAATATTATAAATGCGAAAGTAACTCTGTCTGTCTGTCTGTTACGCTTTCACGCCTAAACCACTGAACCGATTTTGATGAAATTTGGTATGAAGATAGAACTGAACTTGGGAAAGGACATAGGCTACTTTTTACTGCAATAATCGAGATACAAAGGCCAAAGCTAGGTGATTATAAAAATACATAAATTGTAGATGTCAAAATGTATCACTGTTTATCTCCTGTCAAAACTTCACAGGTTGCTAGGCATAACACACTTGCATGGCAACCATAATGATAGTTTGTTTTGTAAATGACATATAGACCAGTAGACAGTAGACAAGTAGACAAATTTTGAAAACAAATAAAATTATAGTAGGATGAAACCTGTTGGAAAAGGAGGAGAATATTATAAAAATGAAAGGAAAAATAATTTACGGGCGATCTGAGGTCGGGAAGGGGTGGGGGGAGGTTTTCGGGTCCTTTAAGCGGGGCGTGAAAAAGCATCTCACTAAGCCGCCATAGTGTGGGCCGCCATACATTATTGTTTGCATTCGCAGCAAGTGAAGCCCCGACTCTTGGATACTGCTCATGCTTTCCATCAGGCAGGGTAGAGTCACTTTGGATGGCTAAATATATAAAACAAAGGGTAAAAAACGGTTAACTCGATTTCCGGCAAAACTACTATAGAAAAAAATTAAATGGCAAAGTTGTAGGTTATTAAAAGATCTACTACTTTTTAGTTCCGAAGTTTATGACTTCGAACCCTTATAGATTCGCCATATCCGTCTGTCCTTCCATCCGTCCGTCCTCGACTTACCGTCCAAACGGTAAGTGCTAGAAAGATGAAATTAGCTAGAAACTTTGCATGAATATGTATTGTCTTGTTATCTGGGAATCGGCTCACCCTTAACACAAAGAAAACTAACTACCTTGCCTTCTCTTTGTCCACTCTAGGCAGACCTTCGCCTTCTCTCTCTCTTGTTGCTCACTCCTGTAATGCGTTGTGCAATTGCCCTGCTCTATCTCGAACGAGCTCTGTCAAATACCTTGGAGTGCAAATAGATGATCTTCTTTCCTTTCACTTACATATTGATATTCTTGCCACTAGATTGCGCAAACTTATATTTGTATTCAGAGCTCTCAGCAATGTGGTCGACACTCAGGTACTCAAACTCACCTATTTAGCTCTTTGCCAGTCGGTTACGCAAAATTGCATCAAGGTGTGGGGGGGAACACTTATCTCCTAAAGCTGGAGCGCGCCCAAAGAGCTGTACTGAAGGTTGGTTGGAAGCTTGGGTACCGATTCCCCACCACTGAACTATACGAGACCTGCAATGTTCTATCTGTGAGAAAATTGTTTATTTTGAACCTCATCCTTACTACCCACGCAAACACCGAATACGATCCATCTAAATTAGACAACGTTCGTCGCAAATACAACGTTTGTCCCTCGATTTTGGTCAGAACTAGTCTATCGGAAAGATGCTTTTACTTCCTAGGAAGTTACGTATATAATAGACTAAACCAAATTCTAAACTTGTACCCAATGACTAGGTTTGAGTGTAAAAAGACAGTTACTAAATGGCTTTGTGACTTAGACTATGAAGGTACTGAAAATATAATTTGCACATTGAAATAGGGGATCAGCATGTATTTCTTACGTTCATTTTGTATTTTTACACATAAATACTTACTACACTAAACTCTCACTAAGCAGGTGCACATGCACCCACACACAAACACACACACACACACACACACACATACACACACACAACTACTCTCATTATTTTGTAACAGTAGTTAGTTGAAACAGTAATATTGTTGTGACATTTATTTTGTAACAGTAGTTAGTTGTAACAGTAATATTGTTAAGACAGATGATTAGATAAGTGAATGGTGGTGATCACAGTGGGGGCCTGGAGATCTGTCACACAGGTTTCGAACCTAGCTCAGACTCCAGCTCTCAACAAGGTTCAATATCTGTATCTATCTGTATGCATAAAATTGTAACTGTACCTTCTGAGAGAAATAAACAACATTTATTATTGTAATTACGTCGACAAAGTGCTACATTAAAATTATGAAAAATATTTTTTATTTAGAGTTCGTCCCCTACACGTAAAGTGGGGATGTTTTTTTTTCTCGCGGCCACCCCATCATGTGGGGTATCATTATATAGGTCTTTTAAAAACATTAAAGGGTTGATAAGACGATTTTTTGATTTAGGTATCCGTTTGCGAGAAATTCCACTTTAAAGGCCACTTTTTTGGAAAAACAGGACGTCCCCCCCTCTAAAAGCTAAACGGCCGGCTCAAAAATTCGTGATAGTGGTCCATATAATGAACTTTAAATGAAAACTATAACGATTTAGATGACTTTGTTAGTTCAGGAGTTATAGAGGCTTAACTTCTACAATGTGCTTGCTTGGAAAACGTCATACAAAATTAACGCATTAATACGTAAACATAACAATTGTCCATTGGATACAATTTATAATTATTATATAATTTGACTGCACGGTTGGCCTAGTGGTTTAAGCGGTCGCCACGCCGCTCTCTACTGCGCCAAGTGTCGTGGGTTCGAATCCCACGTGGGATAACACTTTGTGTGATTCACAAATTGTTGTTCTGAGTCTGGGTGTTCTTTGTGTCCGTTTCATGTATGTTTGTAAAGTCCCCCGCGACACAGGAATTCATATTCCTAATGCGGGAGTTGTCTTTTTAAAGAAAAAAAAAAAAAAAAATTCACGTACCATTATGGGTGACTGAGAAACCCTTTCCTGTGCGTGGCCTGACACGCACTTGGCCGATTTTTATTTACATAACCTCAAATTATATGTGAAAATTTCAAAAAACCAAGTTTTTACAAATAAAATTATTTTAAAACGAAGTTTTGTGGAAACTTATATTTTTATGTCCCGAATACACTGTAATTTATTTGATTTGAAATATTTATTTTTTCACCCTATTTTGACTTAATATCGAAAATTCACCCGTCAAAATATCTACTTTTTTCAAAAAATTGGGGTGTTTTCTGTTTGATGAAATCTTTACTTTCCGATGGTGTAATCCCTACTAATATTATAAATGCGAAAGTAACTCTGTCTGTCTGTCTGTCTGTCTGTCTGTCTGTTACGCTTTCGCGCCTAAACCACTGAACCGATTGATGAATTAAGAAGATAGAAATGAACTTGGGAGAGGACATAGGCCACTTTTTATCGCGAAAATAAAGGTAGAATAGTTTGAAATAGGGGACAAAAATTTGTGTCGAAGTTCCTTAATATCAAACATAAAATCATGTAAGATTGTTTAAACTACCCTTACCGTGTCGCGCGATATAAACGAATTCCACGCGGGCGAAGCCGCGGGCGGAAAGCTAGTTGTTAATATAATTTCATTATTCTTAGTACACCAATCGATACAAAAATACGTTTCGTTTGTTAAAACATCCTAATGTTTACCATATAATCTGTGAGGATATAAATTCGGATTGAAACTACCCTGTTTCTTTCAAGTATATTGTATAGGGTCATTTTTAAGCAATTTACAATTGATCCAGAATAAAAAATAATTCACCTATCACCCTAAGGAAGAAGTGAAAATTTCAGAAATCCCCCTCTGAGTGCTTGCCTACGCTTCTCAAGGAAGACACATGTCAAAATTCAGTTTTATGCGTCCAGTAGTTTCGTCTGTGCGTTATCTGTCAGTTAATCAGTAATGGAACTGTTTTATATATTTCGATTGATATCACCATTCGTGAGATACTAGTGCCTCGACTGACTCAGTGGAGCAGTGGTAGTTAGTAGAAGAAATATGATGCGTTAGGAACTTGTACCAAGTAAAGATAACCGAGAATCGAACTGAAATCGCTCGCGACATCAACCAACCATCGGTCGGGTCAACCGATTTCTACACTATCCATTTTTATATCAACCCGATCAACAGGATGGTCGGCAGTTGATTCCGACCGTGTAGAAGGCCTTTAACTTCACACTCATGATACACACGCAACTCTCATAAATTTTTACTTCCTCTATGAATACGTAACTAAACATTTTATTCTATATAAAACTATTGTACAGATCTTTTTACATCTTCGGTACAATTTCGCATTGCTTTCCTAGGCTGCGTTGATTCAGTGAAGCTTATCTGTAGTCTGAATAGCTGAAGACGCCTCTCATTCGTATTCAATCTGCAGGCTTATATCCCGTCGCTGCTTTCCATTAGTCTATGCACTGTTAATGTACAATAAGATGGGTAGGAAATGTTCTGACTATTTTCTAGTTTGCAGTAGATGAGTGAATGGATGGGAAGATTAGATTTCCAATTTCATTGGAATCATTGAGCTTTTGTGTAGTTATCTAGTCCTACTAATATTATGAACGCGAAAGTTTGTGAGTATGTGTGTATGTATGTTTGTTCTTCTTTCATGCAAAAACTACTGAATGGATTTGGATGAAACTTTACAGTAATATAGCTTATATATCAGAATAACACATAGGCTACTTTTTACTGCAATAATCGAGATCGTATCACTGTTTATCTCCTGTCAAAACTTCACAGGTTGCTATGCATAACAAACTTGCATAGCAACCATAATGATATACGCGGGTAACACCGCGGGGCGCAGCTAGTAATACATATTGTTGTTGTAAACATCTGTTGGTATGTAACTGGCTAGTGATCCTAACTATTGAGTCTCAAGTTGTGGGTTCGATTTCTACGTTAGACAAATCATTGTGTGATGAGAACAAACAGTTGTTCTATGTCTTGGTATAATAATTTAATCCCTCGAAGCTGTCGCTAGCACACTCACGTACGTTCACGTCCCAGGTCCAATAATACCCCACTCAATAAACCATTCCCCACTTAACACAAACCATAGATGTAGAACAATAAAAATCAAGTGAATTCTGTGCCATATATCTGCACCGCCCCATAACTGTGGCGGACCATTGAGTATAGGGTTGTCACCTACGATTGAATTCTAAATGTTAAAGTGAAATAGTCTTCTATTTTGCACAAAATAATAACAGGTTATTTTTTCTTTTAATGAAAAGCTAAATAAAATCTAATCGATATGTAAAAATATAGATGAATAGAGACATACATACTATTATATATAAACTTTAACTATTGATGATCATAATAACTGAAATCAGTAATTTTAGCACGAACGGCCCGTTCGATCTCGACCGGAAAAGTACTAATTTTTTATTAATTATCCTCTCACAGAGAACCAACCTAAAATGACAGGGTTTATGTTTCGTTGGTGAGAGGAGGAATTAGTGCAGAAGCATTCAGATGCTTCTAGATTATTTCCTCCTCTCACCAACGAAACTAGCCTGGTGAGCTAGGACACCATAATACTGGTCACTATTGTCTGCATTCGCAATGAATATGATGATACTCTTGGAACCTGCTCATGCTTTCCATCAGGCAGAGTAGTGAATAAAATTCTTATTTTCTTCTGTTAGCTGGCAACCCTAGATTTCAGCTATAAATAATACATTGCTCAACATGCCTCTATAGACAATGACTGATGACTTTTATAGGCTTTTGGTGTCAAGCGCCGGTGGCTGTATTTTTATTCTTATGGGAAATGCCTGGATGTTACAAATGTGAGCCTAGGGGTTCCTAAAACTACATTTGTTAGAGAGAAACACTGAAGTAAAAAAGAAACATATTTAGAAAATGAGGTAGTTTAATAAGTCATGCATAGTTACCCATCATAGTCTGACGTTCGTGTGTTGCCGCACTCGGCCAGCGTGGGGACGTATGGCCTTAACCCTCTCCTGAGAGGAGACCCCAGCCCAGCAGTGGGACGTTATAAATAAATATTTTTGGACATCTTACACACAACATCATCTAGTCCCAAATTAAGCAGCGCTTGTATTATGGGTACTAGACAACTGATATAAATACATAAACATACTTTTTTGTAAATACATACATATTATACATAGAAAACAATCAAACTCCGAAACAAATATTTGCACATCATACAAACATTTGCTCCGACATGGAAATCGAACCCAAGACTTCTTGATCAGCAGCCGCATACGCTAACCACTAGACCAACAAGGCAGTCAGTTATACCAGCTATCTGTCAAGTCCCATCGGTCCTGCTGTTCAGGATATTACCCGAAACAAACCAACATACCAAATATATGTAATTGTGATGAAGTATAGATGGTAGTATGCCTAAACTGAGCATAATAAAATTGACTACAAGACACATAACGCCCAGCCTTACTATGTACAGTCAGCGTCATAATCATATTGGCGTTCAAAGTGGTCAAAATGATGTGAAAAACATTAATTCAATTTTATGTTGGCTCGCAAGGTGCTCAAATTGTTGTACGCATTCAAAGTGGTCAAAAGATCTTAGCAATCAGTTGTCAATAATATGTTGGCTAACAGAGTGTTCATATTGATGTTATCAAATAGGTTGTTCATTGGTTTCTAAGCATGCAAACTAGTCAAAAATATCTTAGCAATAAACAGAAACCAACGTTATCGCCCACAGATAGAGTATACTTTGCAGTTTCATTATTACTTTTAAATTTTTGTCCTTTTTTGTCTTGAATACCTTTCTCATTCATTTCTTGCATGACGTAATTGACATGTCTTTTGTTTCGAATGTTATTAAAAAATATAGTCCAATATTCTATTAAATCATAGGTAATCTACAATATTATACTGAGAAAAGGAGTTTGGATGTAGGTATTTAAATGAGATAAAACCATTTGAATTTTTTTTGATAAAAAGTGGAATTAATGATACGATTATTTATTTTCGAGTAAAAATTCTCATTTGATTCGTCTTCTTGACGAGTACTTTGACACTCTAATATGGTAACCAGGGTTTGAAGATGGAGCTGGAAGGTGGCCATAGGAACTCCGTAATTCGACACAACCCCGTCGAGTTTGGGCTCATTTTATTCGGCTTGACGAGTACTTTGACACCATATGGTAACCAGGGTCTGAAGATGGAGCTGGAAGGTGGCCATAGGAACTTCAGCAAATGAGTCGATGTGGTTGCGTTTTTGGTTTTTTGTATAAGTTACATATTAATCAACTGTTCGGCTTTGTATAACGTATTTTAATATCCTACAATGTACGCAATGTATCTTGTCATATCGTAAAGCTCGTAGGATTCATTCAAGCTACACGCCGGGTACAGAAAGTAATTATTATAATCGAACGGTCACATATTATTAAATTTTTACGCACTTCAATAAAACATTGTCAGTCCGCTCTGATCATTTAAATTACGCAAGGTATTTAAACGCGGTTTTCATCATAATTAAAGTTATCTTTTAGGGAAGATTTATTAATGTGATTATATTATTGTACTAGATGCGCCCCGCAGTGTTACTCGCGTATCATTATGGTTGCTATGCAAATGTGTTATGCCTAGCAACCTGTGAAGTTTTGACAGGAAATAAACAGTGATGCATTTTGACATCTACGATTTAATGTATTTTTATAATCACCTAGCTTTCGCCCGTTTATCTCGATTATTGCAGTAAAAACTAGCCTATGTGTGATTCTGATATTAGGTCTTTACCTATGAAATTGCCGTTTTGTATGCAATAAGTGAAAGTACTTATTTTATAAAACTTTTTTATTTCTGTTATTCGAAGTAATCACCCATGCAATCGACGCATCTTTGCCAACGCATTGGCAGTTTATTGATGACCTTCTTGTAAAAATCAGCTGGACGGGAGGCAACAAACTCTTCAAAGGCATTTTGTACTGCCTCTCGTTAATTGAATTTTTTACCCACTAAAAAGTTGTCTCAATTTAGGAAAAAAGTAATAGTCGGTAGGTGCAAGGTCTGGTGAGTATGGCGGATGAGGGAGAGCTTCCAACCCCAGCTCTTGCAGCTTGGAGACTGTCTGTTGCGCAGTATGGGGTCGCGCGTTGTCGTGAAGGAGCAGTGGGGACGACCGATTGACAAAAGCTGGTTGCAGATATGCAAGCTTCTCCATCATTCTCTCCAGTTCTTCACAGTACACATCTGCATTAATGCTCATGCCGTTTTGTAAAAAGCTGTAGTGAATCACACCCGCACTTGACCACCAAACAGTGACCATTACCTTTTTAGGCGTCATTTTTGGTTTAGGACATTGCTTTGGTGCTGAACCAGGGTCTTACCAACTTGCTGAGCGCCTTTGATTGTCAAACAGAATCCATTTTTCGTCGCACGTAACAATTTTTAGTTTTAGACAACTTTTTAGTGGGTAAAAAATTTAATTCCCGAGAGGCAGTACAAAATGCCTTTGAAGAGTTTGTTGCCTCTCGTCCAGCTGATTTTTACAAGAAGGGTATCAATAAACTGCCAATGCATTGGCAAAGATGCGTCGATTGCATGGGTGATTACTTCAAATAACAGAAATAAAAAAATTTGATAAAATAAGTACTTTCAATTATTGCATACAAAACGGCAATTTCATGGGTAAAGACCTATTATTTAAGCTATATTACTGTAAAGTTTCATCCAAATCCGTTCAGTAGCTTTTGCGTGAAAGAGCAACAAACATACACACATACATACATACATACTCACAAACTTTCACGTTTATAATATTATTAGGATTATTTTACTGGAACACATATAAAGTCAATGTTTCTTAAAAACATAATGTTTTTTATATTATAACCAATACTGACAAAATTTTACGAGTAACATAAACTACAAATAACCTACAGTAATGATTTAGAAATTTTTCATATAATTTTTTTAATAATTTATTTGTGGATATACAACACATATTTTGAATATGTGACTCATTTCTGCATTCTAATTCCAACTATAAGCTTCTCAAGTAAATGGCTTATTTACTTGCCTTACAAATACTATGGTCATATATTCAGCTTCTGTGCTAGATTAAGCTAATGTTGGTTGTTTTTTACACTTAAAAGACATGACACTACCACACATCTTAAATATGTATCCAGTACAAGACTTACGGTCTACACAATATGATGCCCATTCAGCATTGACATAACCCATAAACCAAAAAACCAAAATGCTTGATTTTTTCAAGTATTATAAAATATGTTTAACATGTTTCCAATGTGTTTCATTATAATTATTATTAAACTGGCTCTAGTAACAAACAGCATAAAATGTATCTGGGCGGGTTAACATAGATAAATAAACTAAAGTTCCTATTAATTGCTGGTAAGGATACTGAGTACAATGAGTGTCTCCGTTCTCTAGCTTCAAATTTACTTCCATTGGTGTACTGATTGGGTTACAATTTTTCATGATAATCCTATCTAATAAATGATCTACAAATTGTTCCTGATCTACAAAAATCTCATTATTGTTTCATCTGACTCTCATTCCTAAGCATTGTCTAATATTTCCCAAGGCTTTTAATTTAAATTTAGATTTTAACTTAGTCTTAAGGTATTCAGTTTACAATTACCAAAAATAAATAAAATTGTCCACATACAAGGCTATATATCATCCTGACATTATCAATATGTTTAACAAATAAACAAGGTTCATTGATTGACTTCCTATACCCCAAGGTTTGTAAAAAATCATCCACACGCTTATACCATGCCCTAACTGATTCTTCCAATCCGTAGATGACCTTTTAGGGCTCCGAAGTTTATGACTCGGAACCCATAAAGATTCGTCCAAACGGTAAGTGCTAGAAAGATGAAACTTAGTATGAATATGTGTTGTAATTACGACAAAAAAGTGCTACAATAAAATTATGAAAAATATTTTTACTTGGGGTACCTCCCCTACACGTAAAGTGGAGATGATTTTTTTTCACGCGGCTACCCCATCGTGTGGGGTATTATTAGATAGGTCTTTTGAAAACAATAATGGATTTTCAAGAGGATTTTTTGATTGAGGTGTCCGTTTGCGAGAAACTCCACTTTAAAGGGCACTTTTTTGTAAAAACAGGGCGTCCCCCCCACCCCTGTAAAAGCTAAACGGCGCAAAAAATCTGGAAAAATTCGTGATGGTGGTCTATATAATGAACTTTAAAGGAAAACTGTAGCAGATTAGATGACTTTGTTAGTTCAGGAGTTATAGAGGCTTAAGTTGTAATAGGCGCATCCTTGGAAAACGTCATAAATTAACACATTAATACGTAAAAGTAGCAGTTATCTATTGGATACGATTTAAATACACTTATCATTATGGGTGACTGAGGAACCCTTTTATGTGCGTGAGGGATTTTATTATTTAACATATTATTTAAATCAAAATATCTACCATTAATATATATACACTGCTGCCATCTAATAGGAAGGTCATTTATGTCTTTGCGATAGAACTCTAGTGATCTAGATTCTACAAACTGTGTGAAAGCATTTTGTACTGCCTCCTGGGAAGAAAACGTTTTATCACATAGAAAATTGTCCAAATTACGAAAAAAATGGTAGTCCGTTGAAGCAAGATCTGGCGAATACGGAGGGTGACGTATGTTTTCTAATTGCAATTCCTCTAGAGTTGAAATGGTTTCTGTCTGACACGCACTTAGCCGATTTTTTTAGTTTTAATACTTTCTGTTTATGACATTCCAAGTTGTATAGTAAACTCATATATACACATCTTCAAATGCTCATTCAAAAAGCTGTGGTTACATCAAGGTGAGTTATTTCTAAATTATATTTAACACTGAATACAAGCAATAGTCTTATTGTAGTGACGGTCCACTGGTGAGAATGTTTCTGTATAGTCTGTGCCTGGTCTTTGTGTAAAACCCTTGGCGACTAACTGACCATAATATCGCACAGTATCACAACTGTCCACTTTTTTCTTGAACACCCGCTTACACTTAACCTCTGTTGTTTGTTATGGCTTGTCCACTACTTTCCAAGCTTCGTTTTCTTCAAATGATTTTCCAATTCCTCCTGTAGAGCTTTGCACCATTCTCTTGATTCTAGGCCATTTAAAGCCTCTTTATATGTTATATTGGCTGGTCTACACATGGACCGGTTTCAACACCCACATTACTATAACTAAACCTCTTTCTTCCTCTAACATCTTTAGCGGGCTTAGTACTCTGTATTTTTTTTAACTCTCAAACACTGCCAAGTGTTTCACCTGAAAGACTAAAGTCTATGTTTGGTTCTTCCTATGTACTGTCCTCATTGTTGCTTTTCTTAGTTGATTGTTCAGAGTCCGAATTATCAGAAGATGACTTATGTTCTATAATAATCACTATAATCAGAAGATGAGTTATTGTTATCACTTATTACAGCTTGCATATTATCCCGTAACGATTCCCAAATCGCATTTACGTTAGGATATACGTAATAGGATAGGATTTACGTTAGACTTTTTAAGGTGTACAATACTGTAGTACATTATTTTGATCTATCTCGTAGGGTAAAGCCAGCGTTTACAACGTAAGCGTAAAAAAATGGTTTATTTACGACATCACATTAGAAACCTCTAAAATTATCAATGCTTCTCTACTACAATAAGCATGTATTATACATATTCCTGTACATGTATTATAAACCTTCCCCTTGAACTCTATCTATTAAAGAAAACGGAATTAAAATCCGTTGTGTAGTTTCAAAGATATTAATAGATTAGTTTAGGTATTCATAGGGACAGACAGAGAGCGGAAGCGACTTTGTTTTATACTATGTAGTGAAACTGCAAAGTATACTCTATGTGTGGGTAATAACGTTGCTTTCTCTTTATTGCTAAGATATTTTTGACTAGTTTGCATGCTTAGATACCAATGAACAACCTATTTGATAACATAAATTTGAACACTCTGTCAGCTAACATATTATTGACAACTGAGTGCTAAGATCTTTTGACCACTCTGAATGCGTACAACAATTTGAGCACCTTGCGAGCCAACATAAAATTGAATTATTGTTTTTCACATCATTTTGACCACTTTGAACGCCAATATCATTATGACGCTGACTGTACCTACGCTTATATAAAATAATTACTCAATAGTTAACCCTATACAAACAACAGAAAATCGCAAACTTTTGCACCCAAAACAAAAAGTAGGTCCTACGTACTCTTAACAAGTAACAACAGGTTAGTTCGTGAGTGGAATGTTAATATAACCTTTAACATTTCGTGTGCACTCTGCTTAATTTGTACCCGATTCCTATTAGAGTCGTAATATGTTGGCTAAAGGAAACCAACTTATATTAACCCATAAAATGTTCTACACATGTATTTACATATTATGTACATATGGTGTAGTGTTTTGAAACTGTTTTATTTACTACTTTAGGTCGACATTGAGCCGGTTAAATTACCATATGTTAACCGACTTAAAAAAAAGTTTGAAGAACAAGCAATACTTTGATATGTAAGGCAAAAGATACATCTTCCAAAAATGCATTTGTCACTCTGCACTATAGAGCATTTAGTAAGCTCACAAAAATGCATTAGTCATTCGAAATTTATATAGACATTGTGACACATGTTTTTCTAAGCAGTCGGGTTTTCTATCCTTACAGTAAATGAAAGTAATGAAAATAAATTTTGTTGTAATTTCTTGTTATGTAAACGGGTTGAAATAGGCGAAATTGTTTTAAAAAAAATATTTAAAAAATAAACGGTATATTACGTTGTAGCAAGTGTATAACAAAATCAGCAAGCCAGGGATTTGCAAATCCAGTTTTACACAGGGGTCATTTTGAAAAATATTTTTTCATTTAAAACACTAACAATAGGAATCTTGAACAAAGAATAGATACGGTACGTAAACATTTATCAGTTACTGCGTCACGGAGCGGAGACCTGGTGACCTATAACACAGGTTAATACCTAGCTTAGGCACCAGTCCTCCACAATCTCGTGTTGAGTGTTTGTACTAGTTCCTAAGCATATTATTGTAACTACTTAAGATATTGTGGTGAGAAATAAAGATTATTATTATTATACTAAGATAAAAATGTATTTTTACTATACACTGCGACGCAACTGCACAGAACATGTTTGTATTTTGTTTTTGTTAGGAGTCCGCGGTTTATGTTACTTAGAACATAGAATTTAATTAATTTATAACAATTCATACTTGATTATATAATAACCTTTTACTTTTTAATGCATAGCAATGTAACATCCCAATATCTTTCAATGTTAATTGACTGTGACTAATCTTTAAAATAAACATTTTCTTTCTTTCTTTCTAAGACTTAGAACAACAAGTTATGGTTCACTAATAGAGTTGCCACGTGTCTAGTTTGAACCGATAATATTTAATGTACTAGAAAACGGAGAGGCGATTAAAAAAATCACTAGGCCATCCATGCAATCAACATTGAAAACTACTTTTCCCGTAAACTATAAGCCCTGTAACTTCAATTTTCCGGTGGTAATTATTAGACACTCGCTCCTGTCATTTGGTTGAGAAGTTGAGACGTCACAGCATACCTAACAAACTAATGATGAAACACCCAAACTAACTTACACACCTATTATATTTGTTGGATAGTGGTTATTAACTTCAAGATTCATGCTTCAATTCTAACGCCTAACATTTAATTAATAGTAATTTGATATAGGAATTGTAAATTATACGTAATTGTTGAGTCGCTTGGTGGAAAGCAACTACCGCCGTCTAATAATTCAAGGGTCAAAAATGCGTTGGAAGTACTTGGACATGGATTTAGGAGCAACCCCAGGTGGCGGCGTGAGGGGACACACAGAAGGGACCATCTACAAGCCGTAGGTGGCCAGAGGTACGTCGAGGTTCCAGGGACTTCCTTTCGAGGGTATACCTGGTTCCTCGGCTCATAGTGCTCGAGACGGCCAGCGTGTCTGACATAGCTACAACGAGTGGTATCCGTGGATATTTCCGTACGAGAAAAAAAAGGGGTGGATAGGTATTCGTTTCTTCACTCAGTAAAATATAGTCATCATCAACAGCCTTTAACAGTTCACTGCTGGACATAGGCCTCTCCTTTGAAAAGAGGTCTTGGCCTACTATACCACGCTGGCCAGACGGGTTGGTAAAGGGTTTGTTTCAAGTTTTCCTTCTCTTGGCAGTGATGTTAATTGCTTATTTTGTTCCTTTAGTCGCCTCTTACGATGACACTTTGTATCCTCAATCCGTCACCACACGGATAAGTAAAATGTAGGAATAATTGTTTTATATGAGTCTGCCCAAGTGACTACTTTAAGAGAAAGCACAAGTAGAATCCAGAAGTAGTGGTGACAATACTTATTGCAAAGACAGACAGTGCAGAATAAATACCCACATTATGGCAACCTATTGAAGTACTTCTACATCATTGGGCCACTGGTCTCGAACTCACCAATGGTCAACTCACCAACTGTCCGTGTGATGACGGATTAAGAATACAGAGTGTCACCACCCCTATTCATCCCGCGGGTGTCGTAAAAGGCGACTAAGGGATAAACTACGCAAGACAACATCGATGCAAAGAGAAGGAAAGCTTGAAACGAACCCTATGCCAACCCGTCTGGCCAGCGTGGTATAGTAGGCCAAAACCTCCTTTCTAAGGAGAGGCCTATGTCCAGCAGTGAACTGTTACAGGCCGTTGATGATGATGAATGGAACATGACAGCCCCGAAATCAGCGTGGCTCTAATACCATGAAATAATATAGAATAAAATAAACTTTATTTTTCACCAGTTATTATAGCTTACATACAAGAACAAATTAATGTAATGGACCATGTAAAGTTAGCAGAATTATCGCTAGAAAGCAATATCTTCCTAAATACAATCTTTTTTTTGAGGCTATATGTACTCACTACATTCAAGCAAGTTCGTATTTTTTTAAAAGACAAGTCCCGCATTTTGAGTATACAAGAAACGGACACAAGGAATACACAGACTCAGATTTACAATTTGTGGATAACACGAAGTAATATCCCATGTAGGATTTGAACCCACAACACATGTGTTTTTATTTTTCATTTCATATTATGATGAGGTCAGCTTTCCTCATCTATTTGTTCCACTTCGCTTTATCACTCACATCTCTATCAACCAAACAAAACCATTTAAATAAAATAAGCAAAACTTATTTAAGATTACATCTTGCCAAAAAGGGCCTACACAATTAGGAATTCAACCTGTACCTTGAGTAATTTAAGACAAGTAGGTGCGTACCCTCATCCCTGTTGGGCCTTATTTAAATAATTGACTTTAATAGAATATTAAATCTGTCAAGAACTATTAAGTGTTACGACTAGTCACGTTGGCGACCAATTATATCACACAGAAGTGATGAACGTGTATCCTGATTTATTTATTCCATTCGTTCACATACATTCATCAGTAGTACAAAATTGAAATAAAAAAATAATAACATGCATAAAATAGTACATTTAAGAAGAACATCATGAAGATTCTATGTCACGTATTCTTAAAATTACTTAATTTAAGCAAAAGACTTGGTTTTTAGTATTCAAGATCGAACAGGCCCATGAACATACAGATTAAACATGAATATTTTAAAGGCCCAGTAAAAAGTTACTAAGTTTAGTAATACACACTGATAAAGAGTAGGTGAGAATATCTCGTTTGAGAGAGACGATAATCAAAGAGTGCATAGGTACTGTTGGGTCTCAAGGTGTAAGTGTCCGTAGCCAGCGGTATTCCGGCCGTCTTCAAAGTTGTTCTAAATTTTGACCCAATGCTTTAAAAATCTAGTATTACCAATATTATGTTCGCATTTTTGAGAAATAAGTTTATTGACAAAAATATTATTATATCAACTACATTGTGAACTTTGGTAAATAAAAAATAATCAATTTTACTTTATGAAACCATAATCCGCAATATCAAAATTATTTTCAATGTTGGGTAGTTCAAAAAGTAATTTAAATTTGGGATTAAAAGGTGGTTTTGTGGTTAAAGGCAGTTGATGATGATTATGATGATGATTTATCAGTAGATACCGTGAGTGAGGTAATTTATGCACATATCGGTCTTCTCAACCGGGATGGAACGGAATGAAAGCATTGAAAGTCGTCATCAACAACCCATAACGACCCACTGTTGGGTTCGGGTCCCCTCTCAGGAGGATGTTAAGGCCATACGTCCTAACGCTGGCCTAGTGCGGGTTGGGGACTGGCAAGAAACGTTGTGGCTACGTGCCGTTTAATGTGTTTAAGCCGCCCGAAGGCCTCCAATTTAGTTTCACAACTGTTATCTTATGATATTAATCGGGACCGACTACTGACGTGACATCCAAATCCCGAGAATACTCATAACATACCAAAAATGGTCACCCATATGGGTTTCGGCTATGAGTATTGAAAATCGGTGTTAAAAATTTGTATCATTGTTTTCTTAACCTAAGTATTCGGTGGAAACTTCCCTCAAAAAAATCAATGACTTTTCACAACTAAATCTATGTATTATTATTCAATACTACAATAAACACATAGGTAATAACTTCGTTAATCCAATTCGACTTCAATTTCGCTTTGGTTATATCTCGAATGGTACAACCTTTAAAACTACAGGCTAAGTGTTCCTAAACATCAAATATTCTACACACCACCACAGTGCACAGAGTGTAACAATGCGTGAAAGTTAAATTTTGTACGTACAAAACACAGACAGTTTAACATAACGCGTTATTAGGTGATCAATCATCGGACCGATCAATCGCCGTCACCCGAAGGGACACGCACGGAGGTCGCTAAAAGGAATTAATTAAAAAGCCCCCTTTTGTTACCAATTCAATCGGCGATAACAACCGCTTTGTTAATTTGACGTATTTTTATGATGCATCACACCCAGAAGCTTTTGTAGGTACATGAATTTGCAATAACCGGCTCATATTTAGAATTTTCGACATAATTTAGTGTTTATGGTAATTAAGTCAATATGAAAAATAGTAATACAAAAAAATATTAATTATTTTTTTATTCAAGCCTGCCAAAATGACTACTCTACTTATGGATAACATGAGTAGAATTCAGGTGTAGGGGTGACTATCCTCATTGTGAGGGTAGGCAATGCAGCATGGTGACTATAGCGAACTTATTTCTTCTTGCTTGGTCCGTCGTAGGGGTCCCCGATTATGGCGACTTCGTGTATTCTTTTGGAGCCATGTTTATTAATTAATTAGTGTACTATTATTCTAACCTTACGTACCAAGGTATGTACATGGAATATCTTCGTTATGATCTTATAGCTACATTATATATTCTAAATCTATCGTTACATTGCACAATAAACACGTCTTAATATCAACAAGGAAATGACAACCGGAATCCTACGTGCTCGATAATCGGCACATATCTGAATTGTGCTGGTCAAGCATATCTCTGTATAATTTCCGTCTTTGACTTTAACTAATATATGACGCAGGAATAGAGCCATACCATGGCGGCTTGGCAGTCTGCATCATTCTCCCAGCCTCCAGAGACCGGGAGAATGATGCAGACTGATTGAGCCTCCGGTCTCACACTCACCAACGAAATACGACAGCAAGAATGCTGTCATTATGAGGATGGTCTTCTGTGTGAGGGTAGTACTGACACGATCGAGCCGGACCATTTGTGCTGAATTTATTGTGGCTCTATTACCTCTAGTTTTAAAGTTAATTACAAAATTACATTAACATACGATGGTATATGAAATATTGAAAGAAAAATTTAAATCAAAATATTGGTCACACTGCCTATACTGAAACTGGATTCAGTGGCTAAATTCAATCCTTAACTCGTGGGAAAACACATCTGCCTATCCATTCAGTTTTACAGAGGCGTGAATGTATGAAAATATTACGCCTCGTTACCTGACAGTATATGCCGGACGCGGTTTTGCTTATAAGCTTACCAACTTACGATTTGAAGGAATCACACGGATGGTTTACCATCATCGGAGAGTCTTACGGCTTATTAAGCAACAATAGGTAGTATAATATTATAACATGATAAGTGTAAAATATTTACAGATGGTGTTTGTTTGCGAGATGTTATGAAAATGTGTTTAAAAATATAATTTTGAACAGTTCATTATTATTTTGTTTAGAATTAGAGTGTCACTTAGTTGCCAAAATTGGCAGTGCTAAAAGTAGCCAAACCGTGAATATTCTAGGGAACAATCAAGGCTAGGCAGATAAAGATGAGGATATTGAAGATAGATAGTTTCGTTTATTTGGGTCCGTGAGGTGAGAACGATTAGCGGAGCCCTAAATAAAATCCCGTCTAGTTTCAAAACACTACCTTAAACAAATTTTTCAATCTCCGTACAGAATTTTTTTTTCAAATAATGTAGAATCTAATCTTCCAACGCTTAGCATATAGTGATTGTTCTCTGATTATAACTAAAGTACTGCAATAAAATTCTCAATTATGTCAAAACATTCCTTTTCTACTAACGGAACGTTGGCAACATTCCAATTACTTTAATTAGAAAATCAGCATTCATAACGTTATCTTAAAGCCTGTTTCTCGAAATAATAAGACGCCTATTGCTTAACCAGTACCGAAAATAATACTATTTGATGCCGTTCTTTTAATACCTAGCGAAACAAGGTCTTATTTGAGTGTAGGGTGTCCATACTAAGAGATAAACTGATAAAAGAAATGGATGAACATGATTATTGACCATTGCACCTATTTCGAAACTAAGTGAGCCTCATGGTGTTAACCAAAGTAATTGTCGTAAATAGCGAGTAAAGCCGAGGCGCGAAGCTATTCTTGCAAACATAGCCTAAGTTACTCCTTTTGTCATTTGGCAGGAAAAGTCACAATCCATCCAGCCTTTCTAGAGTTCCAATAAAAAGAGAACAAACAGGCAAAAATTTTAAAAACTACTTTTTTAGTGTTAGTATCGTGTATGCATCTGCATTTAAAAAAAATGTTTATAAAATATTACAAACAGACACTACACCTTTATATGTTTGTATAGATATCCATACTGATATTATAAATTCGAAAGTATTTGTCTGTCTATTACGCTTTTATGGCTAAACTGCTGTTTTGTTTTTGTAAAACTTGACACTGTGCTTGAGGAAGGGCAGAGGTTCTCTTCACTGTAATAGCCGACATACACGTGGACGGAGCGAAATGTAACAAATTCAAATTCAAATTCAAAATTCTTTATTCACTTAGGATGCAATACATCTCTTGTGACAGGTCAAGATTCTACATGTACATTTATGCCATGTTCGCAAACAATAGGTAGAGCCGGAGAAAAGAACATGGCAATAAAAACTCGCGGCCACTCCTTTCAAATCGCCAATGTTTACATAGTTTTAGTGTTTATAAACCTGATATGGGGGTAAGGTGCTGCCACTAATATACTATACACCATGTTAGAGGACTGATGCAAATTATAGTGATTAAAAATTAGAACATAATCTAATTTAAAAAAAAAAAAACAACAGCCTCAGTGGGTACAACATAGTAGGAGCATCTACTTACAACAAAGGTAAAATCTATATGTGCTTAAATATTGGCCAAATTACTGGTAACGAAATATTAAATATAAAATATTAATTATGAGATTAAAAGAAAGAGAAGAATGGCCTTTATTCGTCACGTAGAATCTTTACTTACAAAAGTAAAATCATGCTCTTAAACAATGTGATAACAACATTCACATGAGTAGAATAAAATGATAAGGAGCAAGTAGTCAAATCCATTTTTCTTTATCATTTAAAAATTCGTCAACTGTATAATAACCTCTACGTAAAAGATAAGTTTTGACTACATTTTTAAACTTTTCCACTGATAGACTCATAACACTAGCTGGTAACCTATTAAAAAATCGCACGGAAAGACCCATAAATGAATTATGCGTTTTATGTAGCCTATGATATTGACCTACTAATTTATGCTTATGTCTCGTGTTCACCGAGTGAACGTCACTATTCCTGTGATATAAATGCATATTTTGTTTTATAAACATAATGTTTGCAAATATATATTGTGATGCAACTGTCATAATGCCTATCTCTTTAAACTTTTCTCTAAGGGAAACTCGTGCACCTAGTTTGTAAATCGCACGCACTGCACGTTTTTGGAGAATGAAAATTGTTTGAATATCAGCTGCCTTGCCCCATAGTAGAATGCCATACGACATGACGCTGTGGAAATAACCGAAATATACTAGCCTTGCTGTTTCCACATCCGTAAGCTGTCTGACTTTGCTGACAGCATACGCTGCAGAACTGAGTTTCCCTGCGAGACACGATATTTGGGCGCCCCACTGTAACTTACTATCTAAAGTAATTCCCAAAAAAACCGTTGAATCAACAAAATTAATAACTTCATTGTTTAAAACTAGATTTGTACTGATATTCCTTACATTTGGCAAACTAAACTTAATACATTTGGTTTTTTTTAGAATTCAAAAGCAAGTTATTTGATGTAAACCAGTCAAGGACTAATGCGAGGGACCTATTTACTTCGTCAGAGTAATCGTTTTTGCGATTGGTTTTGAATATAAGAGAAGTGTCATCAGCAAATAGAACAATATCGCATAACTTACTAGTAAAAAATGGCAAATCGTTTATATACACCAAAAATAAAAAAGGACCCAGAATTGAGCCTTGTGGCACGCCCATACTCACTGGTGATCCGGAGGACCTTATTCCATTAATATCAACATACTGTATTCGCTCACTAAGATAAGAAGCAACAAGATTAAGCGCTGTACCAGTTATGCCATAATGCCTAAGTTTCAGCAGAAGTGTACTATGCATCTCACAATCAAATGCTTTTGAGAGATCGCAGAAAACACCAATGGCGTCCTGCGAGTTTTCCCAGGCACTATATATATGTTTAAGTAGTTTAGAGCCTGCGTCTACTGTTGAGCGACCCTTTGTGAATCCATATTGTTCACTATGCAGTAGATTATTAGAATTAAAATGTGTTTCTAATTGCATTAGTATGGCTTTTTCAAAGATTTTACTAATAGCTGGTAAAATAGAAATAGGTCTAAAATTACTAGGGTCGCTTTTTGAACCGGCTTTAAACAAAGGAATTACTTTACTGTGTTTCATGAGATCAGGAAACACACCGGTATCAACACATCGATTAAATATTGTTGCTAAATGTGGTGCTATCTTAATAATAATGCCATTAATTAATTTAACAGAAATACCCCATAAATCTGCTGTCTTTTTGCAATTAATTGACTTAAATATTTTTATTATGTCAGTGGGGTTTATAAAATTAAAACTGAATGGTACAGTACACTCTTTCACACTGCCTCTCATAAGTGATTGAGCATCAACCGGACATGATCATAAGGAGCTGGTTGCATTTTTAGGTATATCAGCAAATAATTATTAAATGTTTGAGCTAGGTCTAAATTGTCAGTTACAGTTTTATTACCAATACATAATTCAAAATTATGTTCACGTGGCTAACAAATACAAAAACTACTTTCGTACTTATGAAACTGGTAACAATTTATAATTACATTACATTTTAGCACATTTAACGTACATTTAAATAATCCAGGTATGTTTATAAACGCAAACCAGCCATTAGCCTGTAAAGTCCAGCTAAATCAGTATTTATTGTCCCCCTACTCAAGACTACATTCTGTTTATAAACCTGGCCATAATTACCCCAAGTTAACCTTCCTGCTCATTTAATTTCCATATAATTAAAGGCCCATCGAAGTACTGGCCGTAGTAATGTCACTTAACTTAATGATAAACATTTTGTATAAGCAACCATGGAAGGCCATCCAACCATCCGAGTCTTTAATATAATTTGGGCTATTATGGTGTTATAGTTCATATTATTATAATTGACCGTCTGTTTTCTACGACTATCTGGGGAATGTAAAGGCCTTTCATAACAAGTTCATGAAATAATTTTAATAACTGTTACATAGAGCGCGTTGATTTAAATTACTTAGCGAGTGGGTTTTAGGTTGAAATAATTGTTAAAATTGTATACCCTTCAATTTACCGGATAGGTTAGGATAGATCACAATATGAATATGTATATATGTATATTAATTATGTTCTAGCTAGGGATTGAATAATGTTCAATAGTCTGGTACTTTCTGTACAGAGCGGTGAGAGGTGCAACAACATCCTGGGGGTGAAACTAGTCACCCCGGGATGTACCTCAGACGTTCAGGTACGGCAGAGGGAACACCAGAAGCTGCTGACCCGATCCTAGTGTTCCTCTCAACTGCCGAAGTAGGCCGCCGCGGGGTTTAGTGGGTAGAAGACCGGTTGCCCGGGAGTCCCACACACGCCCTTCGTTTACCCCACGAAGGGTACGGTGCGAAAAGCATTCCCCGCGTAAAAAAAAAGGCAGGAGATACAGTTGTATAACGTGTAATGGGATCTAAACAAGTTGTGTTGGCTGGCAAATTGTGCGTCTCTGGTGCATGCCGAGAGCAACGCAAGTTGTAGCTTCATGGAAAGAAACTATTTATAATGTTAAATGATGATAAATGATAAATGATATTTATTTCTGTAAGTAAATCTTTTCAGGCATATTTACAAGTCGGAAGAAGTTCTTAGAATTTTCAATCCGCACCATGCTGTGTACGTGTAGGTATTACGATTACAGTCGGATACATCCTAAGGTCGCAATAAAAAGTCAGTAAGTAACAACTTGTCTACTTGTGTACAACAGACTAAGTTGTTATTACAGACACGAAACAAAACATATATAACCACTTTTATAAATTCATTTTCGCATCACTTCACAGCTTTTAATCGTACTCAGCTCCAAATAAACCCACCCTACAAAAGGAGCTTAAATAAGGTACATTATTTGTTATTTGAGAATGTTGATGGTCGAACTTTAACTTCAAAAGGCACAATTTTGAACAAGAAAAATCTCCAGCTATGAAAATACTAAAACCATTAACTATGAAGTATATAAAAACTCTTAGTATTGTTATATAAACAGTACGCACATGAGAATTTAACTACCGCACAGCCGTTTAGTTGAGCGACAAGCTTCAACTCATTATGCATCATAAATTCGCATCTAATTAGCGTGTGCTCGCTGACAAAGATTAATGTCACAATGTGTGCGTTGAGCCTAATGTGTTGTGAAGCTGTACAGTACTATGTACATGGTTTGAGAGAAAAATACATGTAATTTCCCGACGACGGTGAAGCTAAAAGGGTAATATTTCTGGCGGAGTATGTATGTTTTGTATATTCTGAATTAATTTGGAAAATATGATCTCTATAGATTTGTAATAATGACCCGGGTAATATACCATATATAAATTTGATCAAAAGTTTTACGTTGTCGAGATAAATGTAGTTTATAAACTTGTTCTTGTTATATTTATGACTTGTCCGTGTAATCACGGAGTAAGAATTTAAATTGTAACCTCTCCTACTCATTCTGTGGGTGTCAGAAACGACTAAGGAGAAAACTACACAGGACTACATCACTGAAAAGAAGAAAGAGAAGAAGAAGAAAATCTTAAAAGAAAGCCTATGCCAATCCGTCTGGCCTGCATTGTATAGTAGACCAAAAGCCCCCCTGCTGTTGATGATGATAATTCATGACTAATTTCTGAGTAAATTGTTTCGTTGCTCTTCTCGTATTGTGATACCTCGTATAATACATACCATATATTATATACGGAAAACACCCAAACTACGAAACAAATATTTTCAGATCATAAAAACATTTAGTCTAATCTGGAAATCGAACCCGAGACCTCAAGCACAGTAATCGCATTCGCTACCACTGCGGCACTGAGGCACCTATTCAGATTCATCGAGACTTATCTATTTAAGTCTTTCAAGTCGGAAGATGGTATGCGATCTTTTCAAGTCTCAGTCTTAATGCAGAATCAGAAATGTAAGAAAATACCATATATCTTTGCTTTTCTTCATTTTCGTATTGTATAACCCTTACTTCCATATATGCGAGTATATTCTTATCATTACAATATTATAAATACGAAAGTAATATCAGTCTGCCTGTCCAGCTTTCACACCAAAACTAGAGAGCAGATTGGAATGAAATTTAGTACACAGATAGTCGGGGAATAAGAAAATACATAGGCTATTTCACCGACATAACCGACATACGCGTGCGAAACTGCGGGTGTCTCATAAAACATAATTTTATTATAACCCACATTTTATTAGAGCTTTTTCATAATTTGTTTTAAAGTCTACCACGAAGCTTATAAAACTTAAAGAGCATTGTAAATGATTGGACTTAAGATCTTTCACTTTACCTACTAAAGTTTAATCACCTCAATTTTAACGATTTACGACTTTAAGGCTCTTAAAATATTTTGTAGGGTTACATTTTATAAAAAATATTGCAAAGTTATATTAAAGGTTAAAATGAAAGTACATAATAAAAATGTTATATCCAATTTTTTTTTAAATCTGCGGGTCGTAAACACAAAAGTTGTTTTAATGTGAATTTTGTGACGTAGGTAGTAGAGCCACGCTGATTTCATCACGAAAGGGCAGCTCTACCGGGGCAGTACTACCCTCACACAGAAGACCATTCTAATAATGACAGCATTCTTGATGTCGTATTTTGTTGGTGCGTGTGAGATCGGAGGCCCAATCATTCCGTATCTTTAGCCCGGCTTCCAGATACTCAACTACAAGTTCAACCGGTTTTACCTGAGTTTCAGTATTTCACGGAGCGACTCGCATCGACCCTCGAATTTCAGTTCTCCCTCGGGGCGCAACCCTGAACTGGAACTCGAAGGTTGCACTAGTTGTCAGTATATTTCAGGGCACTGACTTCCCAATAACGATTGCCATAGATGTTCATGACAACCGGGACCGATGGCTTAACGTGCTCTCCGAGGCACGGGCGTGAATCACCGCCAGACTTCCATACTCCGGGCTGTTATTAAAAATTTCCTGTTAGAAAGACCCATGTTTGATGATGATGGTGAAACTGAATAAATAAGTTGATCTTTACTTCCTATGATATCTTTAATTACAAACATTTGAAGCCTATAAATAGTAAATTTGTAAAGATTTTTGTCACAAAATAACAACAAAATCAAAAACTTTTTTGTAATAATGAGTTTTATAAATAATGTTAGAAGAGAATCTGTAGATAGTTTCATATATTAAGCATTTTTCTATTCCTGTTTCGATGTCTGCTTCCTAAAGCCCACGTCGCGTCCATGAGCTAATCGTAATCTATAAACTGTCAAACTACCATTAACTACACCAGCTATCAAGTTCTTAATACTCCCGTTTGAAACGAGGGGCGATTTCATTTAGACCCGTTTTTTCTTTCAACCGCTTAATTAAAACCGAGCGGTTCCCGCTTCTCTCTAAATTGACTCTTTAGAACTTGTGATTTGCATTCATTTTTTACAAGAACTTTGAACAGTTTTTTCTCTGAACGTGTTCGAGGCAAGCAGGAAAACGAGTTTATAAGACTGAGTCGGACTGTTGTCGCATATCAGGAATGAATTTGTCTTGTCTCGTTTATCCGTCAACAGAGATAGGAAGAACATTAAATGGATAAGGCTTAATTTGTACACAAATTTCTTGTGAAATGGGAGCACATGAGCGAACAAATTTATGTATTACTATACTGATTTTCACAAAGTTCTTTTTTATTTTAGTTTCACCTGTTTCTTTGCCTGTGGTATGATGTGGCGACTTCCACATACAGCGCAAGCGAAAACACATACAGCAGCGCCATCTACCGAAGGAACACTGAACCACGAATAAAACTCGGAATAAACTATACGGAGTAACTACTAATCCTGAATCGCGATAGAGAAATTCTCGCGCCGATTAGTATATATACAACATCTTTACATCAACCGTTGGACCGTGGCCCACCAGGCACGATCACCTCGCCTGGTCGTAGGATCCTCCCTTTGTGATGGAGGAACACTATTCCCGTTCCTCCACTGTGCAGGTGACCCCGACGTTCTACGAAATCTTGCAAGTTAAATATGACCCACCGGTTTCCGATTGAACTTAAATTTGCATACATATTTATACTACGTGACAATGCATAACTATGATATAACATGGCGCTTATCTGATGTTGGAGCTGTACTCATTATGAAAGTGGACAATGTAGCATGCTAACCGAAACTATGGTGGCCAAATGAGATACCTTTCACGTTTCGCTCAATCCAAGAAGAGGACTACCACGGCTTGTGAATGCTTACAATTCAAGAGGCACAAGCAGGTTGCTTATGCAAGCACTATCATACATCATCATCATCATCATCAACAGCCTTTAACAGTCCACTGCTGGACATAGGCCTGTCTACCTAGACACACAGTAATTTTTAGGATTCTGTAGATTATGACTCGGGATCCTTATAGATTAGTCATGTCCGTTCGTCCGTTCGTTCATCCTCGACTTACCGCCCAAATAGTTGGTGCTAGAAATATTAAACTTTGTACGAATATGTATTGTAATTACGTCGACAAAGTGCTACAATAAAATTACAAAAAATATTTTTATTTGGGGTACCTCCGTAAAGTGAGGATGTTTTTTTCGGAACCCTATTGTATGCGTGGCTTGCCACTTGGCCATTTTTTTTTTTATGTAGGTACCATATATACTTTCAAATACAAATGCATATGAAAGAATATACGTAGCTAAATAGTAAAAAGCTGTTCATTTAATATTGCAAGCAGGCATTTTAATTGTATAATTAAACATATATTATAAAATACTAACTGCGCCCCGCGGTGTTACCCGCGTATTTACGGGATAAAAAGTAGCCTACATGTGTGATCCAGAACTCCTTTTTAAATTAGCCATTTACAAACTATCATTATGGTTGCTATGCAAGATTGTTATGCATAGCAACCTGTGAAGTTTTGAGAGGAGATAAACAGTGATACATTTTGTCATTTACGATTTATGTATTTTTAAAATCACCTAGCTTTCGCCCAAGTTTCCCGATTATTGCAGTAAAAAGTAGCCTATGTATTATTCTGATATATAAGCTATATTACTGTAAAGTTTCATCCAAAACAAACACCGTTCAGTAGTTTTTGCGTGAAAGAGCAACAAACATAGAACACACATATATACATACATACTCACAAACTTTCGCGTTTATAATATTAGTAGGATATTGTTTCTGTGTATTCCTAAAAAGCAACGTCACAAATTTCAAACTAATTTGACTAAGGTGTCATCTAGCCTATCTACTTAAAATATGTATGTGCTTATAATATGTATTGAATTACAATATGTTTATATTCCTGGCCGAAAGCATATAATAATATTGTGACTTTAAAAAACACACTCGCAATATTCGCTACAACATTAGAATAAATGCATTCGAATAAATTTTCTACTCTTATTTCTGGAAAAACTGTCAGCAACCGTGTAAAAGTTTTCAACCAAAGAAATCTTCAAAAGTTCAATGCAATGGAACTCATTGCCCAAGTCTATCTCCCACATCTCTATACATCACGGACTTTGGAATGAAATGGATTAACATATCTGAGACCTGTCGTACAACCTATCGCTGGATAGATCTTTGAAGTAGAATATTTCTTGATGTGTTACGTTTGAATATATCTAAATTGTCTTGTAACACTAAACTAATTATTTGTATGTAATTTGCGTTAAAAAATAATATAATTACTTTTCAGTAGTCACATTAATAATAAATTATTGAAATGAAATGTCAATAATAACCGTATTGAATTAATTCGCTTACAAATGAAACAGAAGCCTGATTATGCATAAAATATCAATTTTTGAACCATTTTCAATATTAATATTTAAACAGCGCATTATTAACAATATTTTATGTAGTGGATGTTAGTGATTTTTGTTTTGCGCAGTGAGTAATCGAGTACATTTAAATCAATTGATGAAGTTAAATCCTACTCATGAACTCCTGTATTCATCTTAAACTCTAGAGCCATGTGTGAATTGCTAACCTTTGAACCAAAATTCATCAAAGTCGTATCAGCGGTTAGCAGAGATTTCGTAAAACTGAACTGTAAAACAAACTTAAATTATAGTTAAGTAAATACCGTAAGCATGGGATAGTTACACAACCGCAATTAACACTATAAAACTATCACGGTAGCAGAAATATCAGTGTCCTTTATTTAATAGCCATAGTAATTATTTCACATGAACGTTGTAAGTTTTAGGGATGAACGTCTAATGGCCTTCGAATTTGAATGGGATGATATGAATATTGTTATTCCTTTATAGCTTTACATTTCACATTTTATATCATTCTGTAACAATTATATATATAAGATTAAATGTGTAACTATAATAACTCTCTACTGACTTTGGTGTTATTGGGATCTAAGATAAAATTCGCTTCAAATACAAAATTTTAGATTATTTGACACAAGGTCTGATTATATTATTCAGTCTACAGTATAAGCTGCCGTTTTGAATGTGGTCTGTGGTGCCATATCCGCTCCGGAACCCAGCTGGTTGTAATTCGTCGAGTCTTCGCGCAAGACAGTTCATGATGACTCTTGAAAACAGCTTGTTGACGTGACTTAGAAGGGAAATGGGTTGATAGTTCTTCAATCTGGTCTTGTCACCCTATTTCAAAACATAATGCCCACGATTCTACTCCACATCTCTGGAGTTCTCTTTTCGAACAGGCCAGCATCGAAAAGCTTCCCTCAGTAAAGAAATGTTATAAGATTTATTTAAAAATTCTGAAATAGGTATAACACGGATATATTAAACTAACTTCTATCAGAAATACCTTAGTTGAGTGAATCTTGAAAATTGTCAACCGGCACAAAATTCAATAACAGTTGCCTCGGGCCAAGTAGCTAGTTTCCGATATTCCAGCGGATATGTTTGTAAAGAAATGTTGCTCTTTGAATTTATGTACATATATTTCTAACAATACAGTTGTATCCAGTCGTACTCCGGATATTTAGTCATTATTATCTAGCTGGACACATGTTATACTAATCCGCACTAATAATATAAATTCGAATGTAACTCGGTCGGTCCATTGCGCTGTCACAGCTAAACCACTGCAAAGATGTCAATCTGAGCGCGGCCAAAATCCATTTTCAAATAATTTTCTACCTTTTGTATCATGTTTTCTTTAACATAGTAGTATAAAATAAGTTCTAATATAGTATTTAGAAGACGTGAATAAAGACAGAGGCAGACAGAGGATTATTTGAGCGGAATTTTATTTTGATATACAATGAAGGTCTTGCAGAAAATGGTCCGACGGCTTCAAGTAGTCGTAGTTGGTTATTTTGAGAGAAAATATAGTAAGTAGTTGACCGATACATAACATATTTTCTCTATCCACTTTATTAATAGTTGTATGATTATTTTGCTAAAACCACTGTTACACGACATGAAATTATCATCTTCCTAGCCTGTATTATTTCCAAAAATATTTGTGGTTGGCTACAATTTCAACCGGTTTCATCTGAATATCAGTTTTACCACAGGGCGACTAGCATCGAACTCCGCAACCCTGAGGAAATGCCGAAATCTCAATTTGAACTAGTTGTCAATATTGTATATGACGACAATGACTTAAATTTTCCTGATAACCGGGCCTGATGGTTTAACGTGCTCTTCGATGTATGGACGTTAAACTTCGTGAAATATCCATGCGCTGGGGCTATATAAAGATTTTTTTTTGTTATATATACCCAACAACACTTTTGGTTTGAACCAGGCATCGAACCCGAGACCTCTCCATCAGTCATTAAAAAACCATACTTGTATTACTTATAATTAAATTTATATTTAAACTTTAGTACACTGTAAATTCTGTATTCACAATTGTTCTAAGAGAAATCTATAATATATAAGTTTGATAATCAAAATCCTCATTAAAACCAAACCAATTTATGTTTTAGTACTCTTAGTACACGAACTAATTAAAACTAAACGCCTTCAATAAACAACATCTATATAACACAGTCAATAAAACGGCGAACTGTCTGGACGTGAGTCTGATGAAATAGCAATTTGGCAGGAAAATTAGATCAGTCTGGCATAGTCTGGCTGTAACCGCGGACCGATGGGCCAACTTGTCGACACCTCTAGTGAGTGAACTAGGACCTCGTGCTGATAGCTTCCTAATTTCTTCGTACATGTAGTAATTAGTGAAAATTTATGATCGGAGCACGGTAACATTCGCTTTTATTGACATGTTAAGTTAAAATAAATTATCTACAGTGTGTTAAAATTTTGAATCGATGAATTTATTTTTTTGAAAATTTCTAATTAAACCTAAAATTTTACTTTGAATTATACTCAGCTATCTCCAATCATTAGTGTTATTAAAAACTTTGGTTCTGTATCTCTAGAAGTTTCCGTTTTATAATTGGCAATAATCAGGCTACAAAAAGAGCGAAGTCTTTTAAAACAGGCAAGCTTCAAATAGCAATACAAGCATCGATATCTAAAAAGTCACAACCAATTTTTTGGCTAATGTTCTCAAATACCTAAATCCCATTGCTGATCGCAGTTAGCAAGTTGGCTGGCCGCCAAGACTTGCGGCTATATAAAACATGTACACGTAACTGGAGATATTTGGTTATTCACTATATAGATGTCACGGAAAGTCGTATTGCAGTTTATTTCGTATTAAAAATGAAAGTGGCGATTCACTTTTCAAACATGCTCAGGACGTAAAAAAATTTGTAGTTTTACTAAATACTTTAATTTTACCAGAGTGTTAACTAACCGCATGCGCAGCCATTTTAAAAGCGATATCGAGTAAGAGCAGTAGAGCTAAAACTGTTTATCATTCATTTTATTACATAAAAAATAATAACAGACAATTAAAAAGATCAGTAGAAAGGAAAATCTGCAAGTCTGTTTTGGAACTATAATGCCAGATAGTTATAACTTCATGAGTATCAGCAACAAATAATTGATAAACTACAGAAGAAAGAACAAAAACTATAGTCAAATTTTAGGATTATAATTGCCTTTGTAAATTACTTAAGAAATTAACTAAAAAAATATATTTCATATAAGACTAGCTGATGTACGCGGCTGCGCCCACGTGTACAAAATTTCAAGTAAATCTGTTGAATAAATAGAAAGTGTCATATTAAACTTTGACTTCTTGACTTCGTCTTTTTCACCCCCTTAGAGGTTAAATTTTCAAGAATCCTATCCTAGTACTCGCCTACACTCCTCAAGGAACACAAATTTCGGCTTCTTGCGCCTAGTAGTTTCTACTATGTGTTGTCTGTCTGTCAGTTACGAAACTGTTTTATATATATGGATATGACTGATATGAATATAACTAAGTGTATTTGTTACTAAGAATAAAATTTGGTATGTACAAAATTACATCTTTTACCTCCAAAGTGAATAAAGGCATAACTTATACCTTATAACTTAAATAACAGATTAATAAACAGGGGTCTACTACTATTACTACTTTTTACTACTACTTACTACTACTACAGGGGTTACTACTATCAACCCATCATATATGTTTAAATACAGAATGGAAAAGATTGTACAACATTAAATGAAACCGCTGGTCATTTAAACGTGTCATTTATCCATAAATTATATTTGATAAATGATATTCTGAAATGAAACTCACCTTTATAGTACACCCTGTATAATCTACATTCGCAATTGTATTCTACCCTCCGTTGTACTGATGAGGCCTCAGTAGCCCGTAACGTACACCGGACACTAACAAATGCAATGAACTACATCGGCAGCTAGCCATTGAATGAATTGTGCTGCAATCTCTTAGAGATCGACTCATCACTATTCTGATACCTTAAAATATGCAAACTGGTGTTCCTAAAATGTTGCGTATTTTCGGTTTAATAATAGATATTAGTATAACATTAAAAAACATAAATCAAATAATATCAATGAATCTGATTGCACTTTTTAAAAATATATATAGAAAGAGGCTGATCAATGATATCTTTGATAATCGGTCAAAATGAGCAAACTTGAAGACTATCACATCTTTTTTAAACACTAAAGGTTTTACTACACATAAAACAATTCTTTGTTATTTTCTCTATATTTCACATCCCATAACAAATTCACATGCTCAGTAACAGTATTAATTAGAATTTTATGGGGTGCCATAACTCTTGCTCAGCCAACCTTCAGTTTTTGGTCACGGGTGAGAGAACTAATGAGAGTTCAGCGACGTACACGTTAAGTACGAATTTGGTTTTCATTTATGATCGTACTGATGCTAGTTTCACATGTCTCGGTAATCCCTACTAATATTATAAATGCGAAAGTAACTCTGTCTGTCTGTCTGTTACGCTTTCACGCCTAAACCACTGAACCGATTTTGATGAAATTTGGTATGAAGATAGAACTGAACTTAAGAAAGGACATAGGCTACTTTTTACCGTGATAACCGACATACACGCGGGCGGAGCCGCGGGCGAAAGCTAGTACTTTATAAAAGAAACAATTGGGTTTTTGCTGCATCTGCGATAAATTAGAATCAAGAGATTAGGCAACATATCAATTTCGTGGGTTTCGAACTGAATTCAAAAAACTGAAATTTTAGGAACGCAATATTACAACACTATACTTTTTGAAAGCTTATTTATTAAATTATAAATAATTATAAACCCTACTTAGTTTTTCACTCATTTAATTCTGCTTTACGAATTTTCTTAGTATATGTAAACTACTTTATTATAACGTGCATATACTTGTGTCTATAGCGCCGTAGATATCGCAGACGCGCATATATTATTCATATCTTGATATAACTCAAATAATGAAACTAGCAAAAGTGTTCGTGTAACCTAATTGCAGAATAAAAAATGAATTCATTTCATAAATAAAAGCCCAAATTTTGCCGACTGAAAATATGATTCCTCTAATAGGGATCAACTCTATTGCCGTCATCTGGGTTCTAAGGCTTTATTCTCGGAGGATCCATTGACCAAATCTAACGAGATTATTTTTTCTCATTAGATCTATAATATACTTCGACTTAAAGATTGAATTTAATAAGACTCTTTTATAGAAAAAAAGTCGCTAGTAAAATTAATATTGCTCAAACTAGCGAATATATATTGGAGTGTTAACTTTGTCCGAGTAGACCACAGGCGCATACTGCATATCGAATGCATTGTTGTTGAGAACTCCCAATGCTCGGGCCTATAAAGTACTTCTGGTAATAAATCAAACAAGAATATGATAAAAAGCGTCATTTTATCACACCTTAACTTCAACAGACAACCTGTTCTCGCTTATTTAAATATATTTCAAATTTCTCCGTGCCCATTCTCGTTCTCATTGAACCTTTACCTGCCTAGAAAGGTCTTTGTTCGACTGCTGGTTGTATATAATAAATCTATAATTTTTTGTGCACTCTATAAATTGAGAAATATGTAATATATATGTATATTGACATTGAGAATTATGTAAGCAAACTTTTCTACAATTATAGAAAGAAAAACGATGTTTTCATGCTAATACCTTGTATTGTACCTTGTATTGTCATAGTAATTTGTACCTGGTCGTATTTATCAATAGGGTGATGAAAATTTATTGGTCGAGTTCAATGCCAAGAAAACACAGGTGTGCGCGCTCACTACCAAAAAGTCTCCGTTCCTTGTCCTCCCCACTTTTCAGAACACTCAACCGCTACTACAGGCGACCACAGTTTCCTGGGTATGGATATTTGCCGGGATCTCGACCGACGGGATCTCATTGAGAGCGTCACCAAGGTGGCCTCGCGGAAGCTCGGTATCCTAACAAGATGAGACGATTCTTTTTGCCGGAGCATCTGTGTCTACTATACAAGACCCAGGTTCATTCCTGCGTGGAGTATTGTTCTCACCTCTGCGATGGATACGCGCAATACTTACTTGACACTCTAGATCGGTTGCAGCGGCGAGTAATCCGCATTATTAGCAGCTCCAAAGCCACCAAGTTCCTTGACGACGTGGTGGCCCCCACTCTTGGATTCTGCTCATTCTTTCCATCACTCAAGGTAGAATCTGTTTGGTAGGCTAAATATATAAATAAAAAGATCTATAATAAAGAAAACAGATTTGAAAAAAATATAATGAACTTGGCTAATGACCTAATAGAGTGCATTAGGCTATCTCAAAAGTTTTAAAGGGAATAAGAAATGAATGGAAGTTTAAGATTTTTCCAAATCTTTATTAGCCAAGTTCTTAATGGCACTTATCCTTTGTAAAGCTATAATGTAATAACAGTAATATTATCTTTTTGGTGAAACGTTGGTACTGTGAGATAAGACTACTTTCTGTGGAAGATAATTTTAATTCTGTTTTACTTTACTTTTCTCCTATATTATACTGTGCTAGTTATACAGGATAGACCAAAAGTTCGCTTATATTTATTTTCAAATGATGATTTTAATCCAAGTCGTAGTTGATTTAGTACTGAACCTGTCTCTGATCGGGAAAATTCGTTTGCAAAAGCAAACGAAATTTCCCGATCGCATAATTTGACGAAATTCACCAGTTAAGTGGCCAGCCAGATCGTGTGATTTAACACCACTGGATTAATTTTTGTGGGGCAATGTTAAGGACAAAGTCTGTACGTAGCTAATCAAATCAATGGCAGACTTAAAACTCAAAATCTATGATGTGATTAACGAAATAGACCAGTCTTTTGCCAAAATTGATTCAAAACTTTGATGAAAGAATCGACATCTTACAGCGTGCTCGTGGTGGACATTTGTCAGAAATCTTTTATCATTCATAATTGTCAAACTTTTATCTTTGTAATACAATAAAAAATTGAATCATTTTCATATAAATTCTTTGTTTTAGAGAACAAAGTTCTTGTTGAAAAACGAAGAACGGAAAAAACTTTCAAGAAAGCATAGTACTTCAAAGACGTTCATTAACAAAGATATTCATCTTACTTTCATAACACTTTCCAATAAGTGGACCGTATACTTGCTTTCTATACTCAACAAAATAAAAATATAGGTTTAATGTTGGCTTAGACAAGTACTTGACCGTTACAGAAATATTGAAACCAAAAAAATATTTTAAGCGTTTGCTTGTAATTAGTTTATTTAACATAGAACCTTCTTTTGTAAGCTTTTTTCTTTGATATCATTTGAAATTATAAGATGGCATTGAAGTATATTTTCTCAGAGTAATAGTATAAAGTAAAAAGATTTCTTCGAAGATACGAGTTAAGAAATATACAGATCAAACAAATAAATAATTTAAAACGAAAACGATCTATTAAGATACATTTTCATGAAATTAAGGTAATGTATGTTAATATTATTAAAAAAATTACAAAATAAATTAAATAGAAAACGCTATTTAAAGGCGTTAAAATAATAGTGTTTTATTGGCGATCTGTAATTATTAAGACTTACATTGTCAGCCAACATTGTCTTACCAGTATCCACCCCGCACCTAATGGTTAATGATGACACCGGCTTACTGAGAGACTTTGGTATTACTTAAGTCAAAATCGAAAAAAAATCGGAAGTAACTTTGTATCGCTTTCACCGCTAAATCGCTGCAATGGTTTCAATGAAATCTGAAATGAAGATCCTTTGTTTCAAGAAGAATATAAGCTACTCTTTACTATCGTAGACGCGATTATAGCCGCGTTCAAAAGCGAGTGTAAAATATAAAAATACTTGATTTGAGATTGCATTTTATTATGCAGTATATAAATACTGCAATATCAAAATCTATATGAAAGTCACATTTAAGTTCTCAATACGTAGGAAAACTACGATGTGTAAATAAACTAATTCCAAGTAGCCTGCTACATTAGAACCTGTTTTGGCGTCTTGTTAACTGTTACGACGAAGGCTACAATTAATGGGAACTGCAATTAGTGCAGACGCGTATAAACACTGTCTTAACAACGTCACTGCGTCTCAAAATGTCTGTCTCAAGGATGTATCTTGCAGGGTAAAGTTAGTTCGAAGTCTTGTTAAAGCATCGTAGGGTTAATTTCCTAAGAAATATGACCGAGACACCAAACTTAATGAGAAGTTGCAATTTAAATGGATAGTTTGTGATATTATATTATTTAATTATGGTGTGGTCGCATAGCATAGTGAAGGTGCAATGTATTCATGATCTTTTTTTTTTAGGTAAGGCAACTCCCGCATTAGGACTTTACAGCATGTAAAAAACACAAAGAACACCTAGACTCAGAATAACAATTTGTCGATCTGATAAATTTAATTTGAACCCACAATACTTGCCGCAGAAAAAACCGGCGTGCAAACCGCTTAAACCACTAAGCAAACCGTACAAACCTAGAATCTTGTGAATCTTGGCACACGTTGGCAACTGCGGTAGTATACATTGTACAGTAATATCAAAGAGCATGATAAAACAAGTCAAAAGTATCAATAACGAATGGAGTTATTTATACAGAGAACGTGGTCGAACTATGTCTTTGCGGAACCATTTCAGTACTCTTTATGCCTAATTTACACTGTAACATGTAACATAATTACAATTTAATATTGAATATACGTAAGGTTGCATCCAATATGGATCATTAGTTACAAGCACAAAATTGCAACTTATCATAAATTTACCACCAACTCCCTATGGCGCACAGCGTGTATATTTCTAGCCATTAGGGGTTCCGTGCAAAATTTCAATGCAATCTGTCCTGTACAAACAGAGGGGAAAAATGCCACGTCATTACCTTTTGTATCATTCTCACATCACTTGTTTTTTGGTAAATAAACGAATATAAATATACTAGCTTTCCGCCCGCGGCTTCGCCCGCGTGGAATTCGTTTATATCGCGCGTTTTTCGTTTATAAACAATCTTACATGATTTTATGTTTGATAATAAGGAACTTCGACACAAACTTTCGTCCCCTATTTAACCCTGCTACCTTTATTTTCGCGATAAAAAGTATCCTATGTCCTTTCCCAAGTTCAGTTCTATCTTCATATCAAATTTCATCAAAATGGGTTCAGTGGTTTAGGCGTGAAAGCGTAACAGACATACAGACAGACAGAGTTACTTTCGCATTTATAATATTATTAAAAGTAGGGATTAGTAGGGATAGTAGGGATGGTATCTAATATGAACATCTATGACCTCAAATATACTGACAACTAGTTCAATCTTCGAGTTTCAGTTCTCCCTTAGGGTTGCTGAGGACCGATGCCAGTCGCTGCTTTATTGAACCAGCAGTTCCTGAGATTGGCGTGTTCAAGAATACAAACAAACAAACTCTTCAGCTTTATGATAGAATAGAATAGAATACTGAAGTTGTACCAAGTCCTGCGTTTTCGAACAATAAATTCCACTGCGTCACAAGAATAATGGTTCTTTAGTTGCTTTTCGATATAAAAAATCTCAACACCGCTTAGATTAAAAACCGAACGATTCGAAGCGAAACGAATATCCGTTAACTCGACATCATTTAGCCATAGTTATACGCTTCCTCGTTAAAACCTGCAAGAGTTCTTGCCTCATTTACCTCAGAGCGGATCGTTTCCCGCCAAGAGCAGCAGTATGGATTAAATATTATACGACTAAATTTAAAACCCGCGAGATTATGACACAATACGTTGAAGATATCACTTTTGTATTTGTAAAGTTATAATCTAATGGGAATCAGTTCTCATTACGAGGTTAAGAGTATGAAAATGGAGTTTGACGATTGCCAACGTCTTCAATGTTCCGTAACTTCTATTAACTTTATGTTGAAGAATGTAGGCAAGGAGTTTGATATTTACGGTAAAACTTTATGATATGTTATTATTTTACTTACAAAAACTTTAGAATGGTTTTAACACTTAAATAATCAAGCTGTGCTTCAGGGTGCTGTATTAGGTGAAAAAACCTATTTTAGCTTAGCAGAGATGCTAACAAATCTATTATAGCAAAAAGTGGAGCATGCTCTTTCTCTGAAGGATATTAAAAACCAATAAAGAATATTAAAACTCAATAGATAGTAGCGCGAAACTGATTTCAGCACGAATTGGCCGGCTCGACCGGGGCAGTACTACCCTCACACAGAAGACCATCCTAATAACGACAGCATTTTTGGTGTCGTATTTTGTTAGTGAGTGTGAGACCGGAATCCCAATCATTGCATCACTGCATCATTCTCCCGGCATCTGGAAGCCGGAATGATGAAAAAAAAATATTTTATTGTTGATTTTTTGCATCATTCCTTCCATTCATTCATTCGTCCATTCATTCATTCTTTCATTCATTCATTCTTCCCTTCATTCATTTTTTGCATCATTCATCATCCATACCAATGTATGACCATGTTGCATTGCTTACCCTCACAATGCGGATGATGACCCCTACTCTTGGATTCTACTCATGCTTTGATAGGCTTATGTATATACACTCTCGCAGCTAAAATAACACTCGTAACATAGGTCACGAACGACCATGAAAACAAAAACCATTTTGTGGTCTACTACGATGTGGGTAACAACCAACATCAAACCACTTCAATTTGCCATTATTTCCTAACTGTCATTGTTACCATATATAAATTGAATTTGCGGCTTTGAAATCGGCAGCGAGATTTTTAAACTGGCAATTTCTAAAACAATTAAATTTGGTCACACAAACAAATGAAGCGATAAATTTAGGGGTCTCCATGGAAGGGATTCAATTGTTGAACCAAATTTAATATAATAGGGTTATACCTATTTCCTATTAATATCCGAAGGGATGTGTTTTGTATATGCGATATTGGATACAATGTTTTATTTAATTAAATAATTAATTAGGTATTCGTTTTTGTCTCAACGGATGATGTTATTTGACGCAGTCATACGTCAGTATACGGTCTGTATTTCATTTATTTATAATGGACCTCCGACAAGGAATACACCTTACGTGCTAGTTTTTAACAAACAGAAATAACAAATTGTTTTAATGCTTGTGCTTCTACAATTATGGGAGATCACAAAAATAAAAATAGGTACAATTAATAGTGTTCACAATACATTGGAGTATGTAAGTTAGTCGATGGTTATAAATATTTTTAGTCTAACACGAACACTAAGGAACTGAGCGGTCGTCAGAGAACTAAACAGAAACTTTATAAACATTCTTTATACGAGCAAAATGTCGTGTTTGGTGTAAAATCGATCTAGATGAATTTTTCCTGCGTTTTAATTTTTTACCTTTGGTTGGTAGGTGGTACTCCAACGTTGCTATGTTACAGCTACTTGAGTGAATAGATGTCGTTGTTAAACAATAAATGTGATAACCGAGCTAAGCTCGGTCGCCCAGGTACTCTGCAATAATAGGTGATGTACGCCTTGAGTAGTATCATCAATAGCCTATAATGATTCAGGCCTGGACCTAGACCTTTCCATAAAAATGTGGTTTTGAGCTAAACTATACTGGCTATTCAATGTAAAACTGAAGAATCACAAAAATCTAGTTTTATTCTAAACAAAACACTATCTTTGGGATGCAATGTATTTATAAGCTGTTGTTGAAATTACGATTCTTTTACGTGACTTTAAAATGTTTAGACAACATACTGAGTTCATATTTTACTAGAAATGTACAAGAACAATGAAGAAATAACTTTGACTGAACCGTTTTAAATGAAATTCGGTACACAGATAGTTTAGAGTTAGAAAATGTGCATAGACTACTTATTATGGGCGAAAACTAGTATTAAATAAAAGTAAAAAGTAAGTAAGTAAATAAAATGTTGATTGAATCCTTTCTGTTTTTCTTCAATCCTGATGTAGCACATGTGTAGGAACTAGATTATTTCAGACAAGGTTTTGCTATTGTAAGTCCGGGTCCTGAACGATGTAGCCGAACCGTAGTCGAACTAATACAATAGATAAAGTCCAGATTGAATTAGGTCTTAGCATACGAATCATTCGATGAAGGAACTATTACGAAAATTAAAGAAAAAAAAAATGAAACTGATCGATGGTTCTCGAGGTCAACTGGTTATGCTACTTACGCTACAAACCAATATGGTTTAGTAGGCCATTTCATTTAAAAGAGAAGCCTATGTATCATACTATGTTACACCTATAGACCAGTGCTTTTAGTGTTTGAAAACAAAATAAATTATAGTAGGATGAAACCCATTGTAAAAGGAGGAGAATATTGCAAAAATTAAAGGAAAAATAAATTACGGGCGATCTGAGGTCGGGAAGGGGGAGAGGGGGGGGTTTTAAGGGAAAAAAAATGGCTTATCTCGATTTCCGGCAAAACTACAAGTCCTATGAAAAAAAGTTAAATGGCAAAGTTGTAGATAATAAAAAGATCTATATCTTTTACATTTACACTTTTTTCACATAACCTTAAATTTATGTGAAAATTTCAAAAAACCAAGTTTTTGGTTTTTTATTTTTATCTTTTACAAATAAAATTATTTTTTTAACGAAATATTATGGAAACTTAGCTTTTCATGTCCTGAATACACCGTAATTTATTTGATTTGAAATATCTATTTTTTCACCTCATTTTGACTGAATACCGAAAAAAACCCTAATTTTCAATCGAAAATTCGTCCGTCAAAATATCAAAGTTTTTGACAAAAAGACCTGCACTGATGAGTGGATAATTAACAAAATAATAAATAATAAAGTTAATATTTAATAAAACATCTACAATATTTTGAGAAAGTTGCAGAATCTTCTTTATATTATTTGCATATGTGCCTGTTTATTATTATTTTAAGATGATTTAATACCTGAGTGACCTACGAAAACTTTTAGGCCATCAAAAGTTATTTCATAGAAAATAACTCAGCCTGCACGTGTAGTTTTATAAAAGATGTCGTACACTGCTCTGTTTTACAGCTGCTACGAAATAGCAAGTATGTAGTAAGGCCCAGACCTGCCTTGCCCACTTCTCTAAGAAAAACCTTTTAATAGCCAAAAATTTTTCATAGGTCACTCAGGTATTAAATTATCTTAAAATAATAATAAATAGGCATATACTATAAAGAAGATTCTGCAACTTTCTCAAAGTATTGTAGATGTTTTATTAAATATTAACTTTATTATTTATTATTTTGTTAATTATAGTAATATATTTCGATTTGTAATATTTTTGTTTATCATTGCAACATGCAATCTTACGTTTTTCGAGTGATTAAAGTGTAAATTTTAATAAATATCTCAATAACGATAAAAAAATATCGAATTTGAGTTTTTTTTTTTTTTTTGCATTTTCTGAGAAGATTTACTATGGTTATGTATATATATTTTTACACCATCGGAAAGTAGACATTTCATCGAATAGAAAACACCCAATTTTTGTCAAAAACTTTGATATTTTGACGGACGAATTTTCGATTGAAAATTAGGGTTTTTTTCGGTATTCAGTCAAAATGAGGTGAAAAAATAGATATTTCAAATCAAATAAATTACGGTGTATTCAGGACATGAAAAGCTAAGTTTCCACAATATTTCGTTAAAAAATAATTTTATTTGTAAAAGATAAAAATAAAAAACCAAAAACTTGGTTTTTTGAAATTTTCACATAAATTTGAGGTTATGTGAAAAAAGTGTAAATGTAAAAGATATAGATCTTTTTATTATCTACAACTTTGCCATTTAACTTTTTTCCATAGGACTTGTAGTTTTGCCGGAAATCGAGATAAGCCATTTTTTTCCCTTAAAAACCCCCCCTCTCCCCCTTCCCGACCTCAGATCGCCCGTAATTTATTTTTCCTTTAATTTTTGCAATATTCTCCTCCTTTTACAATGGGTTTCATCCTACTATAATTTATGTTCACTTTTTGTTATTTTAAGAGCTAAAAGCACTGGTCTACTAATAGTGTTTGAACTGTGCCAATAGAGTATTTCAGCTTCCCTGAAATCTCTGATCCCAAGATGACCTATCACGTTTCGTAAGGTTGGCACATACTCACACACAAATGCACACACAACACACACTGTCGTTAGATAAGATTTTTAAAAAGTGTGATTAGATATGATATCGTACATCACTACGAATTATAAAATTAAGTCTGTTCGCGATAAACTTACGCACGGATGGATGCACGGATTTAAATAAAATTTTGTACCCAGATAGTCCAAAGCCCGAGAAAGGACATAGGCTACTTTTTACCGAGATAACCAACACAGACGCGGGCCCAACCAAAAAAGTTCAGAATTATTTTTTTTGAATTCCGCAACGGAACGGAACAAAGATTTTTTTATTTTGTTTTTAAAAAGGGGGATATAGGTAAGAATTAGGTTTGTATTGCACATTTAGGTTGTGTTTCAATTTGTATTGTATAAAAGGGATAGATGTAGCATAGTATGATACATGAATCTTAAAAAGGTAGATAGGTAGTATCTCATTTAAAAAAATGAGAATGTTTCAATATTTGTCCTTGATGCGAACCCGCTTCAAGTTATAAACTAAATAAATTAACACGTAAATGTACTCTTGCAAGTTATAAATATTTAAACATCTATTGAATATAAATCTCATGTCACGTCGTTACTCACGAATAACACTAAAACTATTACGATTATCACGTTTTTTTCAATGTGTGTTTTGTTGGTATGCCTAAGAAGGATAGATAGAATAGAATATTAATATCACGCTTAAAGTAATAGGAGCCGAGCATGACTAAAAAAAGACGCAGGTTTAGTTGTGTAGTATAACTAATATTGATAAATATCGATAATGATAAATATTGCCCGTGTGGGGACGGATTAAGAATACAGAGTGTCACCACCCCTAACGGGTGTCGTAAAAGGCGACTAAGGGATAAACTACGCAAGACAACATCTATGCAAAGAGAAGGAAAACTTGAAACCAATCCTATACCAACCCGTCTGGCCAGCGTGGTATAGTAGGCCAAAACCTCCTTTCTAAGGAGAGGCCTATGTCCAGCAGTGAACCGTTGAAGGCTGATGATGATGATGCTGATAAATATCGTGATATATCTTCAGAATTCAATGTCCATGCTTTCACAAATCGATATTGACACCAATAAAATATTCATAAGAAGTTCATGAATGATAATACAATCTATTACACAGTTGTAATATCAATTTAAATTCAATTGAATTAGTTACCATCGCTTAGTTTTATTTATTCATGTTAAGCTTCTCAAGGGGATTTTATGTATATAATTGAAACAAGAAATAAGTAGGTAGGTAAGGTAAGTTCAAAGATCTTTTGGGTTACGTTTATGTCACTAAGATCTTTCTAAATGTAAAGACTGGAATTATATTTTCTATTAGAACTTTGGTGGTTTAGGTAGGTAGGTGGCATTGCAATCTTTCCTGGGTTCTTATTGACTGCCTTGTTGGTCTAGTGGTTGGCGTATGCGGTTGCTGATCAAGAAGTCTCGGGTTCGATTCCCGGGTCGGACCAAGTACTTGTGTGATCCACCAATATTTGTTTTGGAGTCTGGGTGTTTTCTATGTATAATATTATGTATGTATTAAAAAAAAGTATGTTTATATATTTATATCAGTTGTTTAGTACCCAAAATACAAGCTCTGCTTTGTTTGAGACTAGATGATGCTGTGTGTAAGATGTCCGAAATGTTTATTTATTTTACTTTTGGACATAATATTTTTATTTTTATCTGATTGAATTAGACAAAATTCAGCCAATGAATCATCGAATGGGTGCAACGATAAAAAAACTGTGACGAATTTTTTTATTAAGTGATGAAATATTAAAATTGTTCTGAATGAATGATTCATATCACAGAGCCTAAAACGCTGGAGCTGTAAACTTAAAATTTTAGACTTTTGAAAAATTCATCCCTAAGGAGGCTAAGTGACTGATGAATAATATTATGGCAATAAATAATGTCGCCCAGGGCAATAAAATATAAAAGAAATGGTACGTCTGAACAGAACAACGTCTCTAAGTGATACTACCTGAGTTCGTGGTTTTACTCGCGTTTTTTGTTGTTTAATCGGTCCACCCCTTCCAAAGATTAGCTGGAACAATTATTTAAACAGACATACTGACAGACGAGCACGTTATGAAGTGTACAGTCACGTTAATTTCAGCACGAATGGGCCGGCTCCACCGCGGCAGTACTACCCTCACACAGAAGACCATCCCAATAATGACAGCATTCTGGTCGTCGTATTTCGTTGGTGAGTGTGAGACCGGAAGCCTTCCTGCATCATTCTCAAGAATTATCCAACCAGCCCGCCATGGTATGGGTCACTATGCTCACAATGGACATAGTGACCCCTACTCCTGGATTCTTCTCATGTTTTCCATCAGGCAGAGTAGAGTCACTTTGGAAGGCTTAAATATAAAAAAAGACAGATAAAATTTTAAAACTAACTTTTTGATATAATTACCTAGTGTATAAACAGCTTTTCAGTGTATATACTAAAGTATATGAACATTCAAAATATGCATTTGCTGAAAAACAATTAATTTTAAATAACAAACAGACATTTCAATTAATAATAATAATAAATAATATTTCGGACTTTCACACACAACATCATCTAGTCCCAAACTAAGCAGGGCTTGTAAAACAACTGATATAAATACATAAACATCCTTTTTTTTTGTAATTACATACATATTATACATAGAAGACACCCAGACTTCGAAACAAATATTTGTGGATAACACAAATATTTGGTCCGACCCGGGAATCGAACCCAAGACCTCTTGATTAGCAGCCGCATACGCTAACCACTAGACCAACAAGGCAGTAATTGTATTTATTTCTATAGATTTGTACAGTTTAATATTAGCAATATTTCACATAAATATACAAAATAATATTCGTTTCTATGTGATTCAAGGTTTAAATCCAACAAAAGACTCATAGATAATTACTTAACAAGAATAATGAATCCCTGCGAGCATCAAGATTAATTGTGGGTCTTTACAATAAAAACCCTCGGATGTCTGTATGACACAGGTGTGGCTCTACAGAACCCATGTATGTGACATACCTCATGTGGTTTTGTAAGGTTCCATACGTTAACTCTTTTATTTATAACTTGATATTCAACCCCTATCTTTAGTTGAGAATTAAATACCTACATTAAAAAAAGCTTTTCTTGAAATATACTAAAATACCAAATAGGATCAAAGTACTCGTCATGAAAATGAAAATGAATTTCTATGGATTTTAGTTCCAGCATCATATCAGTTTCATGTCATCACAGTAATAAACACATTTATGATTTCAGGTCAATAGAAACCGAAAAATTGGTTACATTTAACTTGCAAGATTTAGTTGCAGACAAAGGACCAGGTTCTTCCTAGCCCTATTCCCAATATTATTTGAGGTCTGCTACTAGTTCAACCGGTTTTACCTGAATATCAGTTTCTCCGTGGAGCGACTGGCATTAGACCTCCGCAACCATAAGGGAGAGCTGAAATTCGAAGATTGAACTAGTTGTCAGTAAATTTGTGACCACTGACTTCCCAATAACGATTGCCATATATGCCATATATGTTCATGACAACCGGGACCGACGACTTTACGTGCTCTCCGAGGCACGGGCGTGAATCACTGCCAAACTTAGGGCTGCTATTAGGAATTTCTAAGAAAAACCCAAAAACACTTTTTGGCACGACACGGGATTTGAACCCGAGACCTCTTTGATCAGTAGTCGCACACGCTATCCACTAGACCACCGAGGCAGACAAAGGACCAGATAAAACTAACTAAAAGACCTCTTCTTTGAAAGGAAGTAGACCTATTATACCACGCTGACCAAATGGGTTAGTATAATTTGTTTCAATTTTTCTTTCTCTTAGCAGTGATGTTGCTCTTGTGTAATTTCCTACTCCCTAAGAGGACTCTTACGATACCCAAGCGATGAGTGGAGGTAATGATACACTGTATTCTTAACCACCATGAAGAGACAAATGAGATACATACTTCTGTATGTATTCTTATATATAATATGTAGCAGTATGTATCAGTACATCCAAAACAACAAAAAGTAGTACCAATTAGTTCAACACAATAAGAAAAGCAAACGACTCAATAACGACCCTACATGTAAACAAATATTATTTGTTTTAAAGTCCATACAATATAGATAGTTATAGATATGTTTCCATACATCCGCAGATGTTTAGCGGTGAATTATTGTGCCACTGGGAGTCGGAGAAAAATAACATGACCCATTAAACAAGAGAAAATATAACTAGAAAACTCGACATGAAAGAGAGGTTACATGATATTAATATACCTGTATTAGGTGAAATGACTCTTTGTTTTGTTAAAGAAGATATGAGTTTTTTTTATTAATAATAGTAATATTAAGATAAGCATGTTAGTTGTTATATTTGTTTTCATACATCTAATTGTATTCTATGTAAGTGGCTCACCCGTGGTTAAAATGGTGTTAAGATTGATCTTTTTATTTTCTTTTTAAAAAAACTTTTTCTTGTGTTATTTCATACACACCAACACCAACTAATGTCCGTGTGACGGTGACGGATTAAGAATACAGAGTGTCACCACCCCTATTCATTCCGCGGGTGTCGTAAAAGGCGACTAAGGCTAAGTACACACGAAGCGTTTTTCTCCCGTGCCCGCTGCGGTCGTGGAACTGCGGTTTTTTTTCTATACACACGAAACCGGTTATTTGCGCGGTTTCGCGGCCGTCGCCGTTGCGATCTTCGCCCGCCACGTTTGCGGGCAATGATCGCAAGACAGGCGGTTGCAAGATGCGGTAATGTTCAGTTGAGGTTCAGACCGCCATGGACACACACCAGAAACGAGCTGTTGCATTATATTTACTTCACAGAAGAATTAAAAAAAGAAAGAACAGAAAGTTTTGGGTGCATCCACTATTACGTCGGCCGAGGTATACAAACATGTCACGATGCGGTCGCCCGCCAAGCGAACGGGCGCAACCCGCCGAGGGCGCGGGCGACCGCGACCCGCGCGGTTCTACAGGTTGCCCGCCGGTGCAGCGGGAGCCGCAAACAACCGCGCACGCCGCGGGCGTAAAACGCGTCGTGTGTTGTGCTTTGTTTTTTTAAATACAAATCTGCATTCTACGGAAGCTGCGGGCCCGCAACCGCAGCGGGCACGGGAGAAAAACGCTTCGTGTGTACTTAGCCTAAGGGATAAACTACGCAAGACAACATTAATGCAAAGAGAAGGAAAACTTGAAACCAACCCTATACCAACTCTTTTGGCCAGCGTGGTACAGTAGGCCAAAACTTCCTCTCTTAGGAGAGGCCTATGACCAGCAGTGAACTGTTAAAGGCTGTTAATGATGATGAATTTTTAAGACACAGTCTATCTCTGTGTTGTGGATACTTCGAGGGATTGTGATATAATAAATAAATTTAAATGCAGTCCTGTCCCACTACATGAAATCATAATAAAAATAATTTTAAGTGATTTGTTTGCCACAGTTCAATGTAATACATTCCACAAAACTACCTAACCTGTAAAAACAATCAATTTAGATTGTCAATTAGACTGATTTTGTATTTTTTCTAGAAGCTTTATCTGCAGTAAAGTTACATTGATTTATTGATTTTCATGATTATTTTGTTTTCTTTTAGTTAATAATGTTGATGTTATTTAAGTTGATTCGATCTTGAAGAGGTTAATATGTAGTACAAAAGTAAAAATCACCAACAAATATCATGATTGTCACGTATAACTTTCTCCCCGCATCTTGTAACATCTACTTCGTGTCGTATCCAAATTGGATCTGTTCCAAACGACCAAAACATTGTCTTACTAGGAGGACAATATCTAAGTATAATACTGTTAGTTATAGTGAGAGCTCTGATCAAATTGGCGCACACCGGCACATCCAAATTTACTCATACTCCTATTAAACGTTGCCCTCACAGGACTATTAACTAGCTACCAGAAGTTTTAAGTGCATCAGTGCGTTTATGAAATCCATTACGTAATCGTTCCATATTGAACTTATAATAGCCTTCGCAATTTGCGGGATATGAGAAGTAAAGTGGACTTCAATTAGCTTTTTTGTATGTACGTTATTATAAATTTTATTTATAGAATATATAGTGACTTTATTATCTATAAAAATAAATGGTAATAAGTGGCTCATATTTAGAACCGCTGGACTAATCTTGACGAGACTTTAACTAGCACATAGCAGATGATATAAAGAATAATTTGAACTACTGTCATGTTATACTAGCTTCGCCCGCTTCTTTCCTTTCTTGTTAATTTCTCAACAAAAACCACGGGAAAAGACGCTTCGATTAACACAGTGGAGTGCCACTAGTTTATGGTTAATAGGTTATAGCACTTCAGCACAACAATATATGTATATACTACAATAAGATCATTAAGAAACATCTATCGACCTGCAATGTTCACTACACTATCTTCATCCTTTGATCAAAATACATTTCCATATATTGGTTTTAATTCTTACCTGCATTTCCAATTCAATAGACTAGAATCTCAGTGGATGATAGGCTTGATCTCTCTAACGTGTATTGGACGCAATTCTAGTTCAGCAAAACTTGAGTATTCAACACAGTTCAACTACCCGAGTTTGTAATACATTCATACAAACATTAGTATATAAATTCATGTATGACTGTACTTCGCGAAGGTGCTGACCCCTTCAAAACCAAAAAAAAAGGTGTGATTTTAAAACATTTCTATCAATGTATCTAGAAATTATAATAAATGTTTCAGCTTCCCGATTGTATTTTATTAAAGTTGTATGTATATAATTTAACAAGCTAACATTAAGTTCATCTTTGAATCGCATCGTTTCAACGAGGATGCTTTAATTTTTTTTTTTTAAAGGCTGCAAAAATTATTGAGGTAACAACAGAAATGTGTACCTTCTTTATCGAGATGGATTAAAAAAAATGAAGCACATGTAAAATAAATTTCTAATTAACTATCCAACGCCAAACCGCATCACCTGGATCCAAAACACGAAAGCTAAAAGTTTTTTAACGGAACCCATTTATTCAAGTCTTAACTCCCGACGTAAAGTACTCGTGAACCCTCCAAATGCCCATCATATGACCACTCTGATGGGGTCATAAAAGTAAATTACGTAACATACCCGTCCCAAAACTGGTCTTTTGTCGTCTCAGATTTATCTTGCACATTAGCCGAAGACAGAGTGAGATAAAAGTTGGTTTACGAGTATTTACTATATTTGGACTATATCCTCGCAAATAGTTATGTTATTTCTCTATTACACTTTTATTTATGTCCGGAGTTATGGGTGTAAGAGAGAGTATGAAGTGTTGGTATGGTGTCATTTTTGCATAAATATTTATGACGTTTGAAATGTACATTTATGTCAATTACTTATTTTATCTGTCCTATATTCATGTTACATTAACAATTTAATTTATTAATTTTCAAATGAGAAGTAAAGCAACATCTGTGGTGTATTCTTAAATAAAACTTTACTAAATAACAACTTTTAACATTTCTGACAAAAAAATATGATTTCTTTTTAACACGACTACGCCAGAAAGAGTCTTACAATTTACAGTTTATGTGTATTTTATCGTGTATGTGATCACACATTGTCGTGTTTTTTTTTAAATAGTTTGTTTTTGTATTTAATTGTCATAAAAACATAATAATATCACCGTCACTGCTGACATCTTTTTACTTCTTGAAGATGAAACAAGACTTTTGAAAAAACCAAGAGGACCGGAACTAATGACCATATATGTTTTTTTTTCACATTGCCTATCAAAGTGTAGAAGTATTTAATAGTAGAAGTTACCATCCATATTGTGAGTTCAGATAATACAGCATGGAGAGCCACGCTATGGTGACCTAGCGAGATCCTGCTGCATCAATGGGCCTCCGGTCTCACGCTCACCAACAAAACTCGATAACACTATTGCTGTAATTTTAGTTTGAACTTATGTGTAGAACCACTATATAGTACCACCCCATTCCACATACCAGCATAGCACTATTTGCTACCTTGGGAAATGATTATAAAAGTGTAATGTGAAATGGAAATATGTGTACCAAATGTAAATTATTTTGATAAACTTCTTGATTAAAGATATATTTTATTCAAACAATTAAAAGGAATCAAAACTTCCAAAAGCGATTACTACATCTGAATTCAACAGAACTTGGCAAAAGTGTAAATTATCCATTGAAGACTATTAGCTGAAGTTAGTCAGAATCTTTGCGAACTTTGCACTAACGATGTTCTCGATGAAAGTACTTATTAGTGTTTTAGTCAGACTTGCACTTCGTTAAATTGAGCTGTCATCGATTTTATAATTTATTACAATATCTTTTGAATCACTTCAACTGAATAAGCAACTTTGAACAAACGAATTTGTTTTATACTAGCATTTGATTGCAGCTCCGCCCACGTGAAAAAATGTTTCCTATGTCCTTACTCAAGAAGCAAAGGCTTTGAAACCCAAATTTCATTGACAGACAGACAAACAGAATTTCTTTCGAAAATATAATAGTAATACTACTATTAATTATTGTACAATTCACCTATGTTTTTTATACACGTGCCAATTTTATCACATTATGAAGTGCAATAATTATAAAAATTAACACTTGAAATATGTAATATTAATGAAAGACAGCCAGAATATGTAAAAGGTCTAAGTACAGAGATATTATAGTAAATTGAAGCCTCAACTCAAAAAAGTAGCCTTTCATTAAATTTTCGCTGTAAACTTTAACTCTCAATATTATAATATAATGTTACTTCGTCACCATTCGTGCTTAAACCTTTACGCGCTGCCACTTTTGGCTTTTCATAGTGTTGAGTAATTTTTAACTGTTCATCGTCGTGGGATTTAACGGGTATAGTACACATAAAATATTTACGCTCCTATTTAAAAATATAGACAACACAGTATTTTTTTATAAATCAGTTCAGAATAAATCAATAAATGCTAAAAGTAATTTCTTACATAAAAAATTGGTAGAGTTTTTAATGGGTCAGGCCCAAGGTAGGGTTTTTCATATAATTAAATGAAAAGGAAACGTTATAATATAGGGTATACTTGTGGATGCAGTTCTCTGTTGGCTGATTACTAACGTGTTAATTTGAGGATAATTTAAAACTCCTTAAAAATAAGCTAGCAAGCAAAAGCGATAACCGACATACACGCGGGCGGTGCCATGTGTGATTTTGCGAGCTTTGTTGAAACAGTTTTAAATTAACTGTATTACCGCGTATCTTTAATGTTTCCACTCTTTTATTTACGTTTCTGTTTTGTAGTTATTTTTCTATCTTTATGTCTGCTGCGGTTGTGTTGCTACCATTTAAAAGGTGCCAACCGAAAATCAGCGCTGCACGGTCACCGCGCAGCTTACGTCTGAGATGGCAACACATTCGATGCAGATCTGTCCTGTGATGTACACCTAACCTGTATTTGTTTCTATTGTTTTACTGTGTGTGTAGACCAAGAATAAATCATTTTCTTTCTTTCTATTACTGTAGCATTCTAAGTGCTCCGACTGGAAGCTTACAACAGAGTCGAAGTACGATGTAAAGACTATTTTCATACACACGTTACATAAAACCGGAACAAATTAACTCATTTCATTTTATTCTAAATACAAAATTACACATTATTTATCATCATGTTCCACTCGTAGTGTCGTTGCAGTACAAAACGCGTTTCAATATATTTTTATTTCAAGGTAATTTCAGCTGAAACTTTACACGTTGAAGCGCCAATTTAACTCGTTCCAATTTATTGCATTTACTCGTATTTTTACAGAGCGGCCCACAAAAATACATAATGTTACCCGATGCAAATTTAATGGACTATCAAATTCGTAGTCACGCATGTGAGTCGAAAGAACTTTATCATGGCTTTTTTTAGTGTTTTTCCTGGTGATATTTATCTACATATAAGTGAACAATGTATTTTTATAACACTGGTTAATGTTGACTAATTTGTAGGAAAGCGTTGATTTATAAGTGGAGTCTTTGATTTTTTAAATTTATTTTTACTAAAAGAAGTTGTTATTATTTTGTGTTATATTTATCTGTAGTTTACCCCAGAATGTTGTACTTTCTTTGTAGACAAATAAATGAAGCCTGTACGGTGTTAACTTAAATAAGTTTTTTAGGGTTCCGTAGCAAAATGGCAAAAAACGGAACCCTTATAGATTCGTCATGTCTGTCTGTCTGTCTGTCTGTCCGTCCGTATGTCACAGTCACTTTTTTTTCCGAAACTTTTAGAACTATACTGTTGAAACTTGGTATGTATGTAGATGTATTCTGTGAACCGCATTAATATTTTCACACAAAAATAGAAAAAAAAGCAATAGTTTTGGGGGTTCCCCATACTTAGAACTGAAACTCAAAAAATTTTTTTTCACTAATCCGATGCGATCCATGTGATGTGATCCGATGAAATGACGCATCTATGAGGGTTTCGTTTTTTGCCATTTGTCTACGGAATCCGAAAAACGTATAAAGTAGATAAAGGTTAAATTTCACCGACAGAACTTTGATTCACTGATTAAGGTGAAAACAGTACATAGATATTATCTAGTGTTATGTTATAACTTGATTTTGCCGCTATTGTTTGCTGTACTAGTAAGGTTTATGTCCCTGTAAGTATTCCCTGCTTCTTCAATCATCAACAACCCATAACGTACCACTGCTGGGTTCGGGTCTGCTCTAAGGAGAGGGTTTCAGGCCATACGTCCCCACACTGGTCGAGTGCGGGTTGGGGACTGGCAAGACACGTAATCGCTACGTAAATCTTGCCGTTTTTTTTTTTTAGCCTCCCGAAGGCCTCCAACTATACATCACGACTGCTATCTTATGATAACAACCAGGACGGACTGTTTAACGTGACCTCCGAATCATGGTAACGCTCATAACATATCATGCCACAAACAGTCACCCATCTAGGTCTGACCCCGCCGCCGTTGCTTACCCTCGATGATTGTTTCCAATCACTTAAGGCCACTCGGCTATGACTGCATTTAACTTAGCTGCCCCCTTAGACGGTTCTTAAGACAACCACAGGACGAATAGTGATTATGATACTCCGTATTTTTTATCCGTCATCACACGTATATAAGTGAAAGTGATGAAATTAAAATTTCGAGGCGCGGTTCTAAGATTTAAGTGTTTCAACCTCTAATACAGCTTGCACCGCACCGTAATAAAATAAGGGAGTAATAAAATTTCTATAGAACGTAAGTATTTTATGAGTTTCCTATTTAGTCGTGCTGTTTTATCGGAATTGAATTTTCCTTTCCACCTGAGCGCTCCCACCGCCACAAATGTACCCATAGTACAGCCATAATTTGTTTCGTCTCAAAAGTGACTTTATCGAATCCGGAAAAGAGACATCCAATAAATAACATCTATAACTAACTTAAAAGAAGGTGGTATTAGATTAGTCACGGTATTTTTTTAGTTGTCTGTGTGGTGACGGATTAAGAATACAGAGTGTCACCACCCCTATTCATCCCGCGGGTGTCGTAAAAGGCGACTAAGGGATAAACTACGCAAGATGAAATCAATGCAAAGAGAAGGAAAACTTGAAACCATCCCTATACCAACCCGTCTGGCCAGCGTGGTATAGTAGACCAAAACCTCCTTTCTAAGGAGAGGCCTATGTCCAGCAGGGGACTGTTGAAGGCTGTTGATGATGATGATGATGTTTTTTTTTAGTAAACAAGTTTGGGAGACAAGCGGCTAAGTGATAAATGAGTTTTTCTAAATGGTGTGTAATTGGATCCAGTAGTGGACTGTGCTAGATATGAGACGAGTATGTTTTATTTATATTAAGTATCTTTTGCATTTTGTAATTGATTTGGGCTAAGCCGATGTCGATGGATCGCAGTAAAAAGTAGCCTATATCCTTCCTTCACAATTAAAATATCTCCATGGCAAACTTAGTCTTCTTCAAGTGATCGAAATTCGACCATAATTAATTTGAATTCTGAGGTGCAACATGTAAGGGGTCAATCAAAGGGGTGAAATTTTCGTAAAAGGTTCATATTAATATATAATAAATAATAATAAGAACTTTATTTACTAACCACAGCATACGTATCAGATGTATATATAGATATCATATATGAGATTAAATGTATTTTTAATTTAGTATGGATTTGGCTGATCCCTTTATCTGAAGATCAATATGACTCAGACTATAATATTCTGGGGAAATCGTTGGAATCACACAATATTTACAATAAAAAGTACCGTGACAACTTCTTGTTAAATTAACTTCTCTGCATCGGGAAAAACAATATTTAATGTTGTAAGTTGAACAACAAGGTGATGTTCATTTTAACATAAGTAAGTTATAGGTAAGTTATACCGCAAAGGGTAATAAATTAAGTAATGAAAATTGCAAATTGTTTTAATTTATCACAATTCAGGCGCCTTGGAAAGTCTATTAGCCTTTTTCAAATAAATAATTATAGGACACAATTTTCTAGAAATTAATTATTTTTAAGTACTTCTCTAAAACATTATTATCAATTAAAACTAAAACAAAAACTTTAGTAAACCTATATTTAATTAAAATAAACTTATCAACACTAATTGGACCATTATATCAGCATTATTTTCTCTTTTAGGTCTCTTTTTCTTTGGACTAAATAATTTGCATAATTCAAATTAATTTCATACCAATGTGAGTGCTAATTTCTCATACATTCTTATAGGTATGTCAATGTAATATTACTAAAGTAGGCCTTAAGAAATATATTACATGTCTTTAATAATTAATTGTTTAAATAATGTACATTTGATAGCACGGTTGGTATAGTGGTTTAAGAAGTCGAAGGGTTCAAATCCCACATTGGACAACGCTTTGTATTATTATTAAATTATTAAATTTTTTATTATTATTTACAAAGAACTGTTTTGAGTCTGGGTGTTCTTTGTGTCCGTTTCATGTATATGTCTCTATGTATATTTCTAAAGCGGGAATTGTCCTTTTAATTGAAAAAAAATAGTTGGCTTCGCGGGTAACCTTCGAGTCCGTATACCGAGAGTATTGTGAATTGTGTCGTAATTGACACTAATTTTAGCAGACACACTACTTGCTTCTGGCTCTTGCCTCAGTTTGGCCACAATTTCTTGTAAATAAAATTATTAGCAACTAAGTATTAGTGCTCTTATTATTATAATTATAGAGTTCGTTTTGTGACGGATTGAGAATATAAGTGTCAACAGTCCTATCCATTCCGTGAGTGTTGTAAGAGGCGTCTAAACTAAGGGGGCAAACTTCGCAACATCCTTACAAGAGGAGGAAAACTTTTGACAAACCATCAACCAGTCTTGTATATCTTCTATCCAAGGAGAAGAGAAGAAAATAAACACTTTTGTTGTAAGTATTACGAGTTTACTACGTAGTTCTTCTCAGGACTAGTTCAGTTAGAAATGCCGAACATATCTCATCACAAACTCGAAAATCCATAAGGATCTAATGATGTCTACTGTAGTGGAGGAAATCCAAATGTAACAATTTGACGGCAGATTTAGAAATCACGCAAAAAGCTAAAAAGGAAAGTCATCATATAGCCGATACCAACTTGAGGGGGCTATTTGAAAGAAAATGGAGTAGATGGCTCGCAGGAGTCACGCCTATCCTGCAAATTATACAACCAACACACCTGCATAAGATACCAACACTGATCGCAGAATGACACAAAAAAAAACATTTCATTTCTGGTTACAATACCTAAATTCACAGATTATAATACTGATAACTGAAAAAACCATTTTTCTCAGAAGCATTTGAGCTAAAACACTCAGTAATCCATCTGCCGTCAGTCCAAATTTTATACATAAAATGGGCCTTTTAATTCTCTGTTAATGGGTCCCTTTGATTGCCCCTATTTAAAAAGGGCGTCTTATCGAGATTGAGCACTAAGCTCATTTCCAGATCGGTTGCGGAACAAGCGTTTATGTAATACTTTTAAAGGTTTGGGGCTTTGACCACGACCAATGAAGTGGTAATAAACTTGAAAACCATTTATAACTGCTTATTATGCCTGAGATAGAGTGTTACATAAATCATATTTATCCATAATACTAATATATAAACCTCGTTGGTATAGTGGTGATGTCTAGTGGTGATGTCTCGGGTTCAAATCCCGGGTCGGGCCAAAAAGTATTTTTGGGTTTTACTTAGGAAATTCCTAATAGCAGCCCAGAGTTTGGAAGTTTGGCGGTGATTCACGCCCGTGCCTCGGAGAGCACATAAAGCCGTCGGTCCCGGTTGTCATAAACATCTATGGCAATCGTTATTGGGAAGTCAGTGCCCTCAAATTTACTGACAACTAGTTCAACCTTCGAATTTCAGTTCTCCCTTAGGGTTGCAGAGGTCCGATGCCAGTCGCTCCGTGGTATAAGGCTAGGAAGAAGACAGTATATGAATATGTACTTTGAATCACGAGGAAGGAAATAAGAAGGAGCCGGGGCGGGCGGTTAGTATTTCTATAAAGTACGATAATTATGATTTGTATTTATGAAATAAAACTAGCAAAAAAGTAAGGAATTTATCGTTTTAGACAGTAACTAGGATATCATTTTGTACCCCACCACAGCGAAGCTAGAAGGAATGGTAATATTTTATCAGTCTATGTATGTTTATCGTAGTGTCTAAACCGTGTAACTGATTTTAATGAATGAGATGTCATTAGATTTGTAATAATGGTTGGAGTGGCACAAGTTTAAATAAAAAGCGGCCAAGTGCGAGTCGGACTCGCCCATGAAGGTTTCCGTAGCAGCAAGTAACATCATTTAAAAGTTTTTGTAGTGTGTAACTTTCATCGATGTTTTAATAATAGTGTTTTGATTGAAAGATATGTAAATTGCGGTTAATGATTTATGACGTATTGAAAAAAAACTACTTACTAGATCTCGTTCAAAACAATTTTCGTTGGACGTTTGCATAGTAATGTACATCATATATATTTTTTAGTTTTATCATTCTCTTATTTTAGAAGATACAGGGGGGGGGGCACACATTTTACCACTTTGGAAGTGTCTCTCGCGCAAATTATTCAGTTTAGAAAAAAATGATACTAGAAATCTCAAAATTATTTTTAAAGACCTATCCATATACTTATGAAAAAAATTTTTTTGAGTTTCAGTTCTAAGTATGGGGACCCCCAAAATCTATTGCTTTTTTTTTATTTTTGTGTAAAAATATAAATGCGGTTCACAGAATACATCTACTGAGCAAGTTTCAAAGGCTCTTATAGCTCTTATAGTTTCGGAAAAAAGTGGCTATGACATACGGACGGACAGACAGACAGACATGCCGAATCTATAAGGGTCCGTTTTTTGCCATTTGGCAACGGAACCCTAAAAACTATTAAATTTCATAATGTACAATACATATTTAAACTTGTAGAAGTTCTCTACATCCTACCTTCGAGACGACCAGTATCTCGAAGATATTAATTACCCACATTTAAGTGATTTTGAAATTATATTCGAATATACACCCTTAAGTGTAATTGAGTTGAAACGACCACCTATTTGTGAAGTTTACCAATATTTTGAGCAGTACTTGGTTTATAACAGGTAATTAAGCTACAACTCACCAAAAGTACAGTCAACTGTAATTAGCGGTGCTAATTTGAGCCGACGAGTTCCACGACCTTGAAATATATTGTATAATCGAAAGATAGGGTAAATGTTGCATGAAATTTTGAAAAGGCATATCTTCTAATATATAAAATTCTCGTGTCACAGTTTTCGTTGCCATACTCCTCCGAAACGGCTTGACCGATCTTTATGAAACTTTATATGCATATTCAGTAGGTCTGAGTTTTTTTTTTTTTTTTTTTTTTATCAAATTAGTGTTTTGTCCTCGATAAATCTACAAAGTTTGAACACAATCTGGCCGTTTAAAGAAGGTCAAAATCGTACCAAAGGAGTCGGTTAGAAACAGACAAACAAACATACAGGTGAAGCTAATAAAAAGCGTGTAAAAAGAGATCTATGTCGAATAGTGTTTATAGCTTTCCTTACATATAGCTTTCTGTGTAGTTGTTATTTACCCATTAAAATAATATATCGTAAATTGTGAGTCATCGACATACAATTATGGCCACACATTTGTTACTCTGCAAGTTTTATAGTCAATCCACTGTAATGTTTGGATGGTAAGCGTGGCGAAGATAAAAATAGTAAATTCTATATTTATAAAAACGTCCGGAGTTTTCTTTTATTTAATCCCACCAAAGTGACCCTAATCTGAAGTGACAATGGGCTGGTCATATTAGCCGCAAGGCCGAAAACCGTTGGGGTCAACGTGTTCTTGAGTGGAGACCGCGAGGAGCTGGATGCGAGTAGCCGAGGATCTAACTAAGTGGCGTGTAATTGGAGAGGCCTATGTCCAGCAGTAGACTGCGATTGGCTGATGATGATGATGAAAGTGACCCTAATCTGCCTGATGGAAAGCATGAGTTGAAACCAGGAGTAAGGGCCACTATCCTCATTGTGAGTGTTACAACGCCCCATGATGACCCATGCCATGGGGGCTTAGATGTTTTTGCATCATTCTCCGGCTTAACGGATGAATTTCCATAATAATATTTGTACGTACGTACGACTGCCAACAATGGTCTAGTGGTTTGCGTATGCGGCTGCTGATCAAGAGGTTTCGGGTTCGATTCCCGGGTCGGACAAAATGTTTGTGTGATCAGCAAATATTTGTTTCGGAGTTTGGGTGTTTTTTATGTATAATATGAATGTTTTTACAAAAAAAAAGGTATGTTTATGTATTTATATCAGTTGTTTAGTACCCATAATACAAGCTCTGTTTAGTTTGGGACTAGATGACGTTCTGTGTAAGATGTCCGAAATATTTATTTATTAAATACTGTGGATTCAAAAGTAACTGTTTGTCAGTCACGCTTTCGTGGCAAAAACCGCTGAAAGGATTTGGATGAATTCCAGTATGGAGATAACATTTCCTAAATTTAAGGGGTCACTAAGAGACAGATAGAAAACCTATAGTAATGTTTTCATTTTGACCAACCTTTAAGAAACACTTAGGTGCTTATATGTCTCTTAAAATTTAGGGGCTCATAGCAATTTGACGGTTGAAATCTTAGTCTAACGGTTTTTTTTTATCTTACATTTGACTTCATAACTTATTAACAGACTTCAAAAAAGAAAAAGATTCTCAAGACGTCGAAAACTTTTTTTTAGAAAATAAGAATACCAATTAATTGTCCATTCTCTCATTAACCGTAATTTTAGTTGCAACATACCATTCCTGTAGAATTGAATTATAGAACAACGTAAAAAGTATTTCATACCCACATCCGGTGAGGTCAGAGCTCGTCCGGAAACGGTAATCGGCCGTCGGAAGTAGCCTCGCTGTTTATTGTTCGACTCTATTCCTGGCCACATCGCAACACCAGTTAAAACTACCCATGAATTGTTCCCGATAAATCGAGGCAATTTATAATCGTACCTCTTTTCTTTATTTTATTTAGTCTTTCTTAAAAATAAATATAAAGAACTTTATGTCGTACGAACTTACTCCTTTGTCAAAGATGTACAATGTAAAAAGCTGACAGGCTTATCCCTACTATTATTATAAATGTGAATGTAAGTTTGTTTGTTACGCTTTCATGCGAAAACTACTCAACCAATCATCATGAAACTTTGTCGGTCGGTCTGTCGGTCTGTCCGTTATTCACGAAAAAACTAAGGAAACAATTTAAATGAAATATCAAACACAGATAGTCTAGAAACTTAAAAAGGCTACTCTTTACCACTATAACCAACATACTAGTACATGCCGGTGGAGACGTGGGCGGAAGCTAGTAATAATATATTTTATGACGTTTGAGTAAGGAAGAAATACTCGTAAGACATGGTTCCTTAATGTAATATTAAGCCGATCAGAGATAGACTAATGTTTTCTACATCTTAACATTACTTTATAAGGTTTAATGTATGACAAGCGGCAAAATATACGTTGCGAACATCACCCCGTCTCTGGTTGGTACAATCAAATTGCGGTAACAAATTGGACTTAAATTAGATTGCGGGTATTTGCCCTAAAGCGCAAACATGTGGTCCAAATCGTATATCCCTACTAATATTATCAATGCCAAAGTAACTCTGTCTGACTGTCTTTTACGCTTTCACGCCTAAACCACTGAAACGATTTTGATGAAATTTGGTATGAAGATAAAACTGAACTTGGGAAAGGACATAGGATACTTTTTATCACGAAAATGAAGGTTTTGAAATAGGGGACGAAAGTTTGTGTCGATGTTCCTTATTAGCAAACATAAAATCATGTAAGATTGTTTAATCTACCCTTACCGTGTCGCGCGATATAAACGAATTCCACGCGGGCAAAGCCGCGGGCGGAAAGCTAGTATGTAATAATACCTCAGTAATCTTTAGTCGCAGAAATCTCAGTTGAACTGTGCAGTTATACTGTTATGCGATCAAGAAATGTATGTTTTTGTATCGTAGATCAGTATCTAAAGCAAAGGTAATAACGGGGATGTTGAACTATAATGGAAGCATTATTAGTAGGCTGTTGCTTTCTTGGAATAACGTTCAACTTTTGATAGTTTAGTTTGGTAGTTTAAGATTTATAAGGAGCGTCACTAACAAAATTGAAGAATGGATATATAACATTTAAAATATATTTATAAATGTAAATATATGAAGACACTTTTGTGATAATATCACTCCCAGGTAGTAGAAACTCGACCGGGGCAGGAGATCTATCTAAATTGACAGCATTCGTGATGTCGTCTTTCTTTGGTGAGTATGATACCGGAGGCCTGAGATGAGATCATTCTCCCGGCTTCCAGGGGCTACAAGCCGAATCTGTTGCACATTCTTATAGTAGGAACTGCGTACAGACAAAACTCCTATATAATACGGGCTTGTCGTGTTTACAATGGCACGTGTCGGGAAGTCGACGTGGATCTGTTCTTCACTCCTCTTACAAAATTGAAGACAATACTGTCTGACCACTACTTTTGCGAATAACTTTATAACCATTAAAACTGATTTGCTGTCAACCCTTAGATCGAAGAAACAATGTACATGTTTACTTTGAAGTGCGGCCTTTTGGATATTTGTGGAAACTTGTCGTTGGCCCTCACTATGTTACCGTATTTATTTAAATTCTACTTCTAGCTGTAAGTTTCCTTAAAATTGTAAAAAAAAAAACTAAGTATATAAATTAAAATCTCTATTTTTTCATATAGAAACGCAATATTTTTTTTTCAAATCGAATTGTGTTTCCCTACTAATATAATCTCGGGTTCTTTAAGCGAGGTTTGAAAAAGCATCCAACGAAGCCGACATGGTGTGGGTCACCATCATAGGCAGTCTTGGATTTTATTCCTTTCCATCAGACTGAGCAGAGTCAAAAAATCCTGACTACGTGAAATCTTTTGATAAAATGGTTATTTCCTATGACCCCTGGTTCTTTATTACGAATCAATTGACACCTTATACATAAAAAAGCGGCCAAGTGCGAGTCGGACTCGCCCATGAAGGGTTCCGTATCAACAAGTAGCATCATATAAAAGTTCTTGTAGTTCGTTATGACGTATTAAAAAAAAACTACTTACTAGATCTCGTTCAAACTAATTTTTGTTGGTAGTTTGCATGGTAATCATCATCATCATCAGCCTATCGCAGTCCACTGCTGGACATAGAACATAGGCCACACACCACTGTGATCGATTTTGGGCTTCTCGCATCCAGCTTGCATGGTAATATACAGCATATATTTTTTTTAGTTTTATCACTCTCTTAGTTTAGAAGTTAGAGGGGGGGGGACACACATTTTTCCATTTTGGAAGTATCTCTCGCGCAAACTATTCAGTTTAGAAAAAAATGATATTAGAAACCTCAATATCATTTTTGAATACCTATCCATAGATACCCCACACGTACGGGTTCGATGAAAAAATTTTTTTTGAGTTTCAGTTCCAAGTATGGGGACCCCCAAAATGTATTGTTTTCTTTCTATTTTTATGTAAAAATCTTAATGCGGTTCACAGATTATATCTACTTACCAAATTTCAAAAGTATAGCTCTTATGGTTTTCGAAAAAAGTGGCTGTGACATACGGACGGACAGACAGACAGACAGACATGACGAATCTATAAGGCTTCCATTTTTGCCATTTGGCTACGGAACCCTAAATATCAAGACGGCTGGCAGGAGCTGGATGCGAGTAGTCGAGGATCGAACTAAGTGGCGTGCAATTGGAGAGGCCTATGTCCAGCAGTGGACTGCGATAGGCTGATGATGATGATGATGATGACATAAAAATCAGTTCAATAGATTAAGCGCTAATGTGAAATTTACAAAAGAAAAACCAAAAAGGCTACTAAAGCTATTTTTACCTTATTGTTAACTTCATTGTGGTTGAGTAAAAAAAAGGAAGAGAACAAGATCTTCCTATTAAGTTTTTTTATGACTAACTAAGAAATAAAAACATATAAAAAATACAAAGAACGATTCATAAGAAGCTTTCATTATTGAGCCAGACAAAGTGATTGCACAACAGCATTTAATTTAAAATAGTTGGATTTGTGTACTCAGCGTGAGATTAAGATGAATCGGGGCAGAAAATAAGGCTTTTCCGCACTGCACTTTTAGCCGACGTCGCGAATCTACCCGACTAACGAACCATGACTGATATTAATCCTGCTGCAGAGATACGTGTAAGCAGAGGGGTCACAGCACTCGGGTGTGTGATTTCAATCTTTTTATTTATTGCGGGAAAAATAAGTAAGGTTACGGAAAACTGTGAGATGATAAATTTAGTTGTATGATTGCTACGTCAAAGGCCATGGATTATTTCGATCCCTAGCTTGGACGAGTTATTGTTTAATGAGCGGTATGATTTGCATGTCTGCAAAATGTTCTATGTAAAATATATATATTTATATAAATGTAAAAATAAGAACAGTATAAGTATATGTATAGTCTGGTAACAATAGTACAGACTTTGCCTAGTTTGGGATTAGGCTTTTGTGTATTGGAAATTGTGTTGTTTCTCCAACACAGAGGGAGGATCCTCCGACCAGGCGAGGTGATTATGCCTGGCGGGCTACGGCTCAATAATTGATGTTAGGGCACTTCTGGCACTGGCTCATCATATCGACCTCCGGTCTTGGAGGGTGTGTGTGTGTGTGGTGACTTCCACATATAGCGCTGACATTCTCGCGCCGATTAACATATATACAACATCCCAGCATCAACTCTTGGGGCAGTGCCCCACCAGGCATGATCACCTCGCCTGGTTGGAGGATCCTCCCTTTGTGTTGGAGGAACACGTCACCCGTTCCTCTATATGTCGTATATAAACTGATCGGTGCGAGAATTTCTATATCGCGATTCAGTATTAGCAGTTACTCTGTATACTTCGTTACTTCGTGGTACAAGAGGTTTCTATTTTTTCATTCGCTATGATTTAGCGTGCATTTTTTTATCTAATATTCTCAGAAATATATAGTGCAGGCTCTGTCTGTATGTGTGATATTATTTTATTTCACTGTTTTTAGGGTTCCGTAGCCAAATGGCAAAACACGGAACCCTTATAGATTCGTCAAGTCTGTCTGTCTGTCCGTCCGTATGTCACAGCCAATTATTTCCGAAACTATAAGAGCTATACTGTTGAAATTTAGTCAGTCGATGTATTCTGTGAACCGCATTAAGATTTTTATATAAAAATAGAAAAAAAACAATACATTTTGGGGGTCCCCATACTTGGAACTGAAACTCAAAATTTTTTTTTTCATCAAACCTATACGTGTGGGGTTCTATGGATAGGTGTTCAAAAATGATGTTGAGGTTTCTATTATCATTTTTTTCTAAACTGAATAGTTTGCGCGAGAGACACTTCCAAAGTGGAAAAATGTGTGTCCCCCCCCCCCCCCTCTAACTTCTAAAATAAGAGAGTGATAAAACTAAAAAAAATATATGTTGTACATTACCATGGAAACTACCAACGAAAATTGGTTTGAACGAGATCTAGTGAGTAGTTTTTTTTAATACGTCATAAATCGTAACACGCAATTTACCTTTCATCCAATCAATAAATTAGAATAAAAACATCGATGAAAGTTATAACGAACTACAAGAACTTTTATATGATGTTACGGAACCCTTCATGGGCGAGTCCGACTCGCACTTGGCTGCTTTTTTAATTAGTCTCCTAACATTGATTTATCTACATATTTATCGTCAATGATCATTTTTATGCTTAGACCTACCAAAGTGACTCTGCCTGATAGGACATATGAGTAGAATCCAGGAGTAGGGGTCACTATCCTCATTGTTCATGCAGACTGCAGTGTAGTGACCCACACTATGGCGGCATAGTGAGATGCTACAGCATCATCGAGCCTCCGGTCTCTCAATCATTAACAAAATACGACAGCACGAAAGCTATCATTCTTAGGTTGGTCTTCTGTGTCTGAAACAAGAATGTTAGAGAGCAAGATTGTTGGAGCATTTCATGAGTATTAAAAAAAATATAAGTAAATTTCCAATTTGTCTATTTTGATTAAAAAATCCGTAGATACCTATATTTCTTTGTGTATGTGAACTAGTACAACGCTTAGGAAAAGTTCGTACTTTAGTTCAATATAGTTTATGGAGCAAGGAGTTTATGGTTGTATACCAGCTGCTGCCACTATAAAAGAACCGTTAACACGTTAAATAATTGAGTTGTCTGTTTGTATGATTAAATGACCAGTTTTAATAAATGCGATATGAAAGTATGTACTTTGTACATCAAAATCGTATTTTTTTTGTCGGTCTATCTATCTGTTTTTTCCGTCTAATCTCTGGAACATCTGGACCGGTTTTGATGGCACTTTCAATGGGAGATAGCTGATGACATGAAGAGTAACTTAGATATTTTTCTAGCCTAGTTTTGTTTCGTGTCGTTACTCGCGATTTACAATAAAAACTCTCAGCTCATAATACAACTTATTAAATTACATAAACATATATTTAATCGTATCAATCACAAACTACAGCTGAACTCATGATACCCATGACCCTTGAAAATGACCAGCAGCACTATGAAATCTTCTATGCTTCAGTTGATCTTACTGTGACCATTTTTCTTCTGAAATGTCGTAGCTTAATCTTTCTTAATCTCCTCGAAGTGCTCAGTTGACATAAATAGCCCTTACAACGTAAGTGGGACTAAGTTGTAGTTGACCCAATGTGGGCGTTAATGTGCCTTGGGTACGTGTATTTATATCTAATAGGAGAAATCTATTTGTAGAATTGGAGGTTAACAAGTTACAATGTTATTAGTAGATATTATAATATTTATATTCTTATACATTTAAGTCTAACAAAGTTAGTCTAGTGGATAGCGTATGCGACTGCTAATCAAGAAGCAAAAAGCCGGGTCGAGCCTAAAAAGTGTTATTGGGTTTTCTTAGGAAATTCCTAATAGCAGCCCGGAGTTTGGAAATTTGGCGGGGTGATTCACGCCCGTGTCTCGGAGAGCACGTAAAGCCGTCAGTCCTGGTTGTCATGAACATCTATGGCAATCGTTATTGGGTAGTCAGTTCCTCAAATTTACTGACAACTAGTTCAACCTACGAATTTCAGTTCTACCTTAGGGTTGCGGAGGTCCGATGTCAGTCGCTCCGTGGAGAAACTGATATTCAGGTAAAACCGGTTGAACTAGTAGCCGACCCCAAATAATATTGAGAATAAGGCTAGGAAGAAGAAGAACCAAAGTAACCCTACTCTGGCTGATGGAAAACATGAGTAAAATCTAGGAGTATTGATGACCATCCTCATTGTGAGGGTAAGCAATGCAGAATGGTGAATGATGCAGAATGATTTGAAATGCGAGATCCTATATAAAATTTCAGCAGAACAACTGAATTTATCCAGATAGAATTTAGAACACAGATAAATTAGTTGTAGTTCAAAAATGACAGAGTGACTGCTTCACTCTGATCGACCGGTTACCTAATGGTCTGAACCCTATACCACTAAGGAGGAAGCGAATTCAATTGGGACCCTCAAAGTGCGGCAATACATTTGTGTATCTTGATGTTTCTATGGACAGCTGCAGTCACTAAACGATATTCACCAGAACAGTATATATAAAAATCTGTAAATTATTATAAAATACGCGGAGGATGCCTGTTATAGGAATAGGCAAAATTATACAGCTTTTGAGCAACCTAACCTCTTCTTTCCCCTAGCGGTGAAGATCATGCGTAGTTTGGCTTTAAACATTAGAAGATTTTTGGGGAAATTTGGCCGAAGTCTTACAGAGGTAAATAGTTACTGATGTTCCGGTTCGTTCCTTGTTCAAAGGTTCGCTATTCATACTACGCGACGATTCTACATACAAGTGTATCATCATCTCTCACTTTGCACCGACAATGGGTAGTTAAACTGTTTTTATATAGGTTTTGTTATGTAATGATAATATGTGAATAAATAACGAATCATAAATTGGTAACACAAAATAACAGACACGCTGAATTACTTTACTATGTTTATGTAGGTACATAAATATGTGGAGCCAAACATCTCAATATCGAAAACAATTTCCTCTCTAGTATTGAGTGATTAGTCAATTGCTTTACGAATCGCTGATGTAGGTAGTGGGTCAGAACGGGGAGTTTAAAGGAGGGCTGAGGGTAGAACCATTAATTTCTATTTATTCACTCTGACAGAGGATCGCGGCCACCCGTATGCCGACCCTGAAAACCTCTATGACGATTGATACTTGAGTACGGGAGACGAAGATTGGTTGTTGAAATTAATATTGTTATAGATAATAATTTATACTAGACTTATAATTAACCATAATGTAATGTAATTATATGTTCTCTGTCTATACTGCCTCGGTGGCTCAGTGGAAGCGTATGCGACTAAATCGTATAATATATATGTACTTCCAAAAAAAAAGAATGTTTACAAGCTCTGCTTTGTTTGATGGCGTTGTGTGTAAGAAGTTCGAATTTTTTTTTTCATAGTTCTTTGTTTTTTTATAACCATTATATTTATCACGTAACCCGTCTACTGTTTTATCAATATAATCAACAGTTTGAACAGTGCACTGCTATAAAAAAAAAATATATCCTACATTTTGTTCTACATCGTTGATTGATTAGTATGAAGCTCCAATCAGAATAGATGCTCCATCCTGAAGTATACATATAGGTCTTACTGCAAATTGCGCAGATTAGCTATTCAATATCAGTTGGGCAATAAGAAATATTTTTTAAGTCATGATGTGGGATTAATGCCGATCGAGAGGTCTTGGGTTAGATTCCTGGATGTGTGGGTTGTAGTTTTGTTATGGTTTTTTTTGAAGAAATTCTTAATTACAGCCCGGAATATGGAAGTTTGGCGATAATTCACACCCGTGCCTCGGATAGTAGTCGGTCGCAGTTGTCATGAACATCTATGGCAATCTATATTTCTTCGGTATATCGCAGTTAGAAGACTATGTTCTTTCTCAGGCTTTAGACTAATAAGTTCAGTAGTTTTAGCGTGAAAACGCGACAGACAGGCAAACAGAGTTACATTCTAATAATATTATATTTGTAAAGTTAACCGAGTTCCATATAAATTTACCACTACAACGATCTCTAATATAGTTATATACTATAATTATACTAACTCATGCCCGCGGCTCGGCTCGCGTCCTAGGTGTATGATAAATAGATGATCGATTCGCAGATCTAACCGATATGCACACAAAATTTCATGAAAATCGCTCGAGCCATTTCGGAGGAGTTTAATTACAAACACCGTGACACGAGAATTTCATATATTAAAATTACAGTATGGTTACTCACAATAAACAAGTAACCTACGCCAATTCTTGCCCCTCTCACTGTATTACGTAACAAAATCATTAAGTCAATGTACCATACATATGTTGCAGTGAATGTTTGTTGCGGTAGAAAGTTTAAGGTCCAAGATTGAACTTTGTATTGAGGGTTCGATTAGTTTGTTAATTATTGTTCTGCTAAATATAGATGTGTTATATGGGTTCAGGTTACTTATGTAATAATTATATGAGCTTATCTTCTTAGATTACCATAGAATTTTGTAAGTCCACCGTCCACCCGCGGCCACACTCAAGGCGGCATGAGGCGCAAACATCTGCGCCTCATGCCGCCTTGAGTGTGGCCGCGGGTGGACGGGACAGGTTTTCCCTCCACCCGCATTATGTGGCCAGCCGCGGGGGGGCGGCGTCGGTGTGTTTCGGACGCCGCCTAAGAGAGGGTCGTCGAAGTCGTCGAGACGGTGCCCGCAACAGGAGCGGGCAGGCGCTGGTTGAGTCCAGAAGGAGATCTGACCCTGGACTTCCCCTCCTCCTAAACGGAGAAGCGCAGAGAAGGCACACTGTGTGGTTTTTAGTCGGTTCAAGTCCGACACACCACCCCGCCGTAACCCGGTGAGGTGACAGTCCATGATGATTTTCCACACATAAAAAAATAAGAAAAAAGGGGTGGTGTGTTGGAATCGGGCCGGCTAAAACCACACGGTGTGCCACTCTGAGTCTGACATCTGAGGAATCTGGAACTGCAATTATAATCGGAGCCCTTAATTTAACGTTACCGTGGTTGGGGATATTCCTGTAGCCCATAATAATAGCAATCTCAGCGCTTAGGTGTCCCCTAAACGTAAGTGAAAATGAAAATATTGTGGCGACTTCCACATACAGCTCAAGAGAATGATATACCACAGCGCCATCTACCGAAGAAACACTGAACCACGAAGAAGACACGGAACGATATATACGGAGTAACTACTAATCCTGAATCGCGAAAGAGAAATTCTCACACCGATTAGCATATATAGAACATCCGAACATCAATCGTTGGGCAGTGGCCCGCCAGGCATGATCACCTCGCCTGGTAGGAGGATCCTCCCTTTGTGTTAGAGGAACATGACATCCGTCCCTCCACAATATCATTAAGGGATACCGAACTTCCTCTACGATGCCTTTTAAATTCAAGGGATTTTAGAAAAAACGGTCATGAGAGACAGACGATGAAGTAATTCTTAAGGTTATTTTGATACAGAACTCAAAAACCTTGAACAGACAGAAAGACAAACAGAGTTTTTTAAAATTTATAATATTAATAAAGAAACAGCTGCATATGTATTCAAAAGGAAATAGTCAGTACCAATGACTATTGAACCATGTGGGCTTCAAACTTATAATACCAAATTGGTTCACTTTATGTACCTCAGCTGGCATAAAGCTCACAGACATGGCACACCTTGTTAATATGCTAATTGAGAACTGTTCGAACTTGCGTACGTGGTAGGGACCGGCGACATAGCACAGATGAAAAGTTATGTTTACGATGAGATAATTTTTATACATAATGATATACATACACATGATATTTATGTTGTTTGTGGAAAAAGGGAAATCTCAAGTCTGAAAAAGACAGTAGTGTTGAAAATTCTGAGGCAAACTGTAGCACTTTAAATATGTTAGTGTATCATTTAGAAATATGTGTCTTTCCGCAAAGACCTTTTAGAATACTAACTTCCGTGCACATTACTTGAGGTTAAAAAAAAGTGTTGTGTCCTCAACTAGGGCTAGCATTTTAGAAAAACTGTAAGACTGAGCTGTATATTTTGTTCCTTCAATATCTTGAAAACGATATAATTATATTACATGTATCTACGTACATATAGGTATTTTATCATAAAATATAACTTTAAGACACTTTAATTTCTATTGTGAACATCTAAAATACAGAAACAAAAGTTGTTGAAATTAAGAGGAGAACTGGAAAAAATCCAATAAAACCAATGTCACGAACATTGTATAATTTTTGAAGTAATTTTTTAGAGTTTAATAACTAATAAATATTTCGGATATCTAACGCAGTTAGTTAGCCCCAAGCTAAGCAGAGCTTGTATTATGGGTACTAGGCAACTGATACAAATACATATTTTTTTTACCTTTTTTGTTGTAAATACATACATATTATAGCTACATAGAAAACACCCAAATTCCAAAACAAATGTTTGCAGATCACACAAATAATTGGTTTGACATGGGAATCGAACCTGAGAAGTACAGCAGTCTCATACGCTGCCAACTACGCTATAGAGGCAGTGTGAATGGTATGAATTATTAATACCTACATACGAGTGCTATACAAAAACAAACATCAATAACGTATTTAAAAAAAAATGTATATGATGATTAAAATTCATGTACGTTACTAAGCTGTAAAAGTGTGTTTGCTTTAAACTAAAGTACAATACATTCAAGTCATTCAAGCAAAACATTGTGTGTGAAAATAATGTAGCAATGTGCAACACTGTCTTTTATAACCTTTTCACTCAATCCCCCTTTATGGCCGGCGTTGGACTGTAATCTAGTGGAACTGCTACGCTTTATGTCACATAATACGATTTTAGAATATACATTAAACAACAAATTAACGGAACACTGTTGTACAATAATCATCAACAACCTATAATGTCCTACTGATGGGCTTGGGTCTTATCTCAGTTGAGGGCTAAGGTCATATGTCGCTGGACGACTGCCATCTTATGATAACACCCGGGATCGACTGTTTGCGCAATCGTTGCTTACACTGCTTAAGAATGTTGTCTGGATTTTAAAAGAGACTGTGATCCCTGATTTTGTTTCGTCCTTTCTTCTCAGGGCTAGTCCAGTTAGGAAAGGCCGAACTCATCTGCTCAAAAAAAAAAGTTTAACTTGCAAAAGTGTTCATGTAACCTAATTGCAGAATAAAGGATTTCATTTCATCTTATCACTGATAGTTTTAAATTACCCAAGGCAACTTCGCTATGAGAGCTTCTTTTTTTATTTTTAACCGACTTCAAAAAAAGGCGGAGGTTCTCAATTCGTCGGAATCTTTTTTTTTTTTATGCACGTTCAGCGATAATTTCATCGATTATGAACCGATTTCAAAAATTATTTTTGCATTGGAATGGGCGTAGCTTACAGGTGGTCCCATCGTCACCATACCGGGATCTGATGATGGGATCCCAAGGAAATCGAAGGAACTCCTCAATTTTTTTCCTGATGAGTTGAACTCTAAAGCCTCTAAGAGTAGAGTGAACAGGTTTCTTTTGAATGGGCGTGTACCATCTTCATCTTCATCTACACTTTCCATCAGGTGAGATGGAAGACAAACGCCTATTCCATTACAACAATAAAAAAATAAATAAAAAAAAACATAGGCACAATTGTCGCGATTTGGGTTCTCGGAACAGTTTTACTTTGAAGTCGGTTTCTTTTTGTTAAAATTATTTTGTATTATAATAATAGTTTGAGATTATCCAGAATTGTGTGTGTGGTGACGGATTAAGAATACAGAGTGTCACCACCCCTATTCATCCCGCGGGTGTCGTAAAAGGCGACTAAGGGATAAACTACGCAAGACAACATCAATGCAAAGAGAAGGAAAACTTGAAACAAACCCTTTACCAACCCGTCTGGCCAGCGTGGTATAGTAGGCCAAAACCTCCTTTCTATGGAGAGGCCTATGTCCAGCAGTGGACTGTTAAAGGCTGTTGATGATCCAGAATTATATAACTAACTAGCTTTCGCCCGCAGCCTCGTCTATCAGTTACTTTCGCATTCATAACATTAAGTTAGGAAATAAGGATGATATTTTCTAATTTTCATTACAAATGAAGTAAGAGAAAATAATTCTCAATGTATACCTTGTTCGGCGAGAAAATCAAGTTTCAGTTAATTAGATAATACCCTCGTGACTTCGGCCTGGGAATTGATCTAATTAAGCCTAAGGGCTTGCACGTATTAATATTCAGAACATCTACAATAAGGCATTTTGTCTCCCTTGTGTAGGGTAGTTTGTCTGTGGGACCGGACAGTGTTACATAAAGAACAGTTCTTTTTAGGGTTCTTTCAACGAAAGTGGGTTTGAACGAGATCTAGTAAGTAGTTTTTTTTTAATACGTCATAAATCATAAACCGCAATTTACATTTCTTTCAATCAAAACTCTATTATTAAAACATCGATGAAAGTTACAACGAACTACAAGAACTTTTATATGATATTACTTGCTGCTACGGAACCCTTCATGGGCGAGTCCGACTGGCACTTGGCCGCTTTTTTGTTAGTGAGAAGAGTGCACGATAGTGAGAAATTCTTTCGTACGTTAGAAAAAAGTTTTAGTAAAACATTTGAAAGTAAAGGTGGTTCCCGCTGGTCAAATTGGTGGTCATACTAGTATATCAAACTTGATTTCTTTTTCCCTTGGCCAGATTTATTTGACATCTTAAAAAGACAAAGTACAATCAAAGTGAAAACAATTTTGTATTTTGTAATCTTGAAATTATATCTCAGACGTTCTAAGTTTTAAGTTAGTTTGAAACTAAATTACATTACTTCTGAATTCCTTATGAATTCGTCTCTCATTATTTGTTTTTTGCAATCAAAGTAATAAATAACAGTAAGTAAATAATAATTCTCTTTGTAATCAAAATAAAATGATATTTTTTATTAGATTTTAATTAAATATTTTACTAATTAAATAAATAACTATCTTTTAAATAATTTCCAAATTATATTTCATTCGGTTCAGAAAATAGAGCTTCTCAGAATTACTTAGGTAAGCAGTGTATTTACATCAAGATGTAATCGACAAACAAGCAAACATCTTTACTATCGCATATAATATTATCTGTATTTAAATGATTACGAGGATATAAACATTCATGAAACGGATACAAAAAACATCCAAACTTAGAGCAATAATTTTTGGGTCAGAGTGTTTTCGCTTGTGGGACTCGAACCCGCAACGCTGAACTTAAACCACTATGGCAATCAAAATAAAGAAATATTTGCATATATTTTTTTACTGATTTAAATGGAATAATTTCATTGACTCTATGTGAACTTTGTCATTTACATTATGTAAATTAGATTTCGTTCCGTTTTTCTAAACATAATATATATGATTAAAGTATAAAAATGTAGATACTACTTTTCACAGCTTCGTAGTGAAGTAGGTCTGAACAGATTGACGTTTGCCAATTTAAATGTACTTTGAAATTAAGAAGGTACATTTACCTTCTATCTTCTGACAACTAGATCAACCTTCGAATTCTCCTTTAGAGTTGCGGAGGTCTGATACCAGTAGCTTCGTGTAAAAACAGAAATTCAGATAAAACTGGTTGAACTAGTAAGCCAATCGAAATAATATTGGAAATAAAGGCTAGGAAGAAGAAACATCGCTTTCTTACTTCATTCAGTCAATCTTACCTTACACATAGCTTTCAAACGATTTTAATCAAATGTTCCCAATTATAATTGTAGTGTATACAAACTGAAAAGGGAATCAATCAAATGGCTATTGATAAACCATCGAACCAATGTCGAAGCATAGGTATCACTTTAAGTGGGTAATTTCAATTGTCACTGATACAATGCATTTATTGAACATCGAAGGCATTCATTCATTTGTCAGTATGGCATGTCATTGAAACACAATGGCTTTTTATACTTGAATCAATGATAGATACGAGTCACTACGAGGTAATGTCATAATTACTACAGGTTGCAACTTGATTTGAAGTTGAAAGAAAAGCTTTTTTTATCAATGTTCTAGATATACTTGTACTATGTAAACAATATCAGAATTTAGAAGTAAAATTTAACAGCTTCTAATTTTTCGTCTTGAATTAAAACTTTGTATGTGACTCTAGTAAAATTAGTTATTTTGAGATCAAGGAAAGGTTTCGTAGAAATAGAATAACCAATGAAGTGACCTTGATAGACAAGACGTTTGTGACGTTGGATATTTCGTAGCCGTCTGAAGGCCTCCAACTAAGCTTCACGACTGTTATGATAACAACCGGAACCGACTGCTTAACTTGACCTCTGAATCACTGAAACGTTCATAAAATATCATGTCAAAACGGTCACCGTCTAGGTACTAACCGTGACGCCGTTGCTTATCCTACTTGATTGTTTCCAATCCGCTCATAGCCACTTGTATTAACAAAAAAAAGTATATACCTAAGGTTTTTTTATATGTATTAGCCTACCAAAGTGACTCTACTCTACCTGATGGAAAGCATGAGTAGAATCTAGGAGTAGGGGTCACTATCCGCATTGTGAGGTTAGGCAATGTAGCACGCAGACCATGGCGGCTTATGAGATGTTTCTGTAGAATGATTGGGCCTCTGGTCTCACACGCACGAGTAGTGCCAACCCATTCATGCTAAAATCAGCATCACTCTACTACCCGTAGGTATGTATCTAAATCAACTGTCTAGTTTCCATAGTACATCATCATCATCAACAGCCTTTAACAGTCCACTGCTGGACATAGGCCTCTCCTTAGAAAGGAGGTTTTGGCCTACTATACCACGCTGGCCAGACGGGTTGGTATAGGGGTTTCAAGTTTTCCTTCTCTTTGCATTGATGTTGTCTTGCGTAGTTTATCCCTTAGTCGCCTTTTACGACACCCGCGGGATGAATACGAGTGGTGACACTGTATTCTTAATCCGTAACCACACGGACACCCTCTGTGTACAAGTACAAGCTCTGCTTAGTTTGGGACTAGATGACGTTGTGAAAGAAAATAAATATTATTATTACAAAATGAAAACAAATTTAAAATTTTCCAGTATATTCCATGTAAGGAGTGTGTATACCCGAGCTACCTTTGAAAACATATCTTCCGCTTTGATAGTCGGCACTGCCTCTTCACGCCCCTATCTCGTGTTATTGAAAGATCATTTGCATTTCAAAACTTACGGAGAGAGGGTGTCATTTCGCACTGCTCCTAGGTGATATGCAAAGTTCAGCATATTTATTTTTAAATTAGATTATATTTTTAAATAAATTTTAATATTATGAATAACTTTATAATACAATAAATAACTGTAGTAATATTTAGTAAATAAATTTAAGATATATCAACAAGAGAAAATAATGAGAAAAGTTCAGTTGATGATTTCAGGAATAGTTTTTGACTGTAATTAAAAAACTTAATACAATGTAAAAGCTCTCTAAATATGCTCTTTTGAAAGTATTAACCCTTTAGAGCTGTGTTAATATTGTTGTAATTTAAAAACAATGTAGTGTTTCCTCATTAAGTCCAAATTTGTTTCGAAATGCGAATGTGAACATTGTTCAAAGACTAATAACAAAGTAAGTGATGTTCCACGGACCAGCACCTGCTTGAAATTATGTCTACTTGTCATTTGGTGAAATATTTTTATGCCTCGTTGCGACTTTCATTTAAAAATATTAAAGTACTTCATCGTTTATATCAACCGATATGAAACACCCTGATTAATTTTGGCAAGGCGCACTCAAGGACTGGCATCTTTCTGTTGGTTCTTAAGTTGTGGGTAGGATAGCAGTCACAGATGGTCACTTACCATCAAATGACCCGTCAGCTCCTTTATCCCTAATACCTTGATATCTTATAATAAACCTCGTACTTATTAAAGAATTCCAAAATTAATCGTTAATTACATTCTGTCTTACTTCTGTAGGATTTTTTGGGACACTTGCGGGCAGATCCGTCTATCTGTATGTCGGTTAACGTAGTTAAAAGTAGTAACCTATGTCAGTCGTTGATAATGTAGCTTACGGTTTGTGAAAGGTTCTTTAAAATCATTGTATTGGTTAAGACGTGATAGCTTAACAAATAATAAAACTTATCTCGTTTTTTAACAAAATTACAACTATGGTCTGGAACATGTAGTGATAAGGGAATGCAATCCGACCACAATGAAAGATTTATTGAGGATATTTTATGAGGATGGTTAGAGAGTAAATTGTAGTAAACTGACAACTTAGAGAGAAGAATGGTAAAAGTAAACTCATTTAAAACAAAAACCACGTACTGAAACTTGAACTAGCAGAATAAACTTAGTTCCATCCTATTTGATGTAGTATTCTTGTGGACTTGTGGCACAAATTAGGTTTAGTAATTCATAACACAGAGTGTCACTTGTAAATAAACAAAGGTAATTTTCTCTGTGTACTGTTTAATATTCTTCCAAGGTCACGTGTTATGTAATACGCAACACGCCTGCGACATGACGCGTTACGATGAATATTATTAATGTAGTGACATCAGACGTCTACCCGCATTTTGCGTACATAACACACGAAAGATGAATTGTTAAAGTAAGTTTATAGGTTTGTTTCTTCAAGCATACATTTACAAGAGACAAGAACGGCGTCTTTAGAATACCACAGGCCAGACTAAATCTTAATACGGAAACAATACCGCATTCAAAATATATTTTATTTCAAGAGCATACATTCCTACCTTATGTAGTCTTAAGGACTTTATAATTACATGAACAGCTGTTCTTCAGCACTTACACAACCTCTTCGTATTGAAATAGTTCTGCATGGCCTAATCTGAATGAATAATTAATTAATTGAAACTGAGTTATGTAATAGCTGCCAAAATGTCTATATTCTGCTTGATGGAAAGCATGAGCAAGATTCAAGAGTGGTGGTCACCATTGTGAACTTGGAAAACGCTGAATGACATAAACTATGGCGGCCTAGTAATATGGTTTTAAAACAGGCCAAACGTCAAAATCCATTCGAGTGTGTTTCTATAGACACGATATAAAAAAATATATAATAAACAGGCTTATTGACCTAGTTACAGAAAAAAAATGTCTTCGCAGTTTCTGGAGTCTTTCGATGCAGTGTACTTGATGAAAAAATCGCTGTGAAGCACAAACTTTACTAGTACAAAAGTTTCCACTAATCACCACTGGAGTTGGAGAGCCCTATGTCCAACAGTGGAGTGCCCATTTCAGGATACTGCTGTTAAAGATCTTTGTCATTATAAATTCCTTTCTATACCTACAGATTCTATAACTTCCTTGTATACCTTCTATAGGTAAGTTTTAGGGAAATAAAAGTTTCGAGCTTAATATCTTTGTCTTTTTGAGAGCCTATGTCCAGCAGTGGACTGCTGATGATGATGAGCAGTCCACTGCTGGACATAGGCTCTCATTTCAGGCCACTCTAATCGATTTTGAGTCCCACACATCATACACCCGCCAGAAATCCTACCCAGTCGTCACTCCACCTGGCCTGTCCTCCTCGTCTTTTCATGATCCCCATATATTCTCCACTTTGTAGAAGTGTTGTCGCTTCAAACTCTACCATTCCACGATTTATACCTTTAAAAACTATTTTCAGTAGCATTGAATAGATACTACATTTTTAGTTTGATTTAACGTAAAAATAGATAACTGTTTTCTAAGAGACGAATACGCAACTTTGCTTTTAGAATGTGTCCTTTAGATTCTTAGACTACGACTAGATGTTTTCGTCTTTTTATTGTTTCTAGTTTATAGAAATATAGTTCGCTTCTACTTTCTTTGAAGGATCAACAGCCAACGAAAACTTGAACAGCTACAGTGAAGAAAAAACAAAACAAAAATACACAAAATTTACGTTGTATTATTACCAACCAAACAATAAATTCTTCTTCACAACTGGCTCTCAAGTGTCCTCAATAAAAACCACCCAAGTATTCTTCAAAAGTTGGTCGTAACTCGTTGCGAAGCAAAAACTACGCCGCGCCTCGCTTTATTAGAAAAAGTTCAAAGTGGGACTTCAATGAGATTCATTGGTCTTGTTAGACGTTTTGACAACATGCCTCATACCACATCACGTTGTTTTACGAGCGAATTGAAGCCTGACTTATTGCTGGATTTGTACAATATCAAGTAAGGTCACAGGATCTAAACAGAAAATATGTTCTAGACAAGGCAACAATATTGCGACGCGCGCATAAATTGAGAAAACATCCCGTTGACATTGCCTTGCTTAGGGAATGAGACTGGCTTTGAAAATAAAGGAAATAATTCCTGGGGTTTATGTGAAAAATATTACTCGGTAATAAAACGAAATTAAAGTCAGAGGCGAGCTCCTCTTTAAATAAAAATCGTTATAAACTTTTAAACTTTCGAGGAGTGTTTGAGTCTCCATACAAATCATTTTTAAGCAAGTTTTTAAAAAAAGGCCGAATATATTCTTGAGAAACCCTGTCCAAACTATATAAAGAAAGCAATTTACAAAAGCCAGACCACATACAGTAAACTCGCAAAATATATATCAATTCAGAGCATTACTCCAAGTCAAATAAAGACACTTTTACACTTTCTTTGCCATTGGCTAAGTACCTTATTGTTTAATAGAATATAATGAAGGTAAGAATATATAAAAATAATTCATAGTTTCATTTAAAAAATCCCAATTTGTTATCATGAGCTTGTGGTATAACAATAAAGAAGTTCTATTCGAAAATAATATTAATTAAAACAACCTACTTTCTAGGAGGGACTTGTATCCAGCAGCAAGCCCGTGCGAAACCGGGCCGGGTCGCTAGTGTGTCTATAAGTTTAATGATAGTAGTACTTTGTATGAAAGACCTAAGATGCCGAGGGCGTCTTATCAGACTTAGATATAGCATATACGAAATACACAATGTCTAAGAAAATATGAGACCATAAAAATAGTTTATTACTAAGGAAAAACTGTTGATAACGCGATATACACTCGTGAAAGTCGATAAAATCTAGCGTAAATCTATGATACACAAGTATTTACTTCTGCATCGTAAATTTACGTTGTTTAAAGAGTATTTGCTTATAAGTTATGTTTAATATTGGTTAAACATTTAAAAGTCAAATAAAACCAAAATTGAATCGTTGTTGCAAGCATACGAAGTTGTTTTGTTAAAATAAACATGAAAAAACACCGCGGTATTTGATACATATTATCACATAACGTGGTGACTCATCACCACATCGACAGTCGGTCTAAACGTTCCCATTAGATGTTTCACATCAAAACACGATTAAATCTAACCGAATAAACTTCCTAACTTCATTATCAGACCATCACCACTATTATCAAGGTCAATGAATATCATAATCGTTGACTGGCCTGTTGCTCTGCACCAAATAATTACAGCATTCGTACTGTCGTAATTCGTTGATGAGTCTGAGACCGGTACGCCAATCATTCTGCATCATTCTTGTTGGTCTAGTGGTTAGTGTATGCGTCTGCTGATCAAGAGGTCTCGGGTTCGATTCCCGGGTCGGACTAAATATTTGTGTGATCCACAAATATTTGTTTCGGAGTCTGGGTGTTTTCTATGTATAATATGTATGTATTTACAAAAAAAAGTATGTTTATGTATTTATATCAGTTGTCTAATTACCCATAATACAAGCTCTGCTTAGTTTGGGGACTAGATGGCGTTGTGTGTAAAATGTCCAAAATATTTATTTATTTATTTATTTATTTATTCTCCCGGCCTCCGGAGGCTGGAAGAATGATGCTGAAACATATCTAGGCCGCCACCGCTTCAGAGTGGTTGACATACGCTCTCGAACTAAACGGTTCGGCTCTTCCTTTCTGTGCCGAGCAGTTAAAACCTGGAACTCTCTACCAGTGCATGTGTTTCCTCCCTTCTATGACCCCAGGTCCTTCAAGCGGGGCGTGAAAAAGCATCTTACTAGGCCGCCATAGTGTTGGTCACCGTGCACTGTACGTTGTGGCAGTGAGGATGGTGGCCTCCACTTCTGGATTCTGCTCATGCTTTCCATCAGGCAGGGCAGAGTCATTTTGGCAGCTAATATAAAAAAAAAAAGATGTGACTAGATTATACTTTATGATTTCATAAAACATCTAAAATGAATAAAAATTTGGAAAACTTTAAAAACAATTCAATTCAAATTTTATATTCAATATTCAAATTAGGCAATCCCTCGATCAGTATCGAAACTTTACCAATTTAACTTAATATATTCGTTATTAAAATCGAATTATTCGATAAATACGAATACCCTCAATTTATCCAACACACCTAGTACTGAATGCTTCATAAATATGTAATACATCACTAGAAGGCAGCTTAATAACAATAATAACACACCGGATTATACGACTGAACAAATTATTTTGCTACTTGTAATACTCATTTAGTTCAAGTAATAATAAAATTAATAACGTTTCATAAACAATGATTCTTAACAATACACAGAAAAAAAATGACAATCCATGCTGCCGTATTTTGTTGGTGAATGTGTAAGGTGAATCTGGTAGGCTAAACCTACCAGAGTGGCTCTACACTGCTTGATAGAAATGGAGAATCCAAGAGTGGGGTTAAACCACACGACCACACACCTATAATACATCACTGTTATTTTTAGTTACAAATATCTTAAAGCTCTAATAAACTTTTATTGGCTCTGAGAGGTAGACGGATAAACAAACATATCGTAAGTCAATCTATAAAGTTTGGTGCGGGATAAAAAATATCTCAGGGAGTTAGTGCACCGGTATAAGTGTTATAACTTGCAGGTGGGTCATGATGACCTAAGTTTGATGGAGTTAGCAACGGCGTGAACTTCTGATACTGGCTATCACAAGTTTGTGCTGATACTTTAAAGTGTATTAAAACAAGAAAAACAAGTATAAATTGTGTATCTTCTTGGCTTATATTAGTGTAAGGTATATTTAGTAAGGTGATTGTAAGAATGTGGATTAAATAACTAATAGGTAATTAATTCATCAAGTACTAAATATTAAACGCGCACTAGTCCTCAACCCGCACTTGGCCTGGGACGTATGGCCTTAACCCTTTCCTGAAACGAGACCTATACCCAGGAGTGAGATGTTACGGGTTTTTCATGTTGTAAATATTTACCTATATCTTCTTCCTAGATTTGATTATTGCCAAGTTTATATGTCGGTCGGTGACTAATTCAGCCGGCTTTATCGCAATATCAGTTTTTCCGCAGATGTTCATAACAACTGGGACCGAGGGTTTAACGTGCTCAAGCGCAAACGTGAAACACCTCCAAACTTCAATACTTGCACTTGTTATTAGGAATTAAACCAGACTTAGGCAATTGCATACGCTAACTGCTGAACTTTTATGGCCATACTTATATACTTAGGGCTTTTGAATTTCAGATGTCAATGAGTTGCAGTAACCTTCTTTTTATTATGAAAAATAATAGGAATTAAAGTTTGTAAAGCATCACGAAGTTTGTAACTCATTAGGAAGTACTAGAAAATGACACCAACTTATAAATGTATTAACATACGGAATCATACATTATAACGAACTAAATTTCAAATATTCAACATCGAGGTTTGCCAATAAACATGAAACCTGAATGATATCAAATATACCAATATGCAATTATTCTAATTGCCTTTTAATAACTAATTTAAACACATTTAAAATGACAATTAGTGTCGATGACATCTATGTTATAAATTATTTGTGTAACTTTACTGAGAGAGAACCTTTTTTGAAATATATCGTATCCAAAAGCTGATACTTATTATACATTTTCTATCTCAATACTTATGCCAGTAGTAAGTTGCAAAATTTAAATTAAAAAGTTATGAATTAAATTTTAAACCCTTTAGGAGGCTCCATAAAAAAAGGTCACCGTTTTATAAATAAAGGTGGGTCACTGCAACCGACATGTGTTAGGGTGGGATCGCATTCAGTTAAAATCACTGTAGGGCGCTCTGTGGCACGAGGGACCAAGCGACAACGAGGGAAATGACGGGAAGCAGACGCCTGTGTACTGCCTAGGCAGGATTGGATTGGCGCTCTTTCAGCTGTTAACGGCAATAGGTAAAAGTAAGTAAAATTTTATAATTACAAACAAATATTTGCCCCGAATTCCGGTCGTGGATTGAAATAATAAGTGCAACTTAATTTCTTTCGCTTCATTACATGCTCAAATAAGTAGCTATATTAGAGTCACATATAATTTTACTACAATTTTAACCCTTATATACTGTTAAGATTCTCTCACACGTAATTATATAGTGAGTAATGTAAGTTCTGCGATATGAATCTATCTTCAGGGCCTAAAATATACAGTCTGAAGTGGCTTGCACTTGAAACATCAATAAAGTCAGTTGTAGAACCGCTATATAATTAAGTATTAAGGTTTAAAGTATCAACTTCAAAGTTTAATATCACCGTCTGTTACGATCTAGAAGTGTTTACCTACTCCCACACATAAGTCATAAGTGGTTAAATCTAATACAAATGTAACTTTAGACGACGTTTGATGTCTATAATGTGGTATAATACTTATTGCTGTAATAATGAAGTTAATTTTATTACTATTTAAAAAGTATAAACCTTTCATGGGCCGGCTCGAAAGACCACTAAATTTAAGACACGGAATTTTAATGAGTGTTGCGAGGATGTAAATGATGTATAGTAATGAAGTTCATTAAAATTTGTTTTATGAAAAACTCAAGACTAGTAGGTAGTAGAGCTACGTTGATTTCAGCACAACCAGACATCTGACCGGGCGGTATTACCCTCACATAGAAGCTCAACCTATATGGCAGTATTCACAGAATTCGCGCTGTCGTGTTTCGTTAGTAAGTGTGATACCGAAGACGCAATCATGAAGAAGCAGATGTTTGACTAGGCCACCATTATGCATTGTTTGCACTCACATGAGAATGGTGACCACTGCAATTAGATTCTACTCATGCTTTCCATCCGGCAAAGTAGGGAGTCACTTTGGCATTTATAAAAAGATATAAAAAAGAGTGTGCTGCTAACTCCCATTACATATCTTATTATTTGACTGCCTCAGTGGCGCAGCAGTGACGTATGCTGTGCTTGAGGTCTCGGGTCTGATTCCCGGGTCACACCAAATGTTTAAGTGATTCGCAAATATTTCTTTCATAATTTAATTATTTTCTATGTATAATATGTATGTATTTATATTTAAAAGTATGTTTATGTATTTATATCGGTTGTCTAGTACCCATACCAGACTGATATACCAAAAGTATGGGTATATTAGTCTGAGAATAGCATCTACGTTATCATCATCCTATACGTTCAGACCAGATAGTCCACTTTTGGTAGTTATTTCATAGTGCTGTAGTACGATAACCTTTGATATTAGTCAGTGTGTCTCTAAAATAGCTTATCCTTTATATATTCTATGAAATGTATTTAATATATTCCACGCGAGAAGGAAAATGCCGTATTCAGATGTAATTTATTCAAAAACAAACGTTTGTACACATAGCGTTGCTAATCACTCCTGGGACCACTTCAAAAGGCATATCCTTCTCAAAGTACAATGTGACGTGAAACACAATATACGTTTATATATGGTTGATTTAACGCATAATCCTTGTACAAAATATTGTTGATTACAAGAGATTTAAGCAAATGTATACTGCAACGTAGAAAGCAGGTCTGAAGCCGTCGCCCTATATCTACGTTCCCGTTATCGGCTGAGTACAAGGAAAGTCCATTTGCTTTAAGCGTTCGCATCAGGTGCTAAGTGACGTTGTATGAGCGTTACTTTGTTGTTTATTTCATTGTTGAAAATAACATAAAGAATGGAAACATTATATTTATTTGACTGCATGGTTGACTTAGCGGTTTAAGCGGTCGCCACGCCGCTCTCTACTGCGCTAAGTATTGTGGGTTCAAATCCTACACGGAAAAACTTTGTGTGACCCATAAATTGTTATTTTGAGTCTGGGTGTTCTTTGTGTCCGTTTTTTGTATGTTTGTAAAGTCCCAACCGCCACAGAAATATATTCCTAATGCGGACTGACAATTTTTAACTATTATTCCTAAGAAAGAATTGTTAAATGGCATTCAATGTAAAACAGAAGCGATGACTGTGATTGAAGGTTTTATTAACGGAAAATTTCGATAGCAATTGTATCACTTATTTGAGGTCACAGTTTTAGAGCGACCTACATACGCTCTTGGCCCCTCTTGGCCCTCTTACCAAGAAGTAAAAATCTGGAACTCTCTACGAACACACGTGTTTCTCTTCTACTGTAATCCAGGCTCCTTTGAGGGCGTGAAAAAGCATCTTATTAGGCCGCCGAAGTAGGTGCTGCATTTTTTTTGGCAAAGAGGATGGCAACCACCACTCTAGGATTTCTTTTTCCGTCAGGCATAGTAGAATCATATTTACAGATTTTATATAAAAAATACATCATCAACAACCCATAACGTTCCACTGCTGGGCTCGGGTCTCCTCTCAAGAGAGGGTTAAGGCCATACGTCCCCACGCGGGCCGAGTGCGGGTTGGGGACTGACAAGACACGTTGTGGCTACGTAATCCTGCCGTTGGATGATTTCAAGCCGCCCAAATGCATTCAGCAACGCTTCACGACTCGTCGTTTGTATCTTTTAATATGGAATAAAAAACACACCAGTCAAAAAATATTAAAGGATACTTGTCGAAGATGCCTTTCGTTTAATGTTATATAATTTTCGTCGTTCTTGTAGATAGAGCTTTTCATCTAAAACGAAATGAGTCTTCTATAGGGCACCATATAAAATTCATTGCTCTGTGATTCATAGTAATAAAACCAAAAAGTCTGTTCCTGTTATTTTGTCTGAACACTTTAAAAATGTTTTTACGATGGATTTACTGAGAAAAATGTATAAAATCTCAGTACGAGCCGAAAGAGAGAAACGGTATCTTGAACACGAGTTAAAGCGCGGGCCAAAGCATTTTATTATATGATTTAGACGCGTTAATTTTCTTTTTATATAGTTATCGCATTAGGTTATAAGATTAATCATGTTTATATTATTTCTCGTAAATTTTCTCTTTATATTCTTTTCTTTTTTTATCTAACTACGGCGTCCAAAAAATAGTATTTATTTTGGCAGTCTATGCCTAAACTTCTAAACCAATTTCAATCATTAAGGAGTCAATAGATTCGTAATAATGACCCGAGTGAATTAGCCTATTTAAATTTTATAAAAGAAATACGTGGTCGGGTTATAGCTTTTACTTTTTCTTGTTTCAATTTGTTTTGCTTGCGCCTAGAGAATTTAATAACAATAGGGAAAGTGATAAAGTTGCTATGGCGGAATTAATTACCAGAGAACCAAACGCGCGTCCTTCTGTGTAGTTGTTTTTTTTATATATAAATATAAATAATGCTGCCAAAATGACTGCTCAGCCTGATGGAAAGCTTAAGTAGAATTCACGAGTGGTGGCCACCGTCTTCATTACCAATGTGGACAATGCAGCACGGTGACCCACACTATGGCGGTCTAGTCAGATGCTTCTTCGCGCCCCGCTTGAAGGATCCGGGATCATAGTAGGAAGGAAACAGATGAGTTGGTAGGGAGTTCCAGTTTTGATGGATGGAGAGTTTGGATTTTCACTAGAAATCAAACAAAGTGCTTGTGCCTCTTATTCACACTGTTAGAACACCCATATTCCCTTTTAATTCTTCAATATTTAGCTCTTCTTGTATCTTCTTATATCTTATCCTCTATAAAAATAAAAAATCATATTGTAAACACGAAAGTTCGTGAGTATGTATGTACATATGTATTAAATTTGTTGCTCTTTCACGCAAAAAGTACTGAACGGATTTGGATGAAACTTTACAGTAATATAGAAAATAAATCAGAATAACACATATGCTACTTTTTACTGCAATAATCGAGATACACGCTGGCGAAGCCGTGGGCGAAAACTAGTCCTCTATAAAAAAAGAAACCCAATGACATACATGTTTATATATTTTTAGTCTTGAATATCAATTACTGTGATTCCACGCGAAATGCTTCAGTATGTACAAACGCCTTAATGTTAGATTTGAATTATTACCAACGAAAATTCAGAAATGTACCTAAAATTAACGTAACAAAACTCAATTCAAAACAAAGTGTTATTGATAAACGTTCACAAAATGGAAATCAAAATATTCATGGGCTTAGTGACGTATATTTATTAAAGAGTACAGCAACGAGCGTTTTGCGACAAAACCGGTTTCATTTTGGCGGGAACGGCCATGATGGATTGTGTGGTAGACAGGTAGAGGTGCGTTCGTTATTCGCAATTTGCTGCCTTTGCCTTGATTGAGGGGCGGTTTGTTTAGAAATTGTTATCCTAGGAATATTGATTGAAAAGTTTCTGGTTTGTGTTTGGGAAAGCGAAATCAGTGGGGAATAGAGGAGGAACGCTTTTTGTATCTGCTGTCATATATGTATAGGGTAGATAAGGTTAGTAAAACAATATATCTAGTAAATTAATTGAATTGAACGATATTTAGTAGGTACTACAATGTAAAAAAAAAAAAAAATTATTAAAAAACTGTTACTATCTGTTACTATATTATGCTACTTATAAATAAATACAATTGAATTGTCCGTTTGTATTTTAAAGGAAGATATCCTGTAAATGTTAATTTAATACTACCTAAGTGATAAATGTCCCTGTTTTAATTGTTTAGACGCAGGCTATCACGTTCTAATAACTAATTGTTTTATTGTACTAAATTAATACCATAATCCATACTTATATATATTCTAAAGTTACTCTTTATGTTTGTCTATAAGTCTATCTGTTAATACTATACGCTTCACAACTAAACAGCTGCAAACGATTTTAATGATATTTAGCATAGATACTTTGATTCTTGAAAAGAACACATGCTACTTTTTGTCGCGTTAATCGGGCGGAGCTGTGGACAACACTAACATTCGACAAAAAACCTTGTATGTGTGTCTTTTATGTTTACACGGCTATATCGGCTAAGGCTGGACCCTAAAGAAGGACATGGACCACTGTCGCAGTAACCTATATACATGGGAGCGGAGCCGCAGACGAAAGGACGAACACGTATAATTAAGTACAGTGAACCAACGGTATTCCGGGTCTTGTCTAATCCGGCACCCCCTGTAATCCGACATGTCTATTATTATTGAAAATGTTTTCACAATCTTCATTAATGCATGATTGAACAGGTTATAATGTAAAGTTATTATTTTTGTAAGTTCTAAGACATTAATGACGTTAATTTTATAATAAAATGGAAGCTCTCTATTGTTTTGTTTAATTTACTTAAGTCGACGTACAAAATGAAGTATGTTTTAACTTCTAAATCTTATTATTGCATTGCATGCATTTTTTGTTGGTTTGCAAGGTACTCTTTTGTTGAAGCTGCCGGACTATGGGAGGCATTAGGCCGTACTCTATAATCCGACAATTTCGGTAGTCCGACACTGCCTTGCAACACAGAATACATAATAGTACCAGCACAGAAGACTCACTCCGAAAAGTAAGAAGTTAAAGATACCCTCGGTGTCAAAAGATTAAGTTCAATTTAGATCGCACAGCGCCGAATCACTACGATTATATTTACCTACAATTGCGTCTCTTTCTATCGTGTAACTCTGAACTGTTCAGACGATGTCTGTTCGACCGGCGTGTCTGACTCGGCAGGCAGCCGGCAGACTATACCTAAACTGCGGAGTGACACCCCCCTGCTTGCAATACGTTTGTCGGACTACCGGAGGTTCACTGTATATCAAAAGCTTTCCTCCAATTTAGATGAATTTTGAGAACATAAATGTATATTAGAAAAAGATGTAGGTACCTATATTAATTCTAAAGATATGTGGTTACACTACATGTGTGTTTCCGACATGGGCACTATACTAAGGAGAGATAAAACGACTCGAAAAGCACTATTTAGAGAAAGTATTCTTCTGTTTTCAAATTGAATTTGCTTTTAATGCTCTTGTTTATACTCATTCGCTTTATCCTAGAAATTTATTGGTTTAATTAAATGCCTTTAATACGAAGATAAAATCTGTAGATATACAAGAAACATAAAAACTTCTGACTGTCGCGTTTCATTCCTAGCACAGCTGTGGTGAGGTCAGTCGTCTGGTCTTTCTATATTATTATAACAGCAATACGTAACAACAAACTTTGAACAAAGTTGTGGTTGAATTCTTGGCTAGTTCGTGTACTGGTTTTGTCCGTGTAATTAGTTTTGGTAGAGAATAAGGCGGGTTGGACAGTAAATAGTTCGGTGAACGCTGCAAAACTACTTAAAGTATGATTGATCCCTCTCCTCCGACTTGTGGTTTTACACTCAGTAATGTAATACAACAACACAATTGCTGTTATTTTTAGGTAGGTCTTCAATGTGACCACACATTTTTTTATTTTATTTTTATAATTTAGCCCACCAAAGTGACTCTACTTTGCCTGATGGAAAGCATGAGTAGAATCCAGGAGTAGAGACCACCATGCTCATTGTGAGGATAGGCAATGTAGCATGGCGACCCATATCATGGCGGCCTGGTTAGATAATTCTGCATCATTTTCCCGACCTTCGATGGCCGGGAGAATGATGCAGAATGTTCGGGCCTGCGGTCTCACACTTACCAACGAAACACGACAGTAAGAATCCAGTCATTATTAGGATGGTCTTCTGTGTGAGTGTAGTATTGCCTCGGTCGAGCTGACCCATTCGTACTGAAGTCAGCGTGACTATACTAAAGAAAGTAAAAGAAAGCGATACTAAATGTAAACCAAACAGCAGGGGTGTGTAACTTTTTGATAGTTTTATTAGACAATATAGTTTTAAAAGTATCTGGCTAACCAAAAAAATACTTTTTATTTATTTTGTTATTATTTTAATTATTGTATAATGTAAACTAGCTGATGCCCGCGGCTCTGCTCGCACCCTAGGAGTATAAAAAATAGATGTTGACCGATTCTCAGACCTACTGAATATACATATAAAGTTTCATAAAGATCGCTCAAGCCGTTTCGGAGGAGTATGGCAACGAAAACTGTGACACGAGAATTTTATATATTAGATAGATTTAAATTGGTAAGTAACGAGAATAATAATAATATTTCTGTATATCGCTTGACATAAGACTGTGTGCCCGGTGTGTTACATAGGGACTAAAGTGTTATTTATTTAATTTAGTAGTAGTAGGGTCGGGCCAAAAAGTGTTTTTGGGTTTTTCTTTGGAAATTTCTGATAGCAAGCTGGAGTTTGAAAGGGCAACAGAGAGCACGTAAAGCCGTCGGTCCCGGTTGTTATGAACATCTATGGCAATCGTGATTTGGTAGTCAGTGCCCTCAAATTTACTGAACTATTAACCGACCCCAAATAATATTGGGAATAAGGCTAGGAAGGAGAAGAGTATTTGTTTATGGCTATTAGTGTTTTTTTTTTCTATATTAATAAACTGGCTGCTTGAATGTTGTCGATCCCGTCTTCATCCTAAAAAAATTTTGTCTGGACAACGAGATATTATGACAAATACAAAAGATGGAAAGAGATAGATAGATTGTCAACTCCACAGTCGCTTTTAAGGTAAATTAACTTTTGCATCGCTTCTTGTTGGCCGTACTTTACCTAAAGTTTTATAAAATAAAATATCACTTCACAATCTGTATGTTATTAACAAAATATAATATGTAAGTTGACGTCAATTATTAAAACTGTTCGCTTTTGTTTACAAACACAATATAATACTAAAATAATATATGTTGTTGTGGTTTAAGATATAAACAATGAGCGAGCAAATTGGTTTTGTTGATCTTCTGAATGTTATATTTACATAAAAAGAAAATTGAAATGTCTGTAATTTCAAAGGGACAGTTTTTACAAAGTGCATATGAAAATGTACACGACACTCAAATTTTAATGTTTTTGGTTTGTCTGTTTGTTCCTGGAATGGCTGGACCAATTTTGACGATACTTTTACTGGCAGATGGTTAATGACATAAGGAGTAACTTAGGCTATTGTTTTTAGACTATCTTCGTTCCGCGAAGTAACCGCGGGTAACACCGCGGGACTCAGCTAGTCAAAAGTAATTCCCGACTTGACTGTTACGTTGTAAGGAATTACAATAACTTCAGCTCAAGAGTTTATAATCTTGAAACTATCAGACAATTTGACCAGGTTGCACTTACCTTGCTCACACTCACACATCGTCGAGTCTAAGGGATAGAAGGTTCTTCATCATTCAGAAGGACATGAGAAATTCCTTAAACATAATAATTATTATTAAAATTATTAAAAAAAAATATATGAGGGAGCTTATGACATTCAACAACCCATAACGTCTCACTGCTGGGCACCAGTCTCTTCTCAGGGGAGGGTTAAGGCAATACATCCCCACGCTGGCCGAGTGGGATTGTCTAGACACGTTGTAGCTGAATAATCTTGCTGTTGGATGTTTTAAAGCCACCTGAAGGCCTCCAACTAAGTTTCACGACTGCTATCTTATGATAACAACCGAATTCCGAATCACGTAAACTCTCATAACATGCCACAAATGGTCACCCATTTAGGTCTGACCGTCATTGCTAACCCTCGGTGATTGTTTCCAATCACCTAAGGCCACGGCCACTAAAATCCATACTAATATTATAAATGTGAAAGTAACTCTGTCTGTCTGTCTCTCTGTTACGCTTTCACGCCTAAACCACTGAACCGATTTTGATGAAATTTGGTATGAAGATAGAACTGAACTTGGGAAAGGACATAGGCTACTTTTTACTGCAATAATCGAGATACAAAGGTAAAAGCTAGGTGATTATAAAAATACATAAATCGTAGGTATCAAAATCTATCACTGTTTATCTCCTGTCAAAACTTCACAGGTTGCTAGGCATAACACAATTGCATGGCAACCATAATTATAGTTTGACAATGACATATAGACCAGTAGTCCAGGGTAGATAATTTTTGAAAACAAATAAAATTATAGTAGGATGAAACCTATTGTAAAAGGAGGAGAATATTATAAAAATGAAAGGAAAAATAATTTACGGGGGATCTGAGGTCGGGAAGGGGTAGGGGGGGAGGTTTTCGGGTCCTTTAAGTGGGGCGTGAAAAAGCATCTCACTAAGCCGCCATAGTGTGGGCCGCCATACATTATTGTCTGCATTCGCAGCAAGTGTAGTAGCCGTGACTCTTGGATTCTGCTTATGCTTTCCATCAGGCAGGGTAGAGTCACTTTGGATGGCTAAATATATAAAACAAAGGGTAAAGAACGGTTTATCTCGATTTCTGGCAAAACTACAAGTCCTATGGAAAAAAGTTAAATGGCAAAGTTGTAGGTAATCAAAAGATCTACAATTTTTAGGGTTCCGAAGTTTATGACTTCGAACCCTTATCGTCCGTCCGTCCTCCTTACCGTCCAATCGGTAAGTGCTACAAAGATGAAACTTTGCATGAATATGTATTGTAATTACGACGACAAAGCGTTACAATAAAATTATGAAAAATATTTTTATTTAGGGTACCTCCCCTACACGTAAAGTGGGGATGTTTTTTTTCTCGCAGCTACTCCATCATCTGGAGTATCATTATATAGGTCTTTTAAAAACATTAAAAGGTTGTTAAGATGATCTTTAAACCCATTTTTTGATTTAGGTATCCGTTTGCGAGAAATTCCACTTTACAGGCCACTTTTTTTGTAAAAACAGGGCGTCCCCCCCCCTCTAAAAGCTAAACGGCCGGCTCAAAAAATTCCATCCATATAATAACTTTAAATAAAAACTATAACGAATTAGACGACTTTGTTAGTTCAGGAGTTATAGAGGCTTAACTTCTACAATGTGCTTACTTGGAAAAGTCATACAAAATTAACGCATTAATACGTAAACATAACAATTATCCATTGGATACAATTTCTAATCCACGTACCATTATGGGTGACTGAGGAACCCTTTCCCGTGCGTGGCCTGACACGCACTTGGCCGATTTTTTATTTACACTTTTTTTCACATAACCTCAAATTATATGTGAAAAATTCAAAAAACTAAGTTTTTGGTTTTTTATTTTTTTCTTTTACAAATCAAATTGTTTTTAAACGAAATTTAGTGAAAACTTACCTTTTATGTCTCGAATACACTGTAATTTATTTGATTTGAAATATTTATTTTTTCACCCGATTTTGACTTAATACCGAAAATTCACCCGTCAAAATATCTACTTTTTTCAAAAAATTAGGGTGTTTTCTGTTTGATGAAATCTCTACTTTCCGATGGTGTAATCCCTACTTATATTATAAATGCGAAAGTAACTCTGTCTGTCTGTTACACTTTCACGCCTAAACCACTGAACCGATTGAAAATAAAGGTAGAAAGAAGGGTTTGAAATAGGGGGCGAAAGTTTGTGTCTAAGTTCCTTATTAACAAACATAAAATCCTTTATAATCAAAGATAAAATCATATAAGATTGTTTAAGCTACCCTTACCGCGTCACGCGATATATACGAATTCCACGCGGGCGAAGCCGCGGGTGGAAAGCTAGTATTTTCATAAATTAAAATCAATCTATCGCTAAAGTTTGTACTTTGAACTGCTGCTGAATTGCGAAGCGGCTGTGAAAGGCATATGAAGAAAGTTTGCTAAATTTCAAACTTAGCAGAGAATGGATCTCGGCCGGCATTCTTCGTTAAATTGTTTGCACTTCTAGAGTTAGTTGCAGACTGCCTATCGTTGAAGGCGCTAAACGCTTTTTGGCACTGGATATTAAGGTTTTTTCAATTTTAGGAAAGTTTCTCAACTGTATACGTTAACTCACATGTTTATATTAAATGGAGCAAAGGCTTACTAATGCGCTTACATTTTGCCGAACATTATTTTATTCCAACTAATATTATAAAAGGCAACCTATCACAGTTAACCAGACACATACATATATATATCTAAATGCTTAATTATTTTTTTAGTACATACATGTTGTTAATAAAGAATGGAATGATCGCACTCATCACACAATTGAATTGTCCGTGGTGGGAATTGAATGCGCAACCTCAGACAACACTAGACCAATTGAACTTTTTGCTCTTAATTCCTTGTTTCAAGTCTTCCCAAAAGTTTTAGCATGATGCGGTTTCCGTTAGCCGTAACCTCAAATATGCTACGCAATGTACTTGTAATAACTACTTAGGTAAACTCATTTAATCCTCTGGTACGTAAACCTAACTTAAAAAAAAGAAAAGAAAGAAAAAAAAACATCATCTTACAAAAGATTTCAGGAATTATTTTATTATACTTAGAAATCTTAACGTTTTTAGAACTTTTTCTTAAGGCCCCGCACATTAGGGCCACTAGTCGCCGCTACTAAACGCGACCACCAGTGGTTCAGTCAGTCCACTACACGCCGCTACCAGTGGCAGCCACTGGTGGCTGGATGCGGCCTTCAGTGGCTGCTACTTGCGGCAGTTATTCAAGTGTACTCCACACACAGTGTGGCCGTGTGTGCGCGCGAGTCGAACGACAAAACGCGGCCACAAGTATCAAGCGCGGTCGACTCCCGCAGCTTGTGGCTCGGACGCGGCCACTCAAACGCTCGGTGTACGCTGATGCTAAACAAAATGTATTAAGAAACGCGTCCACAACTTGTGGCCGCCACTAGTCGTTGTAATGTGGTCGTCACTAGTGGCTCAATGTGCGGGGGCTGTTAATGGATGTATGTACCTATTTGTTATCAAACATACTATTTATTTATCTGGTGATTATGCTGCTATAGATGTAGTAAGGAAAGCTTGATCCCACGTACCACTTTGAATGAAATAAAAATTAATAAAACTCTTTTTAAGAAATCAGAATAACAGTTGAAGTATTCTTCTGATTTCCTCAGAAAGTCTCCCATTAAAGATGAAATCTTCTAAACTGTTGCCAAGATCGTGTGATGTCACAAGAAACACGTAGTAAAACAAAAATCCAGGAGTGTTTGTGAAAATATAAACAAGTATAATGTTGACACGTGTTTTTCATAGTACACAGGGCGTACGTGACACCCCGAAATTGAACTTATCGCGAAGGGATTCAAGTGACGCTTCATTTGCTTACGTCTCCTGTAACTTAAATATGACCTGGAAATTGTTTCAACTGGTTTTCTGGAACCTTAGAATTATTGTTATTATACCTTACATTGTGTAGAAATATTTGAATTTCTTTGAAACATTACACATTACACGTTCTTAAAGACATCACTTCAATGACGACATTTTTATGGTTATGTATTGAGATACAATTCTATAATAACTAGGTGATGTCCCCGGCTCCGCTCGCGAGGATTATAAAAAATAGATGTTGACCGATTTGCTGACCTAACCAATATGCAGACATAATTCCATGAGAATCGGTCAAGCCGTTTCGGAAGAGTATGGGAACGAACATTGTGACACGAGAATTTTATATACTAATAGATGATGTAGGTATGTGTAGTCAAAAACTCAAAACGTTCGACTCTGATTAAGCTCACATTTGGGCACGATATATCAATCGCTAAAAGATTTAATCATTATTATTCATCTTACAATTTAGATTAATTTATTAAACATATATTTAATTACAACAAAATTAATTGCATTCATCGACAATACTCATATTAACAGTATATGTATTTATAAGTAATATTATAATATCACGAATGAGTACTCAAACCCACTGCAATATAATCAGCTATAGTAAACAGACATCAGTTCAAAGCCAAGCAAAACTTTGAGCCTGTTTCGAATTCAGTTTGCGTACTAGCAATTGGAGAAGCTCAAATTGACACAATAGATGCAAATCTTATCAGAAACTTGTGACCGAAGTGGCCAAGAAAAGCTTTTCATTGCGACGGCTACGTAACTATCAACTTAGTGATCAAGGAACTTGTATTTTAGATGATGAAGTTTTATTTCACGCCAACTAGTAAAGTAATTTAGTTCTCTTGTTTCGTTGTATTTTTACACGCTTTTTACTAGCTTCACCTGTATGTTTGTTTGTATGTTTGTAACCGACTCCTTTGGGCGCGATTTTGACCCACTTTAAACTTTGTAGATTTATCGAGAAAGGATGACAATACACTTATTTGAAAAAAAACTAAAAAAAACTTTTTTAGTCTTTCTAAAAAATAATAGTTTTAAAATACTAAACAACCACGCTTTTAAACTAAAAAGTAGAAAATAATTTATATGTAACAAAGCGATGGGTGCTTTTTGAAAATAAATAAATAAATATTTTGGACATCTTACACACAACATCATCTAGTACCAAAGTAAGCTTAAGCTTGTGTTTTGGGTACTAAACAACTGATATAAATACATAAACATACTTTTTTTTTGTAAATACATACATATTATACATAGAAAAACACCCAGACTCCGAAACAAATATTTGTGGATTCCACAAATCGAACCCGAGACCTCTTGATCTGCAGCCGCATACGCTAACCACTAGACCAACAAGGCAGTCAAAATATTTCAATAAGTCGCCCCACGCTATTTACATTTTCTACTTTTTAGTTTAAAAGCGTTGTTGTTTAGTTTCTTAAAACTATTCTTTTTTTAATGTAAATTAAGGGAACTGTGGAAGGAGTTCAAGGTAGTAGAGAAACGCTAAATTCATAATTTCGGCACAATCATGCCGATTTGAGTAAGGCGGTATACTACCCTAAAATGAGAGCATTTGTGCTGTTGTATTTCGTTGGTGAGTGTGAGACCGGAGGCCCAATAATACAGAAGAATCTCACTAGGCCGCCATAGTGTGGGTCACCATGCTGCATTGTCTGCATTTACAATGATCATGGTGACTCCTGCTCTTGGATTCTACTCATCGAGCAGAGCAGACAAATAAAAAAAAACGGCCAAGTACGAGTCGGACTCTCCTATGAAGGGTTCCGTAGCAGCAAGTAACATAATATAAAAATTCTTGTAGTTCGTTGTAACTTTCATCGATGTTTTAATAATAGTGTATTGATTGAATGAAAGGTAAATTGCGGTTTACGATATAATACGTATTAAAAAAAACTACTTACTAGATCTCGTTTTAACCAATTTTTGGTGGAAGTTTGCATGCATGGTAATGATCGTCATTATTTTTTGTAGTTTTATCTTTCTCTTATTTTAGAAGTTATAGGGGGGACACATTTTACCACTTTGGAAGTTTCCTCGCGGAAACTATTCAGTTTAAAAAAATATATATTAGAAACCTCAATATTATTTTTGAAGACCTGTCCATAGATACGTAGCCCACACGTACGGGTTTGATGAAAAAAAAAATTTTGGGTTTCAGTTCTAAGTATGGGGAACCCCCAAAATGTATTGGTTTTTTGTTTCTATTTTTTTGTGAAAATATTAATGCGGTTGTCAGAATACATCTACTTACCAAGTTTCAACAGTATAGTTCTCATAATTTCGGAAAAAAGTGACTGTGACATACGGACCGACAGACAAACAGACATGACGAATCTATAAGGATTCCATTTTTTGCCATTGGGCTACGGAACCCTAAAAAAGAAATTGTCTGCGAAAGACCTTTTTAATTTTAAAATTCAACAAATCCTTTTTTAAACTTTATATACTCCTGTGCTTTCCAAGAGATTCCATTCGTTTGTTGTCTATATCATAGACAAACTCTTTGTAGAACATATTTCTCGTAATAATCTAATCTAATTTCGTCGAAATTATCCAAAATCGCTGTTTACAAAACGGTTACATTTAAATTACCTTATCTTAAAAGATCCCCTGCCTCACTAATTAGACAAATAGATAATGAGGTTATCTTATTAAATACAAGTAATTACGGAACCAGATTTTCCTCTTTGTTTAATTTTAGCTAAATGTGTGTATGTTTTAACTTTGGTATTATTTGTTATAATTTAACACACACAACATCATTTAGCTTTAAATTAAGCTTGGCTGATAGACCACTCATATAGTTTTTTGTGTATTAAACAGAAAATACTCAAAAATCTAAACTAATATTCTAGATCACAAACATTTGGTCCGACCCGGGACCTGTGTCCTCAAGCGCAGCAGTCTTCAGTCAAGGGCAGTACAGCCTTTTAATCATGGGAGAAGAAAGTTTCCCGACCGAAGACATTTTAATTACCTCGCTTATAACCTCTTCTCTAAAGAAACCTAAAGAAACCTTTCGTATAATTTTATCTAGTGAGTTGTGTTTGATGTCTATTCTTTACAGAGTAAGTATCTGAGTTTAATTAAATTTAAGTAACCTATGTCACCATGCCATTATTAGGAACTATTAAAACTATTTAATTTATTTAAATCAATTTAGTAGTGTAGTACAGGCGCTACGATGGAACATATTAACTACCTTGTTGATCTAGTGGTTATCGTATGCAGGTGCTGATCAAGAGGTCTCGGGTTCGATTCCCAGGCCGGACTAAATATTTGTGTGATCCATAAATATTTGTTTCGGAGTCTGGGTGTTTTCTGTGCATAATATGTATGTGCAAAAAAAAGGTATGTTTATGTATTTTTAACAGTTGTTTTGTACCCATAATACAAGCTCTGCTCAGTTTGGGACTTGATGACGTAATGTGTACCTTATTGTCCGAAATATTTATTATCACTACATAGTATAAAACAAAGTCGCTTTCTCTGTCCCTATGTTTGCTTAAAACTACGCATCGAATTTTGATGCCATTTTCTTTAATAGATAGAGTGATTCAAGAGGAAGGTTTTTATGTATCATACATGCATAATATTATTATAGTAGAAAAACATTGATAATTTTAGAGGTTTCTAATGTGATGTCGTAAATAAACCCATTTTTTACGCTTAATTGCAAACGCTGGCTGTATCCTACGAGATAGATCAAAATAATGTACTACAGTATTGTACATCTTACAAAGGTCTACAAAAAAGTCTGGGATGGTAAATGTCTATCTCTTACGAATAACCCACAATAACATTTTTTATTTTTTAATAATGGAATGTGTGGAATGAATGGAAATAATGGCTAATTTACGAAGCGATTTTAAGCAATACAGTATTAATTCTTATCCAATTAGGTACCTTAAATACATTTTCTTTTTTTTTTAAGACAACTCCCGCATTAGGAATATAAATTCCTGTGTCACGGGGACTTTACAAACATACATGAAACGGACAGAAAGAACACCCAGACTCAGAACAACAAATTGTGAATCACACAAAGTGTTATCCTACGTGGGATCTGAACCCACGACACTTGGCGCAGTAGGAAGCGGTGTGGCGACCGCTTAAGCCACTAGGCCAACCGTGCAGTCAAATACATTGTGTATTTAATATAGATTAATATGGCCCTTTACAGTATGTAATTTAAATTAATACTTTTGGAGATATTACAGATTTAAAATACAGGAACAAAGCGATTGTGGCGGTACCGGCCGGGGCCCGTTAGTTGACACTGCTGTCGATTTGTCACTAAACACAATACTTTATTATGAATTAATATTCTAACGCGGTACGAAGTTCACCGGGTCAGCTAGTTATTTATGTAAACCTGCATTGACTACAAAAATCTTACGCTTCTTTCTGGCTTCACCGTTCGGGAAGAAAGGAATGTTTTTTTTCCTGGCAACATTTTATTTTTATTTACTTACTTCTCAATAAATTATTTGCACTGAAGAACAACTTCACAGATAGCACATTCTGAAACTCCATAATTCTCAGACACTAGTGAGTCTTGACAAATTCACTGCTGCAATAAAACGTGTCCAGGACGTACGTTGGTAGTGGTACGCACACATAAATTCATTTCGATGACATTGTGTCGTTCGGCAGACGGGACAGAGTTACGATAGAGGAGCACCTCCTTTGATTTTATGGCGGCAAAACACATTGTTATTGCCTCTCATACGAATATAAGGAAAATAAATGTGTTTATATACCATTCAAGGGTGATTTAGGCGGTTGTTCAATGTTCATATAGGTAGAATTTAGTTTTGCGTACAAGTATGAATCTTTGCAAATGGCTTAAGCGATAAATGATATATTCTTCTTTCAGAAAAAAAAAATATAAAATTTTTATCCAAATTGGTCCAGTGATTTAGGATATGAAAGCGACTACCGGTACATGTTTTAGATACGTTACACCCGGACTCAGTACAAATGGTCGTGCTTATCACACAATAATTTACCTTTTACCTTGATAAGATCGTGAACTATATCTTCTATTCGTAGTGTAAATTCAAATAACTATGTATTTTAATTTTAAGGGAACATAATATATAACCGTGTCACAATAAAGTCTCAGGCATAAAATTTTCTTAAAAATCAAAGTTATGTCTTTATTGAGACTGGATAATATAGACAAAGAAGAAACGAAAAAAATATATAAATACATAAATTTGAACAAATAGACGTCCCTGTTATCAACCTGTATGTAAACAAAAGGTGAAAAGACTGTGATAACGGCTTAAGCCCTTCTAAAATTGATGATTTACTATAGTAACCAATGAAAACAATAACTTTAATGAAACTCCAAACTCAAATGAAACTTATTAATGATGATTCCATGGGGGAGGTGCAGCATTGTTTGCTACAAGCTGGAAACTTTGCATAACAATTACTATTGAAGCATATCATTATGAGTTTTAATAAGATGAGGGAACCATGCTATGTCATAACTGTACCAGCTCCACTAAGTATAGTGATACTTTGGCCACGAAGTTTTTTTTTATAGAGTTACCTAAGTGACTCTACTCTGCCTGATGGAAAGCGTGAGTAGAATCCAGAAGAAGGGGTCATCATTGTGAAGGTAAGTAATGCAGAATACCATACATGGCGTCCTGGTCAGATGTTTTTTTTATGCCTCCGGTCTAACACTCACCAACGAAATATAAATGCAATAAATAAACCACGGAGTAACGAGCTATATGAAGTACTCGTAAGTACTTATCCTGTATCACGATATAGAAGTCTCGAATTATAACATAATTTTACACAACTGCCCAATGTCAACCGTGGTTCAATAATCCTTGTCATTATAGACACTGGTTTATGTAGTGAACACTAAGTCCAAGCATCGTGTAAATTACGTAAATATATGAACGCAACTATTAAAATCTAACGCCATTCTCTTAACTGATCGGAATCAGTTGATGACCGTCGGTGCCCTCTTATCATGATTTCTATTGCAAGGTAATTAATCGAAAGTGAATAAAACACATAGTTCTATTAAGACGCTTTCTTTAAACCACAACAAGACAACATACTGCTCTCTGTATCCAAAGAATAACATGGTTTCATTTAATAAATTTTATTGGTTATTTGTCTCAACAAAACAAGTAATAAAAATAGTTAAAAGTAGCGATTTAAGTGATAAATATATTAGCTTAGGCACTTAAAGTCAAGTAGCATTTAAAGTTTTATATCGTTTCGAGACAGTACAAGCATTTATAAGGAATCTAGGAGTGTTTTGTTATCTTGCAGAAAAACAAAGTTTCCTAACATAATGTTTAAAAAAAACAATCTTTCATATATCCTTTTGACCATGCAAAATATATTGTTAAAGTAAATTTTTGAAATCATTTGTGGTTCCAGAAAGTGTTTTTGGGATTTTCTTAGGAAATTCCTAATAGCTGCCCGAAGTTTGGAAGTTTGGCGGTGATTCACGCCCGTGCCTCGGAGAGCACGTAAAGCCGTCGGTCCCGGTTGTCATGAACATCTATGGCAATCGTTGTTGTTAAGTCAGTGCCCTCAAATATACTGACAACTAGTTCTAATCTTCGAATTTCAGTTCTCCCTTAGTGGAAAAACTGAAATTCAGGTAAAACCGGTTGAACTAGTAGCCGACCCCAAATGAACTTGGAAATAAGGCTAGGAAGATGATGTTTGTGGTTCAAGATAGAAATTATTACAATCTATACGATATAGATGGATTGTATATAGAGGTTTTGCTACCTTACAAAGCGTCATCCAATATCGGTTACAGTCCGAATAGGCGATAAATTGACAATGTTGTGTAAAGGTGCGAAGATAGAACCTGGAGCCTTGTGCAGGTACGAAGATAAACTGAATATTAAAAGGTGTTTATCCTTACATGGCCTTTGATACGTTACGTTGCTCTTGTAAAAAAAGTAAAACTGAAAAGTTTACTACGAGAACGTTCAGTAGTTTCATTGTATTGGAAATAAACTTTTCAAAGAACGAATTCGAAACAGAAACTGAATCGAACAAAAGGTATTGTCTAAAAACGAACTTAAAGTAGAGAAATAGGTGGACCTAAATAGATTAAGCCTTAGGACCTGATATCCTTTAACTTAGCTGACATTTTGATTTATTCTTTGGATAGTACATATTAGAGGTACAATTTTATAATATTGTTACCTTTCATTCGCAGCATACATACATTTTCAGTTAAAAACCCCGAGAGAATGTATAAACTTATTAAAATTGTTTTTTTTTAATAATCTATACAAATAAATGAAATTAGAGTGGTTGTATACAGGGTGTCCCAGAATAGTTTTGTTTTTTGATTTTTCGCGTGATGGTTACAATCAATCCTGTCACCCCGTTTCGGCTTGACGTTGAGTTCTGGAACAGCCTGTATAATATCAAATAAACAGTTTTTTTATTAAATGCATAGTAAATCACTCATAGGTTAGGTTAAATAGTAAATCACACAAAGTAAATCCTGTACGTACATCAAAAAGACAATTATTAATAATTTAATCTGTCTGTCTGTTTGTTCCGGCTAATCTTTGGAACGGCTGAACCAATTCGAACGAGACTTTCACTGGCTGAAAACTGATGACCTTATAAATATTTTGTTTTTAGACCAGCTTCACTCTGCGGCGTTACTTGCAATTTAAAACAATAACCGCGGGAATTGACAAGAAGACAACGGATGGGACTGCCCAAAACTGGGATTATTGGCGCTCTTTGGGATACGCCTTTCAGCAGTGGAGGACAGTAGGCTAAAGTGAAATGGATACAATGCTTTCTCATAGGAAAATATTTTTATTTAAGTCTGCTAAACTGTCCGTGTGGTGACGGATTAAGAATACAGAGTGTCACCACCCCTATTCATCCCACGTGGCTGTCGTACAGGGCGACTAAGAGATAAACTACGCAAGACAACATCAATGCAAAGAGAAGGAAAACTTGAAACCAACCCTATACCAACCCGTCTAGCCAGCGTGGTATAGTAGGCTAAAACCTCCTTTCTAAGGAGAGGCCTATGTCCAGCAGTGGACTGTTAAAGGCTGTTGATGATGATGATGAAACTGACCCCTCTCTGCCTGATGGAAATGATCATTAGAATCCTGAAATAGTAATGTCATTATCTTCATTGTGGGTGTAACAATGCAGCATGGTGACCCACACTGGGGCGGCCTAGTGAAAGATCTTGCATCGTTGGGCATCCAGTCTCGCAATCACTAAAAAGACATGACAGTAAGTACACTGGTATTTTAGGTTGGTCTTCTGGGAGTGGGTAGTATCGTCCCGTTCGTACCGGCCCATTCGTGGAGCAATCAGCGTGGCTTGAAACTTACTTACGCTTGTAAATAGAATAATTTATCCCAAAATGCCGTCAATGCAGTTATTTTCTTTTAAGGATTTTCTTGGATTTAGTTTAGGTGGATCTGGAATTCCCTCGGCATGCTGTCAATGAAATACGACAATAAATAATACATTAACTAGTTATCTATCAACATTGGCGTATAAGCTGGCGAATAAACGATAGATTGGATACATTCAGTGAGGCGGCCATGTTTTATTGATAAGATGCGCGCTCTTAAAAGATTTATTGGCGCTCGACGGGAGTGTTTCATAATAGTAGCCTACCTACCTTTATTTTTATAGCTCTTCTCAATATTCTCTTGATTTTAAATGATTCTTAGATTGTATCAGACGACTTTGTTTACAAACTAAATTGAACGTTGACTTTTAAAATCGAGATTTGACTACACAACAATATCGGTACTTAGAATCAAGTAACATCGAAAAACCGATAAGAAAATTAATAAGTTTTTAGGCTAAATGTATAAATTGCTTGGTGGCTATCTGACAACAGACATGCTTAATGAAATGTGTTAATGAAATTAGAAGTTTTCTCTTCTAGAATCACCTAAAGTCGGAAAACTAAATGTAAACTGAACAAGTCTGTTTCCATGATCTGATAAAGTCATTAAGACAAGAGGCCATTTCAAATCATAGTCATCTTTATCGTTCTAGTTCCTTTAGTAGTACTACTACTAATAAAACTACTAGTAGTAGTTCCTTTATTATTCTCAAGATTAGCAAAGTCGACTTTAATTCAATCGGTTTTATCTGCAGTTTAATTTTTAGACAGAACGAGTAGCCTCTTAAAATAATTTACAAAAATAAATAAAACAAACACAATTAGTAGATACAAATATTTCTACTCAGCAGATGTTGTTCAACAACCCATAACGTCCCACTGCTGGACACAGGTCTCCTCTCAAGAGAGGGTTAAGGCCATACGTCCCCTCACTGGCCGAGTGCGGGTTGGGGACTGACACACGTTGCGTTGACAAATGTCTTTAAGCCGCCCGCCTCCAACTAAGCTTCAGGACTGTTATGATAACAACTGGGACCAACTGAAAACGTGGCATATGGAAACGTTCATAGCCTATCATGCCACTAACAATCACCCATCTATGTACTGACCGCGCGATTGTTGCTTATTCTCGGTGACTGTTTCAAATTAACTTAAGGCTAACATGAGCTACTCTGAGATGTTACTTAGACAATATCAATAAAAGTTTGATGAACAATCTTTTCCCTTAGCAACTTCAGAAACGTTTCTTATCTATGATGTCGGACGCAACGAGTACATCAACCCACTTCACCAATGCGGAAGGTCTGTTCGGCCCCAGTGGACTAGAAACAAGTCGGGTTTATACAATATTAATATCAATCAATTTTGTGTTTCCTTTGTTTCGTTGGAACAAAATGGAAACACAAAAACCATGCGTTATATTTCTTGCAATGGCGTCCTTCCAAACTGTTCAATGTAATACGTTTAATATTCTATTTTGCCGCGACCGAACTATCTCCGTGATTCATGGTTTTGAAGCCTCCTTGGCAGTAAACGAGCTTAGCCAAAACAGTAGCTGCACAATATATACTTAACTTACCACTATTTGTATTTAAAAGTAGCGTTAAGTACAAATGAGTCTGCGGTTTGCTTAAACCTTGACTTTGATCCCTTTAATTCTCTACTGATTGATTAAACGTTTATACTAAAATAAATTTTGTTCTAAACTAAATTATTATCTCATTGTCTGAAATTTGCTTTAAAAAGCGAGATGCTAAGTCATTTGACTTGTAATACGACAAGTCTGCCACAGACTTCTAACAAATTATTTAACAATAAATTACGTTAGAGAATTTGACCCTTTTTCAGTACAATGCCGATTCTTGACTATCATTTTGGTTTAACAGCACAGGACCGCGAACCGGAGGAGAGTGTCCATTGCGTCTTTTTCTCAAACAAAACAATCCGTCGTTTTTCGTAGGAGGAAATTTTCACACATATACATTTTATAATAGATTCACAAACAAAATCAGTCCCAGTCGCATCAGGAAGCCTAACATCCATAGCCTCTACCACAGGCCTCTACTATCGAAACAGACTATACTATCGAATCATTAAAAAAAATATGTTTAATTCTTTACGTTTTTTTATGTTATAGGGGGCAAACGAGCAGACGGATCACTTGATGGTAGGTGATTGCCGCCGCCCATGGACACCCGAAACACCAGAAGAGTCGCAGGTGCATTGCCGGCCTTTATGAAGGGAGTACGCTCTTTTTTTGAAGGTTTGAAAGTCGTATCGGTCCGAAAACACCGCAGGCAACAGTTCATTGCACAATTTAGATGTGCGATGAGGTAATATTTATTTATTTATTTATTCAAAACATTTACAGTGTCTTTACAGATTTATGAATCCAATACGACATTGTAAGTAAAATATATACAATTAATTTATAATATAATATCATTTGATGTGATATATCTTTGGGCAGCTTCTCTGAAATTCGGGAGGGTACAGTTATAGATATCAAATTCTTAATTATAGATATCAAATTCTTTTGAGATATGTATGTATGTGTACTCGTATATATAACAGCGGCAATGGACAAATGAGTAAGGACTGCCAAATGCGATTTGGCAATGCAGCCATAATCCTTGGATATGCAGCTATAGAAAATCGCAACTGATTTCTATTTGAAGTAATACCGTTTAGCTTTTTAGAGATAGATAGATAGATAACTCTTTATTTGTACACCTTATTACAAATTAACAATAGAGAATTAAATTTTATAAAGAAATTTAAAATTAATGTACAAAGGGCGGCCTTATTACTAAAAGCAATCTCTTCCATGCAACTTTAGAATGGAGTAAAAGTATTCGGAGAAATAGCTGTAATTGACGGTGCGATAAGATTTGTACAATTTGAAATTACCAATATTTCATACGCGTACATATACTTACACAAATACATATGCACAACATATATATGAGATTTATTATCTGACGTTAAAATATCCGGTAATAAAATTGATAAGTATTTCGATTTTTTATTCAAACCTGGCTATGCCTCGAAATGTTTTTGGCGGTAGATAAAACCTCCAGACGAAACCAGTCTAATATAAAAGTAGACTAAGCTACTCCTTATGACAACCCCACTCTGTCACAATCGGTCCGACCGTTCTAAAGATTACCCGGAACAAAGATATTTAAATTTATTATTATAACGTAAGTTTTCTTCCTTCCTTTCATACACATTTAAATCAAATCCAATCAAATAAAATCAAACCATTTTATTTCAAATAAACCATACAATGGCACTTTTGAAACGTCAAGTAGTCAGAAGTCAGTCGTGAAGCTAATTGTCTGTTCCAATTCGTAGATCCTATGGAGAAGAACAGACAAGAAACTCCATGGACACTCTTTTCCAACATTGTTTTTACAATTTTTGGTTACATTGTTTAAGGCATTTTATTAAATGTGAGGACAATGTAACGATGCTTTTAAAGATTAAAGAATACAAATTGATACTTTAGTGATTTGTACATGTAAATAAAATAAAAGATTGTATATTCGACATCTGATTAATCTATGGAAACTGCTTTCTAAAGTAAACGGAACGCAAAATACTTTTGTTATTAAAAACCTTTTCTTGAAATAGAAGCTTTGGTAGTGGGACCGAGGTCCATTGTACCCGTGGAGCGGAAACACCGTAATCGCACGCCCCACACAGGAAACCGCGCGTTCATTCCCTGCTTTATTGTTTGAAATGTTACTGCTTATACTGCCGCCCAGGGTGAGTTTACAGCGCCATTCATTATCAACAGTTAACCTTACATTACATTTGGCTTGACTTCAATTGGTATTTTTAATTATCACAAATGTAATGAATTAACTAACTATTAAATTGAGTACTAGTTAAGTGCGAGCGGAGTTACCCACGGTATTGCTAGCTGTTCCAAAGATTACCCGGAACAAAATTCTTAAAAGTTGCTTTTTCAATGAAGTACTGTATATATGTTTTTTCACATGCATTTGGTAAAAATTGGACAAGTGCGTGTCAGGCCACGCATAGAATAGGGTTCTGTAGTCACCCATAATGGTAGGTGGATTTAAAATCGTGTCCAATAGACAATTGTTATGTTAACTTATTATATCTTTATTTTTGTAGAAAGTTTTCCGAGTGCATTAAACAAATAAAAGGCCCCTATAACTCCTAAATTAAAAAAGTTATCAAAACTGTTATAGTTTTCCTTGAAAGTTCAGTACATGGGCTACTATCATGTTTTTTTTCAGATTTAAAAAAAAATGCTATTTCAAGTTGAATATAACTAAAATTGGTGTTAGAAACCTTACAATGTTTTCAAAAGACCTATCTAATGATACCCCACATGATGGGGTATACGCGAGAAAAAAATCAGCCCCACTTCACATGTAGGGGAGGTACGTACCCCAAATCAAAATATTTTTCATAATTTTATTGTGGCACTTTGTCCACGTAATTACAACACATATTCACGCAAAGTTTCATCTTGGGCGGTAGGTCGAGGACGGACTGACGGACGGACGGATATGGCGAATCTATAAGGGTTCCGAGCCATAAACTACGGAACCCTAAAAAACAGTTTTTACGGAGCTCATTTAAACCCTCCTTGTGTTCTCTCCTCTCGCACTCACCAACAAAACACATCAGCACGTATCTTTGATTGGTGTTATTTCCGAATTGAGCTGTTTCACAAGTAAAGCCTTTCTATCATTAAGCATCCATAAGGAGACGTTGTATCTTGTGAACACTATCGCACCATCATGTTCAATCTAACTGCCATGTTTACATACCCTGGCACTTAGCATTTATGTATGTACCTGTATGTTTAGTTAATTTACAAGGGTTTCTTTAAGTTCATATAGTAAATAAAATGTAGATCATACAGATTAAAATAGATAAATCATTCCTTAAAACTAATGAATAATAAAATCTGTCAAGAAAAATAATGCATTTGAAAGTATATCCCATACCAAGAGCAAAACGTAATTTTCAATACTTTTTCTAGGACCGTTGGGGTAAACGTAGTGTAGGACGTCCACAGGCCAGGTCTAGTGATGATTTGCGCAAGACGGCTGGCAGGAGCTGGATGCGAGTAGCCGAGGATCGAACTAAGTGGCGTGCAATTGGAGAAGCCTATGTCCAGCAGTGGACTGCGATAGGCTGATGATGATGATGAATTTCTAGAACGTCTGGATTGATTTTGACGAGTCTTTCCTTCGATCAATAAAAGTACTAGATTATGGATCAGGAACAAATATAAGACGCTCAAGTGACCACGTTTGCACACACGTAAACATCTTCATTTCTTAGAAAAAAGTTTAATTATATTAACGACTTCAGTTTATTCTAAAGCTTAATGCCTTAAACATAAAGTTAATTACTATTGCAAAATATAATTATTTAGGTCCTTTCGTCAGAGAAAGAATAATAAGGAATAAATTTAAAATTTCGTTTGAAAATAAAAAGTCATCAGTACAAAAATATTTATTCTAAAATGATGCTTAAGGTGTAAGATATAAGGTTAAAAACATTTTGTTTACAATTTCATGCTTATTGTATTATGGAACTAGAGTTAGTTCTTGGTATTACATTTCAATGCTCAGAACACAGTAAGTATTGAAAGACGTAAGAGTTGCCGAATTTATTTGTTTTACGTTTGTTTTGTTTGGTGGCAAATAATTTTGGCCGATTCAAAAAGTAGTAGGTACTATTTTACTTTGCCGTTATTACAACAAATAGGTAATTTATAGAAATAAATAAAATTGGAGTATCTGTTTGTAATATTAAAATAACCGCATTTTACTAAATGCATAATATGTATACACGATACATATTATTATGCTCAAATATTTTTTTTACAATTTTTGTCTGTCTGTCTGCCTGTTTCTTCCGGGTAATCTCTGAAACGACTGGACCGATTTCGACATGACTATCACTCGCAGATAGCTGATGATATAAGGAGTAACTTAGGCTACTTTTTTTAGATTATCTTCGCCCCGTAACAGCAAACGCGGGTAACACCGCGGGGCTCAGCTAGTAAAAAATAAAAACTAATAAAGTAAAAAAAATGAAAGGAATGAAGAAATATGTTTTCGGTGTATTCTTTATACAGAAGTAATTAAAATACTAATGTAGGTTTAATTACCTTTAAACAGATTCAGCTTGTTATAAAGCTGTCTTTTGGAAGTCATTTTTATGCGAGCGGTTTCTTTTTTACAAATATAAATGTAATCTTACATCAATTAATTTTTCTATAATATTAAGTTTAATTAGGCTTATTTTATGTCTCTATTCGTTTCTTCCAGAAAACAAATCCTTTTCAATATACCTATGCGTTTAAAACATTTACACATATAAACTTTTTAACATAATTTTTTTACAACCCTACTCCATGCATTCCCTGTTCAAGAATAGGCGATGTTTGATACAATAGTTGATGCGTTGTAGCAAACATTGGCCGAACAATTACAATATTAGTTAATTGAATCATATTATTTATATTTACGATATAATTCTGTTTATTATTTTTAGAAAAACATTGAATGATATAAACTTAGCAAAAAAAAAAATATTCCTTCCAAAACCTTGCTGTTACGGTGGTTATTTAGACACTTTTTGAACGAGCACTGCGGCATTTTTACGTCTTAATGTTGGCTATGATTGGACTATACTAATTTGAAATAAGACCACAAAATTATTTGTGGTCTTATTTTTCGGGCCGTTTTTGAAGCGCTTATCGGGAATCTAGTACTATTTGTGATCGAAGAGTCTTTCACAGAAAAGTCGAACTATTCATACATATTATTTGGGTATTATAAATTGGTATCTAACAGGAAAAGAAGGAATTCAATTGATTGATTTTTTATTACTATTTTAATACATTGAGTATATTAATATTTATACATCCAACTTAGATAGTTGTCGTACAACGTGGCCCTATAAATGCATAATTATAAACATAATGTGCATTGCCTTGCGTATTTCGAGAAGAACTTAGTTTCAGTGTACCTCTGAAGTAGTAAACCGTCTGAGACATTCAACTTTATACCGTATTTGTAAGAAAATTGAACACGCATTTGATTACTGACTTCTCTATCACTACAAGTTATTATAAAATAGTGCAAAGTTTTGTACCGGAGCAATTTTTACCGGTACTCAAATGGCGGAAATAACGACGTTGACGACATAGGCTAAACAATCGCTGTAGTTGAATGCACTTTGAACTTGCTTTAAACTAAATTCATAATTAAATTTAATTTAATATAAATTATTCAAGTCTCATTTGGGATCCTCCGGATGCGGCAAAACGTAATTAGTTCTATAGACGCGGGCAGCTGTTTGTAGTGTGATTTTGTGCATATCATCCGGAAAATGTTAGTTTACGAGTTACACATACAGACACTGGTCTTAGTTTACTAACACACAGACAAACGTTTGTGAGACGATTCAGTATGTCATGACACAACTTACCGAGATTAGCAAGATGGCATAGACAAGGTAGAGAATGCGAAACATTTTGACCGGAATAACTTTAGACTGCCTTTGTGGAGGAAAACTATGAAATATGCTCTATGAAGATACCAAACATGTGTCTTGTATATTATGTAATAAGATGTTCTTGTCTGTAGCAGGTAAGTTAATATTAAGATAATAATAATAATGTTAAACGTTGTTATTTAGATCCTATCTAAACACACTTTGTGTTATGGGTTCTAAAACGTGTAGGTAAACATAAAATTTGTTTCTAAATACATCATATATTGTGAAACCTCTATAACATTAAATTATAGGTACAATTATTAACACCCATTAGGTCTCGCAGGTTGTGGAGTTTCTTGCTGGTTCTTCTCCATAGGAATGAGTTTTTGGAATGGCACAACTAAAAAGGTGAACAAGAAAGATGAAAGTGCATGGAAAGGCCTACTTGTGATATAAGATTTTTTACCACGCTTTTATTAACTTAGGTTATATGTATCTATGTATGTAGGTATGTAATGGAATCTTTGAGCATAATTTTCACCAATTTCCAGAAGTTTAAATATTTTGAATCTTTGCACACCTATCAAGGACAGATGACAATGCAATAATTCAATAACAGTTTCCCAATATCCTTATTAGGACCGTCAGGATATTGCTCTAAGTTACCCAAAAAAAGTTATCAGGAAAAACCCCATGCAACCTTTTAGACGAAATGACTAGATTACGAAATAGTTCGCAAGGCATTTCAATACTATCACATTTCCACAAATAATAAATTATAAAATCGAACTAAAAAATGACAAATAAATTATTCGTTTATTGTATTTATTAAAAAGCGTAGTTTTTAGTTTTTTTAAACTGTAATTTATTTGAAACCATTGCAGTACCTCATAATACTGCTAAGATGGGGTAGTTATTAATAGTTTTTTTTATAACTAGCTATCTAAATATAAACTACATATGTATTTTGATATCACAAATAGACATCCCTTTTTAATTTACTTGCATTGATACTATACACACACATACATGTCACGAACTAAAGCGGTACCCTCATAAATACAAACATTTAGAACAATGTAGATTCCAATGTAGGGATGTTGCGAATATTCGCATCCGCATCCGCAAATGCGGGGCTTCCGCATCAGCAATGCGGATATGCAAATGTCATACAAGTTGTCACAAGAAAGAAATTGGGCGGGCCGGAGAATGGCGCGTGCAGTTCGAACGTTAAAAAGCGGCCAAGTGCGAGTCGGACTCGCCCATGAAGGGTTCCGTACCAGCAAGTAACATCATATAAAAGTTCTTGTAGTTTGTTGTAACTTTCATCGATGTTTTTATACTAGTGTATTGATTGGATGAAAGGTATATTGCGTGTTACGATTTATGACATATTAAAAAAAAACTACTCACTAGATCTCGTTCAAACCAATTTTCGTTGATAGTTTACATGGTAATGTACAACATATATTTTTTTTTAGTTTTATCACTCTCTTATTTTAGAAGTTAGAGGGGGGGGACACACATTTTTCCACTTTGGAAGTGTCTCTCGCGCAAACTATTCAGTTTAGAAAAAAATTATATCAGAAACCTCAACATCATTTTTGAAGACCTATCCATAGATACCCCACACGTATAGGTTTGATGAAAAAAAAAATTTTGAGTTTCAGTTGAGTTGAGTCAGACCCCCAAAATGTATCCTTTTTTTTTTATTTTTATGTAAAAATCTTAATGCGGTTCACAGAATACATCGACTGACCAAATTTCAATAGTATAGCTCTTATAGTTTCGGAAATAATTGGCTGTGACATACGGACGGACGGACAGACAGACAGACAGACAGACAGACAGACTTGACGAATCTATAAGGGTTCCGTTTTTTGCCATTTGGCTACGGAACCCTAAAAATGACCAAAGGAAGCGAAGAAATTGGTGACAAGATCCGTCGCGTTTGTTGTGGTACTTGTGTTGCATCATTTGTTTCTTGTAAAGAAATCATTGCGTGTCTGTTTGCCATGTAGATTACTTATCGCATAGATAGATATTTTTAGTGTTGTTGTAATATTGTGATCATTGCAGATCAATAAATGTTTATGGGAAAATTTAATATTAGTTAGACTAATATAAGATTACTTTAGTCCTAGCTCAGCTTCTCGCATTCAGCTCCTTCATATATTTTACTAATATAATGTCTTAGACATCCGCATCCACGAACGTGAGCCTTCGAAAATCCGCATCCGCAACCGCGGATATGAAAAAATAGGCATCCGCAATATCCCTGTTACAGTGTACCAGAATCCCTATAGCCAAAGAGCCCACCTTTGCACCCCACTATAAATCCTCTATCCTTATTGCCTCCAGTAATAAGAAGTAACAAAGACGTCTTGGCTCAGTTTCAAAGGACAAATTGGCGAAATTTTCTGTAATGAGAAAACGAAATATTATTTTACTAGCTGAGCCCCACGGTTTTACCCGCGGTTTAGATTGTACCCTTACAACAAAACTCTAGTCTAATATAAAATAAGCCTAAGTTAGCTATAACATCAGCAATCTGACAGTGAAAGTCCCGTCAAAATCGGTATAGCCGTTCCAGACCAAATCGGTAACAAAACAATTTTATTTTAAGTGCCGTAATATACATTTTCATATTAAGCATATCGTCTGTCTGTTAATATCAGGGCCGGATTTAAAGGTGTGGAGGCCTCGGGGCAACAAAGGAGTGGAGGCCCCTTGGTCCCAAATTATATTACAAATAAAAGGAGCAATTTTTTTCGATCTAGTTTGTAAAACCAAGTATAGACTATTTTATTATATAACGAACATACTATATATATATATATATATTATCGGAAACAAGAATTATCTAAAATTAAAGTAGTTTACTAGTGTTTACTAGTCTGAATTTGATTTTTTTTCCGAAGTCTCTATTGTGGGGGCCCCTCTTTTGTGGAGGCCCCGGGGCTGTTGCCCTGGTTGCCCTGCCCTAAAATCGGCCCTGGTAAATATGAAATTACAAACACACTTCGATTTAATTTATTTGTACCCATTAAAGATGATATTATATGAATCTCACTAGTAAATATTTGTGCCTTAGAAATTTTAACCAAAAAACGTGTACTTTTACGATTAAACAGTCCGCTTTCTGTCAAAATAGTACGTACTTTTAGCATTGGTGTGTATTTTAATCCTGACATTATCCCGAGTGACAGTTTCAGTATTTTTTCAAAGGTGAGAGGAAGTTGGGTATGGAAGCTTTATTTAATTCTAATAAAGAGCGCACTTAGCGTCTAACCATTAGAATTGACAGTCAGAAGTCCGAAATATTTTTTTATAAGAAAGAAAAATGTACGTGAGATGCCATTAGACATCATCATCACTACATATCCCTACTATTATTATAAAGGTGACTGTAAGTTTGTTTGTTACGCTTTGACGCGCAAACTACTCAACCGATCGTCATGAAACTTTGTACACATATTCTTGGAGGTATTAGAAGTAACTTAAGATACTTTTTATGAAATAATAATTATTATTTTTCACGAAAAATGTTTACCGCGATAACTGAAATAGACGGGTGCAGAGCCGCGAGCGAAAGCTAGTTATAAAATTAAGTCCTCCGCCGCGTCATTCTATACGTCTGTTCGCGATAAACTCAAAAACCACTGTACTTTGTAAAAGTTTGTACCCAGATAGTCCAAAGCCTGAGAAATCATATAGGCTATTTTATTCCGCGATAACTGACATAGATAACCGCGGGTGGAGCCACAGGCAAAAGCTAGTTTAATATAGACGCGGGCGGGGCCGTATTCAAAGCTAGCTTTTGAAGAACGTGTTCACAATGGCAAGATCGGTAGCCGCACATGTTCTTAAAATTTCATTACCCTGTTTGTTGAGAGTGCCATAGCCGAAACCACCATGAACATGCTTAAACTTCTCACATCCCTCACCCAAATATATCAAATACTATCTGAGTCCCGCGGTGTTACGGCCCGTTTACGACCTTACCGCTGTGAGCGGTAGCTAAGCGAAACGCCGAGCGGTAATATCAAAACTATAAAAATGTACAGTTTTTCACTAAATGCATACCTAATAAAGTATTATGCATTTAGTGAAAAACTGTTTAAAAAAAATTATATTACATGTAGACATTTCAATTTTATTTATTTGTTTAGATATAGGTTTCGGCCATTAATTATAAGTACAAGTGAGTATAATTTCAACAATGTATTCGGGGAAGTTTCACCAAATGAAAGGATAAATTGTAAATTACCTATAACATGAAAAGATCTGTAGGTAAGTATTATGTAGGTAGGTACTTATTCTCTTTTCTGTAATTTCCTCAACGGGAGCAATGAACTTCACTTAATATAGGGGATGGCAATAAACTTGTTCTGCTCTAAATCTGTTAAAGGTCAAGTTGTCACATTAGCAACAGTTTTACGAGCTCCACCCGTCGGGAAGATAACCTTATAAACCTACTTTCTATTTGCCCCATTTTTAGGGTTCCGAAGTTCATAACTCGGAACCCTTATAGATTCGTCATGTCCGTCTGTCCGTCCGTCCGTCCGTCCGTCCGTCCGTCCGTCCGTCCGTCCGTCCGTCCGTCCTCGACTTACCGTCCAAACGGTAAGTGCTAGAAAGATGAAAGTTTGCATGAATACGTGTTGTAATTACGTCGACAAAGTGCTACAATAAAATTATGAAAAATAATTTTATTTGGGGTACCTCCCCTACACGTAAAGTGGGGATGATTTTTTTTTCTCGAGGCTACCCCATCGTGTGGGGTATCATTAGATAGGTCTTTTAAAAACAATAAAGGGTTTCCTAGACGATTTTTTGATTTAGGTATCCGTTTGCGAGATATTTCACTTTAAAGGGCACTTTTTTGTAAAAACAGGGCGTCCCCCCCCCCTCTAAAAGTTAAACGGCTGGCTCAAAAAATCTGAAAAAAATCGTGATGGTGGTCCATCTAATGAACTTTGAAGGAAAACTATAACCGATTAGATGACTCTCTTAGTTCAGGAGTTATAAAGGCTTATATGGTAAAATGCGCTTACTTGGAAAACGTCATACAAAATTAACGTATTAATACGTAAACATAACAATTATCTATTGGATACGATTTTAAATCCACGTACCATTATAGGTGACTGAGGAACCCTTTCCTGTGCGTGGCCTGACACGCACTTGGCCGATTTTTTTATTTTAATATGAGTGTGACAAAGTAACTTTTCTCTGCCTGATGGAAAGTATGAGCGGAATCTTGAAGTGGCCACCATTCTCAATGCGAATGCAATATTGTGACCCACACAGCACACCTTGTATGGCAATCTAGTAAGATATTTTGAATCGATATTCAAAACATACCTTTATTTGACTAATGATATAAAAAGCACTGGGCAACTTAGGCTAAAGTCACTTCAGGTTAACTTCACTCCGAGGTGTTTTCCGCCGTTGTTGTGCATGTGAGATACTTAAATAACTACGTAAAGATAGTAAATAAATGAACTAGACACACAAATGAAATGGACAGACAGAAATGGAGGCATGGCATAACCCTATAATATTAGACATTTTAATTTATATCCTGCGCTGCATCACAAAAATGACAATGTGCTGTTTATTTAGTTTAATACTGTACAAAATTTACTACAGCGCTATCTAGCGGTATTATTTCAAATCAATTACAGGGTAATAGAGGTTCAAAATTGTACAACCCAGTTAATTTTCTGTGATCAAGTATAGATGGCACTGTCAGCATTCGTTGCCAAATATTTTTTTATAAAGACTATTTTCGATATGAAAATAGTACTCTTACTTTTAAAATTATAATACACAAATTTTTATATATTTGATTTTATAAGATTTTTTTATGCCGAAAGTCGGACCTTTGCTCAAGGCACTCTGTGCTCATTTTAACCGTCATCTCGGATTGTGGGCGCCATCTTTACAAATACCGGCCGGCTGTCATTTTCAAAGACTGTCATTCTCAATTATTTTCTGGCTGAATTCAGTGCGTTCCGGTTGCGTGGTTCAGTTCGTATTGTCGTGACTCCAATTTTCCAGTAAGTTACAAATTAATACTAATGATTTTAATTTTTTTAAATAACATTTGTTTATTCTGTGTTATATCTAGAAAATTCATATTTATGTTCTCAAAATTCTAACCAGACTTGACTAAACTGTAAAAAATCTTATAAGACAAAAACGTTATGTTCACGACGTGGGTATTGTATTTTTTTTTCCACTATCGCATTGTAAGCACATCCGAAAACATGAATCCGTTACTGAAAAGTGTAATTTACCGTTTATAGAAACGGTTTTAACCTAATCTCGGCATGTAAATGTAAAAAAATCAGGTTTAAATCGTGTCTTCACGACAGATAGCTATTCGTATTAAAACGTAATTTATTGAATCAAAGGTGATGCAAGACACAAGGAATTTTAGGAAAAGAGTTCGCAGTGAATCCCAGGACGCAGGGGAAGGCAATTTAGCGAAAAAATTAATGCTAGAGAGGTACGAGGTGTAGGATGCTTCTAGAGGTTAAAATTAAATTTTGAGGGGTTGTAGGTGAAAGGTTCAGCATGTTGCTTAGGTATAGGAAAATAATATTAATTATAAATCCATATACATCAGCCTGTCATATAGTTTGAGCACAGTTTTATCTTAGTTAGCAATACAAGCGTAGAAGCTCCAAAAGTTTTTATAAGAGAATTGTATCTACCAATATGCCTATTTATTCAGTGTTCAAGTTTGTGACAGCAATTTTAAGTAATTTCAAGTCATCCCAATGCTATTTCATCATGAATGTAATTCATTTGACCTTGACTAGCATGTTACACAGATAATAATAAAAATGGCTCAGTGAATGCTCATATTTCAATTTATTCAAGAGAATTCATTAAAATCATTCGCTTTTGAAAGTTTTATTTGCATGTAGGTGTTTGAGGCTTTCTTGTCTTGTGATATTTTGGGCATATTATGTGTCTTTTCCACTTAAATTCACCTAAATATCTTGTTAGACAAAATGAATATACTTATATAAATTCAGAGAAATTCTAACAGTGCATTTTTTTTAAATACCACTCCCACACTAGGGATATATCAGTATAATATATCCCTAATGTGGGGGTGGTCTAAAAAAATTAATTTATGAATGGGCACAGGGGAATTTACAAACAGGTATGAATACATAGACACACAATATGTGAAATACACGAAGCACTGTCTTGTTTGGTCATTGAACCCACAAACTCAATGCAGTTTTAAGTATAATGCCATCCACTAGCTAACAGTCAATCATTTATCAGCTGACTACTTTTGTAGGTGGACTTCTGTGAATTAATTAATAACTTCTTCGTTTTGATGACATTTTTATCTCAACTAAAATCCACTCATAGTTTTGCAGCTAATAAATAGATAAGTAATTGAATAATATTACAAAAACCAGCTCATTAAAACTGTGTGTCAGTTAATTAAAAATGTGATGATATTGATTTGTCCTTTCCGATGGGTTGAAAGGAAGTTTGTGGTCTTTCTTTATCTAATGGTATATTAAAAAATTATATATACACTGTTAAAATATCACTGATGTGTGTTGTCTGAACAAAAGTTTTGTTCTGTTATTAGCTGTTTTAATTTTTTTTAAAGCAGATGCTTGACTTGATTTTGTTTATCATTCCATTCCATATGGGATTTTTTTATTTGAACTTTAAATGGACAGATTTGAAACTGTGATCTTTTATATAGAAATATTTCAAATATGCTGTATTGATGGACTTAGTGTCTATGGCATAAACTTGTTTACTAGTGTTAGGATTATTTTATCCTTCCTGTATTATATACTGTTTCTCAATTTAATATTGGCAATTTAAATAAGAAAGGAGTTCTTTTTTTTATTCATAAAGGAGTTTCTTTATGGCCAGACAGTTCAGTTGTTATACTTAAAAAAAAAGATGCAGAATAATCAAACCAGGCTGCCATGGTAGGGGTCACCATGCTACATTGTCTACCCTCACAATAAGCATGGTGACCCCTACTCCTGGATTCTACTCATGCTTTCCATCAGGCAGAGTAGAGTCACTTTGGCAGGCTTAAATATATATAAAAAAAAAAAAGTTTGTTACAAAATTTAAGACTTAAAAAATTAGCTTTTTTTGTGAATAATAAGACTAAATGTGTAGAAAAGCTCTTTAAGGTGTAGGAATTTTGTAGATATTTTTTTTTTAAATGGAAGTAATTATCTGTCAATGTTTAATCATTAAAGTTGTGAAATGCTAGTCTTATTGCCACATTCAAAGTATCATTAACTTCTCCTAATCATTCTCTCCTTATCTCCTATCCAGTTCAAGTCCAAATTATTAAGTGTCAGCTGCAGACATGACGATGGAACATAAGTGTTACTGCCGTGGTGATGATATCACGAGCTTGGAACTCAGCAAACCTGATCACCTATTGCCTATGATGAGACCATTTTCTATGAGGTGAAACAACAAATTCTTAAGTAAAGTCGGTTTTTGAATAGTTAATTGGTATTATATAGTATTTTGTTTATAGTTATTTAGTTTAGTTATTTATCTCTATGGTGACAGATTAAGTAGAAAGAGTGTGTCACCACCCTTATACATCCTCTTAGTGTCGGAAAAAGTGACAAAGGCAGCAAACTATAAAGGACAATGCAGCAATGAGAAGAAAAACTTCAAATAAACGTATAAAAGAACTCCATCTAGCCAGTGATCCAAAATCTCCCTTTAAGATTCTCCTTAGGCAACAAGTCTACTAAATATTTTGGGGAGACTTGTGTAGGACAAAACTTGTTTGAAGAAGTGGCATATGTTCAGCAGTGGAATAAACTGTTGATGATGTGATCAATCCGTAGGAATATATTTTGATCACTTCAATATTCCTTAAATGTGGAAACTTTTTGGTATATGTTTTTTTAATAACTACTGTAGTTTTAGGCAATTAGATGTATTCATATAAAGTAGTGTTATCAAACTATAAGTACAAACATAGCAATGGTAATAAGTAATTTAGTGTAGTTTTAGCGACTAGGTGATAATTTGCTGATAAAAATGTTGCTGAACTAACATTGTTCAAGTAATTGTTATGTTTGCAGAGTTAGTATGTAGATTCAAGTGTTAAAGTATTATTTCTATTTTATTTCTCTCTAATTCTGTGATAAAACTAAATAGGCAGAGCTGGAATCTAACACGCCAGGGAACCTATCCTACCAACAGTTTACATAGGCCCAGGAAGACCATGCTGTCGGGGTTCCAGGGACTTCCTTTCGAGGGTATACCTGGTTCCCCGACTCATAGTACCCGGGACGGCGTGCGGTTTTAGTCGGTTCGAGTCCGACGAGTCCGACATAGCCACCAACGTGTGGCATCCGTGGGGATTTCCGCACGAAAAAAAAAAAAAAGAAAGACCATGCTAACAAATGTTACCTTATCTGTTTAATTTGTGTTTAAAATGTTATTTAACTTTAAAGCAAAGGTTTTGTGTTATTTTCAACTTTAAATGCTGGTGAATAATAGGTCTATTGAGGTTAACAGTAACCAAATAAATTAAACGCTTGGCTGACTGCATTTATATTTTACCTCGAGTTTGTTACAAAGAAGTCTTAAATTAGTTTTTATTATATATTGTCAGATAACGGTAAACTTTCGTGTTGTTCTTTAAAATAGTTATTTAGTCTTCATAATTGAGTTCTTTTTATATTTGACCGACTTAAAAATAGAAGGTTATTAAGTGGACAATATGTATACATGTAATATTTTTATTGATCACGTGATTAATATATTCACGATATCAGCATTTAGATGATTTTACGGACTGTCATTATCTCTCCTTCAAGTAAGGTTTTGAAAGTAACTTATCGCTGTCGAATGGGTTTTTCACGTAATCTATGGGAACATTTGAATTTGTGTGCACCTGGATGTCCGAGTTGCCACAGGAATTCCTCGATACCGGCTTTAATAAGATTCCGGTAACGTGAACAAAATGCGTAACTAGTGAGAGGAAATACCTAGAAAATCTTTAAACTTTTGTAATTTTTTTTTTCTATAGTAAATAAACATGCCAAGCATTAGTTTCCATCATATTTGAACCGGGATAGACTGTGGAATATATCATGAACAGCTCTGTATGATATATATACCTCTGCCTCGTTGTAAATGTAGCAGGGAAGAGCAATCCAAATTTAAACAAATCGGATAAATGTAAAATCTAAAGTGGACTTAATAGCCAAGAAGTTTTACGTATAACACGATTTTGAAACAGTATGAAATCAATACGAGTACCTAAATAATAGAGTGAAAGAATTATGGGCATTTAACTTTTGACGTGACTTATGACACCAATTATAAAGGTATTAAGACCAATACTATGTGGGGTATTCACTCTATAAAGTCAAAGGGACGCTGGGCCAAGGTGACAGCACAGAATACATAATTGGTGACAGTCAAGGTTTTGTACCTATCGTAAAATCGCTACTAGACCATGACTTGCTAGCTGCTTTTCTAAATGATCTTGTAGAAATTAATTCTACCCTCTATTTATGTCGTACTTTAAAAAGAATCATAGAGGTTCTAAGATTGCTTTATCTATAAAGGTTCTATACGCCATAAATAGATAGTTCTTTGTGTCTCTTTTAAACAAATATGAAGCGTACGTATTTGGAATACTCTTTATATGTAAAAACTTTAAATGGAAGTTGATACATTGAGTCATTGTATACTGGAAAATAAATGAATCTGAAGAGCCATATTTTGGCAGAATTGGGCCCGTTTGACTGGAATGACTTGTGCCCAAACCCTCTTCCGTCTGATTTTAGGGAGACGTTTTGAAGGGCGCCAATGCACATATGCCTCTTAAGTGCAGCTGAAGAGGCATATCGGTGATAGTAATTAACTATGGTGTCTTGTTTGCTCATCTGCCAGACAAACGCAGTAAAAAAACAAGTTGTGTCATTAAAGAATGTCCTTGTGTGAATCAATAGGAACATTACGCTACTGTACTATGACAGTAGCGTAATGTTCCTATTGATTTCATCATTCAATGACTATCGATTTCGCATACACCTGTGAGAATTCCGTCATAAAGCCAATATACGTAACATAGTTGAACGTCATGCGGTTTTTAACCCTTTTTTTATGTGTAAAATCTTTCCTCGTGCTCTTCTTCAATTAGCACCTGCTAAGGTGACTGCTCTGCTTGTAGAATCCAAAAGTAAAAGTGGTTTCGTGAAAAGGGATGCCATAGTGTAACAGGAAGTCGTGCGCAATTTGGTTTAACCACTTATGAGCTCGCACGTTGCTATACACTTCAAATGGGATAACTCACTTTTTGATTTGATCAATAAGCACGCGCGGTACTAAATACACATATGTATAACATATCACGAACGACTACTCAAAGGCTGAACTTTCATACTGAATTGGACTTTTCTTGATGTCATTTTACTTCCACGTATGAACACAAGATTATTCTTGGATTGTTGTAGAATCTACTTATTTCAAGTAGCTTCTGCTATAGCGTAGAATCACGAATAACACAGAAGATATAGTGATCCCTTAAGTTGACACTGTTCGTTTGTTCCCTAAACCATAAAAGAAAACAGTTCTCATACTATTAGAATAATAATGCTGTAACCTACGAATCACACGACCTTAATTTCTCTAATTATTCGAGACATCAAACAATATCATAATAGACTATCATTACGGCTTTCCCAGGCTCACGAACTTGGAAACCATTTTGAAAAACATGTTCACATGCGGAGTATTAACTGATTACTTATACAATGGAGACGGAGAGCTACTTGTTGGATTGTGGAAGAGAACTGCTAGGATCACTGACTATGTGCATGTGTTGAGATATGTGCCGAAAAATGTTCATAGCTATCGGTGGGTTTTACCTTTATTGTATTGAATAATCATCTAGCTAGGTATATGAGTGCCATAGCACAGCTATCGCACTGTTAAAATCTCGTTTTTTATGACTAGTTGGTGAGGTAGTTTAAAATTAGTTAGTCCTTTGTTATTTCATTATTATTTACTAGCTTTTGCCTGCGGCTCCACCTGCGTGTAGGTCCGTCATGGCGGTAAATAGTAGCCTACGTGTTATTTCGATATGTAAGCTATATTATTGTGAAGTTTCATCAAAATCTATTCATTAATTTTGGCGTGAAAGAGCAACAAACATACATACATACTCACAAACTTTCACGTTTATAATATTAGTAAGGATTGTAAGATTCAACCAACGTTATTAAATCCTCCAGTCTTGATAATTGTGCGCAAAACTATATTTGAGATTCTCATTTTGTTGCTGTTTAAACCTGTAGCTTCCATGATAAATATACAGTAATCTACAGCGAAACCACAAGACTGATGAGTCGAAAGGTCAAAAGATTTTAACCTGGCCTTGGCTTAGACTGAGGTATTAACGTTTTAAACCAACCGGTTTGAAACATAACTCAGCTGACCAACCCTTTAACTTACGACTCATCTTACCTCTGAGAATATTAACATTCAAGAGTTTCGTGGCAATCACGATAATTTCAATTACGCGTTATTTGAATGGCTAGTTATATCTTTACGTTTAAGTCCTAAATCCATCCAAATGCAGTATGCCTCCAACTCAAAAAAGTTATCGAACTATCGAACGAAACGTATCGAATAGAAAAACTGTAAAAATAGTGAAAGCTATGATAGCATTAAAAATTCATTATGGATTTGGCTTTAAGAGCATAAATTGGAAAAGAAATATAACTTCTTGAATACCTAGATAATACCGTCGGCAGAATCCGCGTTCTCGTCTACACACTCTTGACTTCATAAAAAAATCTTTTTGATTTTTCTATACTGTCAAGTTCCAAGTTGCTGTTATTTTTATCATTGATTAAAAATTTAACTGATAATACTAGTTATATTTGTGGTATAGCTCTCAAGTTATAATTTATTTATAGAATGACCATGAATGGTGACGAAATTTTTATCGAGCACGAAATATATGGTTTCTATATGAGTTGTGTCTTCAAGGTCATAACTTAACGGTTAAAATAACTGACAAATCAGAACAAATGTACGTATGTGTGAGATTTGTACATTAGACGCTAATAATGAACAACGTATAGGTTGTTTTATAGATTGTAGAACACGTAAGAGTATCATCATCAGCCTTTAACAGTCCACTGCTGGACATAGGCCTCTCCTTTGAAAGGAGGTTTGGCCTACTATACCACACTGGCCAGACGAATTGGTAAAGGGTTTGTTTCAAGTTTTCCTTCTCTTGGCAGTGATGTTAGCTGCTTATTTTGTTCCTTTAGTCGCCTCTTACGACACCCTAAGAGTATAAACATACTTAAATACATCCGTATGTTTTTGATTAATAATAATTTGTAAAAAAACACCTAACTGCATAAACATGTATAGTATAGGTACTTAACAAATCTATGATTTCAAATTAATCATTTTTACTACCTTTCTCCCGCGGCTCCGCCCGCGTGTATCTCAATTATTGCTGTAATAAGTAGCCTATGTGTTATTCTGTTATATAAGTTATATTACTGTAAAGTTCCTTCCAAATCCGTTCAGTAGTTTTTGCGTGAAAGAGTAACAAACATACATACTTACAAACTTTCGCGTTTATAATATTAGTAAGATATAGTTAGTGTCACTCGCACAAAAATCCTTATAAACCAAAATACATGAAACTATTTAGACTGCAGAAACTGACCTACATTCGTGAAAACAAACCCTCCTTTAAACCCAGTCAGGTAAAATGTATCACCGCCTAATACACCTAGATCATGATGATTTGCAAAAACTTAAACGATTGAAACGAGAACGGCTGACCATAATAGTTTTTTTAGAGTAGATATTGGTTTCAACAAATAACTTATTTACGCAGTATAATTAATTAATTATTGAAACAAAAGCTAGTTATTTCATTTTATATATATTATCACTTATATTTAATGGCTTTTGACCCTGTAATGACATCAAGGTCAAGTTTAGAAATATGAACGTATAAATAATAACATAACTATGAATATCTAAAATTACGTACACAAACTTCGTAATCATTATATCAGACTTTTATGTACCAAAATATTTGAATCTTAATCTGGCTATTTAAAACCATAGCACTGACCTGAAATAAAATTGGGAAAAGTATGAAAAAATAATGATAAGTCTAGAGTAGTTCCAGTAAAAATGGATTGATGCTAAGCCGCGATTAATCCAATTTTGATTAATTAGTTCAATTCTACTGTTACCGTATCAATATAAAATAACTTCAAACGTTTCACAAGTATATATACAATTTAAATCATAACAGGAATTCTTATATGTAGTACCTACCTGATGCAAAACTTTTCAAATTATTTTCAATGGTTCCCTGTTATCTCTGCTATCTGCACTATCGCCACGGACTCTATAAAAATGGATTACTCTGATCTCTCTTATCTCAGATAATAGAAATACATATATTTGGGTTTGTTATAAGTCCAGTACCTACTGTGTTTGCACGTAATGCTGTGCCAGTGCTGTGTCAGAAGACCAAGTAGTAATTCACTCACTGAAGCCGTCGAAATCAAGGTTGAGTCACAGGCGAAAGTAGCAGAACCAAGTACGAGGATTATCAGGTTATAAAATGTTCATTATGATATTTTTAAAACTGAATTTGATATTGACTACAGGTACACCACAATACGAGAGCAATCTTCCTAGTCTTGTCCTATTTCTTTTAGAAAGAATATTGACTTGTTCGTTATGAATAATGTTGAATTGTCGATCTACCTTAACGCGAATCCGAATAAGGTCAATTGTTTGATAACAGGTCACGACAACGGATGTCATAGGGTTACCACAATTCTGTGGTTGGAAATGGTACTAAAATACAGTTGCCCAAAAAGATAGGCATAGCGTTTTCCTGTATTCCGTCTTGTGATTGCTTGAAGTAGGAGAATGGCTGAATATACCCAGATGATTAAGTCATGAATTTATTGCGTGTTTTGTCATCATCATCAGCCTATCGCAGTTCACTGCTGGCCATAGGCCTCTCCACTTGCACGCCACTTAGTTCGGTCCTCAAGATAGAATTTGTGAATTTGAATTCTTGATTTTATGATTGCTATTAATATTCCTCTTTCAATATACGATCCTCAAGATGTTATTTAAGGCGGGTCGGTGTTCCACCTCTTATCATGTAGAACTGTGAGAGGCGTGACAGCGTTCTTCTCCAGGGTTGACAAGAGACGCCCTCGGGATGTACCTCAGTTTTAGGGGACGACAGGTCCTTCCTGTCCTTCCAGAAGCCTCTGATATGTTCTTGGAGCTCCTCCAAACTTCCGAGGTAGGCCGCCGCGGTTTTATTATTTAGACCGAGAATCACAACCTTAGTCTCCTTCACGGAGGGAATGATAACAAAAGCACTTTCGGCTTAGAAAAAGAAACGTTTTAAAGATATCAAGATATGCAGGGAATTTGTGTTCACATGATTTTATTATAGCTTGTAGGCATTTTTGGTTGTAATCATTAATTGTTACTGTTATTATGCATTATTAAGAAAACACTAGGCTACACCTACTTCTGTCAATGTTTAGTTTGCGAAAATATCTCTTTCGAAATACTCGTACGTATGAATCGTGATATTAGTCCGGGTAGCTGTTCAGGAGTTGAATGTTACCCCCAGTGCTAAAATGATTTTTACTGAACTTGTTTACAAGTTTCTGGATAGTTTATTCTGTATTTCCCGTTAGTTTCAATTCAAATCTGAATATGATAAATACGTTCGTGATTTTTCAGTTCAGTTCTTAATGTTTAATTCACAAAACTTACTTTAAATTTGAAATTGTCTGCCGTATTATGCCGATTCAAGTGGCATTGATACCACGAACACTTGACAACATATCAGCCGGATAAATTCTTTTGATGTTTCTTTTGAGTGTTATTAAAGAAGTCATGATCCCAAACACTAGAGTTAACGATCTTTATCTACGTGAGATAGTTAGTACTATCTCACCTACACCTTGGAGCATATTTACGGACTTAAAGTCGTATGACTTATTTGATTTTTGCCCAAGAATGTGAATAATATTAGAATCACTTCTTCATATTCATCTTTGTTGTCGGTTCTCGGAGCTTTCTTTAAATTTGTATAAATATCCCCATTATGAGGATAGGCTTTGCAGCATGGTGACCGACACCATGGCGGCCTGATCCAATAATCCTGCATCATACTGGAATGATTGGACCTCCGGTCTCACACTCACCAACGTAATACGACAACAATAATGCTGTCATTATTAGGATGGTTTTCTGTGTGAGGGTAGTACTGGCTCTACTACGCTCACACAGAAAACTATTTAATCCTTTTATCAACAAAGTCGATGCTCGCTTCTCGTTTAGACTATATTAGGAAAGTATACTATAATAATATTGCATTCAAGTGTAGTTTTGTACCACTATTCCTAAGATGCACCAGTCGTTTTACTGATGCGTTATCGTAGATTATAACTTTGATAGCAGAACTAACTAGAAGCGATACAGCAATAGTGAGCTGTACTTTCTTATTTGTTGCTACATAACCTACTTTCACTTTGTTAACTATTGTTTAAGACTCTCAGTAAAGCGAGTCTCAAACAACCGAATCGTTGGCATAGGCAGTTCAGTTAAACATAATATATTTGAGTGGCTCTAATCACTACCGATGCAGCCTGGTCGAGTCCAGTTGCGTTGATAACAGTTCGTACACATACCTACATATGTAGATAAATTTAAATGTAATATGTTATCCTGGTCTCAGTATTTTTAACCTACAACTATGCCTTTTGGGTATTTGTTTAAAAGTTACTAAATTTTACTAAGCGTTGTTTTGCATTAAACAAAGACTGTTAGAAAACTGTAATAATATACATGGCATGGTTATAATTAAAGTTACAAAAGAATTGCGTATAGAATCGTGGAGAAAACTAAGTAAACTATGTTGGAAAAGAGTGTCCATGGAGTTTATTGTCTGTTCTTCTCCATAGGATCTACGAATTGGAACAGACAATTACCTTCACGACTGACTACTTGACGTTTCAAAAGTGCCGTTGTATTGGTGTATTTGAAATAAAATGGTTTGATTTGATTTGATATTCCGGTGGCCCAATGCTGTAGAAGCAGTTCACTAGACCGCCATAGTATGGGTCACCATACTGTTCTTAGATTCTCCTCTTGCTTTCTATCAGGCTAAGTAGAGCAATTATCATAGGCGTAAATATATAAATAGAAAGAATTATATTCACTTTGCCTTCGTGTACATATTCAACAAAAAAATATATTTATTGGAAAGTAGCCTTTGAAAATACGATAGGACGAAATCGGCTACGATTTAAGTAGATAAAATAATGTAATGAGTACTGGGAATTCTGGAATATAATTAGAAAAGGTAAGAGAAATCTAGTTAAATGATGGTATCGGCATAATGTACTTAATATATTTTATTAATGAAAATGAATTATTTTACAATCTATTATTGTAAAGCTTAAATGCAGTGAGTGATATTTCGTTTCTTAATATAAGCTCGAATACCAAACTGAAAAATATTCGTGCGGTAATGTAAACCTTAATGCGTTAATTTTAAAGTCGTTATTGAAGATACTGTCATAAATAATTCAAGGTCAAGTTTCTCTATTACGTCACTGAGACAGCTGAGAGAGATACCTATATTTATAACGAGCACGGTGATTAGCATGCATTTAAAAGCTGGTCATCTTCAGTCTGCTATTACATAAATGTAATATTATTTTTCTGTAGTATTAGTTCTGGTTTATTTTTATATTTAAAGCTATCAAAGTACCGAAGCTACTCTACTCTGCCCTGATCGAAAGCATGAGTAGAATCCAGGATCCATCCTCATCATTATGAGGGTAGGCAATGCATGCTGCATTGGCTGTATGGTAACCCATACCATGGCAGCCAGGGCAGATGTATCTGCATCATTCTCCCACCCTCGGACCGGGAGAAGGATGAGGAACGATTGGGTCTCTGGTCTCACACACGCGAACTAAATACGAAAGCAAGAATATAATAACGATTAGGTACAAGCATTTTACAAGGAACCTATAAAAATGTGATAGCGAAATTTCGATTTTTTTCTTTCATAAGCAACTGATAATTCTAAAGGTCGACTTTATCAGTTTATAAAATAAGTACATCAGCATTACGTGACAGATATTCATTCACAATACAATTTCTACAACTACCTACTTATCTCTACGTATTATGTTAATTGAGATATCTCGAGAAATAACTCAAATCGATTTAATCAGGAGTGTTACCTATACAGAAATGTAATGACATCAAGGTCAAGTTTAGAAATATGAACGTATAAATAATAACATAACTATGAATATCTAAAATTACGTACACAAACTTCGTAATCATTATATCAGACTTTTATGTACCAAAATATTTGAATCTTAATCTGGCTATTTAAAACCATAGCACTGACCTGAAATAAAATTGGGAAAAGTATGAAAAAATAATGATAAGTCTAGAGTAGTTCCAGTAAAAATGGATTGATGCTAAGCCGCGATTAATCCAATTTTGATTAATTAGTTCAATTCTACTGTTACCGTATCAATATAAAATAACTTCAAACGTTTCACAAGTATATATACAATTTAAATCATAACAGGAATTCTTATATGTAGTACCTACCTGATGCAAAACTTTTCAAATTATTTTCAATGGTTCCCTGTTATCTCTGCTATCTGCACTATCGCCACGGACTCTATAAAAATGGATTACTCTGATCTCTCTTATCTCAGATAATAGAAATACATATATTTGGGTTTGTTATAAGTCCAGTACCTACTGTGTTTGCACGTAATGCTGTGCCAGTGCTGTGTCAGAAGACCAAGTAGTAATTCACTCACTGAAGCCGTCGAAATCAAGGTTGAGTCACAGGCGAAAGTAGCAGAACCAAGTACGAGGATTATCAGGTTATAAAATGTTCATTATGATATTTTTAAAACTGAATTTGATATTGACTACAGGTACACCACAATACGAGAGCAATCTTCCTAGTCTTGTCCTATTTCTTTTAGAAAGAATATTGACTTGTTCGTTATGAATAATGTTGAATTGTCGATCTACCTTAACGCGAATCCGAATAAGGTCAATTGTTTGATAACAGGTCACGACAACGGATGTCATAGGGTTACCACAATTCTGTGGTTGGAAATGGTACTAAAATACAGTTGCCCAAAAAGATAGGCATAGCGTTTTCCTGTATTCCGTCTTGTGATTGCTTGAAGTAGGAGAATGGCTGAATATACCCAGATGATTAAGTCATGAATTTATTGCGTGTTTTGTCATCATCATCAGCCTATCGCAGTTCACTGCTGGCCATAGGCCTCTCCACTTGCACGCCACTTAGTTCGGTCCTCAAGATAGAATTTGTGAATTTGAATTCTTGATTTTATGATTGCTATTAATATTCCTCTTTCAATATACGATCCTCAAGATGTTATTTAAGGCGGGTCGGTGTTCCACCTCTTATCATGTAGAACTGTGAGAGGCGTGACAGCGTTCTTCTCCAGGGTTGACAAGAGACGCCCTCGGGATGTACCTCAGTTTTAGGGGACGACAGGTCCTTCCTGTCCTTCCAGAAGCCTCTGATATGTTCTTGGAGCTCCTCCAAACTTCCGAGGTAGGCCGCCGCGGTTTTATTATTTAGACCGAGAATCACAACCTTAGTCTCCTTCACGGAGGGAATGATAACAAAAGCACTTTCGGCTTAGAAAAAGAAACGTTTTAAAGATATCAAGATATGCAGGGAATTTGTGTTCACATGATTTTATTATAGCTTGTAGGCATTTTTGGTTGTAATCATTAATTGTTACTGTTATTATGCATTATTAAGAAAACACTAGGCTACACCTACTTCTGTCAATGTTTAGTTTGCGAAAATATCTCTTTCGAAATACTCGTACGTATGAATCGTGATATTAGTCCGGGTAGCTGTTCAGGAGTTGAATGTTACCCCCAGTGCTAAAATGATTTTTACTGAACTTGTTTACAAGTTTCTGGATAGTTTATTCTGTATTTCCCGTTAGTTTCAATTCAAATCTGAATATGATAAATACGTTCGTGATTTTTCAGTTCAGTTCTTAATGTTTAATTCACAAAACTTACTTTAAATTTGAAATTGTCTGCCGTATTATGCCGATTCAAGTGGCATTGATACCACGAACACTTGACAACATATCAGCCGGATAAATTCTTTTGATGTTTCTTTTGAGTGTTATTAAAGAAGTCATGATCCCAAACACTAGAGTTAACGATCTTTATCTACGTGAGATAGTTAGTACTATCTCACCTACACCTTGGAGCATATTTACGGACTTAAAGTCGTATGACTTATTTGATTTTTGCCCAAGAATGTGAATAATATTAGAATCACTTCTTCATATTCATCTTTGTTGTCGGTTCTCGGAGCTTTCTTTAAATTTGTATAAATATCCCCATTATGAGGATAGGCTTTGCAGCATGGTGACCGACACCATGGCGGCCTGATCCAATAATCCTGCATCATACTGGAATGATTGGACCTCCGGTCTCACACTCACCAACGTAATACGACAACAATAATGCTGTCATTATTAGGATGGTTTTCTGTGTGAGGGTAGTACTGGCTCTACTACGCTCACACAGAAAACTATTTAATCCTTTTATCAACAAAGTCGATGCTCGCTTCTCGTTTAGACTATATTAGGAAAGTATACTATAATAATATTGCATTCAAGTGTAGTTTTGTACCACTATTCCTAAGATGCACCAGTCGTTTTACTGATGCGTTATCGTAGATTATAACTTTGATAGCAGAACTAACTAGAAGCGATACAGCAATAGTGAGCTGTACTTTCTTATTTGTTGCTACATAACCTACTTTCACTTTGTTAACTATTGTTTAAGACTCTCAGTAAAGCGAGTCTCAAACAACCGAATCGTTGGCATAGGCAGTTCAGTTAAACATAATATATTTGAGTGGCTCTAATCACTACCGATGCAGCCTGGTCGAGTCCAGTTGCGTTGATAACAGTTCGTACACATACCTACATATGTAGATAAATTTAAATGTAATATGTTATCCTGGTCTCAGTATTTTTAACCTACAACTATGCCTTTTGGGTATTTGTTTAAAAGTTACTAAATTTTACTAAGCGTTGTTTTGCATTAAACAAAGACTGTTAGAAAACTGTAATAATATACATGGCATGGTTATAATTAAAGTTACAAAAGAATTGCGTATAGAATCGTGGAGAAAACTAAGTAAACTATGTTGGAAAAGAGTGTCCATGGAGTTTATTGTCTGTTCTTCTCCATAGGATCTACGAATTGGAACAGACAATTACCTTCACGACTGACTACTTGACGTTTCAAAAGTGCCGTTGTATTGGTGTATTTGAAATAAAATGGTTTGATTTGATTTGATATTCCGGTGGCCCAATGCTGTAGAAGCAGTTCACTAGACCGCCATAGTATGGGTCACCATACTGTTCTTAGATTCTCCTCTTGCTTTCTATCAGGCTAAGTAGAGCAATTATCATAGGCGTAAATATATAAATAGAAAGAATTATATTCACTTTGCCTTCGTGTACATATTCAACAAAAAAATATATTTATTGGAAAGTAGCCTTTGAAAATACGATAGGACGAAATCGGCTACGATTTAAGTAGATAAAATAATGTAATGAGTACTGGGAATTCTGGAATATAATTAGAAAAGGTAAGAGAAATCTAGTTAAATGATGGTATCGGCATAATGTACTTAATATATTTTATTAATGAAAATGAATTATTTTACAATCTATTATTGTAAAGCTTAAATGCAGTGAGTGATATTTCGTTTCTTAATATAAGCTCGAATACCAAACTGAAAAATATTCGTGCGGTAATGTAAACCTTAATGCGTTAATTTTAAAGTCGTTATTGAAGATACTGTCATAAATAATTCAAGGTCAAGTTTCTCTATTACGTCACTGAGACAGCTGAGAGAGATACCTATATTTATAACGAGCACGGTGATTAGCATGCATTTAAAAGCTGGTCATCTTCAGTCTGCTATTACATAAATGTAATATTATTTTTCTGTAGTATTAGTTCTGGTTTATTTTTATATTTAAAGCTATCAAAGTACCGAAGCTACTCTACTCTGCCCTGATCGAAAGCATGAGTAGAATCCAGGATCCATCCTCATCATTATGAGGGTAGGCAATGCATGCTGCATTGGCTGTATGGTAACCCATACCATGGCAGCCAGGGCAGATGTATCTGCATCATTCTCCCACCCTCGGACCGGGAGAAGGATGAGGAACGATTGGGTCTCTGGTCTCACACACGCGAACTAAATACGAAAGCAAGAATATAATAACGATTAGGTACAAGCATTTTACAAGGAACCTATAAAAATGTGATAGCGAAATTTCGATTTTTTTCTTTCATAAGCAACTGATAATTCTAAAGGTCGACTTTATCAGTTTATAAAATAAGTACATCAGCATTACGTGACAGATATTCATTCACAATACAATTTCTACAACTACCTACTTATCTCTACGTATTATGTTAATTGAGATATCTCGAGAAATAACTCAAATCGATTTAATCAGGAGTGTTACCTATACAGAAATTTCCTTATAAAACCCCAAAATATTTCAAAATATTTTTCTTCCTGTTTCTATAAACGATTAATTAATAACGATTAATAAATGTCTGTTACGCTTTGACATTTAAAATTCCACACCGATTACAAAGAAATTTGGTTTAGAGATACATACATAACTTTGATCCTTGAGGAACATACAGGCAAACATGCTAGTGGTTTTATAAATACTTCAAATGTGACGAAGTTTCATGCGTAGATAAGTTGACAGATATAACAGTACATTAAGATGACGCTATCAATGATATCGTTAGAAAAGAATTGACTAGAAAGTGTACGTGTATTACGTGTACGAACCCTATATAAATTCGGCAAAACTGCAAAATTATAGCCTTGAATTAAATGTCTAATCAATCGCAGACATCGTGAACACGTAATCTGCTTATCGCTTCATTGATATAGAAATTTATTAAACTAGTAATATGTGAAATTGTATCATTAATAATTGATAATAACAGTTTGTACCTAACGAGACATGAAGGTATGAGTCAACAGACGGAATTAACTTAATGAATATTGTACGTGTAAATCGGGACCTATCGCGATGATATTTATCTATATCATAAGTAATCTAATTTAATGAACTCCTAGTCTACGATTCCTAGCACTATGTCAATCAATTATACACCATATTTGATTGATATATTCATAGGTTTAATAATTTTGGAGATAGACTGAAAACTAGAGCTGTACAGTAATCATTCTCCCTTTAATATCAAAACTATCGCAATTCAGTCTATATCAGAATCTAATTAGTTTTATAATGTGCAAGGATCAGTTACTTGCATTGTATTTTAACGTGATACTGTACACATACCTGTCTACATTAAATAATTGGTTAAACAAACATACAAACGTTTATCTTTCAAAACATAAGTAGACTGACATTCCTAGCCTGTCTTCTCTTCTAACCTACTTTCCTTTTACCGCATATGTTCCAGTTTGTCTTAAAACAACATTCTTACGGAAACATCCACGCTCCATCTATTTGGAAAAATAGAACTAGAATTATATAGGGTTTCGTTTCACAGAACACTACCGTCTACGAGATATATAGATCCAAGTGTATGTGATATTGGCACACTACGAGTACATATCAAGTTCCCTCAAGCGGCGAGGATTAGACGATCTTGTACCGTGGTCCTATTTTCTGTAAGTCCAAATTTGTTTGTGCTTACAGTTTCAACAAGATGCCTCTCCAGCTGACCAAACCCGCTCCCCAGTTCAAGGCCACCGCCGTGGTGAATGGAGAATTCAAGGATGTCGCTCTCTCCGACTACAAAGGCAAATACGTCGTGTTGTTCTTCTACCCGTTAGATTTGTGAGTAATTATATTTATTATTTAGAATACATTAATTGCCAAATTAACTGCGCAATGGTAGTCAGTGCCCTCAAATATACTGACTAGTTCAAACATGGAATTTCAGTTCTCCCTTAGTGATGTGCAGGTCCGATGCCAGTCGCTCCGTAGAAAAACTGATATTCCAGTAAATCGGGTTGAACTAGTAGCAGGCCCCAAATAATCTTGGGAATAAAGGCTAGGAAGAAGAAGATAGTGCATTATTGTAGTGTATGCGTCTGCTGTGCTTCTTTTGTCGGGTTCAAATCCTAGGTCGGACTAAATGTTTGTATTATCTATAGATATTTATTTCGGAGTTTAGGTGTTTTCTATGTATAATATGTATGTATGTATTTACAAAAAAAAAGTATTATATGAGACAATTTAGGTTTCATAGTACAAGCTCTGGTTAGTTTGAAGCTAGATATCGTTGTGTTCTAAAAATATTTAAATTATTCTTCACGTGCATCTGAATCACATGACAGCAATTAAAACTGAATAACATCTCAAACGCCGAACCCATCAAGTCGTTTAGGCTACAGAGTTTGCCTTAGAAATATTTCGTATCTTTTCCTTATGACGCTTCAACTTTGTATTAAAAATATACCTATTAAGGCAATGACGTTCATTAATTGCTGTGTGCAAAACGTAAAGTAAATACTGAATACTATTAGCGAACAGTTTTTAATTGCCCTTTTTATACCAACTCTTATTCTGTAATCGATTAAATGAATGCATTTAATTATGGAAGCGATATTACACACAACAATACTTGCAATACTTTAAAGTGCGAATCGTTAATGCAATTTTGTAAGTACACAATTGATTCAGTTCAAAGTTATATCCTAGTGGATAGGTTTCTGTTGGAGCGTGACCAAATCGTTACGGTATTGGATTTAGTATTGTTAGATCTTTTGGAAATATGTTGTTAGTATAATTATGAGTTCAACCTTCGAATTCCGATGCCAGACGTAAGTCGAAGAATTGCGGAAGTCCGATGCCAGTCGTTCCGTGTAAAACTGATATACAGGCAAAACCTTGGGCTAAAGGCTAAAAAAGATACATTACACCATAAAAAATACAACTTAATATTTAATAATTAGCAATTGGTGGCTACATCTCAGCTCGAATGACGTAAGGTGCGTTGGGGTAATACCGGACGGATTTTCAAATAGTTGCAAGGGTGTTGCAAAAACTTAATTTTCTAAATTCCAGTATACACTACTTTAATGAAAAATAGTGCAAATTGATACTGATTAAACTTAGTGTCATTTGAATTTAATTTATTGATTAAACATCCAACACTTCTGGCCTTGTGAGCCTGTAAAATCAGGACACAATCTTTTGAGTATGATGACAAATTTGGCCATGAAGGGGTAAGTTCGGACAACAATTTAAAACTACTTCTATTGCTAGTAGAACAAGGTACAAAACAAGAATTCGTCCGATCTTTACTGTTCTTTGACATGAGAGCAACAAAATCTATCTAATGCTACAAACATAAATGTTCCAAATGATTCCTTGTTTCGGTTGTTTAGGCTGTCCGTTCTTGCCCCATCTGCCAAAGTTAGAAGATATTATGATTCTCAAAGTTTGGTTTTATCCTCAGGATGAATATTAAGGGCAACACAAACTTTGGAAATTTCGTAATTATTATTGTGTATAGGTTTTTGTTACGAAAGAGAGATGAAGGGAAGAGGTGACTGGAATAAAATTGTGTTTATTTAGAAAACTCGAATTTCCAAAGAATGAAACTAATGTGAAATTCTGTAAAAAATATTATTTCAGAAGCCAATAATTAGGTATAACAATCAAAGGTTTATTACAATTAAAAAAAAACAGAAAACGGTCATAAAAAATAAAATTCAAAATATAATTATCAAAAATAAAATAACATTTTCACTTTTTAGGATCATTTTATCATCTATAGATTCTATAGTATGGAAATCACAAACACGAAATAAAGTCATTGTATTAAATTAACATGAACATTATTAAGTTTAAAATAAATTTTCATCATAGTCATTCATGAGAGTATACTCAACAGGATCCTTATTTATCTGTAGTAATTCTATCACTTAAACTATATTAGAATCAGGTACGTAGTCTTGGTCTTTACGCTTGAGAATAACAAATAGAAATCACAAACACGAAATAAAGTAATTGTATTAAATTAACATGAACAATATTCAATTCAAAATAAATTTTCATCATAGTCATTCATGAGAGTATACTCAACAGGATCTTTGTTTATCTGAAGTAATTCTATCACTTTAACTATATTAGAATCAGGTACATAGTCTTGGTCTTTACGCTTGAGAATAACAAATAGAAATCACAAACACGAAATAAAGTAATTGTATTAAATTAACATGAACATTATTCAATTTAAAAGAAATTTTCATCATCGTCATTCATGAGAGTATACTCAACAGGATCCTCATTTATCTGTAGTAATTCTATCACTTTAACTATATTAGAATCAGGTACATAGTCTTGGTCTTTACGCTTGAGAATAACAAATAGAAATCACAAACACGAAATAAAGTAATTGTATTAAATTAACATGAACATTATTCAATTTAAAAGAAATTTTCATCATAGTCATTCATGAGAGTATACTCAACAGGATCTTTGTTTATCTGAAGTAATTCTATCACTTTAACTATATTAGAATCAGGTACATAGTCTTGGTCTTTACGCTTGAGAATAACAAATAGAAATCACAAACACGAAATAAAGTAATTGTATTAAATTAACATGAACATTATTCAATTTAAAAGAAATTTTCATCATCGTCATTCATGAGAGTATACTCAACAGGATCCTCATTTATCTGTAGTAATTCTATCACTTTAACTATATTAGAATCAGGTACGTAGTCTTGGTCTTTGCGCTTGGGAATAACAAATTTCAGGTTGTTTTTCTTGCCAACAGTCCTATAGAATGTAATGTTGTACATATTTGGGTGTGAATTGCTATTATTATTTTCAATCATACCGATGTAATATGTCCAACTTCTTTTGAAATATCTAACAAGTACTATATCCCCTATATTGTATGCCTTCGAATCAGCAATATCATTTTTGGTAGCTTTATCTATGTTGATATGCAAGTTTCCACTGAAATCCTTTTGATCTTTTGTCGTTATTTTTGTAGGAAAATTAAGTTTATTTGTTTTTTTCTTTGGTATATTCGAAACGCTTGTACTTTGTGACAATTTTAGCTTTTGGTTTGTAAATAAATCTAAATCTTTGTCAATTGGTTTTAGTTGTAAACTTTTAGGTAAAATGTTGTAGAAAGCTTGGTTATCAGGTGTGATTTTTACGGACGATAAAATAGTAACTTTATTATTATCATTCGCCTGAACGTTTGTTTCTTTGGTATCAAATTCTGGAAATTCTTCTATCTCACAACGCTCGTCCGGTCTCATCAAGGTATCGTGGTCTCTTTGACTTGCTTTTCTCTCTTGATAATCAATACCGTGTATTTCTTTGACAATTCTTTCAATTTGCTGTTCTCTAGATGCTAATTCTAAGTCAGTCTTGTTTTCCTCATAATAATTAAATTCAGTCCATTTATCACAGTCAGATAATATTATATCGCTCAAAGAATCTAAAATATCAGAATCACTATGTACGCTCATCTGAATGCTTTCAATTGTTGTAGTACTGCTATTAGACCTTTTACGCTTTTTTATGGGTGTGTTTGTAGTCCTCTTTTGGGCAGATTTATTTTCCAGTTTACGTAATACACTTATTTTGCTTTGTTCAGGATACTTGTTCACATTGAAATAATTTTCTTTGCTTGCTCGAGTTTTTTTTCCTACTCCTTTGCCTTTTTGAGGAAACACGTCAGTGCTGTTCTTATTAGTCAAAATTGATACATTCTTTACGGTTTCTTCTATTTTTAAATTTTTATTTTGGATTCCAGATGGTCCTGGTATAGGATCAATTGTATAATTTTTAGATTGAGGTACTGTTTTTTGTTTCCGTTTTGCTGTCTTCTTTATTCCTTTATTTGTTGGTACTTCTATAGCTTGCTGTTTTTCTAAAAAAGTTTTTGTAATGACTTCTGCACCTTTCGCGATTCGTTTTAACTTAACAGCTTTATTGTTTTTAGAGTTCTGGGGATGTTGGGAAACTTTTTCTAGAAGTAATTCTTCGAAAGTGGCTAGTGGTTGGTGGTCTCTATGTTTTAAAGTGTTCGGTGAGTCCAAAATTTTAGTGTAAATTGTGTTATTGTTTGGTATAGAAGTAGAGCTGTCATACGATATAATCTTATTTATTTTATCTACACAAATCTGTTTTAAAGATTTCACTTGTAAAATCACTGGAACCATGTGTTTTTGCCATCTCGCATAAGCTGCTGGATCATATTTGTGCTTTGGTATAACCGCAGGATTAAAAGGGTAAATACCACCTTTTTTAAAGCCATTTCGGATTACTTGTGGTTTGGTTTCCTGCCATGCTTCAGCAAACATTTTAGCAAAACTTTGTTTTCTTAATTTGATTCCAACGTTTTGTCGTTGCCATTTTACGAGGTTTTTATCCCAAATGGTTTTAAAAGATTTGAACACAGCCAAGTCTAGCGGTTGCAATAAATGTGATGTATGTGCAGGAAGTTTCAATATGGTGATGTTGTTTTCTACTGCTAAAGCTACCACTTTGTCATCGACATGACTGACATGTCCATCATACAGCAATAAAACGGGCCTGTCGTTACCCAAATTAGGTATAATTACTTTTAGCATGTAATCATAAAAAATATTTGATTCTATCCAGCCTCGTTTGCTGGCTGCATACGCAAGATCGAAATCAAATTTTTCAGGATTCTCTAACATCCACTGTTCGTACATGTGTTTGCCCTTAAATATGATCAGGGGGTCCAATTTTTGTCCCGCTGCATTTACAGTAGTCAACACTGTAATATTTTCTTTAGTGCTTCCACATGTTGTTCGTGTACAAGGCACCCCTATGGCGCCTACAACTTTCGTTTTTGTGGGATCGAGACAAACAGAAGTTTCATCGAGATTCCAAATTCGCTTGGGATCCGAAAGATTTAATTCATGGAGTGTCTTTTCGAGAAGAGTAAAATACTCATTAATGATAAATGGATCAGTCATTTTTTTTCTTAGGTATTCTACAGGTTGCGGCTTTTTGATTGACAAATTGTGACGCTGTCGGAAAGAAATAAACCAGTCCGATCCCGGTCTATCATCCTTAAAGGGGGTTTGTATTTTATTTATTTTTATAAAATCCTGTGTTACATCAAGTACCTCTTCTCTTGATAAGCCCCACCCCCACTTTTCCAGTGTTCGTAGGCAGTTTGCCAGCTTAGCTTCTAAAACCACTGGGATAGCTGTCGGTCTACCAAGGGTGTTACTTACTATTGCTGTTTTCTTAAGGATTCTATCACTAAGTGTGGATGTAGGTATGCCGTACATTTTTGAAGCGGCTGCATAGGTGAGCTCCTTATTATTTATTTTCTGCATGGCTAATTGCAGCGCTTCTTTTGTATAGGAAGTGGCCCGTGAAGAGGTTCGTGAGTATTTACGTGGCATCTGCAAATGAATTGTTAAGTAAGTAATATGATACCCCGAAGAAAACAAACGCAAACCCTAAAATCTCAGTAAAAGGAGTGTAAATGTGTGATAATATTAGTAAAAGTATTAGCGAAAGCCTCAAACGGTAAATAAAAGAGTATTCGTTTGAATTTGACAAATTATAGTAATTTGGGTACAGAAAATTTAATCGAACATCCAATTATACACACACATCTCTTGCTTATAACAATTCTTCGACAATTTAAAATCTCGTGAGTTAGATTATAAAGGGTATTTTTATAGAGGTATAGAACTTTGAAATGAAATAAAACAAAGATTTTTTTTAAATTGACATGAAATTTATTTTATTCGAAAGATAATCTTTTGGCATTATGATTTAAATAAATATGACTTCTGGCATATGACCGCCACGACTGGCTCGGAATAGGTATCTTTCGAATAAAGTAAATTTCATGACAATTTAAAAATTCATCTTTGTTTTATTCCATTTCCAAGCTCTATACCTCTATAAAAACATCCTTTATATACAACGATATTTACAATAATACGTTAACATATAAGTACATTTGTCTTCTTTCTCCTGAAGTATTTTAATGCAATAATATATCTTACATAAACTCCAAATCAAAGCGATTACGAAAACAAATAAGTATATCAAAATAAAAATTATGTAATAAAACTTTGACAATCACTACCAATTTCGAAACGGGTTAAGAACGGATATTTTTGTCCGCACTTCACTCAAGAAGGGAAACACCGGATTTCAGCCTACAGAGACAGTAGATATTTCTGCATCAGTTCTAGCGGGTTGTCACTCCTTAAAACTTAGTATTTAGGCAGAAGTATAACAAAAAGAGCTATTTTTCTGCTAACATATGCAAATAAAAATGTAGGTGAAAGACCGGATAGACAAATATTTTATAATACTTACCTTGTTTTCTCTAACTGCGCGTAGTATACGTCCGACTTGCCGGAGTCGTTGGCGGCCACTGCGGGCGGGGTGGAACATAATGACGTGGCACGCAATGTGGCGAGAATTAAAAATTATAGCCGAATAAGTTGGAAATTCGATTTTTACGTTCTTACCCCAGCGCCGAACTTACCCCAATGCACCTTATATACCCAGATATTAGCCCAAAGTGTCAATTTTGCCTTTGTTCAATTTACTTCAAAATTCTTACTGTTGAATGATCAGTAAAGGATTAGTACTACCCTATGTACCCCAAGACAAACTGTTACAATACCGACAAGAACTTGGTTTTTCCGGAATACTTAGCTACTTATTTCTATATCGATGCATTTCACAGCACGTTCTTAAAATATCTAATACGCGGATTATAGTATTAGTCAGTGTATTTATCATCGTTATCGTAATATTGAAATGAATAGCATACGAGTATTGTATTAAGGAAATCAATTTAAGTGTTTATAACATATTGATTCAGATGTGCGAAATACGTAACATTCGATTGTCTATTCACGAAGTAAATATGTCCTACATTGCTGTTTTGTAACAATATTATGTATTGTCGCGTCATTCATTCTTCGCATTGGAATTACAACATCGACATACCATTTAATGTAGTAGTAAACAAAAAAGTAGATTTCCATTCATTTGTTCTTCACGTTGATTGCGAAAATAGAATATATTTTTGTCCAAACTAATTACAGGACAAAATAAAGAAATATATATAATTGTCGGAAAAGTTCGAGCTTAAAAGGGGCAATAAAGGAGCAACCCTTTCAGGGATAAAAGACGCGAATGTTTGTATGATTTTTTTATGAATTAACAGACAAAATGCATACTGTCTGATTAGAATCCAAGAATAGTGGTCTCCATCCTAAGGCAAACATGGATAACGCAGTATAAAACGGTTAAGCAATCAGTTGCCTAATTAGGAGAGCAATTAAAATAACTGCCGAGTGTCAAACATTACGTGTGTTAAGATTTTCCTGGGGCATTACACGATAAGAACTATTGTGTTTATCAGTAAATATTTAATTAAAAACGTAGTAAGATGAATTGTAGAAAATTTTATCATAATTATCTTAATATTTAATTTCTGGAAGAGCTCTGACCTTTTTATCACTACCAACTCGGATAAGACAACACAAATTGAATAATATTACGTTTGTCGCGTTTTTATTGTCTATCACGAGTTCAAAGGTTTATGTGTAAAATGTAATAATTGAAAAAAAATATATATACCTATATGTTACCATTAATCTATAGCTTCATCATCAACCTTTAACAGTCCACTGCTGGACATAGGCCTCTCCTTAGAAAGGAGGTTTTGGCCTACTATACCACGCTGGCCAGACGGGTTAGTATCGGGTTGGTTTCAAGTTTTCCTTCTCTTTGCATCGATGTTGTCTTGCGTAGTTTATCCCTTAGTCGCCTTTTACGACACCCGCGGGATGAATAGGGGTGGTGACACTGTATTCTTAATCCGCCACCACACACCTCAATCTACAGTACAGGCAATACAGTCTAAATGCATGGTTTGTCAAGTGTCTTAATCGCTACGCCGTTTTCTACTGTACCAAGTGTAGTGGGTTCAAATCCCTCTTTGTGGTTCTCCTGAGTCGTGTCCGTTTCATCTATGTTTGTGAAGTTCCCCGCGTTACAGAAGGTATATCCTTAATGTACGGTCCGCCTGTTGCAGTCCACTGATGGCCATAGGCACACCACAGGGTCTAGTCTGTTGTTTTCTGTATTCAGTTGCCACCCCCTCTCTTACACACAAATATACCTAAATATTCCAAAATGTCTTCATTTTATAGAAAAATTACAAACAGAAACGGAACATATGTGCTCATCACACTCACTATACCATCAGCCCTTTAATTTTACTCATTCAATCCTTATTATTAATTGTTTGTATGTTTGTGTCCGCAGCACGTTCGTCTGCCCGACGGAGATCATCGCATTCTCTGAGCGCGCGGACGACTTCCGCAAGATCGGTTGCGAAATCCTCGCAGCATCCACCGACTCACACTTCACTCACCTCGCCTGGATCAACACACCACGCAAACAGGGTAAGTGTAAACACGAATAAATCACCTGATTTTTATTGAATTTCGGGGTATTTAAAAACAAACATGTAACGGACAAAAGAACACCCAGATTAGAACGAATCGTACAAAATTTTGTCCCGTGTGATAATCCAAGACAGTGAGAAGTAGCGAGATTGATTTATCAAGTGGCATATAGTTTTCTGAATTATTCAGATATAGATTACATATTTTTTTTATATCTAAGCCTACCAAAGTGACTCAACTCTGCCTGATGGAATCCAGGAAAAGGGGTCACCATCCTCTTCGTGAGGGTAGGCAATGCAGCATGGTGACCCATAACATGGCGGCCTGGTCAGTTTCATCATTGATAATGATGCAGAATGATTGGGCCTCCGGTCTCACACTCACCAACGAAATACGACAGCAAGAATGTTGTCATTATTAGGATAGTCTTTCTGTGTAAGGGTAGTACTGGCCCGGTCGAGCCGGCCCATTCGTGCTGAAATCAACGTTGCTCTCTTACCTACCCAATGTATATAAGTTGCAATTCCTTGAAAACTTGAACCGTTAGTAAACTTTTTATCATATACTTTATCGTTAACTTTTTCATCAAATATCTAATCTATTATGCAGGCACCACACTTCGTTATGCGCTATTCGTTATGTGTCTACGCCGTATTCACCCAAATATTAGTTATGCGCGCAAAAAACAAACATGCCATCCACACTTCGAACTGGTATGCCAAATAAGCATCAAATAAGGCAAATATGTGTGTTGTAGAGACGTGTCATTGTCATTTTTATGGTGAACGAAACGAATATAATCTCCACACTTCGCCTTCGCGAATAACCCGCATAACGAATAGCGCATAGCGAAGTGTGGTGCCTGCTTTACAATTATACACAACTCGTCTATCGTTCGTAAAATCTGCAAACGGGTCGTTTTCCTTCATAGATAACGTTTAACACAGTATCACGATCACGCCAACACGCGCTGTGATAGCTATCGGTTACATTCACGACATGACAACACCACAAATGATGATAACTCGTACTCACAATAATTTAGGTTGTTTCAATTTTTATGTCTACAACTGCCTTGTTAGTCTAGCGGTTAGCGTATGCGGTTGCTGATTAAGAGGTCTCGGGTTCGATTCCCGGTCGGACTAAATATTTATGTGATCCACAAATATTTATTTCGGAGTTTGGGTGTTTTCTATGTATAATATGTATGTAATTACAAAATAAAAAGTATATTTACGTATTTTTATTAGTTGTTTAGTACCCATAATACAAGCTCTGCTTAGTTTGGGACTAGATGACGTTGTCTGTATAACTCGTGCGACCTAAGATGGCACCTGACTCAAATGTCAGTCGTTTAAAGTACTGAGTGCAAGAAAAATATATTTTATTCTAGTTTTTTTTTAATTTCAACATTTATTTTGTTTCAAATAGTTTCTCATAACATACTACTTTATCTTAAGTGATACTTTACTACCCGAGTTAAGAAAATACATATGCATACCAATAGGAAGCAGGCCTCATTCATTATTTACCCGAATGCATTCTTCGTGCAGTGATTTAAATAATATTAGGTAATACCTAATATCATTTTAAATGAAATTATTAACTGAAATATGGTTATAAAATACAATTTAAAATCGTCATGATAAGCCTTTTAATCGTAGTCTCTGAAAATCATATGTATATGGATATTCTTTATTTTAAACTATTGCGTCTCATAATCGTCATGCTAGTTTTTTATAGTGTGACCTTTCTTAAAACCATTGGGTTATCCAGACGAATCTAATGATATAATTATAAAATAAATTCGTAGAGTGATTTATATGACATTAGGTAATACCTAATAAACTAAAATTATTATGGAAAGATTCTTGCAACGGTAATAGTGATTCTAACGCTACTCGCAGGGCGACAGAGGGGTATCACGCGGGGGAACGGTATCATGTTTCGTTTTGAGCCAGGTGCCAATCTTAGCTCGCACGAGTTATAAGATGTCCGAAATATTTATTATTATTATTTATCAGCCTATCGCAGTCCACTGTTATATGTCGGTTGGACCTGGCGTGTTTTCTATACTAATCGATGTACTTGCATACAATATTAAAATCTGCCACTCCGCGCTACGCGACGGAGCACGGTGCAGTGTGTGAATTGCCTAATGAAAATATATTATGTAGGTAAAAAAGGGATTTTTTAAAATTTTGGATGTTATCCGTTTGTTCCGAGTAATGGGCCGATTTCGACGGAATTTTCACTGACAGAAAGCTCGTGACATAAGGAATAACATAGGCTATTTTTTTTAGATTATTATCGTTAGGCGGCGTTTATATTAGAATATTATCGTTATGTGAAATATGTAACAACGTTTATAATATTCGCTTCATGGTCGACCATGAATCCATACAATAATCATTATTTATTTAATGTCAACACGGTTGTCAGGTGTCAGGTCTTGTCGTTCATGTATGAACACTTACTCCATTAAATAATTCCATGAACGTTCCTATCGGTTACTGACGACACATTGACAAAATCAAACAGATGTTCTGGGAATTGAAATGTTTTTTTTAGACTTTCTTGTACCATGATTTATATCCTTTAATTTTGAATATTTATCGAAAGCTAGAGAGACTAGATGATGTTGTTTGTAAAATGTCCGAAATATTTATTTATTTAATTTAATAAAGAACTCCCAGACTCAGAACAACAATTTGTGAAACACAAAGTGTTATTCCACGTGGGATTTGAACCCATGACACTTCATCATCAGCAGCCCTCCCACCAACACCACACACCACTCTGATCGATTTGAACTATGAACCCACGACACTTGGCGCAGTAGAAAGCAGCGTGTCGACCGCTCAAACCACTTGGCCAACCAACCAAACACCAATCTCAATATGACTCTTATGAATTTCTATGTTATCAATAAATATACCACAGTTTTTGATACTACTCCTAATGACTACTAGAATACCTAAAAATGCTGCATTGCCTACCCTCACAATGAGGATCGAGATCCATACTCCTGGATTCTACTCATGCTTTCAATCAGGCAGAGTAGAGTTACTTTGGTAGGGTAAATATATAAAAATACGATTTTTGATTCAAATAGAAAGTACATTTTTAAGTTCTATTTTGTTTGGACTTCTTATCTGGGAGAGGGCGTTGATGTCTGCTATACAGTTTCATTATTTGTAGATATCATCGTTTTCAATTATACTCCGTATAGCGAACTTATTTCTTCTGACTTGGTCCGTCGTAGGGGTCCACAATTATGGCGAACTCAGAGGGGGAACCGAATAACAATGACAGTATATATTATAGCGGCCCAAGTACTTTTCTATTATTCTAACCTAACTTACTAAGGTCTGAACCTGGTATCTCTCAGTTATGCTCTTACAGCTACATTATATATTCTAAACCTATCGTTACACTGCACAATTAACACGTCTTATTATCAACAAGGAAATGACAGCCGGAATCCTACGTGCTCGATAATCGGCACATATCTGAAATGTGCTAGTCAAGCATATCTCTGTATAATTTCCGTCTTTTAAAAGTAAAAGATTAAAGAAAGAAATAAAATATTTGTTAAAGAACCAATATATAACGCAGGAATACTGTTATATTTATATCCAAATTAATGTTATATTTTGTAATACCAGGAGGTTTGGGCCCAATGAACATCCCGTTGATCAGCGACAAGTCCCACAACATATCGCGCGACTACGGCGTGCTCAACGAGGAGACGGGCATCCCCTTCCGCGGACTGTTCATCGTGGACGACAAGCAGAACCTGCGACAGATCACCGTCAACGACCTGCCTGTTGGACGGTATGTACTCCCACCTACATTGCTTTGGTTCGATTCCCGGGTCGGACCGAATGTGTTGGTCTGATCTGCAAATATTTGGTTTCAAGGTCTGCGTGTTAGTATAATATGTATGTATAGTATAATATGTATGTATATGTATAGTATAATATTTTTCTCCCGGTTTTGTAGTATTTTATTACTGCTGGACTCCTATTGGTCGTGGCGTGATTTTGTCTAGCCAAAATTATCAAATTGATTCAGCCTTTCACTTGTGATGCTGTTAATAAAAGAATTATAATTATGCATAGATAATTCCATAAGATTGTTGTTTTATTTTTCATCTTTTTTTGTTGGTTTTCTCCAGCTAATCTCTGGTTTCTTGAGAGTAGACCACTTTATTAATCACTTTGTTTTACAATTTTCTCTTATTTCCTATTTCAAAACAAATTTATCATGACCAGAAAATAATAGGTTATCGACGACAACCATTCTAATATACATTGTATGATAATGTACCATACCATACTAAGTGAATGTTCGCCATTAAAAAAATTCAATTTTATATCAGGTACTATACAGTCTATTGTAAAATACATAAATATAAATACCTGTTCCTTTCAGATCTGTGGAGGAGACTCTCCGCCTGGTCCAAGCCTTCCAGTTCACCGACAAGCACGGCGAGGTGTGCCCGGCCAACTGGCAGCCCGGCTCCAAGACCATCAAGCCCGACACCAAGGCGGCCCAAGAGTACTTCCTCGACGCCAACTAACCGCGACATCTATCCGCACACTCTTGAACTACTTGATACTATCCGCTAGTTCAAAACTTTACATATAGATGGCGCTTTTATAAAATGTCATTTAAGTAATTTCCTTGTGAAAATTGTATTCGTATTACGCTGGGTGTATTATTTAGATACATGTATAGCTGGCTATACATACACACTAGTTTAATGACATTATAAATTCTGCGAGTACAATTTTTTACTTTTTTTTAAAGAGTTGGCATTCAGTCACTGGAGTTGACATAGACATCCGAATCTCTGGTCTTTTTCTTTTTAAATGCTTTTCAACAATCATAATGCAAGAAACACTCTGTCTGTGTTCAACTCTGCGTTCTCTTCGTGGACAATAATGTTTAATGTAGGTTTATAAGCAATGGATAGATTACATTTTTCACACAATCAGTATTCAATGAAGATCCTATGTATTTTAGAATCGAGGCTGTAATAAACTCTATGTAATTAATGTGGTTTTGTTTTATTTCTACTGCGCCAATTGTTGTGGGTTCAAATCAAACACTGGATAATGCTGTGTAATTCGCAAATTTTTCTATGTCTAATTCTTGTATGTTTGTAAAGTCCCTCGCGACACAGGAATATACTTATTCCTAATACAGGAATTGTCTTTTTAAAAAATAATTATAATAGTTTTTGTAGGTATAATCTAGATATTATAATTACATCGAGACAGAGCAAGTGATTGTGGTATTAAGACTATTGTATGTGGTGGGATTCAAATCCACGATCTTCCTAGCCTTATTCCCAAGTTTATTTAGGGTCGGCTACTTGTTCAACCGGTTTTAACTGAATATCAGTTTTTCCACGGAGCGACTGGCATTGGACCTCCGCAACCCTAAGGGAGAACTGAAATTCGAAGACTGAAAAATATTTGAGGGCATTCACTTCCCAATAATGATTGCCATGCCATACATATCCATCACAACCGGGACCGACGGCTTAACGTGCTCATAGGCTCCGAAACTACGGGCTTGATTTGTAAAAAAAACTCACCATTAAATACATAGAATCTCACATTATCCCTGATGAACGAATGAATGTAGCCTATCTACAGAATATTTGTAAAAAGTTAGGGATCCGTATGAAAACTTCAATAATATAACACAAGGTATTGAAAAACATTTTAAGTAAAATTACGCTGTGAAAACTTGAGTTTTGACAATAGGGCTAAATTTATTACGACGAAGATTTGAAGACTAGAAGGCTTTATAATTGAAGACTTTATCTACTTGACATTGGCAGAAATAGCTGATATTCGGCTGGTTGCCATTTCACCAAGAGAAGAAGAAGATATAAAAACAAGGAAATATTTATATACTTATATAAATTATTCTGATTTACAGTCACAATTCGTTAAAAAGGACAAAGGATGGGAGTGTTGTACTTCCTTGTATATCACATGGTAGGGATTGCTTTTGTATTTATTAGGAGGCTAATTTCACCGACAATGTTAATTTCAAATTATAAATTGCTTTTCTTAATTTTAGGAAATGTAAGGAAATCGTAGCTTAGGTCAGGACTGTATGGAGGATAGTCACTAAATTCTACTTTTTCCAGCTTCAAATACTCACGTTTGACGAGCGCTGTGTGAGCTTGCGTTGTGCAGGTCGTGGTGCAGGATGATGCGACGCTTTGAGTTAGATTTTCGAAGTTCGGTGATGACTTGTGGTAATAAAACTGTGGTATACCACTCTTCGTTAATCATTCTACATTCTTCAAGTGCAATAGTCGCAACATGGCCGGTTTTTTCAGTAGATTCGGTAGATTGTTGTTTGGAATCAGGATCGTAGGCATAGATCCAAGATTCGTCAATACTTTTTTTTTCTTTTTTTTTCTTTTTAAAAAAGACAACTCCCGCATTAGGAATATAAATTCCTGTGTCGCGGGGGGCTTTACAAACATACATGAAACGGACACAAATAACACCCAGACTCAGAACAACAAATTGTGAATCACACAAAGTGTTATCCTACGTGGGATTTGAACCCACGACACTCCGCGCAGTAGGAAGCGGTGTGGCGACCGCTTAAGCCACTAGGCCAACCGTGCAGTCAAATACTGATAATGTCGTAGACGTGATTTGACTCTCCTCGGTTGAACCTTTTCTTACAATATCAGACGCGGGCCGCCTTGTGATCGTCGGAAAGCAGATACGGTATCCAACGGCAAACTAGCTTTCTCACACCAAGATTTTCTCAATGGTTGTCCCTGAGATGCCTAATAAAGCCTCTATCTCTCGATACGACACATGACGATCTTCGAGAATTAGTTGTCTCACAGCAATGATTCTATCTTCAGTGAAGGCGGATTTTGGGCGTCCTTCGCGAGATTTGTCACTAACACTAGTAGGTAGGTATGTCCACGCTGGAATTCTAAATACCAGCGTTCGACAGTCCGCAGACATGTGGGTTCATCAATGAACACAGATGTTAGCTCTTCAAAACACTGAAGCCATGTCAGGCCTCTAGTAAAGTTGTAGAAAATTATTGCACGAACATTTTCCCTAAGTCGCTTGTAAACGGGATACAAAAATTGCATCTTGTTGGCTTTGCAACTCTAAGCAAGCGGCTTAAATCATTTGCCGGCCAGACATTAAAAACTTGCAACTATAATGAAATATATCGACAATATATAGCAATTGTTGCACTGTGTTGAGATATTTGATCAGCAACTTGGCGGCTATAATATTGCAGCAAGAAATTGTCAAAAAATAGCCCGTTTACGAGCACCTTTGGAAAGAATTATTTTCATACGTATTCTAACATATTCCAATCGACGCTGTGACAAACAATATATTATATACTTATACAATAGGATTAATCCTAATACTTTCAACCTTTTTGAGATTCAAAATTTAAACACATTCGAACATAAAACAGTTCCAAATTCAAAATTGCCGGGAAATATGGAAACGACTGAGCCTAAAAGGCATGCGTAAGGCGATTCATACACTGCACCGCGCTACGACGCGTAGCGCGGCGTGGCAGATTTTAATATTGTATGCAAGTTACATCGATTAGTATAGAAAACACGCCAGGTCCAACACACTGAACACGCGCCTAGTAGAGGCGCGTGAGCGCGTGCGGCTAGCAGCTTCGGGATATGCTGCCCGCGCGTGCGTTACCCCAGCAAAAAAGCAAAAAAAAAATTGGGCCTTAGAGAGTAACAGAAAATTAGTGTGTACTAAGGAGTAATTTGTTACAAATAGCAAAATTTGTGCATATAGTAGGTTAAAAGTTATTCGGCAAAAACACTTTTTGCTGGAGTAACGTTTCAAACGTTACCCCAGCAGAAACCAGACCCAAACGAAATACATGAATAGATAGCTTCTGTTCCGTATTAAATGTTAGCAAACAGCAAAACTTGTGTATGCTGTGGTTCTTAATGTTATTGACAATTTTGCTGGGGCAATATTTTGGGCTTGTCTAGAACTTAAAAATGGCTGAACGCAGAAGTTTGAAAAAAATACCATCGATAGAACTTCATTTGCTTAAATTTGTTTAATCATTCGTTTTTAAATTGTTTGATGAACACATATGTAATAAAATGGTTTTAAAAATCAGAAAAAAACAGTTTTTCTAGGAAACCAGTATACTTAAAATCAAATAAAAAGCTGTAACATGTAGCCATGGTTTACATTTATAATGATTAACCCTAGAAGCCCAATCATATTTTACTAGCTATTAAGCCCAAACATAGGTCAAATTGACCTACACAAATAAATATACTCTAGACATAGTTTATTACATTATACCTATTGTTTTTGAATAATGCATTTATATTATTTTATGGTTAAATCAGAAAAAGGAACATTAGAGTAATATTTATTTAGTATACTATAAAAATAAAAACTTTAAAGTAACGATACATAAAATTGGTACATAATGAGATCCTTTCGGTTTTGTATATAGAATGCTATGTTATGTTTGCGTTAATCAAATAATACTTCTGTTTACTACTAAGTAGTCTACTTTTCATAATAATATTAACAGTTTTAGTATATTATTTTCACTTTATAAACACTTTTGACATGTCAAAATTGTGTACACGACAGATTAGTTTTTTACATTTGATGCACTGTGAGTTTGTCTTTCGTTGCTTTTCATAACAATAATATCCACAGTAGTGACGCTTCTTTGGTTCTGTTTCAACAGTAAGATCATCTGACGATGGTTGTGGCTTAACTTGAAGAATATTTGTAATAATTTCAAAGTAGGAACCCTAGAAAGAAGGAGCTTTCAGCCGCTTTTGCATCCATGACGAAATCAGGGCAGTGCTCCAATTTATTCATGGCTTCGCGATTTCATGGCTTTTCTTTATTAGTCAGCTTGTTGCGACAGTAAATTACGTAGGCATTTACGAAAACCATATCGAGCATCCCGTAAAACACAGCCATGGGTCTTCTTTTTGCCTTCCCATTAGTTAATATGGAGGAACACATTTGGTCTAAAGTATCAACACCTCGTTTTGTCTGCTCATTTGAATTTTCACGTTATCTACCACCTCGTCTTCTACATCACTTTTTACTTCGTCTTAAGCCACGCAATCGTCCTCTTCAGAGACTGTATCAAACGGCTCCAAATTGTCTGTAATTTCTAAAAAAGATACTATCTCGACCACCGTCAGGTGCTTAGAGGATGCCATATTGTTTTATTACCTAAAACTAATGTTTATAGTTACAAATAAACCAAGAAACTACGTCTAAACCTATAAAATCGCACATTATAAATACGTAAAACGAATGCAAAACTTACACAAAGCCCAAACATAGGTCAAAATGACCTATAACATTGCGATAACTACAAAACAACGATACTTACCAAAGTCTTATAACCGCCTCCTATTAGCTCTTGACGGGCACTAAGTTGGTTTGATCAATCACGGCGATCGAACGAAACATACGAAAAAGATACCAAATATACGTTTCCATGTAGGTAAAATTTACCTAGATTGGGCTTCTAGGGTTAATGACTGTCAATTTGAATTATGTAACTTTAAGCAATAAGAAGATATAAGTAAATATTATTGATTTTAAAAGGTATATTTAAGTCATCGAATACGCAGTTCCTATAAAACAAGAAACCGTGGCAAACTCTAACAAATTTAAGTATATCTTCAACAAAAAAGCCTGTAAATTTCAGCTATCAATTACGAATATTATAAAAGTTATATGTTTAACAAGAATCTAACAACATTTTCCTATAACCCGAACAAATTAAAAGGTTACGTTAAAGCGACCGCGCTATACATTTACTTATATTCGTAAATTAACGGCTTAGTATCTGGCATTTTGTACAGTCAACAGAATATTTTTCTCACATTATAGTTTAAATATTTCAAATAATTTTAAAAACTTCAATTTTGTGTTTTATACAATTTAATGCTTCATTCGAATTCAAATTAATGCAAAACAAAATATCAATAACTCAGTTGGGAATAGTGTTTTATAAAACAATATAAAAATTACAAAATTTCATATGGTATGCTATATTTTTTTCTTTTTTGTACTTGTTAATAGAAAAGTAATAAGTAACATGAATGTTACTTATTAATTTTTGTGAACCGTCACACCATGGAAGCATGCATAAAAATAATAACGCGTCTAAAAATACTGAAAACATTTTACAAGAAAAGATCCAGGGAAATGTTATAAAGAAATGTTACTAAACATTGTTATTATTTATTTAATTCATTGTAAAAAGAATAAAAAAAATCTAAGTTAGTATCTAAACATGTTGAAATTACTCAACTATCTGTGATTTTTCTAAACATTTAAGTACCTATGTGAGTAAGACTGATTTTAAATAAAAGAAATTAATCATACTCAGTTCAGTTTTGTTGTCACCCTGACCTAACTTTTTGTTCGTAACAACTGTACCAACAAAATATTCAATTATACCTTTCATTTAAGATGTCAGCCGAATGTATGGCGCGGTCGCTTTTACGTAACCTTTTAATTTGGTCGGGTTATAGGAGAATGTTGTCACATTCTTGTTTTACATATAACTTTTATAATATTCGTGATTGATAGCTGAAATTTACAGGCTTGTTTGTTGATGATATACTTAAATTTGTTAGAGTTTGCCACGTTTCCTTGTTTTATAGGAACTGCGTATTCGATTTCTTAAATATATCATTTAAAAATAATAATATTTACTTATATCTTCATATTGCTTATAGTTACTAAATCCAAATTTACAGTCATTATAAATGTAAACCATGACTATATGTTACAGCTTTTTATTTGATTGTAAGTATACTGGTTTCCTAGCAAAACAGATTTTTTCTGATTTTCAAAACCATTTTATTACATCGGTGTTCATCAAACAATTTAAAAACGAATGATTAAACAAATTTAAGCAAATGAAGGTCTATCGATGGTATTTTTTTCAAACTTCTGCGTTCAGCCATTTTCAAGTTCTAGACAAGCCCAAAAAATTGCCCCACCAAAATTGTCAATAACTTAAGAACCACAGCATACACAAATTTTGCTGTTTGCTAACATTTAATACGGAACAGAAGCTATCTATTCATGTATTTCGTTTGGGTCTGAAACGATTTAAAAAAAAAAAATTTGCTGGGGTAACGTTTGAAACGTTACTCCAACAAAAAGTGTTTTTGCCGAATAACTTTTAACCTACTACATGCACAAATTTTGCTATTTGTAACAAATTACTCCTTAGAACACACAAATTTTCTATTATACTCTCATCTCTCTAAGGCCCATTTTTTTTTGCTTTTTTGCTGGGGAAACGCACGCGCTGCCCGCGCCTACGCGCGTGTTCGCGTCGCCAGTGTGTGAAGTCCCTAAATATACATGTATTACTCATGTGATAAAATGTTGCTCTTCAACTAAATACATCAGTAAACTCAGTAATTTCTTATACATTTTTTTGCAATAAATATTATAAAATAATATCCGTGGCTGGCGTGAATATGTTGATAACTAGACATACATGTTTTTTTTTTATTCGTTTTAGCACTTCTATATGCTATGTTCTTCCATAGAAAAAAATAATTTTGATGTGATGATAACTTTTTGAATTATTACAAAATCAAAATCAAAGCATTTATTTCAAGTAGGCCAGTTACAGGCACTTTTGAATTGTCGAAACAAAAATGTAGCTACAGTCCCAGTCACAAGACATAAAAACTGTGAAAGTACTGTAGTTGCCCATTCCCTAGCGTAGATCTCTATGGAGAAGAACGGGCAAGAAACTCCATGGACACTCTTTTAAATCAAAATGTTTTTTACAAAATCTTGGTTACATCATTCATGTTGAGATGGTACATTTATACATTATGTGAGAACGATGTAGCAAGACGTGCACGTTAAAAGTGTCCATAGTACAACAAAAATACAATTGAAAACTAAAATAATTAATTCAAATAAGCCGTGGCAACTAAGAGATGACCAGTCACATGTGGTAATACCCGGATATCTTGGTCTTGAAGGTACATAATTGAACAAAAAGACATATCAAATTAAAGCTTGACATTTGCAAAATTGATATAATGATCTATCAACTTAAGCACGCTTACAAAAATTAAAAATATCGCTACCATTATTTTGACATATTGATTTGTCAAGTTATGCTCGCTAATTACAGTTAAACTATCGTTGTGAATACATTGATATGTTAAAATAAATCGTCTTGATCGCGATGCTGCATTTGAAACCGTAAATTTCAAGAAAAGAGGAAGAAATTTCCTTTTGAAAAAAATTGTAAATGAAATTTTCTTTAATTTAAAAATTTCGTTATTAAAAGGTTTAAATTAAAGGAAATTTAAAAGGAGCCACTGCCAATCAGTGCTGAAAAGAAATAAGATCTAATGGATCTTTTGGATTTGATAGATACCGTTTTCCATGATTTCTACCGAAATTTAAAAACGACAACCTGTGTCCCTACTGATCCAGACATAGATGAGGACGACCCTGATTTAGAGGAACAAAAGCACAATTAAATACAAAAGACATACCCTTTTTTAGATAAAATTTAGCTATTAAAAACATAAAATATAATGTGTTTTTTAAAAAAAAAAAACTTTTATTAGAGTCACCTGAATGTTTGTTTATTTAAATGAAAACAACTTTTGTAATAGCGTTTTTTTTATAATTTTCCAATATAAACAGTAATATTTACAAGATCATTAATTAACTACGGAAAAACATGCACTAACATACGGAAATGTTAGTGCATGTTTTAATGTATGTTCAGAAAAAAGGAATCAACTTTTTCTCTTCCTAATATCTTGTATCAAAATATTGATTTTAAAGAAAAGTGACGACAACTTGAGAGCAAACAGTGTTTTATATTTTAACTGTTTAGAAAAAGCTCTAATAAATCTTACATAGGATGAAGAAGGGGAGCTGGGTACATATCATTTATTAAACAATTCGTCTACTAATTGTTATGTACAAAGCTTCCCTGACCATATGTAAGCAACACAGGTGTAGGAAAGAACAAAAATGCTTAAAACAATCTGTATTTCATTAATTAAAAGGGCCCTTTTCTAGCTTTCATTTTCTTCTTTTCCTAAACTTAGTGATGTTCATTCGGTAAATACCAGAAATAAACATAATCTTTGTGTTCACGTCACTCGTCTCCACAGAGTAGGCAACTCGTTCATGGGACAATGTAGGCTTTTACAATAAACTCCCTGTTGATATTAGGAATTTGCCATTAAGGAAATTTAAGAATACCATTAAATCTAAGTTATCCGCAAAGGGGTATTATACCATAGCAGAATAAATTGTTGATAAAACCGCCTGGGATTGAGCTGCCCATTCTGCACATGCTGTTTATTGAATGTTTAAATTTATTTTGATGTGACGATGATTTATGATTTAAATTTACATTATACATTTAACAAATTAAACTAAATTTTTGCCATTGTTGACAACTTTTGAATTACTATCTTTAATTATTATAATTGTGACAATTGTAATTATCGCATTTAAGAATATTGTCTGGACTTTAAAAGAGACTGTGATCCCTGAGTTTGTTTCGTCCTTTCTTCTCAGGGCTAGTCCAGTTAGGAAAGGCCGAACTCATCTGCTCAAAAAAAAAAGTTTAACTTGCAAAAGTGTTCATGTAACCTAATTGCAGAATAAATTATTTCATTTCATTTCATTTCATTTAGGAAAATGGTGAATATATTGATAACTAGTTGGTGAACAAATTGATATGTATGATAAATAAAAAAGTAATATAATATAAGCATATTTCTTATTGGTATTCCAAAGACGACACACATTTAACCTTAAATAAATTCAGACATGCAAGTTTAAGGCTTATCTCGATTTTTCATAACATGTCAAACTTTAAAACTGCGGCCCTGTAAAATCGCTATTGTAGACATGTCAACATATTCACGCCGGCCACGGATATATAATGTTTTTAACAATCTAACACGTGACGCCATCTAGCTTTTAAGTTACGGTTTAATTAGAAAATGCGGAATTACGTTTTGTTATTGCAGTAACAGCACCTTTTGACCAGAAATAAAATTATTTCAGCTGTGTACTAAAAGTATAATTTTATTAAAAAAATATAATTTTATAGCAATCAAATTTATGTATATTAACCCCACTGTAGAACAGAAACTATTTCAAAGTATCAGGTTTAAAAGAGAACATTTTCAAGGGATCGGTGGTTGTACCAGAAGTACCAAAACTAAAGGGGCCCGTGTGTGCCCACAGTCATTTCTATATAATATATGTAAAATCTATCGCAGCTATTGCTCAAATCTATTGCAGACCTATATGATCAGAACTGGGTATAGAAAAATTCTTATAGAATAAGCTTGTGCTCTCAATGGCGCATGTCGGGACGTTAATGGGTTTGACTAGTCTAGCTGAATTAAAAACAATAAGTAGGTTTTGTTACCAAAATTATACGCAAAAACTTTCTGCCAAATTTATGATAGTATTTTTATTTTTGTACGTGGCTCTTTGAACATTTTTTGACCATGTTATTGCTTTACTTCAGTAGCCGTTTTTTTATAATTTTTAAAATAAAACATCAGTAAAAATCGATATTTCTGGCACTAGAAAAGTAGAAACCAATTCTTCAATTGATGCTAGTACACCAGCAAAATAGCAAGTTTGATTGACAACCTGCTTTGTGCTGAAGACGGATAAGTACGGAAAACCTAATAACGCATAGATAGATACCTACCTACTTATCAAAGATTGAATCACAGTAGAACTGAGCTGACAGTCATGATATATAGGTAAGTGGGTATAACATAATAATGATCCATATCTGTTTTGTTACACGCTAAATAAAATGAGTTATGTAATGAGTAAAATGCAATCTTTCATTCTATCCTAGATTAATTGAATACTCATAATCATAATAACATAAACACTTCATTGTTTATTAAGATTATGGTGACAGATGAGGAGGACAAAAGCCTTTTAACATTGCCGTAAGTAAATATTATTATGACGCCAGGTACCTACCTAAATTATGGTTAACTTTTCGACTATTACAAATAACAACGTCAATTTACCTATTACATAAATAAAATAAATTGTACGTAAAATTAATAGAAGTTCTCTATTCAAGGTAAAAGTTCATCACAATATCGCTAACATACGATACTAATATTTTACATACAAACCATTGACACAGCAAAATGAAACAATAACCACTTATTGTTTTTATGAAGCGTCATATTTCTATAGTTGCCGTTCGCAGCGAAACAGAGCCAATGAGAGACGAGCATTCCCGTTTAAGTTGTCTCGTGGGGAACACGTTTGTCTAAATTCAAAATTAAAAAATAAAATTCATATTTGGAACAATGAGTGGCGTGAATTATTGCAGTGACTATGGCAGTCTCACTTCTTCTAATTCGGTGAGTATTATTATTTGTTTTTTTTTAATTTATTATAAAAAAGCAATTGTTTTTTTGAGTGTTGCTTATACAAGTTATAACGTGTTGTTAAGTGCATTATTTTTAACGGTATTGTTTTATATAAATAATAGACGTGTTTCAATTATAATAGTACCTATTTATAATTATAGGTATCAATATTGATTATATTTGTTTTTATAAGCAAATTAATGTAACACAATGCTGTTTTTGAGGGTAGATAACAATTCCTAGGTACAACTAAAAGCGTCATTTTGATATTATCCTCATTTTGTTATGCGACAAAAAAATCGCTAACGATGCTATTTAGTATAAGTTTCATTATGATAACACGTTAAAAATTTTACCAACTTACTAACGCACGTAAAAAAGTATCCTGCCCTCTTAGATAAATTGTAAGTGTTTGTCGTTGAATCTCTTTTTACAGTCGCTAAGTTTATTCTCTTGTGTTATTGGCTAATATTTTGTTTTGACTACGTCCTAGCGTTGAGATGACGTCATTCTTTATAATTTTCTATTAACGTTTACGCTTGTAGAATACATGTTTAGCACGGAGGCAGGACACAACTCTTGAAATAAATAACATTAAATCAATAGGTACCTAGTTATTTATTTAAAAAGTGTAACATCAGTGACGTAGTCTTGTCTTGGAGTAGGTATTACTAATATTACACTAGAATACCATAGCGTGGGTTACCAAACTGCATTGTCAGCATTCCCAATGAATATGGTGACATCCACTCTTGATTTCTACTCATGCTTTCCACCTGGCTGAGTAGAGTCATTTCAGCAGCTAAACATACATAGTATACCTACATATACACATTTGTTTTAAAATTTTCGAAAATAAAACTTTAATTTATAATATACTAGCTGATGCCCGCGGCTCCGCTCGCGTCCTACGGGTATGAAAAATAGATGTCAGTAGATTCTCAGACCTACCCGATATGCACAGAAAATTTCATACAAATCGGTCCAGCCGTTTCGGAGGAGTATGGGAACGAACATTGTGACACGAGAATTTGTACTTATAAGATTATAGTAAATTATAGTTTTTATACAAAGAGTAGGTCGATTCTCAGCAAGAATGAACTAAACCTTATGAATCTCGTGGAATGTTCCAGATGCTTCTCTGATCTGTCCATATCTATTAACTAACTAACGTAGGTCCACGAACAGTCCCGAGTCTTGCTGTGTTAACCGTGGTTATTGTTGTAAATACCGAGTAACGCCACGGAGCGAGGCTAGTCTAAAAGTACCATTAGTCACTCCTTATACCATCAGCTATATGCCCGTGAAAGTCCCATCAAAATGACAGCCTTCATTATTTTTATTAATTTACAAGTTTTTGTCTGTCTGTTTCTGCCGGCTAATCTCTGGAAAATATTAGGGAACAAACTGACAGACAGAGAAAGACTTACCCCGATTTTAGAGTTCAAAAGCAATAGGAACAAAATTGTTCAAATGATCCTAAATTACTATTTATATCAGATAGGCATCAACTATTTCGTTATATATCTTGTGTTCATTTTAAAACTTACTACATAAATAAATAAATATTATAGGACATCTTACACACAACGCCATCTAGTCCCAAACTAAGCAGAACTTGTATTATGTGTGCTAGACAACTGATATTAATACATAAGCATACTTTTCTTTGTAAATACATACATATTATGCATAGAAAACACCCAGACTCCGAAACAAATATTTGCGGATCACACAAACATTTGGTCCGACCCGGGAATCGAACCGGAGACCTCTTGATCAGCAGTCGCGTACGCTAAACACTAGATTAACGACAGTCAGATGGTTAGCATATGCGACAGCTATTATGGAGGTCTCGTTTTCAAGTCCTCCCGGTCGAGACATAAAGTGTTGTGGGGTTATTCTTACAGGAAATTCTTAATAACAGCCCGGAGTATAAAGCTTGGCGGTGATTCACGCCCGTGCCAAGGAGAGCACGTTAAGCCGTCGGTTCCGCTTGTCATGAACATGGCAATCTTTATTGGGGAGTCAGTACCCTCAAATATAGGTACTAACAACTAGTTCACCTGCGAATTTCAGTTCTTCTTTAGGGTTGCGGAGGTCCGATGCCAGTCGTTTCGTGTAAAAACTGATATTCAGGTAAAACGGGTTGAACTAGTAGCCGACCCCAAATAATCTTGAGAATAAAGGCTAGGAAGAAGATAGGCCTATGTTGAGATTTACTATTAGTATTATTATCATCATGATAATAATTTTACGTATATATACGTCATAACTTTGATACCAAGAGTGTTAGAAAGTCTAGATACAATTATTTATTATTACGGTTTACAGTCATCTACATGGTCCACTACGGACACTTGGCCACAGCAGACCAACCTTCGACATTCCAGACCTAGCGGCCAGACATCTGCCAGCTTCCAAGATCGTAAGTAATATAATAATGTATATTTCTAACTGGCTTTCTCGAGTTTTAGCGAGACTAACGAACAGCAATTTATTCTTATTTATAGAAACAAAAATATGTAGAAGATAGAAGATTTCTACATACTGCACGGTTGGCCTAGTGGTTTAAGTGGTCGCCACGCCGCATTCTACTGCGCCAAGTGTCGTGGGTTCAAATCCCATATAGGATAACGCTTTGTGAGATTCACAGATTGTTTTTCTGAGTCTGGGTGGTCTTTGTGTCCGTTTCATGTATGTTTGTAAAGAAGTCCCCCGCGGCACAGGACTTATATTCCTAATGCGAGAGATGTCTTTTTAAAAACAATGTTACCATGTATTTATATAAATATTATAAATATAAAATTACCCAAAGTGAAAGATCGTTAAGAACGCCCCAGCCCCCAAGTTGTAAACGTTTTTTGTTTTATATTCTATTCTTTTGTTTGATTGGCTACTATTTTGTTTTGATCACGTGACTAAGTCATCATCATCAACAGCCTTCAACAGTCCACTGCTGGACATGGGCCTCTCCTTTGAAAGGAGGTATTGGCCTACTATACCAAGCTGGCCAGACGGGTTGGTTTAAGGTTGGTTTCAAGTTTTTCCTTCTCTTTGCATTGATGTTATCTTGCATAGTTTATCCATTGACTGAGTGACATTAGCCAATGAAACAAGATAATTTAAAAATAGAACAGTTAATAGAATGGAAAACGATTAACGTTTGCAACTTCTCTAGGGAGGCTAGAATTATATACATTTTTCTCTTATATAATATTGTATAGAATATAATTAAAAGGTAATGGAGCTACGCTAGGCGCACGGCCGGCTCGAGTGGTTCAGTACTACCCTCACACAAGAGATAATCCCAAAAATGACAGTATTCGTACTGTAATTTTGGTACTGCATCTCACTAAGCCGCTCTCTCATAGCGAGGGTCACCATTCAGCATTATCTGTACTCACAATGATGATGATGGTGATCCCTAGTCCTGGATTCTACTCATGCTTTTCTTCAGGCAAAGTACTTTGGTATGTAAACACGAATTATACAGATTACGGGTGACATTCATCTTATAAATAAAATTCTCGTGTCACAATGTTCGTTCCCATACTCCTCCGAAACGGCTTAACCGATTCTTATGAAATTTTTTACGCATATTCAGTAAGTCTGAGAATAGGCCAACATCTATTTTTCATACCCCTAGGACGCGAGCGGAGCCACGGGCATCAGCTAGTACTTCGATAAAAATTGTCTAGAATGAAGCGAAAATGCACAAATTTATTAATTGTATCCGCAGTGGTAATGGGCAGATGCACCTTAGAAGACATTATGAAGGAGTTCCAGATGAATGGTTCAGACTCTCCCTACACTCCTAGCGAAGATAGAATCTGGGGGAGCTCTATCTGTAAGTAACACTTTTTTTTTATGAAAAAGGAAAACCTATTTCTCATCTTCTGACGACAGTATTGTACCTTTAACATTCAGCGCGGTAAGAATAGTGTAGGTGGCCGTTTTAACCTCTAAGCCATCCACAGTTAAGTTTCTGGCCATTATAGTTCTTAGATTATAGCTTAATTTGAACTTGTCACTGGTGTCATCTTGGAACTTATGAAGTACATTTTAAGTCTGAAAATCTATATTAATATATTTAAACGAGCAATCTATGTATAACAAAACGGAAATGGCTTATACGATTTTCTTTTGCATTTATTCATGGCATTGCTTGCGACATCTACGCTATTCTTTCAGTAACACTTAGTTGGTTGGTGGTTAGTATTCCAACACAACAACACTACAGCTACTTCAGAGAAAAGATGGCGTTGTTAAACAATAAATAGTATTACATAACCGAGCAAGGCTCGGTCGCCCACGTACTTTATATTGATGCTAGTGAACCTCGTGTTACTAAACCAGCTGAGCTGATTTTTGAGAGGCCCTGCTAGTTTGTGATTAAACTTACATGTTTAAAATTAGAATACTTATAGGTGATACAAAATAAAAACTATTTTAATTTTTGAAAGTTGGTGTCGCCATGTTGGTTTCGTAGCCCTCTATCAATCAAGTCTGTGATCAAGTTTTATTTTAAGACTGTAGTTGTTAAAGCACGCACGTTTTGAGAATACATTTATAACTTTTTAAAGTATGATTTTTTAATAATAGTCCGGTCAAATTAGACCCAAAAATAGGAGCGAAGTAACAATAATTCTCACTCTATGAAAATGGATTTTGGATAGGATTGTTTAAATCACCATTATACCTAAATGAAATCTAGAAAGTCTTCATCGATCCAATATTTGGATAAAAAAACTCGTGATCTAATATCACAAAAACTGTTTTTTTTTGCAAATTTCAGCAAAACGAAAAGTTAATCATAAAATTAATCTAGATAAGAATGGTACAAGTGGCGTGCAATTGGAGAGGTCTATGTGCAGCAATGGTCTGCAATAGGCTGATGATGATGATGATGAATTGTACATCACATAATTATCTCTAGAAATGTCTAAATCCTTTTTTTCTTACGAGCCACTGTTTATTTGGACATCCGAGCTTACCATCCAATGTCCAAATTGACCGAATTAATATGTGGTATGTTTGGGTATCAGCGAATGTGTTCGGGTCTGGAGGCGGTGGTTCAGGCGCGTACTTGCGGCAGAAGTCGTGGCCGGCGCCCGACAGCAGCCCCGCGCCGCCCCTCCCGCGCCATCACCACACCGCACCGCTCGACTTTACCCCCACCGAGTTCAATTCTACCTCCACCCCTGTAGAAGGTCTCTTTTTAACTTTCTTGTATACAAAAATTACTAATATATGCTTCTTCGTGTGGTGACGGATTAAAAATACTAAGTGTTACAATCCTATTCATTCCATGGGTGTCGTAAGAGGCGACTAAAGGAACAAAATAAGCAGCTAACATCACTGCCAAGAGAAGGAAAACTTGAAACAAAACCTTTACCAACCCGTCTGGCCAGCGTGGTATACTAGGCCAAAACCTCCTTTCAAAGGAAAGGCCTATGTCCAGCAGTGGACTGTTAAAGCCTGTTGATGAAGATGATGATGATGCTACTTCGACACACTACGAAGCAGAGCTTGTACTGACAACAGCCCCCCTAGCAAAGTTGCAAACGTTTTTCGTTTTCTATTGTATTATATTTCTCTATTCTCTTGTTTCATTCTCTAATTTTTTCTTTTGATCACGTGGCTGAGTGATATTAGCCAATTCAGCAAGACAATAGAAAAACAGAATCGAGAATTGAATAGAAAACGTTTGCAATTTAGCCGGGAGAACTGATATTCTTCTAATATTATAAACACGAAAGTTTGTATGTATGTTTGTTGCTCTTTCACGGAAAAACTACTTAATGGATATTGATAAAATTTCACAATAATATAGCTTAGATATCTGAATAACACATAGGCTTCTATTTACCGCGATGGCAAAAGCTAGTAATTACATAACATAATTATATCTTTTTCACGTGCATATTATGACGGTTCAGCAAACTCTGACGGTCAGCTCTACTGTGTGCGTTGCAACCGAACTTTTAAAACTAAGGTTGGTTTTGCTAGCCATATCAGAGCTCATCATAGGGAGAATCCAGGCTGAACAGGAGGGAGTCGCCATTACCGAATACCGTGTCGATATATAGAAAGAAGCATAGAAAATATACAAACTTCGAAAAATAAATATTTGCAGTTCATAAAAAAGTTTGGTCCGACTCGCGTTCGAACCCGAGACTCAAGCACAACAGTAACATACACACAATAATCTCACACAAATAAAAAAAAAAGTTTTTAAAGTAAGATCAAATTAAAATAAATCTTTAGGGTCCATAAAATCGCACTAATACTATAAAGGCAAAAGTTTGTGAGTGTGTGTGTTACTCGTTTACATGTACAGTCACATTGTATAGAAACTCATTCTCCTTTACGATCCAGACATAGGTTCTCAATGGTATAATGTGTACAGAGTCGTCGAGCCCTCCGCAGTTGTCGGACGAACAGCTGCGCGTGCTGAGCACTCTGCCCAACTCCGCGCTGTTCGCTCTACTGCACGAGCTGGAGCAGAGCCGCGAGGGACATAAGCGGGTCAAGAGGCTCTCTAGTGTAAGTCCTCATGTCCTATCTATACATCTTCTTCTTCCTAGCATTATTCTATCCTATTATTCCCCATATCATTAATATTATTTTTACGGGAATTAACGCGATCACGTTAATTCCCGTAAAAATAATATTAAAAGTGATCGCGTTAATTCCCGTAAAAATAATTTATCATGGAACGCGAAAGTTTAAAAGTTAGTATTCCCCATATCAGTTTTTACATGGAGCGACTGGCATCGGAACTCTGCAATTCTAAAGCCCGGTTTCCACCGCGAGCGGAACGGACCCATTAATTACTTACTTATATGTGTTTCCACCAACAAAGAGTCGAGTGTAAATGACAACGAGGCCGAAAAGAGTCAAAATGAGGTTCGGACACGGAGTCGGAGTCATTAATGAGTCCTTTCTACTTGCAATCGAATTTTACAAAGTAGTGTTTATACCGAAAAAAGTTGAGCGGAGCGGACCAAACGAGTAAACTGTGTCCGCTGCGTCGCGGTCTCGCCGGCTAGTTTAAACGGACTCGCTCGACGCTGCTGTTTTCACCACCCTCTGCCTCTTCCGCTGCCGGCGCGGGCGCCAATGCATTAAATGCATTGTTGTTGTGGTGGTTGTGGTAATCACACGTTTTGTTTATGTTTTAGTTAGCGATTTATAGAAGCTGTAAGACAATAGGACATCTTTCCGTTTTGCACGTTTTTTTCTGTGCTTAAGATATAATAATATTTGGTATACATAATTACTGTCCTCACTTGATTCCGTGTCACTCGATTACATCGCGAATTCACACAAGAAAACACTACCGCACGTAACCAGTTCAAAACTCCAATTAAACTCGCTCTCCGTGGAAATTGACTATTCATTTCCCATTTCTCATATTCAGCTCGCTCCGCTGATTCCACTCTGTCATTATCCGTTTGCAGTGGAAATCAAAAGGCAAAACTCTTTGTTGGTGGGAATGCAAACCTATTTTGTTTAAAAGAAGTCCGTTCCGCTTAAGGCTAAGTACACACGAAGGGTTTTTCTCCCGTGCCCGCTGCGGTTGCGGGCCCGCAGCTTCCGTAGAATGCAGATTTGTATTAAAAAAAACAAAGCACAACACACGACGCGTTTTACGCCCGCGGCGTGCGCGGTTGTTTGCGGCTCCCGCTGCACCGGCGGGCAACCTGTAGAACCGCGCGGGTCGCGGTCGCCCGCGCCCTCGGCGGGTTGCGGCCGCGCGCTCTTCGTTCGCTTGGCGGGCGACCGCATCGTGACATTATTAGTGGATGAACCCAAAACCTTCTGGTCTTTCTTTTTTTAATTCTTCTGTGAAGTAAATATAATGCAACAGCTCGTTTCTGGTGTGTGTCCATGACGGTCTGAACCTCAACTGAACATTACCGCATCTTGCAACCGCCTGTTTTGCGATCATTGCCCGCAAACGTGGCGGGCGAAGATAGCAACCGCGACGGCCGCGTAAACCGCGGAAATAACCGGTTTCGTGTGTATAGAAAAAAAACCGCAGTTCCACCACCGCAGCGGGCACGGGAGAAAAACGCTTCGTGTGTACTTAGCCTAACCGCGCAAATAACCGGTTTCGTGTGTATAGAAAAAAAACCGCTGTTCCACGACCGCAGCGGGCACGGGAGAAAAACGCTTCGTGTGTACTTAGCCTTACACTTCCCACTCATTACCTTTTCGCGGTGGAAACCGGGCTTAAGGTAGAACTGAAATTCACAGGTTGAAATAATTGTCTGTCAGTATATTTGAGGGCACTGACGTCCCAATAACGATTGTCATAGATGTTTATGTTTAGCATACGCTAAACACTAGACCTACGAGGCAGTCATTATATGCCTATCTATACATTGAATACAATTGTATGAGGTCATATCTGTCCATGCTATGTACGTAACTGAAATCGGAGACTGGAAGACGGACCGAGGGTCGTCTATGCATTTTAGTAGGGGAAAGGTGTCCGACGACCTGGTAAAATTTTGCGGGAGACCGATGGTTGATAAGGTACAGGGCCGGTTGTTTTGAGGAGCCTTGGGGGAGGCCTATGTCCAGCAGATAATAATATATGTCCATTTAAGTATTGAAAGAAATCGATTAATAGGGTATTTATTAATGTAATATAACTTGAAACGACAGGTTTTGGAATTTTAGTTTATCTGTGTATTTCTGTGCGCTCTACTCAGATAAGACTTCACCGTTTTGAATGTAGTTTTTTATATATTGAGGTAAAATTCTCGTTGCATTTAATGTTTTTTTTATATTAATAGGTTGACAATTAATGAAGTCATACCAGTTTAAATATTTACCAAAATAACCAACATAAACGCCGGTCGGAAACGCAGTCTGGCAACGGAACTATTTTGGGTAGGATAGCCGTGTGTCAGGGCATAAGAGCTGGTTTGAAACTGAGACGTTTCAGATGATTAGTGACTGAGGGTAATGGAAATTAACTCTCGCTAATTATGAGGGGAACCTGAAAGGCCAGAAAAATCTTTTAAGTTAATATTTGATCACATAAATTATCAATTATCGGATATTCCCTTATTTGCTTAATTGCTGTACGGAATAGGACAGTACCAAACAGAATAAACGGTCTTTCATAATGTAGGTAACACATTTGTGGCTTTTTCCAGGAGTGTCGTTTCTGCAAGAACAACGGTGAGCGCGAGTGCTACTACCGCTCGCACTCGCTGAAGGACGGCGCTGGGCGCGTGACGTGCCCCGTGCTCAGAGCCTTCGTGTGCGCGCGCTGCGGGGCCAGCGGCGACACCGCGCACACCATCAAGTACTGCCCGCTCAGCACCAGCGACGGTGAGTACAGCTCTGCCAGCGGCGACACCGCGCACACCATCAAGTACTGCCCGCTCAGCACCAGCGACGGTGAGTACAGCTCTGCCAGCGGCGACACCGCGCACACCATCAAGTACTGCCCGCTCAGCACCAGCGACGGTGAGTACAGCTCTGCCAGCGGCGACACCGCGCACACCATCAAGTACTGCCCGCTCAGCACCAGCGACGGTGAGTACAGCTCTGCCAGCGGCGACACTGCGCACACCATCAAGTACTGCCCGCTCAGCACCAGCGATGGTGAGTACAGCACTGCCAGCCCCGACACCGCGCACACCATCAAGTACTGCCCGCTCAGCACCAGCGACGGTGAGTACAGCTCTGCCAGCGGCGACACCGCGCACACCATCAAGTACTGCCCGCTCAGCACCAGCGACGGTGAGTACAGCTCTGCCAGCGGCGACACCGCGCACACCATCAAGTACTGCCCGCTCAGCACCAGCGACGGTGAGTACAGCACTGCCAGCGGCGACACCGCGCACACCATCAAGTACTGCCCGCTCAGCACCAGCGACGGTGAGTACAGCTCTGCCAGCGGCGACACTGCGCACACCATCAAGTACTGCCCGCTCAGCACCAGCGATGGTGAGTACAGCACTGCCAGCCCCGACACCGCGCACACCATCAAGTACTGCCCGCTCAGCACCAGCGACGGTGAGTACAGCTCTGCCAGCGGCGACACCGCGCACACCATCAAGTACTGCCCGCTCAGCACCAGCGACGGTGAGTACAGCTCTGCCAGCGGCGACACTGCGCACACCATCAAGTACTGCCCGCTCAGCACCAGCGATGGTGAGTACAGCACTGCCAGCCCCGACACCGCGCACACCATCAAGTACTGCCCGCTCAGCACCAGCGACGGTGAGTACAGCTCTGCCAGCGGCGACACTGCGCACACCATCAAGTACTGCCCGCTCAGCACCAGCGATGGTGAGTACAGCACTGCCAGCCCCGACACCGCGCACACCATCAAGTACTGCCCGCTCAGCACCAGCGACGGTGAGTACAGCTCTGCCAGCGGCGACACTGCGCACACCATCAAGTACTGCCCGCTCAGCACCAGCGAAAATACTTTTAGAAGTTTCTCGAATGGCGTACTGGTTTATGCGATCATCGCAACGTCGGCGTCGATTACTACTATGGTGTGTGTTCTGGGTGTGTGATCCACAGATTGATGTTCTTAGTCTGGGTCTTTTCGTTTCATCCGTTTCATTCCTTTTCAAGTCCCCTGCGTCACAAAATTAATTACTGATGCTGGAGTTTTAAAACGGTTACTACCTATATAGAAATAATTGCTAAAAGCGTTAAAAATGGCAAATATTATTTTGTAAAGGGACGCCTTTCGGAAAGTAAACAGCAATCTGTGTATAATTTAATCATTGTTTGTGAATTCTCAGGCACTGTTATCATTGCTCTAGTGTATTTTTTTTATGAAAACTTTTTAAACATTTATTGATAGGTTGCGATTTTTGCCTAATGAGAATGATAGAATTGGTAATAAGAAACGATAGAGACATCTGACTGCCTGGTTGGCCCTGTGGTAGCGAATGCATAAGCGACTGCTCTGCTTGTGTTCTCGGGTTCGATTCCCGGGTATACGACCCGAAATGTTTATATGATCTGCAAATATTTTTTTCGGTGTTTGGGTGTTTTCTGTGTAGAATATGTATGTAAATATAAAGAAAGTAAATGTATTTGTTATGTATCCACAATAGGTACTTAGGTCTGTTTAGTTTGGGACTAGATGATGTTATGTGTTAGATGTCCAAATTATTTTTTTTCTTTTTTTTTTTCATTTGCTACACTTTGTCGTTACCGTGTTAATTTTTGTGTATGTAATTTATTTTTAAAACTGTGACAACTCACGCTAAGGACGAGGTATCGAGTATACTCGTAATCGTGATTTAAACTAATCAAGTTTTATTATCATCTTATAACTTGACAGATAATTTAATTTTTAGTTCAATGCAGCTACAATTAATACTTTCGATATCCATTGATTTGAAATATTAAATAAACAGTTTTTACTAAAAGCGTATGAAAGCATTTTTTTCTAATTTTCGTGTTTGTTTCTATCTCTGCTAATGTCTGCGAATAATAAATGCGGGTAACACTGTGGGTCTCAACTAGTTTATGCTGGTAAATAAAATTGGAGTATTTGTTTCTAATTTCAAATTAACTTGTTTTTACTAAATGCATATGAAATATCCAAAATGCAATTTTTATTTTTGTCTGTATGTCGGTTTCAGCTAATCTCTGGAACGGTTGGAGCGATTTTGACTGGATATTTTACAGTTAGTTGCTTTTCGGTAGTTAGCCGATGAACAAGGAGTGAATAGGCAAGGAGTACAACATGTTTACCTAGCTTTAACTTTGTGGTGTTACTAATTAATTGTAACTCGTGATTTACAATAAAATTGTAAACGTGGGTAACACCGCGGGACTCAGCTAGTCTATATAACTTGTCGTTTCAGAACGTATGAAGTCTGCGGGAATACTCCGCAGCTTCCGCATCGCTTCGGGTCGGAGGCGCGCGGCGGGCGGTCCCCCCTCACCCTCCGCCACCGGACACTACTTCGTGTTCGATGAGCCCACAGCTAATGACGTCACCAACGACTCGTCGTACACTCCGTACTCCGTGAGCTGCCCCCTGGACCCGCTGTGGGCCGCCCTCGAGCAGAAGTTGCTGTCCTAACTCTTTTACCTCTTCGATATAAATACGTCTGTCAAAAAAAAAAGGTTATGATTCGATGTGACCGCTGTCATTAAATTAGTTGATTATTTGAAGTATAGGTGGCGTTGTATTCGATTCAAATGCGAGTATTGCGTTTTGTTGTTAAGATTATTGACTGATAGAGTATATTATACGTTGACTTGAGAAATCGTGTTCACTTAAATCGAAACTATTGTAATTGTAAGTGACACCAAGTAGAAATTAATACGAGACCCTACAGTTGTATTAAAATATTTTTGTATTCGATAAACTCTGTTTTATAATGTTCTGACCCTTTAATTCTATTCTTGATAAATCATCTCTTTTTATATCTTAATAATTACAGTGTTTTGATTAAATACTAAGCGTGCGGATATTTTATTAAAACCAGATGAAGTTATTCCGTTTTATCAAAATAAAATACATAAAATACATTTTCTTGTTCAATACTAAAGTATTGACTATAAAAATGTTAATTATATGAATTGGCAACATTGAAAAACCGTTATTTTGAATTTTGATATACTTATTATTTTACATAAATTAACAGATTTTTATACACAGTCCCTCACTATTTTATGCACATTTATTTTGAATATTCAACTTGTAATTCGCACTAATGTGTACCGTTATGAGAATAATAAATTCATGAACCGGTCTAAATAAACTTATTTACCGAAATATAAATATGAGGTATTTTAACTATAGAATGAGTTAGTTATAATTTTGAATAAATTATGCAACTTATTTATAGCAGCCTCATTTATTATTTATTAAATATATATATATTAACAAACTGTAATGTGTCCGCATGTAGATATATAATAATAATAATGTTTGACCTGTCAGTTGAGTTGACCATAATTTTCATAGAATCAAAACTATGATTGAATAATTTTTCGACTAGTTAATCTAGAATTTTATTTTGTTGATTTATTTTCAGTATCAGAGGATTTATATTGTTATCATATAGTTATTTTTTTCATTATTATATAAGAGTTACAGAGTATGTAACACTGTGTGTTACTCTTATTATTTTGGTGGTGGTGTCTTTTGGGAATCATTAAATATAACTATACACAAATTTGTTTTTTATTTCTAACGTTAACAACTTACCCGTGATTACGAACCTCGTGTGTATGTTGATTTTCGCGGTAAATGTAGCCTACGTCCTTCCTCAATATTAATGTATCTAAATACCTACTAAATGTCGTGGAGATCGGTGCAGAAGTTTACCCGTTAAAAGCGCAACAGGCACACAGTAAATTTAGACTATTATCATGAATACAGAATAAAAACTGTTCAAAGTTACATTTAGTCAGTTTCCTGGTGTTATGTATATAAAATATATGTGTTATATTCATGGTGCTATATACCGTTATACCTCATCAGCCCTCTAAGTGTCTTTAAAAAAATCCTGAATTGTAATTATTGCTGGCTTATGAGAATTACAATATTGAAAATCACCGATAATTGTGTTATAAATTCGCAAATACTTTCTAAATTCATTTAGTTGGTTGTTCTCTAACAAAACTGCTGCCCAGCTACGGACCTGCCGGCTGGATATCGGTAAAGGTAAGAATAAAATCCGGGTCTACTCTGCTCTTCACTGGGGCCATCCGGTACACTATAATCCAAATCACGTAGTTGTTAAGTGAATTCTGTCCAAGTTGCATGTGAGTAAAAATATTCAGAAAAGTGCTGAATAGGACAATGTAACAGTAGCTATGTACTAAGCTAAGGACTGTTATGCATAATTTACTGAAACGGGTTTCGTCATAACCCATTCGATATTAACGCGTCTGTGTAAGGAGGCTCTTCATTCCTGTGCCGAGCATTTAAAAGCTGGAACTCACCAGTGCAGCATGAGTTTGTTTGTTGACGTGCGGTTGTGAGTATGTCATGCTCGCTCAAAAGCCCTGCTGGCGGTGGCGTGTGTAGCGGGTCGTTCGGCTCCCTACGATATGGTTGAACTGGACGATGGCTGGTGCATAGGTCATGCTCGTGATACGGGCGCCGCCAGTCGGGGCTGGTCATCTCACAACTTCTATTTATTGTTTAATTATTTTTGGACACTACCTGTGTAAATATCAGCATAGTAACATTGTCCTTACATTTAATAAAATGCCTTTAACAATGTAACCAAAAATTATAAAAATAATGTGGGAAAAGAGTGTCCATGGAGTTTCTTGTCTGTTCTTCTCCATAGGATCTACGAATTGAAACAGACAATAACACACACACATGAAACAGATAATAAGTCTTCACAAATATAAGCTAAATCTATTTGTGAAGACTTATTATTGACGTATTGTTGCTACTTCTATAATCTATGTTAAATGTATTGCTTTGACTGCCTTGTTCTTCTAGTGGTTAGCGTATGCGACTGTTGATCAAGAGGTCTCGGGTTCGATTCCCGGGTCGGACCAAATATTTGTGTGATCCACAAATATTTGTTTCGGAGTCTGGGTGTTTTCTATGTATAATATGTTTAAAAAAAAAGTATGTTTATGTATTTATATCAGTTGTTTAGTACCCATAATACAAGCTCTGTGTAAGTTTGGGACTAGGTGACGTTGTGTGTAAGATGTCCGGAATATTTATTCATTATTTATTATTATAATTGCTGTAAGTTTCCCTAAGAATTAATTAATATTTAAAAAAAAACTAAAGGTGTATTTATCAAACTACATTACAATGTGCGTATTTAGTGTAGCCCACTTAGATATACTACTTCGACACGTGACCCTCACGCGAGTGGATCGCAGTTTACATAAGCCGGTTTTATTTCTTACCAAACCTAGATAAGTAGAAATATATAAAATAAATGAAATTATAGAAACATTTTTAATGTTATAATAGCTTAATTAACTTTTTTTTAATATTATTTATTTAGAAGCTTTATTGAAAAATAATGTGTTAGCCCCATCGTGCCTTACTATACGATACAGTTGACTATGTACGTAGTTAAGAGTACAGGAGACAGAGGAGGACGCTGTTATGCAAACATTTTCAATAAGTCTAACACCGCATTTGAGTTAGGGTTCCTGAGAATACTGCTAAACAGTCCTACATCGTATTTATATAAAAAGTATAATTTATCAACAACCCTTAATGTCCCACTGCTGGGCTCGGGTCTAAACGCTCGCCAAGTGCGGGTAGATGTTTCTAAGCCGCCTGAACGCCTCCAACTAAGCTTGACGACTGCTATCTTATGATAACAACCGTGACTGACTGCTTAACGTGACCTCCGAATCACGGAAACGCTTGTAACATATCATCCCACAAACGGTCACCCATCTAGGTCTGACCGTGCCGTCGTTGCTTACCCTCGATGATTGTTTCCAATCTCCTAAGGCCACTCGGCTATGAGCACGTACACGGTTACGGAACCCTAAAAATTATATTAAAATAATTAACTTTAAATAAATATCACTGACTTCAGTGGTCGGTACCCAACCCACACTCGGCCAGCGTGAGGACGTATGGCCTTAAACTTTCTCCTGAGACTCGAACCGAGCCTATCAAGGGTCATTATGGGTTGTTGATGATGAATGGAATTTAGCATTTCATAGCTTCTAAATTTATATTCATAAATGAAGAAATATTGAAATTAATTACTAGTTGAACGTTCTTAAAGAATTTCTTAGTATACCACAAATGTTTGGCTGCCCACAGTGCATAACTTTACTTTACTTGTATTATAATTATGGGCAATCAATTATATTATTTAAGTAATTCTTCAATAGATAGTAAAAGTCGTCTTAAGTATGTCAAACATGAAGGAACATACTGAGGAACAAACATTTAATATTGGCAGGCAAAAAGTCGCACGGTGAGTACAACCTGAAACCTACAAAACTACACAATCTATAATTTACTTTAGCACGACAGAAATAAAGTTTAAATTACACTGTGCAAATTCTAAAGAAGCCTGTTAATAAATTGAAATAAAATTAAATTAAAAATAGTGTTCAAAATTTCAATAAATATAAATTAATACGTGTAAATAAAGAAAAATGTATTTTATTTAAAAAAAAGCGTGGGGTGCTTTTTAAGATAATATCAAAATGATAATCAGAGTACGTTGCTGTTTAAGGAGAAATATACTACCCTGCAATACAATCAACGTGAGTTTCATTACACAATATAAATAAGAGTATTACTATATTAGAGCAGTCTTATATTTCAGAAGTGGGATAAACCTGCTTATATCCTACTCTCATTTTGTAATATCTTCATTTTAACTCACAGAAAAGAGTGGTAGTCATGCTCAAAGGTTATACAGTTGGTCTATGGAATGATCTCCACCCGCACAACCGTGCAAGGGAGACTAAAATTTCGTACTTTTGAGCTTCGAGGCCCCGTTTTCGATGTCAAAAAAAAATGTGTACCGCCGTTAACATAAATTCTATTGTGATTTTTAAAACTGAATAGTTACATCGTTAACGTTTACAAGTTTCAGAATAATAATGCTACGTGCTACTGAATCTCCACGGCGTCGTTTGACGACGCCTATCCGTGGAGAAGCGTACCTGAGTACATACTCAAGCAGACGCAGTCGCATGCACCGAGAAGGCGGCAGCGGTTGTAGTCGCAGCCGCGTGCGCACTCCGGAGCAAGGACGTGACAGCGTCAGGAAATTGGAACATCACCGCGACCGGCTGCGTGCTCTGGAGAGTGAACTGAGCTGGGAGCGCAGTCTTAGACGACGGGCTACACCCCTGGCCACAGCCACAGCCACCGTACGTCGAAGGTCAACGAACTATTTCTAGAGCTACAACCGCGAGAACGCAGCCCTGTAGTGCGGAAATCCCGTGAATTACGTGATGCTGTTTACAACGCGTCGCCGACACCACGGAATAAACGGTCAGACAGTTCAACTTCCACCTCTAGAGATGTTATGAACATTATAAATTCTGTTAATAGAACTAAGACCCAATCTCAGCCGTTAAGTGACAACTCCAATGCACAATTTTCCGATTGTGCCAATTTTAAAGTTCAATCCTCTACATCCGAGTCATCTAATTATAACACATCGAATCGGCTCGCAAAACCCAATATTCGAACTGAATTACTTTGTTATAATTGCAAGGAGAAAGGACACCCTTATCTAAAATGTCCTAAACCTCTAATTCAATGCGAAAAATGTCGTAGGTTTAGTCATAAAACTGAAAATTGCGCTATTAATCTTAGAAACGACAAAAAGCTCGAGAATATACAAAAAATAATGTGTATATTGACGTCTGAATCGAATTAAAAGTTTATTTTAGAAGGTAGGATAATTAATATTCCAATAAAAACTTTTATAGATTTTGGTAGCCAGGTAACACTTATTACGCAGTCCTTAGCGTCAACGTTAGGATTAACTTAGGATAGTCCTTCCTTACCTTTGAGAGGCTTTGGTAATGATATAATACAATCCGAAGGTGGCGCGCATGTGGATTTGAGCATTGATGGTGTAGAGGTCGTGTTTTGTATCACATAGTAGAGGATAGATTTCTTGATTTACCCCTACTTGTGGGACAGTCGTTCACGGAACAATCTCATGTCATCGTGTTTAAAAATGAGGAGGAATTAAAATTCTTTGACGGAAACAATGGATTTGGCTTCCCGCAATTTGATGAGATTGGTGATAATGCATCTGCCATCATAGTGGTCGCTTCAGATGTTAAAATTTATGGTCCAGCTGTAGTTAAAGCTCGCATAAATACAATTAAGGATGGAGATATTTTATTAAGTGGAAAAGTTATAGGGAAGCCCAATCAACAGTTTACTCTTAATGGGGGAGTGTATCGGGTAAAAGAAAGCTTGCTTTTTATCTACATAACTCCGCTGTCAAAATTCTGTCAATTACAAGAGGGGGTTACACTAACTTTTAAACTTTCGCGTTCCATGATAATTAATATTATTTTTACGGGTAATACCCTAAATAAGTGATCGCGTTAATTCCCGTAAAAATAATATTAACAAGAGGGGGTTGTTATAGGAAGGGGTACCAAGATTCAGATAGTAAATCTTATACACATACACATCGGTAGATTCTTCCATACTCGAGCCGTGTGTAATTGATGATAGCCAACTAAATATAGGCACCACCATCAACGAGTTTCAACGACGGCAGTTGTTGGATATACTCAATAGGTATAAGCATTGTTTTGCGACGTCTTTGAGGGAACTAGGGTGCACGAACGTGACTGAAATGAATATTGAGCTATGCAGCAACCGTCCAGTTGTGTATAGACCGTACAGGTTAGCACATAAAGAACGTGAACAAGTGAGAGAGATGATAACAGAAATGTTAGTCTGGAATAGTAAGGGAATCTGTTTCTGAATATGCTAGTCCTATTGTATTAGTACGCAAACAGGATGGTAAGCAGAGATTATGCGTCGATTATAGACTCTTAAATTCTGTAACGGTGAAGGAACGGTACCCAATGCCGATTATTGAGGACGAGATTGCTCGACTTTCAGGTCAAGCATATTTTATTTCTCTGGACATGGTTTCCGGTTATTACCAAGTGCCAATATCCGAAAACTCGAAACCACTGACATCATTCGTAACCCTGGACGGTCAATACGAATTTAATCGTATGCCGTTCGGGTTGGCAAATGCACCCGCCGTTTTTCGAATGATGAACAGAGTGTTAGGGTCTGCTAGGCTTACAGAGGCTATGGTTTACATCGATGATGTCCTTATTTATGGAAAGAGTGTAGAGGAATGTTTGGAAAGGTTTGAAAGAGTGATGCAGTTGTTGGAGAAGGCGAATCTAACCCTTAATTTATCAAAATGCTATTTTCTTCAGAATCAGGTTATTTATTTAGGGTATGAAATTAGTGCTGTAGGTGTTCGTCCTGGTAATAGGAAAGTTCAGTCTGTTCTAGATTTTCCTTGTCCGACCAATACGCATTCAGTACGACAGTTTCTTGGGTTGGTGGGCTATTTCAGAAAGTTTATTATTATGAATATTATTATGAATTTCGCAACTCTGGCACACCCACTAAACAAGCTGCTTAGAAAAGATACGGATTGGGTTTGGGCCGAGGACCAAAAGGAAGCTTTTAAAACTCATAAGAATAAGTTGGTGGATAGACCGATATTAGCGATCTACGAGCCGACCGCAGAGACGGAATTGCACACTGATGCGAGCAAAATTGGAATAGGAGGAATTTTGCTTCAGAGCAAGCATTCCAACGACTCTTTTCTACCTTTGGCATACTATAGCCGGCAAACTTCTCCGGAAGAGAAGAATTTTCATGCATTTGAGCTTGAGACCCTGGCTGTGGTATGTATGTTCACTCAAGAAATTTCGAGTCTCCTTTCTAGGGCAAAATTTTAAAATTGTCACTGATTGTAGCGCTTTGCGTTCAACATTTTCGAAACGAGGCATGATTCCACTTATAGCTCGTTGGTGGCTTTTGCTTCAGGAGTTTCAGTGTACAGTGGAATATCGCGCCGGTATTAAGATGGCACACGTGGATGCCCTGTCGCGAAATCCTGTCGAATTGATTGATGACACGGTTGAAATTGACCAGTATCCGAATGTTATGTTGATTAGTAGCGATGACTGGTTACATACCCTGCAGATGGGAGATTCAGAACTCCGTCGAACTAGTGATATACTTACTAATGATATAGATGCTGATAGTTTGAAACATATAAAGGAAAGCTATCTTATTAAGGATAACAAACTTTATAAATATTTAAACGGGGATAAAAATAATTTACGCTGGGTAGTACCAAAAGGCGCAAGGTGGAAACTCTGCCGCATGAATCATGACGATATCGGACATTCCGGTGTAGAAAAGACGTTGGAACGTATTAAGAAAACGTATTGGTTCCCTAAAATGTCTCGATTCATTAAAAAATACGTTCACGCATGTCTTAAATGCGCATACTCAAAGAAAACTGCTGCCAATGAAGGCCATTTATACCCAAACACTAAAATAGAAGTGCCATTTCATACCATTCATGTTGACCACCTTGGGTCGTTTGTTCGTTCAAAGTTGGGAAATTCTTACCTTCTGGTGATAGTTGACGCGTTCACTAAGTTCGTTTTTATTAAACCAGTTCGAAATACTAAGACGCAAGTGGCTGTTAGAGTTCTTGAAGATATTTTCTACACATTTAGGACTCCTGATCGTATCATTAGTGACCGTGGCACATGTTTCACATCTCACGCGTTTAAACGTTTTTGTTTGGATAAGGGCGTACGACATATTTTGAATGCAGTCGCTAGCCCGAGGTCGAATGGGCAGGTAGAGCGGTACAACCGTACCATTCTTAATTCATTGACCGCTTAGAATCTTAATTTTGATGAGAGGAATTGGGATGATAAAGTGGGTAGAGTTCAATGGGGTATGAATAATATTCTCCAAAAGACCACGGGTAGGACGCCGGCTGAAGTCATGTTCGGATTAAATATGAACGCAGAGATTAATCCTAGACTAAAGAAATTAGTACGGGAAAGTAGGGAGGAACTAAGTCCAAAAATTTTACGAGAATCGGTTAAAGATAAAATTGACGTAGAACAGGAAAAGCAAAAGTTCGCCTATGACAAAAACAGGCTTCCCGCGCGTGTGTACGGTGAGGGCGATCTTGTAAAAATCACAAGAACTTCGTTTACCAATGATGGCAAAAGTAAAAAACTAATATCGCCCTACGTTGGACCTTAACGTGTGATCGCTGTGTTGGGCAACGACCGCTATAGACTGGCTGCGGTGCCAGGGTTATCTAGGAATAAAAATAAGCGTAAAACCACTGTAGCTGCCGATCGCATGTTACCATGGGTTCACGTAGCTGCCTTATATGTCAATGAGGGTAGTGACGACGATGATGATGAGACGAATAGCTGTAATGATGAAGACATGGATTCGTATAATTCCATACAAATATTACTATCGTCGTCATTATGCTGGCTGACTAAATGACAATAGATAGTTATCTAACAATAAATCTAATTTAAAATTGTTACAAAAATGCCCTAATGCTTGTTATGGTTTGTTTGTTACATTGGATTCCTGGTGCTTACCAACTACTTAAGTGACTAAAACAATTCGAAAATTGAGAGATATTAATGAGAATAAGTTGTAGTATAATTGTGTTCTTTTTGAAATGAGTATACTATATAGTATTTGTTACTATATGTATATTGAAAATGTAATATAATAAATCTTGATAAATATTTATATGCGAAGAATTATAAAGATATAATTTTAAATACATAATATTAGACTGATTGGATTGAGATGTGGTGTAATAAATTTTTCTAAAAGTGATAAATAATTAAATAGCGTAGCGTCTGATAATCACGGATTTCCTATTGTTACTTGTGAGAAAGAGGGTTCACAAGTAATGTCACCATGGTTTGTGAGAAGGAGGGTTCACTACCACCGTGACATTTGAATTACACACGTATTTTATACTATTTATGTATTTGTTACTTGTGAGAAGGAGGGTTCACAAGTAATGTCACCATGGTTTGTGAGAAGGAAGGTTCACTACCATCGTGATATTTGAATTACACACCTATTTTATTCTATTTATGTATTTGTTACTTGTGAGAAGGAGGGTTCACAAGTAATTTCACCATGGTTTGTGAGAAGGAGGGTTCACTACCACCGTGATATTTGAATGACACAGCTATTTTATTCTATTTATGTATTTGTTACTTGTGAGAAGGAGGGTTCACAAGTAATTTCACCATGGATTGTGAGAAAGAGGGTTCACTGCCATCGTGATTTTTGGATATTGTTTATTACATTTATTTTATGAATATTACTTGTAAGAAGGAAGGTTTACAAGTAATACCATCATGGTTTGTGAGAAAAAAAAAAGGTTCACTGAAGTCATTACTGTTAGATACCTAATGTTTGTTTTTGTTTTTCTCTTCCCTGTCATTTGTAATTTAATTTTAAGCGACAAGGATGGTTCGCAAACTATGTATGTTTTAGAAATTACGTGGAAATAATTGTGAGCCCGGATTCGATGCTGTTACCGTTGTTGACCGAGTGTTAGGTTGTTTGTAGTAGTAGCTAACTCGCTTGCGTACATGAGGACATGTACGACGTCAGGATGGTCGAGTGTTAGGTTTTGAAATAATATTATTAAAAAAAAGGTCGAATTACTTATAAAACCTTCATGATTACGATTGGCCCACTGCTGGCGGAAAATAAACACGATTAAAAATAGACCATGTAGTTTTAAAATGAGAGAAACGTCAATCTGAAATAGGGAGAGCGATTGAACCTACATACATAACCGGGAAAGGAAGGACTTTTGGGGAATGACGGTTGGAGAGGCGATGGACTCGGGAATTTGGCTCGGGATCAGCATCGAATGCGGACGTGTGATAAGAGTACGTTGCTGTTTAAGGAGAAATATACTACCCTGCAATACAATCAACGTGAGTTTCATTACACAATATAAATAAGAGTATTACTATATTAGAGCAGTCTTATACATTGATATATAATATATTATTTTATGAAGTATATAAGTGGTGCAATGTGCTTTCATTTTCCTCTCTTATTATAAACACAGTCGCACAAAGCACTCTCAACATGATAAATTGTGTTTAGCTGTAATTAAATTGATTTGTTAGACATCGTCTGTCTCCGGTTGAGAAATGATTTCGTGGGTGATTGCACGAAACCCCGTTTTAGTCACCAGTAGATTCATTTCCCACGGAAAATAAAAAATTTAATGTTATTGGCAATAATTTTACTAACTACCACCGTCCAAAATTGTCTAATATAGTAAAATAACAGAAGATTTCATTAATTTTCTTCACAATATTTACTTGTTGCTTGACAACGGTGACAATATTGTTCAATCATAATCGCCACCTGTCACGTGGCGCTGTCGTCGCGCATGGATAGATGAAATTAATAATAAATAAATAATAGTTTTAAAAAACTAAAAAACACGCTTTTTAAAGAAATCCAAACTAAATAAATAATAGTTTTAAAAAACTAAAAAACACGCTTTTTAAAGAAATCCAAACTAAAAAATAAAAAATTAAATTGAAATAAAATTAAATTAAAAATAGTGTTAAAAATTTCAATAAATATAAATTAATACGTGTAAATAAAGAAAAATGTATTTTATTTAAAAAAAAGCGTGGGGTGCTTTTTAAGATAATATCAAAATGATAATCACTACCCGTATCCTTCAATAAAATACTTATAACTATTGACACCATGCACCCCACGCTTTTTTTTAAATAAAATACATTTTTCTTTATTTACACATATTAATTTATATTTATTGAAATTTTTAACACTATTTTTAATTTTATTTTATTTCAATTTATTTTTTATTTTTTAGTTTGGATTTCTTTAAAAAGCGTGTTTTTTAGTTTTTTAAAACTATTATTTATTTTAAATAAAATACATTTTTCTTTATTTACACGTATTAATTTATATTTATTGAAATTTTTAACACTATTTTTAATTTAATTTTATTTCAATTTATTTTTTATTTTTTAGTTTGGATTTCTTTAAAAAGCGTGTTTTTTAGTTTTTTAAAACTAGTATTTATTTTTTATTTTTGTTTGGTTTATTTATAATAGCTTGTCTTTTTAATTTTAAACTATTGTTTGTTTTAATCTACTATTAATTCCGTGATAACTTTAAGTACCTGTAATTATTTTCAGTCGTCAATGTACACAGTGAGACATAACGGTATGTTCATTGCCAAACAAGTGATATTGACAAGTCTTACTACGTGTTACTTCGTAATCGAATCATTTCATCTAATGCTGCTCTGTTACATGGAGTTTGACCTGTTAGCTTTGAGCAATCAAGTTCTTCAATTCTAATTCCGTCCAAAGATCTTCCACGACTAAGTGCTACATAAGCTTGTCCAGCTGCAAACAGTCGAGAACCTAGATAAATGACTGCATGATGAACTGTACAGCCTTGCATCTTGTGGACGGTCGATGACCAACTCAGAATCAATGGCAACATTCGTCTCTCGGCAGTTTCATAGCTGTATTTTGCTGGAAATCGTACCGATATTGGTTTAATTACGTGAACACCATCTTGACCGAAATCGATAGGTACTGACGGAATGTCTTCTGCATATAATTGACCTCTGCGAAAATTTGGCCATATAATTTCTGTAATAAAACCCATGTTACCATTTACTAATTCTTTTGACACGTCAATGTTCGACTTCAACATTGCTGCTCTGGCTTGGTCTGATTCTGAGGCTCGGATCTCAGCCATAGAATCACGCACTTGCTGCAAACGAACAGCTCTGACTTGGTCTAATTCAGAGGCTCGGATCTTAGCAATGGAATGTCGCATTTGCTGCAAATGGACTTCTCTGGCGTGGTCTGATTCTGAGGCTTAGATCTGGGCCATAGAATCACGCACTTGCTGCAAACGAGCTGCTCTGGCTTCTTCTGACTGTTTAGCTGTATAATTTTTCATATGAAGCGTTGTTTTCTTCTGTAACGCTGTAGTAACTGTTGAGTAGTATCTGAAGAACTAGTATTCTCAGTCATGGATAGTGGTTGTGAGTATAAATGTGCAAAACCGCGTGCAAAAGTAAGTGTAAAGATAGGAGAATGTGCAAGTGTTAATAAATGCTAGAAATAAAATAATTTATCAGCCTGTTCGACTAAAATTTGGTAAACTAACAACTAAGTAGCTAACAGAAGTTTCGATATCTTCAGCATTACTTTTAGCAGCTTCTAGGACACATTTTAAAGCAGAATCTACCTTCAAATCAGAGACATTAAACTGAAATGGTTCACACTTCTGTTTCTTTACTGTGGGAAACATTTCATGGAAGTACTTTCTTTTAGAATATACTTCCTTGGAAATTTGACGGGCAGTTGGCTTACCCCATTGTTGTTCTTGGCTGATCTTCGTAAAACTGTTTTCATTATTTACATTGATATATAATATATTATTTATGAAGTATATAAGTGCTGCAATGTGCTTTCATTTTCCTCTCTTATTATAAACACAGTCGCACAAAGCACTCTCAACATGATAAATTGTGTTTAGCTGTAATTAAATTGATTTGTTAGACATCGTCTGTCTCCGGTTGAGAAATGATTTCGTGGGTGATTGCACGAAACCCCGTTTTAGTCACCAGTAGATTCATTTCCCACGGAAAATAAAAATTTTAATGTTATTGGCAATAATTTTACTAACTACCACCGTCCAAAATTGTCTAATATAGTAAAATAACAGAAGATTTCATTAATTTTCTTCACAATATTTACTTGTTGCTTGACAACGGTGACAATATTGTTCAATCATAATCGCCACCTGTCACATGGCGCTGTCGTCGCGCATGGATAGATGAAATTAATAATAAATAACAAAAATCTTATTATGCAAATTGATATAATTTTATCAAATTAGTGTAATGTCATCGGTCCTCGATAAATGTACAAAGTTTGAACGAAATCTGGCCGTTGAAAGTGGGTCAAAATCACGCCCAAAGGAGTCGGTTACAAACATACAAACAAACATACAAACAAATATACAAACAAACATACAGGTGAAGCTAATATAAAGCGTGTAAAAATCATACAAATTTGAACTCACGCGCCGAAACGCCGCGTACCGTTTTGAATTCATTGATCATTCGTCTTCAACGCTTTAATCGACCTTAAAATTAAAACAACAAGTCATACTTTCCTTTAAAACTGCTCCGGTATGCAAAACTACGTCTTAAAACAACGCGTAAAAGTCAAGTTTGAAATAACTGTTGTGTCCAAATTATCTAGGTCCCAATCCGGTTGATTTGGGAATGTGTGTCGCGGAAGTAGGCTGCGCAGAGCCGAGGGCAGGTGAAAGGGGCGGGAGGGGTAGAGGAGAGGGGGGGAAGGAGGGGGCAAGTAGTTAAGATTATGCACATCTGTATTATGGTCGGCGTCTGTTACAATTGGCATACTTTGCCTATTAAATGTGAGCACATTTACTTTACTTATTCCTAACTTGATAATTATTGAAATGTATTTATATTTTTACAAGCAAATAAACTTATGTCTAATATTAACAATGTGCGCTCAACGACGGCGTGGTCAGACCTAGCTAGACTAGCGATTCCTCGATTCTGAGGTCACGTTAAGCAGTCGGTCCGGGTTGTTATCATAAGATAGCAGTCGTGAAGCTTAGTTGGAGGTCTTCGGGCGGCTTTAAAACATTCAACAGCAAGATTACGTAGCCACAACGTGTCTTGCCAGTCCCCAACCCGCACTCGGCCAGCGTGGGGACGTATGGCCTTAACCCTCTCTTGAGAGAAGACCTGTGTCCAGCAGTGGGACGTTATGGGTTGTTGATGATAACAATGTGATGTTAATATTAGAGGTAAATATATTGCATATAATAATATACATTTTACATATTGCTTAGTAGCCGACTCCAAATAATATTGGGAATAAGGCTAGAAGATTAACAATGTGATGTTACAGAATAGTTTGATAAGGTTTATCATCATCATCATCATAATTAGCCTATCGCAGTCCACTGCTGGACATAGACCTCTCTCACTGCACACCACTCTGATCGATTTTGGGCTTCTTGCATCCAGCTCCTGCCAGCCATCTTACGCAGGTCGTCACTCCACCTCGGCTTTGGGCGTCCTACTACGTTTACCGAGACGCGGTCTCCACTCCAGAACTCTTCTACCCCAACGGTCATCAGTTCTGCGGCTAATATGGCCAGCCCACTGCCACTGGTTTATATGTTTATTAAATTAAAATTTATTACTAGCTGTGTCCCGCGGTGTTATCCGCGGTTATTGTCATAAATCGCCATTAACGTCACGGGACGAATTTAGTCTTAAGAAATAGCCCAAGTTACTCAAGTATAATAGGCCCAGTCGTTCCAGAGACTACCTAGAACAAACAGATAGACAAAAAACTTAAGAATTGTTTTTGGATAAAGTACCGCATATACTGCCATATGCATTTACTTAAAAATTGTTAATTTAATATTACATTTAAAGAAACTTCAATTTTATTTAATTGTGTAGATAATGTAGGTAGTCAAAATGTGCGTTGACTTATCGTCAAAATGGCGGCCATGAAAAACAAAATGGCGATTAAAAAAAGGTGTAAATATATAATGTTCTTTTTTTTATTATGCTCATGTGATCTAATCTAAACTACGTTAAAGTAATAAACTGTGTATAAAAACTTGTTTTTTTTAAGATGCTCTTATTAGTTTCACCTGCATGTTTGTTTGTTTGTAACCAATTTTTGTAAGCGTGTTTTTAGTTTAATTAAAACATATTTATTTTATAATATCGTACCTTGAAACTGAGAAGTTGATAGCTAAAGTATTTAAAAATTACGTAGTTTAAATGCGAACTTTTGGATGGATTAAAATATCACTTAGTAGAAGGGACTTAATGTTCCTCCAACTCCTTTATATCTTTTCCCTTGAAAATGATTTATCTAATGGTTATATCACTTTTAACTCTGTAGGAGTTTCTCTGGATATAATTTACTGATGATTATACCAGGCTCGATGTGACAAGAAACTTGTTTAGTACCAGTTGCCAGAAAGAAAATCCCTAGAACTAAGTCCCTCACCCTAACAAAGAATAGAAAAAATGGAATATGAGCATCAGAACCTTTGGCGAAGAGTAACAAATTAAATTTCTTACCTGCTACCGATGTTTGTATAAAGTTATCGTACCATATCGATCTAGCCGGCTTATACATAACAAAACATGTTGATTAACATAAAAACTAATGTTAATTGTTGATCCATCCTGAGTCAGCTTGCTGCATTGTCCACATTCGCAATAAGAATTGTGACCACCATTATTCAACTTATCTCATGCTTCACCATTATTCATCTTTCGTTGGTGAGTGTGAGATCGGAGGATCAATCATTCTGCATCATTCTAAAAATGTTGCCAACTTACAATTCAAATTAAGTATGTTGGAATTTTGACCACTAGTTAAACTAAAATCGTCATTATGATTCCTCCCATTTCCCTAATTCCGAATACTGAGAAAATTCCTGGAATTTTGAAAGTTTTATTTCGCTGGTTTTATTATTTTTGCACCTTTCCCTGGGGTCTGAGCCTTGTGCCTGGGCAACGCCAGTATTTCTCTTGTAAATCTGATAATACCGATATAGGTATAACATTTTCAGACAAACTGATGAATAGTTTCAATATCACCAACTGTGAGACAGCTCCACTGTAATGTAATATGTATTGTACAGGAATATAGACCGGTCTTAAGTTTTAGAACAACAACAATAGCAGACCAACAGCATCTCAGTAACGGTACCAATTAGTCACTTGCTACTGTTCTAGCCTATAGCCCAGAGGCCGAGCCCCATTCTGGGCAACAAGCAGCGTGGGAAGACAACACGGATCGATGTCGGCAAGAAGTGGAGATGATCAATTTGAAATGTATTATGATTAAGATCTGCCATAGTAAAGGTGTCAATGAGAACGGCTGATCGTTTGGGTGTGAATAATAAATCAATATATTATGCATGTACCGGTTTTATTATGAATTATATACTTACATGGTTACAGATATTTTTTGTGACAGTTATATAGAGACATAATCAATACTGGGCATAGAGGTGTTTATTTAATGCTTACATTTTGCTGACAAATACAGGTCAATTCTCTTTAACATATTGCAAACCCTTTACCTTTAATTGGGCACATTTATTTTTAAACGAATAATTATAATATCGCTTTATTGTACACCATCATCATCAGCCCACTCAGTCCACTGCTGGACATAGGCCTCTCCCATTGCACACTGTGGCCTTAGTTGTATCTGCATAGGATATGCCCATAATCACTACGCTAGGCAGACGGGTTGGCGAACGAAGGGTACAGCTTATTGTACCGATGATACTGCTGACCATCACCGGTCTGTGGTATTTAGCTGCACGTATTTGGATGGATATAACGCCATCTGTCGGTCGCCAGAGCCTCGTTCGTTAATCAGCAGGACTTACCGCAGGTGAGGTTGGCTTTACATCCAGAGCAATTGCAATTATATCTTAAAGATATTAGGTACAAGTGGCGGCCTTATCGCTCAAAGGCAATCTCTTACCATTAAACTTGTACAAACATACTTTTGACCACAGACAAGGAAATTATGTCTTCTCTGAATATAACCATTATTTATTAATTAACACTTTCTGCGCTGCACTGGTCCACTTAATGCCATATGGCATTTTCTACCAGTTAGATTTCTCACGAAGAAAAGCTGGAGTGTAAACATTAATACTGCCTTAAATAGGAGAATCGTAGACATACCACATAATACATAATAGTACCAGCACAGAAGACTCACTCCGAAAAGTAAATTAAAGTTATAGATACCCTCGGTGTCAAAAGATTAAGTTCAATTTAGATCGCACAGCGCCGAATCACTACGATTATATTTACCTACAATTGCGTCTCTTTCTATCGTGTAACTCTGAACTGTTCTGACGATGTCTGTTCGACCGGCGTGTCTGACCCGGTAGGCAGCCGGCCGACTATACCTAAACTGCGGAGTGACACCCCCCTGGACATACAACGCTGTTAAGAAAAATATTACATTCGATTTGTACTAGTTTCTAGTGTAGCAACTATTTGTCACGCAAAAGTTGGGTAAGTGTTGCAATGTATAAAAAAACGGCGTATTTATGCCGTAGAATAGAATAAGGTAACAATATAAATCTGCCTCCTAATCCTGCCATAAATACAAAATAAAAAGGTAAATATAATTGCATATTAAGTTGATAAAAAATGTTATGCAATAGCTTTACCGCGGCGGTAATACACAAAACGGGAGGAACACACTATTTATATTTAAATGTGCGAAAAAGTCGTTATATTCTAACAAGAAAACGTTTAAAAGATTATTAGTACATGATTGTCTGTCATATTCTCCTCCGGATATTTATTAAACAATAGCCTAAGTGACAGATCTCATTGCCCAACATAAGTCTAAGCCAAATGCTAATGACGCATACATATTAATGTACTCTCAAAATGTAATTGTGAGTGTTCCTTCTGTGGGCGCGACTAATTAAACTACTGACCCCGATATTATCTTCGCATTTAGATTACTGTTTTGTTTCAATTACAAATATTGCTCACTTACAATGCTTTAAAAGTTCCGACTCTTATTTGAATTAGACGTTGCACCGTTAAATGTTGCTTTTCTACTCTTCGCAATAATCTACCATCGATTGAAAAAGATCTGTCTCTCTAGCCAAGTTGCAAACGTTTTTCGTACTGCAACCGCTAACGCTTCTATTCTCTTGTTTGATTGACTAAGGGCCACAGCATACTAGCTACTTTTAGCATCGACGATCGGCAACTAGTCGCTTTTTAGAAGCGCGACACAGCTGAACGCTACTCTCCGCACACATTCGGATGTGACAACACTACAGTTCGAACGCAGAAAGTCGCGAATGATGCAACATGACGCGCGATTTTGATACCGCGATCGAACGCAGGAAGCCGCTAAAACGCCATACAGCATCGATGCAGTCGCAAAATCGCCGATCGCCGATGCTAAAAGTAGCTAGTGTGCTGTGGCCCTAATGTCAGTCAGTCACGTGATCAAAACATTAGCCAATCAAACAAGAGAATAGAGGCATTCAGCAATCAGTGATTGCAGAACGAAAAACGTTTGCAACAAGACTAGGGGGCAGATTTTATGTCGAATCGAAACCAAGATGGATTTGGAGTCAATCTTCAAAGATCGATCATACTTACGATGATGATGTACTGTTAGACAATTTCGGCTATGGCTATATAATTGAGATATTGTACTGCAGGAGTGAGTTTGCAATTACAGGTACACTCTTTGTTCCCTCACAATCCGATAGAACGGGTGTCCGACACGACCGGAGCGAGATGACGCGCAGTATCAAATGATTCACATGTTGATGGGGATTAAGACCCTACCTTACAAACTTCGGTCTATAGTTAGGCATTTGTACAATCAGAAAAACTTAATAATATTATATGGGAAAGCCAGATCGGCAGTCAAATACAGTAACCACTAGACCTCCGAGACAATAGTTATTATAGTATCTGTATGTATATTAATCCTGAATCAAAACTCTGGCCTCTTTTTACAAAAATCATGCGAACTATGGAGTATGAAATTTGTTACCGTTAAGACTTTTATGGAGAAGAGGTGCAGAAAACTAATAAAAAAAAAAAAAAAAAAAAATGGTCATACGAGCACAAAGCAACTTAAGGCTAGTAGTAAGTATTTGATTTCACAATGGTTAGGATCATAAAATGCAATATATTGTTTGCCGTAGGGATTGTCATTGTTGGCGGAAGATAAACTGTCTTTGACGTCCACAGGCCAGGTGGAGTGGCTGGCTCAAGAAGGCTGGCAGGAACTGGATGCGAGAAGCCGAGGATCAAACCAAGTGGCGTGTAATTCGAGAGCTCTATCTGGACTGCGATAGGCTCATGATGATGATGAAACTTTCTTTTGCAGCTGATGAGATCACAATGAGGAATAATCCCTATTTATTAGTATTATATAGGTTCATGGAATACACAGTTGTGAATTCCATCAGATACCTATGATGCGTTTTCTTATGGTACAGACAGTACAGTTGACATTTTTTAAATTATTATCTTTAATTATTATAATTGTGACTCAATTGTAATTATCGCTTTTTTCTTGAAATAATGTATTTTAAATTTATGAATATTGTCTCGACTTTAAAAGAGACTGTGATCCCTGAGTTTTTTTCGTCCTTTCTTCTCAGGGCTAGTCCATTTAGGAAAGGCCGAACTCATCTGCTCAAAAAAAAAGTTTTACTTGCAAAAGTGTTCATGTAACCTAATTACAGAATAAATGATTTCATTTCATTTCAGAGTGTATGGTACAAAAACCCCCCGAAATATTTACGTCAAAAGATAAGATAAGTAAAGCCATTTTTGGCCATTCACTCGGTCGGAGCGATACTACCCTTTCACAGAAGACGAGCCTAAAATTTTGCAATCGTACTGTCTTGTTATAAATGTGAGTGAGAGCTCGGAGGCCTAATAACGCAGAATCATCTCAACAGACCGGCAAAATGTGGGTCATGTTGACTGCCTACATTCGCAATAAGTAGGGTGACCACAACTCTACACTACTACCATCAGGCAGGTCGTATTCACTTTGGCATGCTCATACATAAAAAATGTAAGTAAAACCGAAAAATATATTGTAAAAAAAAACCCGTTCATTTATTCTTGTTGCCTGTCTTGTTGGTCAAGTGGTTAGCGTGTGCGGCTGCTGATCAAGGTATCGGGTTCGAATCTCGAGTCAGTTCAAATATTTGTGTGGTCCACAAATATTTGTTTCGGAGTATGGGTGTTTTTAATAATAATAATAATAATGACTTTATTGTATACCAGAAAAAAATTACAGTTAGATCTTAGAACTAGCTACATTGTGTTGGTACAAGTGGCGGCCTTATCGCCCGTAGGCAATCTCTTACAGGCAACCATAGAATGGAGATTAAACGTAGGAGAAAGTATAGGGTAGTGTCTGGTGAGTTAAAGTAATAAACGTAGAAAAAGAAAAGTAATTACAGAAGTGAAAGAATATAATATGGTTTTCTAGTAATATAGAGTGTGGATTATTAAATATACAAACATGGAATGAAATACGAAAATGAATGAATGCGACTTATCTAAGAAGAGAAAGTAGGTTAAAGGACCTAGGTGACTCCCAGGTAATGCTCCTTTACAAGTCTCTTGAAGGTAGATAGTGTTTGAGCACGTCTTATTGTAACTGGTAGGGCATTCCACAACCGAACAGCTTGGACTGTGAAGGAATGGTCAAGAAATTTGGTGGAATGCCCAGGCATTTTTAATCTCAGATTCTCTGACGACCTCAGTGATTTGATATGTGAGTCATGTAAAAAGGTGAAGCGAGATTTAAGGTAACGCGGGGTAAGAGGATTAAAGAGAATGTTATAAAGAAGAGAAAGAATGTGTGCATTCCGGCGAAGGCGGATGGGCAACCACTTAAGCTTTACACGATAATCGGAGACACGATCATATTTCCGTAATCCAAATATGAATCTTATACAAAGGTTTTGGAGTCTTTCAAGCTTATTTAATTGGTCTTCAGTAAGATCTAGATAGCTGGCATCAGCATAATCAAGGATAGGGAAAAGAAGGGATTGTGTAAGAGCAATCTTCGTAGTGGTGGGCAGGAAATTGCCTAGTCTCCGCAAAGACCCCGCAGCACCAAACATTTTGCGACTCAGCTCCTGCAGCTGAGGGCCCCACGAAAAGGTACTGTCGACATAGATCCCCAGGTTCTTCACCTTGTCACTATACGGGATAAGTGTCCCGTCGCAAGAGACCTGAGGCAATGACGACCATTCGATTTTGGAAATCTTTCTCGAACTGCCAACGACAATGACTTGAGTTTTTGACGGGTTGATCTTCAAGCCGTGGGAACTACTCCACTTACATATTTTTTCCATGTCAGCATTTATGGTGTTTACTGCACTGGCCAGATCAGCCAGTGGCGATCTGGTGTATATCTGGAGATCATCCGCGTAAAGGTGGTAGGAGGAAGTCAGGTCATGAGTAATGGTGTTAATAAAAACAGAAAAAAGTAGGGGAGATAGCACGCCGCCCTGAGGTACACCAGCATTAGTACTGCACCAAGAAGAGACAGTGTTCTCCAGGCTAATGCGTTGCCGGCGACCAAACAGGTAATTGTGAAACCATTCAATTGCAGTTGGAGATATGTTAAGAGAGCGCAATATACATAACAATATGTCAAAATCGACGGTATTAAAGGCATTACTGAAGTCTAAAAGTGTTAGGATTGTAAGCTCACCGTTTTCCATAGCGGATCTGATGTCCTCCGTAATGTGGACTAGAGTAGTGGTAGTGCTGTGGCCGGGACGAAAGCCAGACTGGAGAGGATTTAAGAGCTGATTTACGGAAAGGAATTTTGAAAATTGAGTATGAATGAGTTTTTCTATGTATATTAAGTATGTATTTACAAAAAAAGTATGTTTATGTATTTACATCAGTTGTTTGGTACCCATAATACAAGTTCTGCTTAGTTTGGGACTAGATGAGGTTGTGTATAAGATGTTTGAAATATTTATTTATTATTCGTTGTTTAGAATTTTGTAGTATGAAATGTACGTCGCGTGTTAGCGCCTATTGCTATGTCTTAGACTCCAGAATCATCTAGTTCTATAAATATACCATAGCTAACTAATCCTCCACCTCTATGCCGATGTTCGCCTACGCATAGTTCTGATCCCCCCACCCCCTCGTCCAATGCGAGCGACAAGACATCGCGTTGCTTGCGCCCGCGCACTCGAGAGAAATGGCGTGACCTTGTTTCTTGACCCACTGACGACGTCGCGGCCAAGCACCGATACACACATACACAAACATACTTGGGAACCGACTTTGGCTTGAGTATTGCCTTCTTATTGGGGTTGATTTAACGTGATGAGGGGGTAGTTTTGTAGTTGAACAGTCGTATTTCGTTTATGAATGTTAAGACAATCTTGCTAATGAAAGACTGCCACCATGTAAAGAAACATAAGATCATAATAAATTAATTGAAGATTTACGTTTTTGATCTGTGTATGTTTTGTGTTCTGCCCAGGGTGCTTCAGTTTTGAAAATCCAGTTTTTTATAATTTTTGCTCACGTTAGTGTTTTGGGGTGGTATTGAAAAGTTACATAATTACAGAAATAAATACATATAAATACGGAACTTTCTTTTGTATTTATTTTATTTATTAGCTTAATTTTCCTTACAAGATTATGTGCTTACAAATCTTAAAATTACATTTTGTTATATATTTTTTATTTATGGTTTGTATATTTAATTTTATTTAACTTGTACGATGTGAGGACCGCCTTTTGCGGTATAAGCCTGGTCCAAAGAAATGGCTTTTCTGGACCACAGGTGGCCGTCGTTTTCACGATATCGTTACTTCAATTTTTAAATGGTTTGACCTTCCTTCTTTTCTTGTTTATGACTTTCTTATGTATGAACCATAAAATAACACTTTATCCTTCTTACGCAGGACAACTTCGCTGCAGAGAGAAAGAAAACTTTAAACATATCCTATAGCAACTCGTCTGACCAGCGTGGTATAGTAGGCCAAAACCTAATTTCTTAGAGGCCAGGCCAGCAGTGGAATATTAAAGGCTCTTGATGATTAACGGCGCCAATAATCTATATAATAATTGACTGCCTTGTTGGTCTGGTAGTGGCGTATGCTACTGCTGATCAAGAGGTCTCGGGTTCGATTCCCGGGTCGGACCAAATGTTTGTGTGATCTGCAAATATTTGTTTCGGAGTTTAGGCGTTTTCTATGTTTAATATGTATGTATTTTCAAAAAAGTATAGTTATGTATTTATTTCAGTTGTCTAGTACATACTCATAACACAAGCTATGCTTAGTTTGGGACTATATGCTGTTATGAGTAAGGAGTCCGATTTCTTTAAAAAAAACATCCGTCACGCGACCCTTACATTTCTTTATCCTCTATATCATAAAAAATATATTCTTTGGGATATTTTTGGGATAATGTACTACGTCTAGAATTGTGTAATAAATATTGTGATATTTCTATCGTAACTATTCTTGATCATACCATCACCTGTCAAACTTGCGTTTCCTATGGGCATGGTACAAGTCAACCTTAAAAGATAGAGTTAATTATGACATATATTTTTTTTTGACCTTTGCAAAAGGAACAATTCTTTCATACATTATTTTTACCATTAACGCAGCGCACGCAATGGAAACTAACAAAATAAATATTTTTCCCTGTTTAAAATATTCTTCACTGATACTCCGTTCCTATTGATCGAAGCGTGATGATATTTAGCCTATAGCCTTCCTTTATAAATGGGCTATCTAACAGTGAAAGAATTTTTCAAATCGCACTAATAGATCCTAAGATTCAAACAAGCAAACTCTTATGATATTAGAATAAGTAGATATAGAAGTTCTTGTTCTACATACGTACGAGTGTATTGTTGCTAATAAATAACGTAGTGTACAGCTATTGTTTATTGATATTATTACAACGGCTTCTGTTAGCGGCGTATTCAAATTGTATGGTAATAGAATGGGGGTAACATATTGTGCGTATCTGTGGCATTTGTGGCATTTTACTTTTACTTTAAAATGTGTTAATATATAGATTAGGTGTACAAATAATACCTTATTCTTCTGTGAGACTATAGGTATCTTTTATTCAGATTTATAAACATCCATTTGCGTGGGGAAACACTGTGTAATTCATAAATTGTTGTTCTAAGTCTGTGTAATTTTTTGTGTCCGTTTCATGTATGTTTGTAAAATCCCCCGCGACACAGGATTTATATTCCTGATTCGTTAGTTGTCTTTTACAAAAAATCAAAGGAAAATATAAATTTACATTCAATTTTTATTCTAAGCCTAAATTGCTCTAATTAACTTCTCAATTCTCGCTTGCACTTCCTTGTTCATCTACACCAAAGATGCAAAGGATGTGGATAAAACCATTGAAGTACAAATTTCAGTTCTCACTTTACCCATTAATTTAAGCCCACCTCACCTATATAAAACTACCTTATACTAATAATCATAGTTTTATTTGAATAATATGGCTTGCAGTAGTTTGATGATTGAAGTCCTAAGTCGAACAGAGTGACGGGCAATGAGAGAGGCCTATGTCCACCAGTGGAAGTTCACTTCTGGTCATAGTCCGGCCTTAGATTACGTAAAATGTGGCTCAAAATGGTGATAAACAATATATATATATATATATATATATATATATAACAGAAAATAGGGATATTTAAACGCCATCTATTAGCGCGTAAACTATAAATTCTCTAGTATTTTACAGATAAAAGAAATTCTGATGATATTGTGTTAAATATTAAATTACTATATGGATTTCATTGCTGGACATAGGCCTCTCCAATTACACGCCACTTGTTTCGATCCTCGGCTATTCATATGATGGGGATATACGATTAGTTTTATAGATGGGGTCCCCTAGTCAAGGCGCGACACGACCTGTCGCAATGTCGTCAGATGCCTTCTTATGCCCGAAATCCACTTATAAGTGAAAGTGTATCTCTATAATTAATATAAGTACCACATAAGAACATACATTAAAGTACAAACGGTAATAATTAAACCGGTAGAACTAGTGAAATTGGTGACATCTACTCACATCCTGTACCGACAAAGGAACTCGGAACTATGTATCCATACAAATGCCACAGCTGTTCACTGTTTATTAAGACCTAGGCACATTACAATTCTTGGCCAGTTGCTATCGTGAATAAAATCTAGACTCCTGCGCACGTGGCCTAATCTATGTGTGAGTAGACATGTTATTCGACATACATATGTGTGGGTTGTCTGCAGAAAAACTGTGTGCGTGTGTGTTTTATTGACTTTCATATACGTGTTATAATGTGAATGATGGATTTGTGTGTATTGAAGGACATTCATATCAGTACGTGTGTGAGAAACGTAAGATATTGAATTTTATGCTTTGTTCTTTTATATTTACATCGTCAGATTTTACCACTTAAACGGATGGACTATTTTGTGTTAGTTTTTTCCTTCGGTTAACTTGAAGGGTGACCACATGTTGAATTAAAGACATTCTATGACATCAGTACAGTTAAGACAGTCTTCTTTCAAACAATTAAATGATTCAAAATCGATTTATAACTTAAGACACATAGACAAAATATTTCACTCCTCCATTTAGGGCCAGCATTAGGGATAGGACAACATCACAGACAACTGTGATTAATCCAAACATATAAATTCGTAAGTAACTCTGTCTATCTGTCTGTTACGCTATCACGGCTAAACCGCTGAACCGATTTGCGTGAATTTCTGTAAACAGATAGACTATACCTTGGCAAAGGACATAGGCTACTTTTTAGTCCCGATATCCGGTAAACACGCCAGCGGAACCGCGGTCAAATGTAGTCACGATATACATATATTTTTCAATTCGTTGTTATTTACTTGTGCACATCAATAAGCTTATTCTAGACGATGCATAAAGACCCCATTTCTCCTAATTAATTAGGCATAACTAGAATAATGTATCATACATTGTACAATGTATTTGATCCGGTTTCATTATTAGCGGTTATAGGCTTGTACGGTTATTTGTGAAGAAAACTGATCGACTTACAGCGATCATTTACTCATAGCTCAGTTCTCATTTTAACTACCTTGTTAACATAACTGACCATTTATATCGTGTTCAATTTCCGGCTGGTTCAAAAAACAGTTTCTATGTTTTAGGAAGTTTTATGTAAAAAGTGTTTTGAAAAAGTACATGAGATTCGGTTGCATAACACGAGATTATTTACCACCATCATCATCAGTTCGATGCCCCTTCATAGAAAGGAGGTATTAGCCTACGATACCACGTCAAGTCCTGTCAAGATTTCCTTCTCGTTGTAGTGTTGTTTTCATGCGTAGTTAGCAGCCCCCGGATGTAAGATTTTTTCGAACCGGGGCGAAACCTTGACAGTGACGCCCCCTACCTTCAGTGTTTAAGAACAACTGTTAAAACTGCCATTGAGTAGCATTTTTGTGACACTACTGCGTTTCGCGTTCATAAATCACTTAATGTTAGTATGTTTTCAAATAGTTTTTGAACGCATACTAACAATAAGTATTTTGGCCGTGTGGAAATAGAGGAGTATGTTTTTCAAGCATATTATATTAAAATTACATCATTTGATACAAACTTATGAGATTGTAGGAAAAGAGGCTTCATTTGTTCGATATTTCAAATTCTTGTCACAAGGATTAGCGGCCCCAGAAACTGCCGCCCGGGGCAAGTGCCCCGGTTTGCCCCCCCTTAGATCCGTTAGTTGTCTTGGCCTTTTTAATGACAATTTTTTCATGGAAAATTATTACACATTTATTTTTTCAGATAAGCAGTTACATCATCAAATATCTATAAACAGAGTTGCGAGGGTAGCTCACCGTTGTCGGTCCCGTTGTGCACAAAGAGTTATCGTTACGTAGGTGAACATTTTGGACTGGTGATCAGGTGACGAAAACGATTGTGATGTAAAATGTAACGGTTCTTTTACATGTCTATTGTTTTGGTAAACATATAGCAATTGTTTGTTTTGATTGTATGAACGGCGTTCTATTTTGTATGAGAAATTTACATGAAATCTGAGATTTTATAACTTACATAATAATATAGTAAAGTCAGGCTATGAGGACGTCGACGTATTAAAACATTAGGCATTTTAAAGGCATCTTAGTACTTAATACCCTACGTGAGTACGTTAGTTCCTGTAAACATAATTTTATATTTTACTACCTGTGACCGCGGCTCCACTCGCGTCCTAGGGGTATAAAAATAGATGGTGGCCGATTCTCAGACCTACCCAATTTGCAAACAAAATTTCATGAAAATCGGTCAAGCCGTTTCGGAGGAGTTTAACTACAAACACCGCGACACGAGAATTTTATATATCCCTACTAATATTATAAATGCGAAAGTAACTCTGTCTGTCTGTCTGTTACGCTTTCACGCCTAAACCACTGAACCGATTTTGAACCGATTTTGATTTGAACACTGAAATTTGGTATGAAGATAGAACTGAACTTGGGAAAGGACATAGGCTACTTTTTATCACAATAACCGACATACACGCGGTCGGAGCCGCGGGCGAAAGCTAGTATTTTATATAATAGAATGTAAGAGCTTAAAACTTTTTATTTCTTTTAAAAGCACTCATAGAAAAGTGGCCTTAGGGGTTTGGAAACAATCACCGAAGGTAAGTAACGACGGCGCGGTCAGTACCTAGATGGGTGACCGTTTGTAGCATGATATGTTATAAGCGTTTTCGTAAATCGGAGATCACGTTGGGCAGTCATTCCCGGTTGTTGTGATAAGATAATAGTCATGAAACTTATTTGGAGGCCTTCGGGCGGCTTCAAACATCCAACAGCAAGATTACGTAGTCAGAGTGTCTCACCAGTCCCCAACCCGCACTCAGCCAGGGTGGGGACGTATGGCTCCCTTCTGAGAAGAGATCCGAGCCCATTAGTGGGAAGTTATGGGTTGCTGATGATCGATGGTCTTTTATTAACAGGCAATGATTGTTCTACAGCAGTGTAATTTTTACCAAATGTTATCTACGACTCTTAAATTGCTGGAAACTGAACTTAAAAACTGCTGCATGAAGGGCTCACTTTAGAAAGAAGCTTTTAGCCACGTTGACCAGATGGACGGTATAGAGTTTGTATACAGTGTTCTTTTTATTACTTGCTATTGTCTCAGCAAGTCTCAGTTGATGGTTACAGTTCATATTCTTAATCCGAAAAAAAATGATAAACTTTATGCCAACAACAAAACAGTGTAACCGCATTTTTGGCATCGAAAACGGTTGTAGGCCTCTTGTCTGATAAAAATTCTGTGCATGAATATTGTCCTGCGCCTACAATGGACAATGTTTACTGCGGTGAGAGACCCCAATTCGACAACCACATATTAAACTAATGTAGAACTTTGCAACGTCCAGTGCGAGTTTACTTTTTACCACGGTGAGTCAAATATAAGGTAAATAGCTTTTGCAGTCTATGTATGTTCCACCGTATCGCATGAACTACAGAACCAAATTTTAACGAATACAGTGTTAATAGATTTATAATTAAGGCTCAGGTCATACCTCATCCGAGTTAAAAAGCCTATGTGCTATGGACGTGTTCAGGTAGTTTTTTAAACTTTCTCATGTCGAGAAGTAATTTAACCCCCTAAAAACTAGAAGGGTAAGGGCGGAGGCTAACCTTACTGAAAAGCAATGAAGGAATTGCTTAAATTGTTTTGCTGTAAGCTTGTGGTAGTTTTCAAAATAAGTAAATTAATTAATATTCTGAGTCTATTTAACAAGAATTTATCATCAAGTGGGTTGTAATATGTGTTTTTTAATTAGTTGGATAATATATCACAAAAACTTCACAAAGAAGTGTAAAACCAATTAATTTTAATTGTGAAATTGATGTATTATACAATTAATCAGACAAATATATACAAGTGTACACGCCTATCTCCACGAAAATGTAGGTAGATGCATGATAGATGCCCACGTTTTGCCACCTTAAACATTTTTATATAACTTACGTAGCACAGGCAAAATTTGAGATCAAATGGTCAGAAAGAGGTATTAACTTCTTATATTCGGCAATTGTAAATAGGTAATTAAGTTTGATGATGATGGTAACATTGACACGACTGCCATGTTTGTTGGTCTAGTGGATAGCGTTTGCGACTGCTGATCAAGAGGTCCTGGGTTCGATTCCCGGGTCGGACCAAATATTTGTATGATCCACAAATATTCGTTTCTTTGGAGTTTGTGTTTTTTCTATGTAGAATATGTATGTATGTTTATGTACATATTTATATCAGTGGTTTAGTACCCATAAAGGCGCATTTTCATTGGTCGTTAGAGCCCGCATGCGGGGTACGGGAGATTTCTGTTCAAGCATGCCATAGGGCCAGCAAACAAACAAAAATTGATGTAATTAATCGTAGTTAATATTAAAAACAATATATAACATATAACGCCGATAAAACGCTATTTTTGGCCCTGTGGCATGCTTGAACAGAAATATCCCGTACCCCGCATGCGGGCTGTAACGACCAATGAAAATGCGCCTTAATACAAGCTCTGCTTATTTTGGGACTAGATGACGTTGTGTGTAAGATGTCCGAAATATTTATTTATTTATTGACAGAAAACTAAGTTATGATGACAATTCTTCCAATAGGTTTTGAGGGCAGACAAGAAAATCTTCAACCAAATCACACAAATCTCCTTGTATATTATACTAGATTTCACCCGAAAGCTTTATTCTGATATATAAGCTATATTACTCTAAAGTTTCATCCACACTCACTATACATACATACTCACTAAATATATATACGCGTTTATAATATTAGTAAGAACTATTAACACAAGAAGCGCATGAAGATGTTATTTGTGATGTTAAATTGCATCTAGACTTTATGCCGATGAATTTCAATACATTTTCTTGTTAATGTTAGTAATAAATGCAGTAAACGTACTGATCTACATTCAATACCTAACTTGACTGCCCCTAATGTCTTTTCATTCCATGTAAACCGAACACCCACAAATAATCCAGAGTGATGCGACCATATTTTTTCTGAGCAACCTGTTGTTTATAATTCATTTGTGATTTGCCGTTGGAACGCCAACATTTGTGAGTAAGTGTGTCACAGAGAGTGAACGTCGATACAGTTATTCTACGGCCTGACTTTTACTTCTGCCCCTCCCGCACCCCATCACACGGGAGGGGGGACCGATAGAGGAAAATGTATTGGCGGTGTAAATAAATGGCGCGTGGTTTTTGCTCGGATGGAACTATCGTCTCTTCATGGCGGCTAAACATGTACTCGTTAAGCATGCTCGGGTTTTCTTCTATAAGTTTATATTAGTCAACATGACCTTTATAGGATTAAAAATATTAGACGTAAAGTACATGGTTTTTGTAAAATATCATGCGGTTTTTACGATTTTAATCAGTATTTTTTTGAACCGAATGAAAGAAAATTCTAAGTGACAATTTAATGCCCTCAAAGAGTACTCTGTCCGCCTGAACTGGTGATGCTTTTGGCATTGCTCTTTTTGGGATTAAACAGTCTACTTCCATTGTCAATTCAATGGTCGGTTATTTATTTAAAAAGCCCACTCTCGCATTAGGAATATTTATTCTGTGTCGCGGAGGAATTTACAAACATACATGATACGGACATAAAGAACACCCAGACGCAGAACAATAATTTATGCATAATACAAAGTGTTGTCTTACATGGGATTTGAGCCCACAACACTTGGCGCAGTAGAAAGCGCTTAAAAGCTTAAGCCACTAGCCGAATAGTGCAGTCAAATTCGATGTTTGTATTTTAATTGTATTTTGGTTCCTTTACCTTAAAAGCTGGTACATCATCAATTGAACCCCTATGTACGTATAAGGTTCCGTCATAGTTCAATGTGTTGCGGATGCGGCGCGGCGGTAACCGTGTCAGCGGCACACTTTCACATCGCGGCACGTCACCCGCCCCACCTCCCCCCTTTCCCCTTTGCGCACGCGCAGCTTCCAAGCGGAAGCGTTTAAGGTCGCATGGTCAAGGTTAGAGTGCATGCCGACTGGGGATTTTGTTTTGGCGATTTGTTAGACCCGCGGGGATGAATCTGTAGCGGAATTGTAACAAATTGTAAGACAACCAGGCACGTAGGTAGGGCGTTTAGACATGACGTTATCTGTTAATCAATTATTAATGCTAAAGAAAGTAGTATATCCGACTCTTGTGCTTGAGGTCTCGGGTTGAAATTCTGGATCGAACCAAATGTTTGTAAGGCCCACAGATATAAATTTGTTTCGGAGTTTTCTATTTGTATAAGTATGTACATTTATTTTATGTACTAACAAAAAATCAGCCAAGTGCGTGTCAGGCCACGCATAGAATAGGGTTCCTCATTTATAATGGTATGTGGATTTAAAATCGTATCCAATAGATAATTCTTATCTTTAGTTATTAATGCGTTAATTTTGTATGAAGTTTTCCAAGTAAGCGCATTTTACAAGTTAGATCTCTGTAACTCCTGATATGTCGTGTAAGCTGTTATAGTTTTCATTTAAACTGCATCGTATGGACTACCGTCTTGAAATGTACCAAATTTTTTGGAACCAGCTGCTTAGCTTTTGGAGGGACGGCTTGTTTTTACAAAAAAACAGGCCTCAAACGGATACCTAAATCAAAAATCGTCTTAGAAACCTCTTAATGTTTCTAAAACACCTAGCTAATGATACCCCATACGACGGTGAAAAAGGTATACAAGTATTATATCATCCAGTCTAGCTGTCATAGTAGAAGCCCTGCTTCCAAATTTATAACCACATAACATTAACCCATTTGACACATTCGTTGTTGGCTGTTTTTTTATTAGCCTTTTAAAGTGACTGCTCTGCCTGATGGAACGCATGAGTAAAATCCAAGAGTTCTGGTCAACGTCCACACGTTTTTCACCTATCGAAATGCTGCATCATTCAGCCTCTCACCAATTAAATACCAATACTAATATCTGTTATTCTTCTGAGATTCCCAATTGATTTTTTCTAAAAGATATTCCCCAAATTCCCAAAAGATATTATTCCCAATATTATTTGGGGTCGGCTCCTAATTCAACCGGTTTTACCTGAAAATCAGTTTCTCCACGGAGCGACTGATATCGGACTTCCGTAACCCTACGGGAGAACTGAAATTCGAAGGTTGAACTTGTTGTCAGTATATTTAAGGACAGTGACTTCCTAATAACGATTGCCATAGACGTTCATGACAACCAGGACCGACTGTTTAACGTGCTTTCACCACCAAACTTTTATTTACTCAAGCTATGTACATAAAAGACATATGTAGTTAAGTATAAGCACTTTTCTTAATATAGTCTATTTTCAGCAATCATACATCGATATATTTTACTAAGGGTATGGCATCATTCAATATATATGACAATTCAAAAGCGGACAATCGAGAATTCAACATCTAGAATATCGTAAACATCGCTATCTAGGTCACAACTCAGCAGTTTGTGACCACACCACCGTGACACATGTAAATGGACTAACTCATAAATTTTAAGTGGTTGTTCTGTTCGTATTTACCTCATTTCTAGTGCGATCTCGCCTTTGACTCGGATCTAACAATGACGTGTATTATTTTATATGAACCTGCCAAAGTGACTCTACTCTTTCTGATGGAAAGCTAAAGTAGAAATGTAAAGTATTGAACTCAATACTTATTGCTAATGTAGTCAACTTATAATCGGTAGGCAGCAGAGCCACACTGATTGCAGCACGAATGGGCCGGCTTGATATGGGCAGTACTACCCTCTCACAGAAGACAATCCTAATAATGATAGCATTCTTGCTGTCGTATTTCATTAGTAAGTGTGAGACGGCAGAAACAATTATTTTGTATCATTCTCTCGGCCTTTGGAAGCCGGGAGATTGACGCAGAAACAACTGACCAGGCCGCCATGGTATGGGCACCGTGTTGCATTACCTACCCGATTTCTGGATTCTGCTCATGCTTTCCATCAGGCAGAGTAGCGTCACTTTGAGATAATCAATTTTGATGGATTTTGATAAGATAGTTGATGGTGTGAGTTTATGAAAGAAACAATCAATCCATATTTTATTTATTGTTCATGTATGTTACATGCGTATGCGGCTGCCGATCAAAAGGTCTAGGGTTGAAATCCCGGATCGGGCCAAAAGTATTGTTGGGTTTTACTAACTAGAAATTCTTAATAACAGCCCAGAGTATGGAAATTTGGGCTCGGAGAGTATGTCTTCGAATTTCAGTTCTCGATCAGGGTGACGAGCATTAGGTCCGTGTAAAAACAGATATTTAGGGAAAAACTAGTTGAACTGGTAGTCGACCCTAAAGTGTTGATATAATAAAGGCTAGAAAATTATTGGGTGGTTAATCTCTAAAACACGGTCTAATTAACTACATTGTATTGGTACGATTACACTAATTTTAATGTTAACATTTTTTGTTTTTTATTGTATTTTCTATTTTATTTCTCTATTCTTCTGTTTCATTGGTTAATGTCACTCAGTCACGTGATCAAATCAAAAAAATTTGCCAATCAGCAAAGAGAAAAAGTTTGCTATATAATAGAGGAATAGAATATAAAAAGAAAAAGTTTGCTATTGAGATAGGGCGATCTAACCGACGTTATTATAATTTTAACAAAAAGGAACCGACTTCAATGAAAAACTATTCCGTACCCAAATCGCGACAATTGTGCCTATGATATTTGAGGAGTTCACTCGATTTCCTTGGGATCCCATCATGAGATCCCGATATGGTGACGATGGGACCACCTGTAAAGCTACGCCCATTCCAATGCAAAAATAATTTTTGACAGCGGTTCATAAACGACGAAATTATCGCTGAACATACATAAAAAAAAAAGATTACGACGAATTGAGAACCTCCTCCTTTTTTTGAAGTCGGTTAAAAAAGGTGTTTGATTGGGTTGATTTTTTTGTTGTTTGTTTAGGTCAGAACCCTGTCATTTCTGATTAAATTTAATTAACTATTAATGCAAACCTACTTACTCCCTGTTTGAATTTCGTTGGAATTAAAAAAAAAAGGCAAATGTAGTAAATTAAAGACTAAAGAATAGTCTATCATAGACTCATTACAATGCATTAGTTTGTTAAATATATCTTACTACTTTTTAAGAAACTACGTTTAAAAAAAAGAAGTCCTCGTCTTTCCTCGGCAATCAAAGAATCTTCATATTGAAATAAATTGAGCAGCGGTTTAGCCATGAAAGCGTAACAGACAGACAGTGTTACTTTCGAATTTATAGTTATACTACGGATTATGGATTTAAGATTATTTATTACGTGGTATAAGTAAAATTTGTTTACATGAGAAACATTTAGTTCAGCTCTGTTGCTGTAGAAATTATGTTAACTTGCTCCGATCTTGGGTTTATAGCTGTGTTAAGAAGACATAAACCTAATTTAGTCACGATTTTAATATTTTTACCTGCGTAGATACAATCATTACACCATTTAGTACGTGGTTTTAAATTCCGGTACAAATAGTCTTTAAAACTTTGTGATAGTTCTATGTTCTATGTTATGTGGGTGGTTTCCGCACTTAGTCCTTTAAGTGGACCATTGTACGTGAGGGCGGCAATCACTCCAGCCAGCCCACCTCCCTCCAGAAGCGGATAAGGTCTCCGAGTCTGTCCAGACATACTGAAACAGATTTGGGAGATCCAAGGGTGTTTTTCCGTGTTTCGGTGACACCTGTGCACTCAATGAGTACCTACAGGTGACACCGTTTCCTCTGCCCCTAAGCATGCTCTGCATAGGGGACTGTCAGTTATGCCTATGGTATGGAAGTGTTTGTTTAGGGAGCAGTGTCCGGTGATAGTTCCTGCCACCAGCCGCAGACTGTTCCTGTCCAAACGCAATAAGCGTTTGTGATAGTTACTGCGTGTACTTTATGAAATTAAATTTAAATAAATAAATATTTCGGACATCTTACACACAACGTTATCTACTCCCAAACTAAGCAGAGCTTGTATTATGGGTACTAAGACAACTGATATAAATACATAAACATACTTTTTGTTTGTAAATACATACATATTATACATAGAAAACATCCAGACTTCGAAACAAATATTTGTGGATCACACAAATACTTAGTCCGACCTAGGCATCGAACCCGAGACCTCCCGATCAGCAGCCACATACGCTAACCACTAGACCAACAAGGCAGTCATTTTATATATTACTAGTTGACCCAGCGAACTTCGTACCGCCCAACTTTAAAATTCCAGAACTTGATCGCAGCGCCACCTACCGGGTCCAATTGCGAATCTAAACCATTCCCAGATCCCCTTGAACACACACAAAAAATTTCATAAAAATCGGTCCAGTCGTTTGAGAGAAGTTCAGTGACATACACACTCACACAAGAATTATATATATAAAGATATATCTCATATGGCAAACGGATTGAAATCGTGATGATGCCGAAGCATCTCGCTATAATGGGATAGTGTGGGTCACCATGCTGCATTGACTGCACTCACAATGAGGATAGTGGCCCCCTAAGACCATTACCAACCTGGTATTATATTCAGTATAATAAGAAAAAAAAACTTTATTTAATTGTAACAAGTTTACACAGGGTACAATTGAAAATGATGATATCTTCAGAAATAATGAAACTTGTAGCAAATATTAAAAAAGTTTAAAATATTTGAAACATCGTTCAATCTCGAAAAAATACAAAATACAACAAAAATACAAACTAAAAATATTTTATTTGCAAGCCAATCCGCAGGCGTATGCTAGTATTAGAAATTCTATGATAATCACATTAGAGATAAACTGACATTTGACCAAAGGGGCACCATGTTAATCCTGAAGTTTTTAGTACTTACATTTCATAATTATAAAAAATTGTCCAAGTGCGTGTCAGGCCACGCATAGAATAGGGTTCCGCAGTCACCTATAATGGTAGGTACATTTAAAATCGTGTCCAATAGATAATTGTTATGTTTACTTATTTTTTTTTACTTTTGTACAAAGTTTTCTAATTGAGTTTTTATGTTACAAGTTAGCCTCCTATAACTCCTGAAACAAAAAAAAACAATAACGCTATAGTTTTCCTTTAAAGTTCAGTATATGGGCTACCATCGTGAATAAGTTCAGATTTTTTGAGCTAGCCGTTTAGCTTTTAGAGCCCTATTTTAACAAAAAATGCGCTTTAAAGTTGTACAACTCGAAAACTGATACCTAATCAAAAATACCTATCTAATGATACCCCCTAGATGGGGTAGACGCGAGAAAAAAACATCTCCATTTTACATATAGGGGAGTTATCCCAAATTAAAATATTATTCATAATTTTATTGTAGCACTATCGAATATTCATGCTAAGTTTTATCTTTCTAGCACTAACCGTTTGGGCGGTAGGTCGAGGACGGACGGACATGACGAATCTATAAGGGTTTCGAGTCATGAACTACGGAACCCTAAAAACTCCCCATAACTTATTGCCTAATTGATTAATTTTGCGTTTCTGGTATCTATTTACATGGATTAACACGTTATCTATACATGGACATGCCCCGGCTATTCACATCGCTGTAATTAATCATTGCAAACCAAAATGCTTGTTGTGTAAAGGTCACGAAGCCTATGTCATAAGCGGAGCGATTTTTTTCAATTAAACTTTACATATACACTTTTAGTGCTGTTAAAACTCATAATCAATTCAAAGGCTTAGTCTTAGATCCATTTATTTATTCATTTTTTTGCCTAGTTGTTCTAGTCGTTAGCGTAAGCGACTGCTGTTCAAGAGGTCTCGGATTCATTTTAAATTTTTAATTAAAAGCCAGGAGTTTGGAAGTTTAGCCGTGATTCACGCCCGTGCCTCGGACAGCACGTTAAGCCGTCAGTCCCGGTTGTCATGAACATCTATGGCAATCGTTATTGGGAAGTCAGTGCACTCAAATATACTAACAAGTAGTTCAACCTTCGAATTTCAGCTCTCCCTCAGGGTTGCGGAGGTCCGACGCCAATAGCTCCGTGAAAAAACTTATATCGAGGTAAAACCTGTTAAAGTAGTAGCTGAGCTATTATAATCTTGGGAATAAAGATTAGAAGGAAGAAGAAGTCTTGCATTGATTTACTATCAATCCAACAAACTTACTCATGATTGCAGTTCCAATAGATCGGTATTGGAATTATGATGTTTTGTAGCCTTTAATTCGACATTACTAAACTATTTATAATTTTCCATTAATTTGGAGGACTATTCAATTCAATTAACAAAAAAAAAAGAAAGTAAAATACCTATTATTATCTATACTTCTATACTAATCATATAAAGCTGCAGAGTTTGTTTGTTTGTTTGAACGCGCTAATCTCTGGAACTACTGGTCCGATTTAAATGATTCTTTCAGTGTTGGGTAGTCCATTTATCGAGGAAGGCTATAGGCTATATTTTTTTAAAAATTAGGGATCCGTAATAAAATTGCTATTTTGTAAAACAAGGTGTAAAATCGAAAACCTATTTTTTCCACGAAAACGAGAAAAACGCGGGTGTAGCCGCGGGGCATTTATATAAAATCTCTATTTTAGTTGATATAAAATGGAAATACGAGTTGCTACAGTAAAAATAGAGCTATAACTACTTACCATAATATTAACCGTTTATATGACATTTGCTTAATAACTTTATTTCATATATATTATGTATGTAATTAGTTAGGTCGCATCAGTACTTAACAAACGATTACCATTTGTAAATGGCGATGGGCTACTAGTACTGGATCGTTTATCGCATAAGGTTATTAATTGTTTGAATAACTCCAGTTAGTTTTCGCTGACAGGCAGACGGCTTGGAGTAAAACTAGAGACATCAAACAAACTATATGTTGTTGTTTGTATTTTAGATAATATCTATTCGCTCTTAACTTGCACCGCGTACGACCGCCACACAAGTTCAAGTATGAAGGGCGCGGCGCGGGCGAATATTCGCATTTCACTTGATCTTTCAAAGGTTACACTGACATTTCGCTGTTTTACATGCGCGTGAATTTAACGTTTAGAGATATTATGCAGGTGTCGTCTGTCCTAAGTAATTTAGTAACAATATTTAGTGCCATATAATTAAAGTGAAAGTTCAAAGTATGTAAAACTTGTATTGGGAAATGAATTAATTAAAACACTTGTACTTTTGCACATACCTGTAGTAAAATTATGAAGTTTAGGAGATTTTTATAGTTTATAATACTATGTTTATGGAAGTGCGCTAATTAATAGAAATACTTCGAAAAAACCATTTGATTTTAGATTGTCAATTTACTAAAGAATTAGTCCGTGTGGTGACGGATCAAGAATATAGTGTCATCACCCCTATTCATCCCGCGGGTGTCGTATAAGGCGACTAAGGGATAAACTCCGCAGGACAATATCAATGCGAATAGAAGAAAAACTTAAAACCAACTATATACCAACCCGACTGTTAAAGGCTGTTTATGTTGATGACTAAAGCATCATTGAAGAATTAAAAACGATTAGAAGCTATGTAACATAATGCTAAGAATCTTAAGTAAAAATAGATTATAATAAAAATCAGATCAGAATTTTCGTGAATGGACCATTGTCTTAGAGAGCTTTCTTAACATCGAATGATAAATTATTCGCCCTTATTTCAAGTACAATTATACTAATACAAATCATAATAGTCACATGGCAGTTATACACCCCTTTTCTCATATGTATTAAAGGCACTCGCAATATGATATTATGAGTGTTACATGTGATTGAAAAGGGTGTTGACTTGTTTCCTTTAAGGCTGGCCACCTGGCTGGCATCAATATTTTTCGGTCACGTAATCTTTATTAGATGAGACACAGAAAATAAGTAAATTGAGATACAGAAGTTGTACACTGGCATATAGGTTTGAAGCGATCACCACGCCGTTTTCTATAATGCTGAGGGCTGAGGATTCAAACCTACAACACTTTGTGTCACATATCCACAAACTGTAGCTCTAAGTCTGGATAATTCTTGTATCAGTTTCATCTTGTGAAATCGCGTGTGATACAGGCTTTATCCCTAATGCAGGAGAGATTTTGTTGGTCTGCAAATGTTTGTTTCGGAATTTTGGTGTTTTCTATGTATTGTATTATAAGTATACAAAAAAAGTATATACGTATTTAAATCAATTGTCTAGTAACCATAGCACAAGCTCTGTTTAGTTTGGGACTAGATGACTCTGTGTAAACTTGTGTGTCAGATGTCCAAAATATTAAATGAAAGCAAAGCAAAGTTTGGTTATAAATCCGTTAATTTGCAGTAAATCGATGAAACCGATGTCGTGTACTTGCATGTCCTTGTTATGACAGCTATTAAAGTTGTCATAACAAGGACCATCTAACATTATCATCCCAAATTAACTTCTACAAAGTCAATACATAAACGAAAGATACGAATATCTCAGAATGAGAATAAAATCTCCTGCGTGTATGTAAGTTATCGCGGTAAAAAATAGCCTATGTCCTTTCCCAAGATTCCATCTATCTCTATAGCAAAATTCATCAAAATCGGTTAAACGGTATAGGCGTGAAAACGTAACAGACAGAGTTAATTAGTTTCAGTAATTTAAGCATTCTCATTCGATCTACGAGTATATGGAGTATCTAAGACCATAGAGGGTCATTTCACTTGAGAACAAATCTAAGTAATTTCACTGCAATACATCCTTCGCTTAGCAGAGCAGGTCACTGATTGGGACTAGAACCTGCTAGGGAGAAGTGTCCCCATAGCCAAGTTACAAACATTTTTTGTTTTCTATTCTATTTCTCTATTCTCTTGTTTCATTAGCTAATGACACTAAGTCATGTGATCAAAACATATTATTAGCCAATGAAACAATAGAATAGAGAATAGAAAATGAAAAAAACGTTTGCTTATTGGTTAGTGGGGCTGATATTAAAATAAATAAACTCTTTAGTTTTATTGTGTGATTTTATTGTGTATGTACTGATTTCTAAACTAATTATATGTCTATTTACGTATGAATTGGGGTAAATTAATAATTCCTGTTTTTTTTTTAATTTAAGCATACCAAAGTGACTCTACTCGGCCTGATGCAAAGTTCTAAAATCCAGGAGAAGGGGCCACCATCCTCATTGTGAGTGTAGGCAATGCAGAATGGTGACCCATACCATGGCGGTCTCTTCAGATAATTCTGGCCTGTTCAGAATTATTGGGCATCCAGTCTCACTCTCACCAACGAAATACGACAGAAAGAATGCTGTCATTATTAGTATGGTCTTCTGTGTGAGGGTAGTACTGCTCCGGTCAAGAGGGCCCAATCGAGCTGAAATTACCTACAAACGTGGCACTACTACCTACAAAATTATTCCTAAAATACAATATATTTTTTTGTAAATATTTCAGACATGTTACAGAACAACGTCATCTAGTCTCAAACTAAGCAGAGCTTGTATTATGGGTTCAAGACAATTGATAAATTAAATTGATTTCTTCAGCATTTTAAGTTTACATAGTTCTCCAAGTACTAAGGCCAAGGTACCAAGGCACCCCACAAGAAATGATCCTGTGCTGCCTGTATCTATCTTACTATTTTGTTACTTACTTTTTAGGGTTCCGAAGTTCATAACTCGGAACCCTTATAGATTCGTCATGTCCGTCTGTCCGTCCGTCCGTCCGTCCGTCCGTCCGTCCGTCCGTCCGTCCTCGACTTACCGTCCAAACGGTAAGTGCTAGAAAGATGAAAGTTTGCATGAATACGTGTTGTAATTACGTCGACAAAGTGCTACAATAAAATTATGAAATATAATTTTATTTGGGGTACCTCCCCTACACGTAAAGTGGGGATGATTTTTTTTTTCTCGAGGCTACCCCATCGTGTGGGGTATCATTAGATAGGTCTTTTAAAAACAATAAAGGGTTTGCTAGACAATTTTTTGATTTAGGTATCCGTTTGCGAGATATTTCACTTTAAAGGGCACTTTTTTGTAAAAACAGGGCGTCCCCCCCCCTCTAAAAGCTAAACGGCTGGCTCAAAAATTTTGAAAAAAATCGTGATGCTGGTCCATTTAATGAACTTTGAAGGAAAACTATAACCGATTAGATGACTTTCTTAGTTCAGGAGTTATAAAGGCTTATATGGTAAAATGCGCTCACTTGGAAAACGTCATACAAAATTAACGTATTAATACGTAAACATAACAATTATCTATTGGATACGATTTTAAATCCACATACCATTATAGGTGACTGAGGAACCCTTTCCTGTGCGTGGCCTGACACGCACTTGGCCGATTTTTTTTCACTATCCAGGATTGTCGCAGCCTGTAATGATCTTGTGTGGTCTCACAGTTCTCGGTATTGATTCCCACTCTAGACATATGTATGACAGCACGGTATGCCCAGTGATTTAAGCAGTCGCCACGTCGCTTTCTACTGCTCTATGTGTTGTAGATTCAAATCGCACATCAGAAAACACTTTGATGTGATTCACAAATTGTTGTTATGAGTCTGGGTGTTCTTTGTGACACAGGATATAATAATAATAATAAATAAATAAATATTTCGGACAACTTACACACAACATCATCTAGTCCCAAACTAAGCAGAGCTTGTATTATGGGTACTAAACAACTGATATAAATACATAAACATACTTTTTTTTTTTTGTAAATACATACATACTATACATAGAAAACACCCAGACTCCGAAACAAATAATTGTGGATCACACAAATATTTAGTCCGACCCGGGAATCGAACCCGAGACCTCTTGATCAGCAGCCGCATACGCTAACCACTGGACCAACAAGGCAGTCCTATAAATTCCTAGTATAAATCCCAGTATAAATTCCTAGTACGGGATTTGCATTTAAAAATAAGTGTGATGATCATGTTCTTGGATTAGTTGTTTATTTGTAATACCCATTGATATATAAAAACAATACATCAATGGTAATACCTATTAATTTATTTAGGAATAATAATGGTCGCCTAATGGTCGAAATTTGACCATGATGAATTTGAATTATAAGTAGCAACATTCATCATCATCATCAACAGTCTTTAATAGTTCACTGCTGGACATAAGCCTCTCCTTAGAAAGGAGGTTTTGGCCTACTATACCACGCTGGCCAGCCGGTTTGTTAAAGGGTTTGTTTCAAGTTTTCCTTCTCTTGGCAGTGATGTTAGCTGCTTATTTTGTTCGTTTAGTCGCCTCCTACGACACCCATGGAATGAATAGGGGTGGGGATACTTGTATTATTAATCCGTCACCACACGTACAGCAACATTATTAAGGTGCTATTTTAAAAACTACAACTTAAATATTCACGGATTTCACCAAGGCTATGCTACCATGTTAATTTGACAAAAGAGTATCTATACGTGTATGTGTCAAATACATTTGTAATGTTTTATTATTGATCCAATTTGCTGCTTGCTTTCTGCGCTCCTTCTCTATACTTACTAATATTATAAACGCGAAAGTTTGCTACTATGTATGTATGTTTGTTGCTCTTTCATGCAAAAACTTGCATGAAACTTTACAGTAATATTTAGTTTAGTTCGATGTTATGAAAATTTAGCTAATATATCAGAATAAAATATAGGCTACTTTTTACTGCAATAATCGAGATACAGGCGGGCGGAGCCGCGGGTGAAAGCTAGTATAATATAAACCATTAGTGTGCGAAGTATACTCTTCTGTTCGCGTAATTTTCGTAAATAGGGGTACAAAGTTATAGCTTCACGTATTAATATATAGATACGGCTATTTGCAGTTTGGTTACTATGTCATTGTACAGACTCTCAGTTTGAGATCTGGTGGCCGTGTCTTAGATACGTTATATTCTATCATCATCAACATCATCAACAGCCTTTAACAGTCCACTGCTGGACATAGGCCTCTCCTTTGAAAGTAGGTTTTGGCCTACTATACCACGCTGGCCAGACGGGTTGGTGAAGGGTTTGTTTCAAGTTTTCCGTCTCTTGGCAGTGATGTTAGCTGCTTATTTTGTTCCTTTAGTCGCCTCTTACGACACACATGGAATTATTAGGGTTGGTGACATTTTTATTATTTTTATTGTATTCGTTATATTCTAATAATATAATAATTTATATGTCTAACTGCCTTGTTGGTCTAGTGGTTAGCGGCTGCTGACCGATTCGATTCCCGGGTCGGACCAAATATTTGTGTTATCCGCAAATATTTCTTTCCGAGTTTGAGTGTTTTCTATATATAACATGTATGTATTTACATAAACAAGTATGTTAATGTATTTCTATCAGTTGTCGCGTACCCATAATACAAGCTTAGTCTGGGTCTAGATGGCGTTGTGTGCAAGATGGCCGAAATATTAAATTATAATGTTCCAATCTGATAACTAGAAACTTAATATACCATTTAAATGTATGTAGTATACGTTAGTTGTGAAGAGGTCCTCCGTCCCATTAGTACGTGAGGTCGTCAATTGTCTCGTTCAGTCGTGATGCAGAATTCATGTCGCGTGTTGTAAACAATGCACATAGCGCATTTGTATATATGGGACCACTACGTGCTTGAACTTGGGACATTCAGTTGATTCAGTGGTACACTTTTAAGCAGTGCGCTGACGGGTGACTTTTGTCGCTGCGACAAAAAAGTTTTTGTCATGTCGCGTCGCGTCTTAAAATCTGAGTGCGCACACGGCGAATGACAGTCACGAAACATTTTTGTAAATCCATGGTTCATTCAACGATATGCATTTGGAGGAGACAGTCATTATTTACGAATTCATACGTCGTAAAAGTTTTCGAATGATTGCAGAAAGTTTTAATGAATTACTGCATATTTTCAAAGTATTCACCACATAGTTTAGTACACTTTTCCCTTCGCTCAAACCACTAATTATAACATTTATTCCACTTTAAAGTTGGGGTGTTAAAAATGTTTTGAGATTCAATATTTAATAACATTCGAATATAGAACTGTTTCAAATTCAAAATTGCCGTTAAATATGGAAACGACAGAATTTAAAAGGCATGCCTAGTATTTATCATATGTCAGAATGTTCTTTTAATCTTTTCTCGTAAAGTACTGGTCTTCTTTCCACTTCTTCTATATACTATATATATTTGCTTATCGCCAGCGGGCAATCAAAAGTAAGCGGAGAGCGGGGCACGGAAAATGGCGTCAGGATAAACTATTTTGTAGGGATTTTTGATTCGATTCGAATCAGAACATGAAGAATCGATTTATAAAAAAACGATTTCTAAAGGATCGATTCTATATCTTTTCTGTATTTACAATATAAATATAAATCCATTTTATGAAAAACAAAAGTATTCATTAAACAATCTGTGGGATCTCTTATCAGTAAAATCATCTATTTTTTAGTTCAAGGAATTCGATTATAAGAATTATTTTTATTACCTATCAAATTAATACATTCAGCTAATTGTAACTATTGTAAATATTTTTTATACCAACACAAAAAATCGACAGTCGATTTTCAAGGGTAAAAATCGATTCAGTACAAAATTCAATTTTTTGGGCCGAAACATAGAATCTTCGTGTTATTCTCAAAATTAAATAACATCTTGTAATCTTTCAACCAGTGTTAACTTAAACAAATTATATCATATTTCATTTTCTCTAAAACAATTCAAGCTCTAGTAATTTCGAAGAAAACCTTGAATATTTTATTAGACCAACTTCAATGCATACTGCTTAGACCCTTTATGATAATGTGGTGATTGAACGCTAGGAGACACTTTTGTTTTGATTACAATGCTATTTCAAGTTGTCTGAAAATATAAATAAAAAGTTAATCCTTTCCGCTTTCCGCTTTTGGCTTAGGGCACAGGCAGAAACTGTTTCGTCACTCGTGCGCGCGCTTCTATCAAACTCTAGCGGCGCGGTGACAGTTTTGTCGCAGGCTTCTTCGCAGGCACAAAACAGTTTTGTCATCCGATTGTCACGTCGCAACGTGCGCGCATCTCCATATAATTATACAGCCATAATGAAAGTGACAAAACAGTCACAGTGACAAAAGTTTCCCGTGCGCGCAGGGCCTTAAATACCCTTGGTGTCAGAGTATTGTATAAATATTATTCTACTAAAATGTGTTAAGAAAAAGAAACTCAAAATTTTGATGTAGACATTACTAGAATTACTAGACTTTTTTTCTCAAAAAACACAACTTGCGCATTAATAACATACTGCATGTGTCGCGTGGAACTTTAAAAACATATGTACATGAAACGGACACAAAGAACACGCAGACTCAGAACAACAATTTCTAGATCACACAAAGTGTTGTCCCAAGTGGGATTTGAACCCACCACACTTGGCGAAGTAGATAGCGGCGTAGCGACCACTTAAACCACCAGGCCAACCGTGTCGTGTCATTAGAACAACCTTCATACAGAATTAAAAGTTATTTAGTTCTAAAAATATCTTTCAATTTTTTTTCGTTTAAGAGAATTTAAGAGCAAAACTTTGATAATGAAAATGATATTATTATATACTCTTGCTGACTATACTGTGACTACGATTTTGACTGAAAATGAGAAGTAGCGCTAGTCGTTATGTATAAATAAATCCAATATAATCTTAGTATTATTGAGTTACATATAGATGGTAATCTGATTATCACCTCGCAGAACAATAAATAACAGTGTAAATTATATAAATGTAAAAGAAATTAAACACACGAAACAATAATAATATTTCGGACATCTTACACACAACAACATCTAGTCCCAAACTAATCAGAGCTTGTATTATGGGTACTAAAAAACTGATATAATTACATAAACATACTTTTTTTGTACTATATTATGGACTTGCTGTGACACCAAAACCTAAAGTTGTCCAAGTCTATACTGTTCGTGTACGTAGTAGTAGCTTGCGGGCGGCGGCGGTGAAATCAAGCTTCGCTATGTAAGTGGGTTGGTGAAAGAATCTCTCCAGCGTAGCGTCAGCAGAGACGCGACCTTGAAAATCTTTTTATTTTTCATTTATTTATTACTAGGTATTTTTAATAATAGCATAATGATAGATTACCATTTGTCGAACATAAAATATTGTTTTGATGTTCACATTACAACAGTAATAAAATAATAACACCTAAATACTGACTGTGAAATAAAGTAGGCGTATAACTGTTTGTGTTGTAAAGAAGAAAAGTATTTTAAATCTTTAATTTAATTTATTTTCGAATGTGTTTAAAATATTCAAAAAATCTTAAACTGAATAACATGTAGACCATGTCTAATATGATAAAAGCTTTCGCATAAAAGTATTTAATATATCTCAAAAACGTTAAACGTTCTTTCATTACAATTTTGTCACACAACAGTCAAGCAATTTAGAATTTCAAAATCCATTATATAAAGTATCGATTAGCTACACAACCGGCACTAACAAATTCATTACATTGCAAAGAAAAACTAATTAAATAAAATTTCGTAATTTATTTTTTTGCCAACTGTACTTTTCTTATGTGTGAGTACGGAGTCTCGTTGACATTACACTATAGTGTTTGCGTTATTCGCACGGGTTTTTTTCTATGTGTGTGTAATTTCTCTTGTGTGCCCTGCGCAAGAGTACTTGTTGACGCGAAATGGCAATTTGTCGTTTGTGTGTGCATTATGACAATTTTCACATCCGACTTTCTTCCGAGACTCTGTGAACATTACGTGCGTTGTGTGAACTGATCTTCGGTTGGATCTTTCACTTCGTGTGTTCACACCTTTGTTTGAACTTTAGATGTCTAATGTGACCCACTTGGGACTATATGTTTTTTTAGAAAACATCGCTCATGTTCATCACAATAATCTCGACAATACTTACCGTTTAACAAAGGTATAATTTACTCAAAAGAAAACAAAAGAAAAAGGTTAACAAAAATCTTCATTTATTTTACATTAATTTACAATTATTTATAAACCTAGTGGAAAAAAACCTCTTGAAAATTAACATTCGCCACTTATAATTACGGATAATTATGTTTTCATCAACATTAATGCTTTACATTTAAATAATAATTACAAAAATTATATTCAAAAATAAATACTTAAGGCTATCGTTTTATATTCTAACAAAAAGGTACTTTATTTAAGTTCTATGTTCACGCGGTGTTGAAACGCAGCGGGTGAAACGCTTACAAAAGCGTTCATACTACATTTTCATCAAGAAAATAGATTTTGGAAAGTTCACAAAATGTAAAAAGAATAATGATTGTAGTTTAAGGCTTTTGAACAGATCATTTAATAAATAATGATACTTTATTAGCGAAAGTAAATTACTAAACAATAAAATATTTATTATTTGCTTTCATAATGTAACGGGCCTGTAGAAATCGTCATTCACTTAATGATTCAACATTTAATTCAATAGTCTAGACCGACTCGAGTAAATTCATATTTTAGTGTCATGATTTGGCATTATAATGTATTTAAAAAGATACATACTAAACATTTATTTTTAAAGCTTCTGTTTTTTTGACATTAAATATCAATTACTAGTGAATTGTGATACACAGAATTTATCTTAAAGAATGTATGTCAAATGCAAAATTCTCAGCGAAGCGTTCAATAGAATTTTAGTCTTAACACTTTCGTGTACGTTAAACTTATTATTTATAAAACTAAAATTGTTATACTCACTTGAGTATCTCGGGTGTATTTTATTAGATTCGGATTTAACAAGGGCCTTTATTAACGGCCTTCCTCATCAGTGCCAGGCGAAAATGATAGTGATGCGAGAAACGAGTCCACAAATTCAATCCTTTACGAGTATATTGGTACATAAATGTTCTTTAAGATTTACATTTGTGTGCTCAATTTTATGAAATCATTAGTTAAATCCAAGCGTTTCGCCCGCGCGTTTCTCCAAGCCTATACGACAAGCGTTTTAACGCTGAACAGTCGCAATTATCCTACGATAGTAGGCACCTAATGAATGTCTGGGAACTTTTTGTCCCTAACATCATCATAGAAAATAATACATCTTAGAATTAGACATCAACGTTTCTGGAATGTATAGTGTAGACGAAGCATTATTTTATACAGTCTTGAAATAGTGATGCTAACTAGTAGTGTTGATGATGAATGAGTTGCACGTGTTGAATGAGTGATAGTGATAGGTGATGTGACAGGAAGAGATCAGAATAAAAATACGTATACAATTAAATCTCCATGTTTTTTAGCAAGGTGCATTTTTGATCTTTGAGAGCCTTGGTTAATTTTACAATGAAGTTGAATCTCTAGTGACCTCATTCGATGAAGTTATGATTTTTTTGTTGCTTAACACATGTGACATGTGAGCTGATAATATTATTCCTCTCTAGACGGTCGTATTAAGTCATTTTACTTATTTACTTATTAGGATCATCACAGCTCACGATGGAACTACGATCCTTGAAGTGTAAATATGCTGTAATAATAATTACAAACTGGCAACAAATAAAATCTTGCGTAACAACGGATCGGTATTATTAGTATAAATTTTATTTTTTTCCGTTCGCTTCCCGGACGTGTAGAGTTCCGTTCGCGTGCGTTTGCGCACCTCATACTGTACGTCCAATGAGTTGATTGGCTGATAATCCGCCAATAACATTATTAACAAAAATATTTTTCATAAGTAATAGAGATGTTCTTTTAATCGATACCTATTGTAGATTTTGTAATTTTGATAACTTCATTATTGGTTAACTGGCAAAAGAGAAATCAAGGTCATGATAAAGTATTGTGGAAATCGATTGATTGACAATAAATGAATTTGATTAGTAATGAAAATGATTGTGATAAGTATGTTTAGTGATGTACGTTATTGATTTAGCATTATTTAAATATGATTGAGGAAATGAGTTGTGCGTTGCGAATAAATTAAATTCGTCAACGAAGTTTTATTATGAGGATGTTACGAAGTATCAAATTTATTTGCCACATATTTAAGTAGAAAGTAGGGTTGTCACGTAAGACATAAATCAGAGCGATCGATCAACGATTTTGTAAGAATAAAAGTAAAAACCTTTGCAAGTTACATGAAAACAAGTAAAAAAAATAAGAATAGAGAACGTACATAAGTCGCAAAGATTTTTATTTATTTACTTTTGTGATTATTGCTTGGTGAGGTATGTTATTTAATTACTCGTTTCTTAGAACAAAATGTTATGCGTGTTATGAGTTACAAGTTATAAATAACATAAAGTTGTGATATATAAGAATAATAGAAAATAATCTTAACTACACCGACCATCTTATTAAAAAAGAATTCTCTTCATTCTTACATTTAAAAGAGTATTTTATACAAAGTTTAAATTGGCAGTGAAGTGTTAGCCTCGTGCGCTTTGTCATATCGCATTTCTATAACTAATAAGTACCTATTTATATAAAATATATATATAAAAGAAAACTACAAGACACATTCTGACTAACAGCAGGTAATCGGAGTAACCATTCGAATACAATTACATAAATAAACGTTCCTACATTACACATATATCTAATGTTTCGTTCATATTTTATCCGTTCATGTACTTACGAAGACAATTGAATATTACCATAATTATAAAAAGATAGAACTTAACTAAAGAGACGGATAGCTCAACGATAACCAAGACATGAACGGAACAGTACAAGAGAACATGCAGAGCTTACATCTAGTGATATTATACAGAGAATATATATATGGCTTAAAACTAGTTAACATTGCACTCGTCCTTAGGAATGTTATACTAATGGGTTAGATTACTATTAGATACTCTTGATCGCACATAACTATGTTAAAAGACTAAAAGGGCCTTACGAGACATTGTGTCGAATTGTTATAGCAGTTTCGATCGAATCTTCTAAAGCGTCGACCTCAACACTGTGATGTGATCGTACCTAACGAAATAAATTTACAATAGCCTAAATTGAGATTCAGCGTATACACCTCACGCTCACTGACACTGATCGACGTCATAAACATACTAAATTACAAACTATAGAAATGCTTTTTGAGCTAGAACCTACACCTTGGCTAGTCCCGTCCGATCCGCTTGTGGATCTGTTGGTGCTTGATGAGGTGCGCCTTCTGACGGAACGCCTTCGCGCACACGTCGCATCTGAACGGCTTCTCTCCCGTATGGGTCCTCAAATGTACCTTAATATTTGATTTGTTCAGAAACCCTCTATTGCATATCCCACACCGGTGAACCGGCTTTTCTTTTCCGAGTAGACCACTCAATTCTGCTGCTGTTGCAGAAGGGAACGACAGCGAACCTCCGTGCAAGTGGCCGCCATTGTTCGTCTGTTTCGCCTTAACTCTACTACGTTTTGGCTTATTTACAGGTGTAGAAGTAGTTGTATGTGCATGGGGATAGAGCAGTCTTTCTGGACTGCACAAGCCATCGGGTTTCAAGCCCAGGGTATAATGCGATGCGTATCGACCATTGAGCAATCCACCGACCCCATCAGTAGTGGATACAGCATTACCGGGAGGAGAAGATGTCGATATTACGTCCATCCCGTAACTAGTCGAGCTCGGGGCCTCTTGTTTTACGGGAGGTCCGTTCTGCAGCCGGTTTTGTAAGAGGGGCATGTACCCATGCGTCAGCAGTGACTGTAGCGTGGGCCCCGCTTGTCCGAGATTTTTTAAATGAAATTCTTGACTTTTTGTAAACTCTTGTCCTTTACAAGGAAAATCGAGACTGGAAGTATGATTAGAAGGTACTGAAGGAGGGGAACTTGGTACATCAAATTCAAGGTCTTGAGGGACGATTTTTTCACCAGGTTGACTGCAAGCACCTGTGATCCATGCGTCGATGTCCATCCAACTGTCTCTGGAGTCATTCCTTTCTGGGTCTTCAGGTTGCGATGGGACAGTTGTATCAGCCATAGCAGAACCGATTATCGCTGCTATATCCTCTATTGAGCAGTCATACATATGTTGCTTATGCCCGTCTTCATATGTTTTAGCCGGAGGTGAGCAAGATGCCACACAGGAGTCTGCAGCATCGGGGCCCGACGTTTCCGCAAATGGTTTTGTATCAGGTGCGTCTAAGAAAGGTTTGACATCTTCGAGATCTGGAGGTTCAGCATCGGCTGGGCACGTCGAGGAAGACACGACGTCATGATCGGCCCCATAGCCGCTCTGCGTGGGATAGTTGTTATTTTCCTCAGGAAGACGTTGAGCAATTGCATGGTAGTGGTGGCCAGAGATGCCATTAATGGATAGGTGTCCGGTGTAACCGGTGAAGGGAGGTAGGGGCTTCAGTTCGGCGAGAGGTGTCGGAGCGAGGAGCGAGTCGAGCAGCTCGTGGCAGGTAGGGGGAGGAGACGAGTGATCGAGCTTGGGGTCGAGCCAGCAGCCGCCGAGCAGTAACTCGTCGTTGGGCGCGGCGCCGCCCGCGACCCCGGCGCACTTCATGCCGCGCCTCACCGTGACTCCGGAGCCCAGGGTGAGCCCGCCACCGCCATACTTGGATGCCGCCACCCTGGTGGGCAATCTGTAACAAACAAATACAAATATGAATAAAATGTGAGATACATTTCACTTCAAGTATAAATTACAGTTAAACTAGGTTAAAGAAAGTAACATTTGCAATTAAGAATAAACCTAGGATTTATAGAGCTTATAAAGTAGAATTAATTAATTAGAATATAATTAAATTATTTATAGTAGTATACACACTAGATTGTCCAACATCCGAGGTGATGGAGAACATTTAGACGAGTGCCTATTTTAAATGTCGATATTTTAATAACATAATGTGTACAATATACGGATGATAATTAAGACAATTTTGTTAAGTATTTCTGCACAGTCCAAATATTAATGAAGTTTGTACCATTATACTAAAACCATTAATTATCCCAATTTTATTTTTGTATTTTTAAAACATAAACTATATTTACATTGATGTCTCGATGGCGCAGTGGTAGCGTATGCGAAAGCGTTTGAAGTCTCGTGTTCGATTCCCGGGTCGTTTGTGTTTGTGTGATCTGCAAATATTTGTATTGGACTCTGGGTGTTTTCTATGTATAATATGTATGTATTTACAAAAAAAAAGTATGTTTATGTATTTATATCAGTTGTTTAATAACCATAATACGAGCTCTGCTTAGTTTGGGACTAGATGACGTTGTGTGTGAGATGACCCAAATATTTATTTATTTTTCAATAATTGACCTAAAATATCTACATTAAACCTTTTCATATACAAACTGACTTAGCCCGCACCACACATGTCGTTTAACGCGTTTAGTAGTTTATGTCCTCTCATCAAAGAATCTCAAAGTTAAACCTCTTTAGATTTGTGTAATAGACAATGTATGTCAATTTGTTTGTTCAGCCCTAGTACCTGAACTACTGAACCGACTTCAAAGAATAAGGTGTCAATATGTTCGTAATAATGTCTCGAATGAGTGTTTTTCTATTGAAATTTGAAGGTCGTATCGCTCCGCTAATATTACAGGCGATACTAAAGTATATACTTAACATTCATACACGTAAATAAGGCAGAACTGAGGCGCAAGATGCAAAGTGGCAGGCAATCGGTGTATGGGCGCCACGCTTCACTAACTAACAGTGCTGCGCTTACAGCCGCGTCACCTTGTTCGAGCGCTGGTATTCTCGAGTTTTTTTACTTTACTTTTGATGGAAAATTTCCTTTGAATATTGAGGTATGTATAAGTATGTTGGTAGTAAATAGACTGTGGACATTGTCAATATGTGGGTCTCGATTATATAGTTATTATTTGTAGTGGAGCTGAGTTAGTCATGTATAAGGTTAAAATAAATGTTTTCCGTCATTATGCATAATTTATTAGAATGTAAAGAGGTATTTTATTTGGTCTTCTGGTTACTAATCTTGACTGCCTGACATCTTGGGTTCCGTTCCTACCTGACAAAATAATTATGTGACGGGTACTTGTTAAATGTCTGTGATATATGTATTTTGAAATAAATTAGTCAACCAGTTACTAATAAAAAAAGACATTAATTTTTTTTTCCTATCTATAGATTATTTAATATTAATTGGTTAAAAAATTCAAGTTGTAAAAACAAATATATTTAACGAATATAAAGAGTGCTCATAATTCTAATAAACACATTCTGATTATACAGAAAACACATACATTCAAAGATAGCGCCTTCCACGGCCCACAATTATCGAAGGCAGCCGCGATACATGACCGTGTTGATGCGCTGCGCAAATGAAATCGTTACACACTAATGCGGGTTATCGTCAAGCAGATTAATGTTGAAGAGTAGCTTAATTAAATTTACATATAGGTACATTATTAGACTAATTTGATAATGTTTTTGAATATTACATTCATTTATTTCTGAAATACTCTGTAGAAAAACAATGATGTTTGTTTATTATAGTAGACGCAGGGGACATTAACAGATGGGCACTTGATTTTAAGTGATTAGTAAGGCCACCCTTTAAGAACATACCCTCAAAGCTAGGGGACGAATGGATCATTGAGTCACTGGTACTACTTCTACTGGTACTTAGTAAAACGCAACGAAAACATTGCATAGCCCAGTAATCTAGAAGTACTCTATATTCTCTGTCATAGATTATGTGTTGTCATACAATCTCCGGAAAAGTACCGACGAAAATCAATTAAAATAAACTATTTCTAAAAAAGTATTTTCATAACGTACAAACGAAAAAAATTGAACCCATGACAACACGCACCTCGTTGACCAATGGCCGCACGCAACGAGTTGCAATACGGGGTAAAAAAAAACTATTAAAATATAGATTTGTCTCGGCTGCCAAGAGCGTGGCCTTGGTATGGTTTTTCGCAAAATATCGCAGAGTGAATAGAAGTTATTGCGATCGACCGGCCGTATCGATCGCTGCGCTGTTGCAACCTGTCGATACGAAAAAAAAATGAATTACCAACGCTGTTGCATAGCGAACGTGACTTTTGTGAATAACTATTAATTTTACTGTTTAATAGTTTTATTGTAATTTATTTTATATTTTATTGGTACTTCCTAACTCTTTTATCTATGCTTTAGCCAGAGTCCTACTTTTTGACACCATGTCACACATATGAGGAATAGATTGCTTTCGGCAATGAGGCCGCCCTTTGTATGTTATTTAGCTGAACAAATATTTGGATATATGTACAAATAAACAGTTACGTATCTAACTGTGAAAAATCATTTTTTACAGTTTTCCTTTTTGGGATTTTGAAAATATATGCTGTTCTCATATTTATAATGTGACAATTTCAAAAAACAATTTTATAACAAATAAACTAATAAAAAAAAAAAATCGGAGTAGTAGATTTTTTAATTTGAAAATAACAGTTTTTTACTGATTGCGTATGAAAGCATATACGGTAATTCCATCAAAAAAACAATTTTTGTCTGTCTGTATGTTTGGTTCCGTCTAATCTCTGGAACGGCTGTATCCAGTTTTCACTGGCAGAAAACTGGTAACACAGGCTTTTTTTTTTAATCTACCGCGGCGTTACTTGCGATTTTCAACAATAACCGCAAGCAACACCGAGGGACTTAGATAGTTATTAATAAGCTCTTTTCAGACTAAAACTAGTAAATTATCGTCAAAGTAACGATGTGAGAAAATATCAATTCCTAGTAGGTTAATCACAATCGGTAGTAGATTTGCTAAAATGTAATATTCATATCTAATAATTATTATATTTAAAGTATTAATGTAACGAATAATGTAACGTGTTGAATTAGAGTAGGATGTTGGTAGGAACTGGGGTTCCGTTTGAACTGAAACTGTTATTGCCTATCAATATAACAGTAATTAACCTACAAACAATACTAAATTACTGAGCGCCATTATCTACTATAGAGGTACATACGTTTAGTTATATATAGAACATTTAGCATAGTAATTAGATATACATATTTATTTTTACAAATACTGATATATATTTTAAAGAAGACGCTTCTAAATAATTATATGTTAAAACTAAGTATTTTGTTAGACATGGCGTACAGCCCATATTACCACTATTGACTGCCCAGTGCCCTATTTCAGAGGCTTACTTTTGTTATGCACCAGTTAATGTACACTTTGTTTTTGTAATTTTTGGCATTCGATTCGATTTATGTAATATGCATTAACTTTACATGTGAATTGCATTGTGATGCTAATTTACACACTAAAAATCAATGCCACGTCATTTGGCATTGACAGTTGACAGTAATGTCAATTGACAGTGACAAGTGTTACAAGCCTCAAAAAAAAATACTTCTACTTTGTATAGTGTTTAAAAATATCGCATTAAACCTTAGCTGTGTTTATCAAATAAAGTTTTTATTATTTTTTATTATTATTATTATAAGTATGCCCCGTTCTACTATGTATACACGACGGGATACGAAACAAAATCAAACTGCCTCATTGTTCTAGTGGTTAGCGTATGCGACTGCTGATCAAGAGGTCTCGGGTTCGATTCCCGAGTCGGACCAAATGTTTGTGTGATCCGCAAATATTTGTTTCGGAGTTTGGGTGTTTTCTATGTATAATATGTATTTATATCAGTTATCTAGTTACCCATAATACAAGCTCTGCTCAGTTTAGGGGACTAGATGGCGTTGTGTGTAAGATGTCCAAAAGGTTTGTTTATGTTTATTTATTATTTATCTCGGCGTTATGTGTAGGGATTACCAAAAAAATTGTGTCTTTTTCTAGCACTTTGTCGATGTAATAAAACACATTATACATTTGAAGTTTCATCTTTCTAGCACTAACCGATTGGGCAGTAAGTCGATGACGGACGGATGGACGGAACGAAATTAGAGGCGTTCCGAGTCATGAACTACGGAATCCTAAAAGAGTAGTAAGTTAGAAGTCGTATTTAGTTATTTCCATACTTATTAATGTACCGGGCAGTTTTTTAGGCTATTTAAATGACCTTACTCTACTTAATATTATTTTTACGGGAATTAACGCGATCACTTATTAAAGGTATTATATACCTCTGATTTGCCTGACGTTTCGACCAGGTTGCACTGGCCGTGGTCACAGGCTGATGAATCAAAATAAAAACTTACTCTACTTGATGGAAAGCTTGAGTAAGTGTAGCCTGTTATAATATATCAAGGGAGAGTTCCAATCATTCATCATATGTGACTACTGTAAGCGTCTTTTTATCTATATCTTTTTTTTTATTGGAACAAAAAACAGATACATGTTAAATTATCGTTCCTCCTTCCTTACGGTGCCTTTTTTTTTTATATTTAAGCCCGCCAAAGTGACTCTACTCTGCCTGATGGAAAGCATGAGTAGAATCCAGGAGTAGGGGTCACCATGCTTATTGTGAGGGTAGGCAATGTAGCATGGTGACCCCTACCATGGCAATCTGGTTAGATTATTCTGCATCATTCTCCCGGCCTTCGAAAGGTGGAAGAATGATGCAGAATGATTGGGCCTCCGGTCTCACACTCACCAACGAAATACGACAGCAAGAATGCTGTCATTATTAGGATGGTCTTCTGTGTGAGGGTAGTACTGGCCGGGTCGAGCCGGCCCATTCGTGCTGAAATCAGCGTGGCTCTACTATCTCAAGATTATTGGATTTGATTTTTGATTGAAGACAAAGCCTCTCCATTAATGGATAGATTATAGCTAAATACAAATATGTACATCAAATTTATAAACGTGTAGCCCACACCATTGTTCACAGCTTAGGAACAAGAATAATAGGTCATGTTACTCGTAAAATGCTAAGTTTAAAAGGTATTACTAAAACAATAAAAGAAAAAAATCAAACGTTTTTAGAACAGTCAGCCGGTCAATTTATAATTAATCAGCGTTAACAAATCCTAGTGAAAAAAACGCAGAAGTTCAATGGCTTGCTTTTTAAATTGATAGCTAGTAAGAGCGAATATGTCGAGAGTATAAAAATGTTTACTGTAACCATCCACAATGCGATGAAAGGGTGCACGGATACCCTATAAAATTCTTACGGATCACGGACACGGATCTATTAAATTCTAGTCGCAATTTTTTAACCAAACTTCTGAAACGTCTTGAGCGATTGTTATTAATATTTGTAATTAAAAATTGTCAAAACACTCAATTTTCATCTTTCTACAAATAAATATAATTTTGGAAGTACTATAATAATTTAATAATGTTTGTCGGACGGTTTGCTGGTTTGCTGTTTGTCGGCTAGTTCTTTATAAACTTAGCTTTTATCAGGTAGCTGCATATTTTAATACCTATGGAACATGAAATTCATATTTAACTGGTAAAATTTATGTATGCCTAGTTTTTGATTCCAGTAAAAATTAATTATGTGTTATCCAAAATCTGTTTATCTGTCGGTTAGTGAGTAAATTCATCCAAAATTTCTCATAATATATAATTTCTCGTATTTCGCATACTGACTTTGCCAGCAGTTCCGTTCACGTGTATATTGGGTAAATAGTAGTACTATATGATTCTAGTGTATAAGCTATATTACTGTAAAGTTTCATCTAAATCCTAAAGTACTTTCTGCATGAATAAACTAAAAATATCCAGCCTCGCAAGCTTCCGCATTTATAATATTAGTATGATTCAAAGATCACAAATGTTTAAATAAGTATTTAACTTAACTAGCGTGACAACTAAAGTAACTTTTCATTTTCGGTCCCAAACTTTCTATTTTTTTTGAAAAACTTTTCACTTAGCTAATGTCTTTCTTGTGACATGCACACGACGCGTCCACACTATTGTCTTTGCTACACTCTAATTCACCTTTCATGTATTTTTTTACCGGTAAAGTCAGCTATTTTGCTAGTAAGTCTGTTGCCAAATCCGGCACACAAGGCGATTGGCTACCGTCATTATCGTTACTCGTTTTGCAGACGGATTGTCATCTCCACGGCCCAGTTCTGAAGAAATTGTCACAGTTTCATAGATTATACGCTCCGATGGGCCGTTTGAGTGAAAGTTGCTTAAACATAATGATCTTTGAAAATATCGGATTTGGAAGTCAACTGAGGAGATCCGAGTGACATTTGTGATATTTGGGTGGGTAATTTGTAGGTTTGTGTATTTGAAAGTGTTGAATTTTTTTTCGATTTAAAATGTCTTGAAATTGATGTGCCTAAATGTACGTCACACGCTTTAATAGAAGGCGAATTTTATAGACTGCAAAAATGTTTTTTTAGTAATTATTGTGTTGTATTTGAGACATTATCTGTTTTTAATATATTTAATGTAAGAAGTTAACGCCCCTTGTTTAGAAAATATATCTAGTTTAATTTAAGTACAGTAGTATTAAGATATTCGGGCAAATATCGTGTAATATTTTTTTATTATTCCTTAATATATTTCTATAATTTCTTTTAGTTTTAGACACAAATATTGTAATTAAATGCTGTGGAACTTATATTTTCACCGCGCAGATGTTCCGTATCATTGGTCAACATATACTAGGCCCTTGTATTCATTAGTAGTTGTTTCACATATTTTTGGAAAGTAATAATATATTTTGTTTTGCTTTATATGAGCTTAACGTATTCCAAATTTCAAAGAAATTTAGTAAAAGCACCATAATAAATCAACTCTTGGCATTCGGAAAAACACTCATTTGACATTAATATTGAAATATCATATTATGAGAAAATAACTCTTGGATTCTACTCAAGCTTTTCATCAGGTGAAGTAGAGTCACTTTTGCGGGCTTTCAAAGTATTATTTTTTCTGAAAAAACTTTTCAAGAAGATGCGTAGTAAATAATCTTTAAGGAATATGTTAAAGAAGGTATTGAATACCAATCTTAACTGCTGCGACCCTAATCACTTCCAGCTTTATTCAATACAGTACCGTCAGTAAATTAAAGAGCCTCGTGAGGATTGAGGGCACTACTTAATAGATATTGAAAATTTCTATTCAAAAGAAACTGTTGCTACTGAATTCTTATATCCGTAATCCAGATATAATCCCGACTTAAGCATTTAGACATGGCGACTTAACATAAAGCACACGACACACTGACCGACAAAACAACCCCCACCACAAAAGAAACATTCTTAAAAAAATCGTATCACGAAATTAATTTTTAGGCCATCCTACACGCGGCGCCCGCATCGAAAATTTGTCGCGCGCCGAGCGAGACGAAATATACGATAACATCGAGAGTGAAAGAAACGGGTGCACGCGAAACCGGGCCGGCTAACGGTACACACGCGGAAGTGTGTCAGTGGCATAAACAGCTCTTCATTCTACACAGGTCGTATGCTACAACGGTCGGATATACAAAAGGCAACCTTGACCGTGGGTAATAAAGTCGGAATTTTGTCGGTTCGCAAACTGGTTTTCGATTTTCACGGTGCTGATTCACGACAATAGAGCTGTGTCCGTTTGATGACTGCTCGCGAGACTCCAGTTTTGAACCTACCTCAAGGCTAGACTTATCTTTATAGATGTTTTATCGGCTGGCGACGTATTGTCTTGACGTAGAAAGTTGATATCGAGACGTTTACTGTCAGCAGTCAGCACATTTAAATATAATACGGAACGAATTTTGATGATTTTTGATGATTTTCAACATTTTAACTTTCTCTAAGATAATTTGATTAGTCGTGTAGTAGCAAGTTATACCTAGTGTTTTGAAAAATGAATTAGGTTTTATGCTCAGTACTTAAATATTGCTAACATATATATTTCAGAGGTTAAGTGTTTCCTATGTTTATTATGTATGTATTTACAAAAAAAGTATGTTTATGTATTTATATCAGTTGTTTAGTACCCATAGCACAAGCTCAGCTTAGTTTGGGACTAGATGATGTTGTGTGTAATTCGTACGAAATATTTATTTATTTATATATGTATTCTAAATATATATCTAAAGATATTCTAGCACAGTTCAAAACTTTCATACTTTAAAATTCTGAAAACATCGAAAAAAATAGCGACCAATTGTTGGCCACTATTTTAAGTTCTACTGATGCCAGTGTTCTATTAGCGAGTTGTTTTAGTTTTTTTTTTAATTTACTTAAAGAGGATCTAAAGTGTTAAATTATATATGTAATGTGCAAATATTTCAAGTGTTTTATATAAATAATATGTACATATTATGTATTTACAAAGAAGTCAATATGAATTCTATCAGTCAATTTAGCTTTCATAGTACAAGCTCTGTGTAGTATGAAACTAATTGGTGGGGCTTGTCATATGTCCGAAATATTTATTACTAGCTTTTGCCCGCGGCTTCGCCCGCGTGTATCTCAATTATTGCAGTAAAAAGTAGCCTATGTGTTATTCTGATATATACGCTATATTAGTATAAAGTTTCATCCAAATCCGTTCAGTATTTTTTGAACGAAAGAGCAACAAACATACTCACAAACTTATCGCGTTTATAATATTAGTAGGATTCACTAAAACAAATCCGAATTCAAACACCATAGACTACAATATATATAGTAATAGCTTTCATCCGCGGCTCCGCATGCGTGTGTGTCGAATATCTCGAGAAAAAGTAGCCTATGTCCTTTCTTTCATGTAAATCGGTTCAGTCATTTTGATATGAAAGTCGGACAGACGGACAGTGTTACTTTCCCATTAATAATATAAATAAGGAAGTAAGGATAATTATTATAGACTGAAATAGCAGTTTAACATAGCATTGAGTTTTACGGATGAGTAAAGTAATTACTTTGACTGCATGGATAGATAGTGTACTGGGTTCAAACCCCATGTGGGACAACAGTTTGTGTGATCCACAAATTGTTGTTATAGGTCTGGGTATTATTTATTTCCAATAAATTCTTATAAAGTGCTTTGCGACATAGCAATACTATTACATATAAGCAAAAATAACTAAATTGACAGACTCGAATATTTTTTTTAGAGTATAATATAAACCATAATAAATATTTGGTAACTAGTATTTTTTTTAAATACAAATTCTCGTATTAGTTATAAAACTAAACGTCAATAACAGTTTTACTGTATTTTCGTTACCTTTCTCCATACAATAACAGCAATCGTCAATAGAAGTAAAAGTTTTTTTTTATTACGTTGTCTATGCAAATGTCGCGACAATGACACTCACGTAAAAGTTTGCCTAACTGTACATTTTTTAAATAAATAGAGGCGGCACCTTTCATCCCTGATCCTAATTGCCTATTAGTTGTATTTGTTAAGGCGCAGGATACCGTTAGGGTTCAGGTTCATACAACTGGTTTTTTGGACTTGCCTGCGTGTAGCCACGCGGTCGTATTTTGGGTGGCCAATGCGTAAAGTTTACCGGCCTTTCATAGTAATTTAATATCTACTAAAATGAACTAAGATATTACTTTGTTAGTTCATCTATTATATTCAAATATCGTGTCTAGTTGTTGATCACGATGAATGCCGAAGCTTTTCAACAAATTTTCGTGGTTTTTAGGGTTTCGTAGTTCATGACTCGGAACCCTTATGGATTCGCCATTTCCATCCGTCCGTCCTCAACAGTTGGTGCTAGAAAGATGAAACTTTGCATGAATATTTGTTGTAATTACGTGGACAAAGCTAAACGGCTGGCTCATAAAATCTGAAAAAAATCATGATAGTAGCCCATATATTGAACTTTTAAGGAAAACTATAGTGGTTTTGATAATTTTCTTACTTCAGGAGTTATAGGGGCCTAACTTGAAAAATGCACTCACTTGGAAAACTTCGTACAAAAATAAAGAAATAATAAGTTAACATAACAATTGTCTATTGGACATGATTTGAAATCTACCTACCATTATGGGTGACTGTGGAACTCTATTCTATGCGTGACCTGATATGCATTTTCTTAATGTGTTTTTTACTATATAGTTAAAATCATGCTAAGATCTTTAAAGGCAAGTTTAGTGGGTCAGCTAGGATACAATATATCCGGATGAAATATAACGAACCAAATTTGTATGACATTGCTAACATTAGAACGACAACTCCGTGCTGATTATTTAACTTATAATTCCCATACAGGCAGACCTATAGAGATATTTATAATCAAGAGTCTTGCTAGCTTTAATTCCGCTTTAAATTTAATTTAATTCTAAGTATCGCCCTTGTTAAATGTTAAATTCTTTTTCGCAGAAATAATTAGAAAACATATTTTAACAAAATTAATTTTAGATATACCTAAGCATTCCTTGAAAAAAATTCTTACTAATAGCAAAGGCTGCGTCAAGAGTCTGCTGCGGCTCGCTACGGATCATCTATAACAATAAAACAAAATAAATAAATAAAAACTCGTTTAAAAGCGGCATTGTTTTATACTATATAAAGAGGTAGGTTCTTAGCATTATTATTCTCGTTTATTGTGTACATATTTCTTTGTAATTATTGCTGTTGAAAACGATAAAAACACTTAAAAGCGACAATGTCGAATGACATTTCGTCAATCAACCACGAATTGTTGAGAAACGGCGCATTGGTTACAAAACATTTATTTCAGTTATAAAACTACGTTCAAAAGCTCGAACGAGTGAATTGTTATTGCAATATCCTATATTGTAAACAAATATCACTATATTATCTAAAGTGTTGCGCTCCACGGTGAGATAGAAAGTGTTGATGACGTATGTAGACCACATTTAGTCATGTAACACACCAAATCAATATACGGAAACTTTGATAGCGTTTAACCATTCACTGTTGGATATAGACCGCAGTTGTCTCTTTGTTTAGGAGGTTTTTGCCCATTATAGGCACTGGCCAAATAGTTTAAGGTTTGTTAGAACTATAGGGTTTGGTATTGGGTTTTGTTGTCATGTTATCCTGCATAACTTGCTGGCTTATTCTCTTTTTACGACTCTCATTTGAAGAATTGGGGTGGGGACACTCTGGTTTCTTATTCCATCACCATACGGTGTTTGTTGTTTTTGTTAACGCTAAGTGGGTCCAGTTTTCATAATTTTATCAGTGAAAAGGTATGACTCAATAGATATAGGCCGTCACGATCAATACGTTGTTTTCCTTCTCTTGTTAGTTTTTAAATTTATAAATATTCGTAGAAGTTTCTTCAGTATATGATATGGTGAGTCTAAATAATAACAGCTCAACTTGTTTATGTTAAGTTATAAATAAAAAACTTTATTTATCTTTTCCTAAAGGCGTTGAAAAAAAATCAATAGCTTTATTACGCATTGTCAGTGTGATGCAAATGAGCAATGAATAAAATTATCAGCTCGAACATTAACTAACTGGTTTAACATAACAATTGGTTTTTAAGAAATATGTCTTTATTTGTATCCGACCGTTTGCCTTGTTATGATAATGAGACGCAGTAATTAACAAATAAAACTTAAAAGAAACAATACATTTGTGTAGTTTAAACTTTAGTTTTATCTGGCTTTTATTGCTATGCGTTTCATACAATCTATATTAATAAAGGTTATGGCGTCGACTGAGATCAATCCTACTCTAAAATACAGTGCAGATGTCTACTCACTACTAAAACTTTTTTAGCCTTTCCAAGGAATGGTAGCAATGTCTTATCTTTCTATATACTGCCTCGTTGGTCTAGTGGTTAGGGTATGCGACTGCTGATCAAGAGGTCTCGGGTTCGATTCCCGGGTCGGACTAAATGTTTGTGTGATCCACAAATATTTGTTTCGGAGTCTGGGTGTTTTTCTATATATAATATGTATGTATTTACAAAAAAATGTATGTTTATGTATTTATATCAGTTGTTTAGTACCCATAATACAAGCTCTGCTTAGTTTGGGACTAGATGGCGTTGTGTGTAAGATGTCCGAAATATTATATTTATATTATATTATATTTCTGTAGTAAGTATATGACGTATAACCTACGTCTAATAAACAGCTCTTGACGGAAAACTTGAATGTCAACTCGAAGCATAAACCTCATTAGTAGTCAAACTTATGATAAATACACAAATACGCATATACTTAACAGTTTCCGTGTACGAGTATTTAAAAAATTACATTATATTGTTATATATGAATACACTGTATTCCACAAAATGCGGTAAAATATCACAAAGAAATTTATAAAATAAGTTTTAAAATAAGCCTTCACAGAGGAACATCTACATAAATTGTGGTATAAATTAATACACACCGATGAATAACAATATAATCCAGTGATTCCCACAAAAAAGAGCCCGATGTGCCTGTAGGGGTCATCGTCCTTTGCCGGGATAGCCCTTTACAGTTAGCCCGGTAGGGCTCGTAGGGTCGTCAAACCCGTGGCCTTGTGAGTCCTCCCGCGCATGTCAATATGACAGGTGGGTTACACGGTTAGAGATTAACGATGTACTATTTGAGGTTTGAAAGGTGCTGATTATGTTAATTATATATTTTTGTCAATGTGAAGTTTCTTTGTATGTGTATACGTAGAAATAGCTGGTATTTTTTTAAAGGTGTTTAATATGAGGGGCTTGATGAGGTTTGAGGAGGGACGAAAACAAGTCATATGTAACCTACATTATTTACTTTTTGGTAGTCTAAATATTTAAATGATTTTTTCTCCCAACTGTTAGTTTAATAAAAACCATTAGCTATGTTATTCTAACACCATCTAGTCACAAACTAAGCAGAGCTTGTTTTATGCGTAGTAGACAACTGATATAAATACATAATCATACTTTTTTTGTAAATACATACATAAGTATTATACATAGAAAACACACAAACTCCGAAACAAATATTTGCAAATTACACAAACATTTGGTTCGACCTGGGAATCGAACACGAGACCTCAAGCACAGCATTCGCATACATTACCACTGCGCCACGGAGGTAGTCGATAAGATAAAGATTTTAAGTTTTACTGAGGAAAGCAAAATTAAATAATTATGTTTCAAAATCAATCGATCGATAGTGTATGTTTTCATTGACTTTAATCACTAATATCAAAACACCAAAAACCTGTGTCCCTAAAAGTGTTTCAGACGTAATAGATAAAAATCATAAAACAAAACCGTAACCTAAGTCACTGTTTTTTATATCACCAAGTAATTTCAATGCACGGACAATTACAATTTATTTCTTCCATTTGTAATTTGATGGACCATTTATATGAACAAAAAGTTTGATAACTGACGGCACACACGCGTATACGATACGTGTGTGTGCGAGCGTATTGGTGATTGTGACGTATGTGCGTGCCGCTAGACCTGTTGTGACGTAGCGACATTCCCGCGCAACCTACAGGGTGATTGCCACTTTGAGTTAATCATTATTATATGTTAGTTATTGTATATAAGGTATATGTGATTGTGATTACTGCCTCGTTGGTGTAGCCGAGAGCGTATGCGACTGCAGATCAAAAAAGTGTTTTTGAGTTTTTCTGATTGTGTTTGGAGGTTGGGAATTACGATTTTAACCCTCGTTCCTCGGAAAGCACTTAAAGCAATCACCGTTGCTGTTCGAAAAATGTTAGTTAATGAAAAGAAAATCTACTACTACTCTCTCTCGTTCTCGGTCTCGGCTTCAATTCCCGGATCGGATCAAATATTTGTGTGATCCACAAATATTTGTTTCGGAGTCTGGGTGTTTTCTTTGTATCATATGATGTATTTACAAAAAAGGTATGTTTATGTATTTAAATCAGTTGTTTAGTACCCATAATATAAGCTCTACTTAGTTTGGGATTAGATAATGTTGTGTGTCAGATATCCGAAATATTTATATTAATAATAACATTACAAGACAATATTTCTAAATTTTTAGCTGATATGTATTCCTAAATTTGTATTGTGGAAAGTTTAAAAAACTGTTTTTTTTATTAATGCACACTCCAAAATAAGGTTCTAATCGCATTTTTTGTCGGCTTCGTTATTGGCGGTTCACCGCATTGTTACCGCTAATGGTTAACAACGATATAATTTAAATTGTTCCCTTGTTTGCACATCTAGAACAACTTATAGAAATTACTCAATCAAATACGATATTATTGCGATATTAGATCGATAGTACGAAGTGTAACTGATTGGATATTATAATTAATACATAAAGTAAATAACGTAAAATAGAAAGAAAAATTTGAATAGAGCATTTTCTTTTACTTTATAAGTTGTAACGTGGTCGGGTTGTTTCATGTCGTTCTGTCTTAGCTTTTCTCTCAGATGCTTAGCTTCAAAATTAACAATTCTATTCTTAAAAATAAAAGTCTGTTTGTACACACAGAAGACCATCCTAATGATGACAGCACTCTTGCTGTCGTATTTCGTTGGTGAGTATGAATCCGGAGCCCCACTCATTTTGCATCATTCTCCCGGCCTCTGGAAGCCCTGAGAATGATGCAGATGCCCTCACAATGAGGATGGTGACCCCTACTCTTAGATTCTACTTGTGCTTTCCATCAAACAGAGTAGGATTACTTTGGTAGGCTTAGTTATAAAAGAAAAACACGTGTAAATGATCTTTTATGGCCCTAAACCTCTTCACACAATATTTTATAAGTACATTTATTATAATTCTAAAAGTGTAAATTACATGACTTATAGGATACGGTGATACTTATCACTGCATATTATAAAATTCATTCCTCCGCCGGGTCAATCTGTCTGTCTGTCTGTGGGGATAAACTTAAAAACTACTGCACCGGCCTAAATGAAACTTCGTACCCGGGTAGTCTATAGGCAGAGAAAGGACATACGCTACTTTTTACATAGACGCGGGTGGAGCCGCAAGCGAAAGTTAGTAAAAATGTAACATACTACTTGTAAAAATATTATGCCTTTTTGTGGATCAGCCTGTATGTACAGTCCAGGGCGATATTTACAGTGTTCTCGTTGCGTTGTCCGAGTCAAGGTGCCGGTACAGTTAGCTATTGTTTACACACGCGCCGAGCGCGGCGACTGTACCTGGGCCCACTCACTACGACCATTCCTATGTTAATGCTGATGTTGGTCCCAATTACAATATGTATGTGTTTGCTAACTCTGCGTATTCCTTGTTATATGCGAAAGCATATCTTTATATATATAATTCTTGTGTGAGTGTGTATGTCACTGAACTTCTCTCAAACGACTGGACTGATTTTGATGAAATTTTTTGTGTGTGTTCGAGGGGATCTGGGAATGGTTTAGATTCGCAATTGGACCCGGTAGGTGGCGCTGCGATCAAGTTCTGGAATTTTAAAATTGGGCGTTACGAAGTTTGCTGGGTCAACTAGTTACTACAATATTATTAGGGGTCGTCTACTAGTTCAACTGAAGCGCTCATACTAGTAGTCGAGTGTGAGGGTAAGCAATGACCTCCTTAAGCAATCGGTCCCGGTTCTTATCATAAGATAGCGGTCGTGAAGTTTAGGTTGGAGGCCTTTGGGTGGCTTAAAAACATCCAACGGAAAGATTACGTAGCCATAACGTGTCTTGTAAGCCCCCAACCCGCACTCGGCCAGCGTGGGGTCGTATGGCCTTAACGCTCTCCTGAGACAGACCCGAGCCCGAAGGTGGGTCATTATGGGTTGTTGATACACTATGGCGTAACGTATGGAATCGGACCTTCGCAACCCTGAGGGCGAACTGAATTTGAAGCTTGAACTGATTGTTATTATTTTAAATAAATGATATTCTATGACTATCAGTGACAGAACCGGATCGACATCTTAACTTGCTCTTCAAGGTACGGTGAAAGACCCCTAAGACAGTTACACTTTTGGCAAAATCTGAGAATCGAACCCAGGATCTCTTATTACGTACGCACGACATAGGATATATCTACATATATATATTCAAGCAAAAGTTTTAACAAGTGGTTTTTAAAAGGTGTTGTTGTTTGTCTTTAATATAATCTACTTTATTCAATATGTTTGAAGGACAATAAAATACTGCACAGTCTTATGACAAGGAACTACTTTTCAATCTCATGAATTTTTTTCTTCTATTGACCACACTACATGAGAACTCCTATAAAAGTTAAGTCTTAGACATAACTTTTACTCATCAAATACACAAAAAAAAACAACTAAAGTCTATTTTCATTGCAATAAGGTTCAAAGTCGTGTTGTGCGACATCATTGTTTATGTTGAACAGTTTTACATTTCGCACGTAGGTGCTAATACAGTTTTCTACTCAGTATGGGACCAATGTCAAAAATTAAAAAGTAAATAAAAAGTTTTTTTTTCTGTTATTAGCGAATGTTAGATGATATAAGCTGTTTTTTTTACTGAAATCTGTGATGTAAGGAGTTTGGTTACATATATATGTTTGGAGCAAAAAATTTAAACTGAACATATAAAATTTTTAGGTTTATGTTATTATTTTTTGATGGTTTTATCATCACGAACTAAATAAGTAATCAGAAAGTTGCATCTTAGAAGAAAGCATGCAACTCCGGACTCACAAGCGCGTTGATGTTTTTTACTCATTATACCTAGTAGAATTTACCCCCAAACCTGAGATACCGTAACATTGAAATGCTTAAGGTTTTTCAAGGTCTTTGTCTTTGCCCGAAGGAAATTTTAATACAACTTTGATTTTAGATGACTTTTTCTAAAGACTATAAGTATAATATAATAATTTCTAATTTAAATTAAGTATGAAATATTATTCACATAATATAAACCACAAAAATACTCAAGTAATGTATTTAAAATAAATCAAATCGGTCATCTCTAAAACGTTCATAGAAAAGACATCAACGCGCGGTACAGTGACCTACTGAACGTCTCTATGTGTGCGTTAGACTCTACATCGACTCTACATACAAAGTACACGCTTGAATGTCTGCGTCTATGAGTGTCTCTGTAGAGACGCGAAGTTAATGATTTGAAAAATAAGTTATGAGTAAGCTATTTGGTAAGTGAAAGTGCGCGACTTTATTAGCCTATAGATGATTAAAATCGTTGATTGGTTATTGATATGGTATAAGACAGGAATAGATGCCGCTACAGTCATACTATTGGCTGCTGAAGTATATTTTTTAATAAAAAAAAACAGCCTAGAATTGATGGGTTTACCTACGGACACTAAATAACGTGTCTGTTTTAATCAATGTGCTACCTATTTAAAGTACAAAAAAAATTTAATTGAAGATTTGGTAGAGTTTTCACAATGAAACTAATTTTAAATGTAGAGTTTTTAAATAACTAAATAGTTTACTTACAGTTATAATACGAATTAAATCTGCAGTAATTGAAACACTCAATTTTATTCACATTTTGACCAGTAGCTGCATCACTCAACTACAATATCGAAGAAACAAACAGACACAAACACACCGACTCTACATAGAGACTAGTTTTACGTACAAGTCTCTACATCGGTGTGTTTGATTGTGTGCGCCGGCAACTTTCTTTAGCGCGGATCGAGGCGCGGCCCGTTCGCAACCGTGACATTGTAGAGTCCGTGAAACTTATACCCTGTACTTAAACTTAGCTTGAATAACTATATAATTTACTGAAGCCGATAAGAAATGTTTTTATAACAAATGAGGCAAATAAGCGGATAGTAAGTATCTATTACAGCTTTCGAGACTCTACATTTCTAAGCCAATCGGTTAGAACCTGGAATTCACTGTCAATGTGTTTCTCTCCCTCTATGATCCAAGGTTCTTTAAGAAGGTTGAAAAAGCCTTTTTTTACATTTCAATGTTGACCACACTCCAACCAAAATGACTCTACTCTGCCTGATGGTAAGCATGAGTAGAATCCAGGAGTAGGGGTCACCATCCTCATTGTAAGGGTAAGCAATGCAGCATGGTGACCCATACCATGGTGGCCTGGTCAGTTAATTCTGCATCATTCTTCCGGCCTCCGGAGGCCGAGAGAATGATTGGGCCTCCGGTCTAATACTTACCAACGAAACACGTGCATTCGTACTGAAATCAGCGTACTACCTACCTACCTAAGAATTTTTTAAAAAAAATACTAATCTAACCAATACTATATTAAATGTAATATTTTGGAAGGTTTTTATCCTGTAAAAGTTACCATCTGCTAAAATTACGAGCTTGTTCTTTAAGGAAAATCAGTACCGGTAATCACTTAACCTCAACTGAACTGTAATACCACATAACGGTAGGTATTGGTAACATTTAAATCTTCCTCCCACACAACCATAGAGTCATTGATATATTCATATGCCAATATCAAATTAATCATATCAATAATATCTAGAACGATGTTCTATGGTTCGTTTAGAGATTCCCTAGATAGCCATCTCTCGGCCCATACATACACACAACCAATTATATTAAAACCCACACTTGTATTAAAGCCTCTTTTACACGTCATCAATCATTGAATATTTATAGTTGTACTGTTTGTTTATCATTACGCCTATATGTTACGAGGTTTGACAGAGAACTTGAGAAAAATATAGATTTTTAACTGACAAGTCTTTCGAGACATAGAACCTTAACAAAGAATTTGATGTATTAAGGTACGGTGAAAGACCGAGACGTAAGCATAAATTAGTAGGTCAATATCATAGGCTACATAAAACGCATAATTCATTTATGGGTCTTTCCGTGCGATTTTTTAATAGGTTACCAGCTAGTGTTATGAGTCTATCAGTGGAAAAGTTTAAAAATGTAGTCAAAACTTATCTTATACGTAGAGGTTATTATACAGTTGACGAATTTTTAAATGATAAAGAAAAATGGATTTGACTACTTACTCCTTATCATTTTATTCTACTCATGTGAATGTTGTTATCACATTGTTTAAGAATATGATTTTACTTTTGTAAGTAAAGATTCTACGTGACTAATAAAGGCCATTCTTCTCTTTCTTTTGATCTTATAATTAATATATATATTATAATTAATAATAATCTTTCGTTACCAGTAATTTGGCCAATATTTGAGCACATATAGTTTTTACCTTTGTTGTAAGTAGATGCTCCTACTATGTTGTACCCACTGAGGCTGTTGTTTTTTTTTTTTTTTTTAAATTAGCATAAGTTCTAATTTTTAATCACTATAATTTGCATCAGTCCTCTAACATGGTGTATAGTATATTAGTGGCAGCACCTTACCCCCATATCAGGTTTATAAACATTGAAACTATGTAAACATTGGCGATTTGAAAGGAGTGGCCGCGAGTTTTTATTGCCATGTTCTTTTCTCCGGCTCTACCTATTGTTTGCGAACATGGCATAAATGTACATGTAGAATCTTGACCTGTCACAAGAGATGTATTGCATCCTAAGTGAATAAAGAATTTTGAATTTGAATTGAATTTGAATTTGACCCCTAAGCCATAATACGATTTTTCCTCATCCTTTATACAATAACTAGCTTTTGCCTGCGGCTTCGCTCACGTGTTTTTTTTTTGTAAAAAGACAACTCCCGCATTATGAATATGAATTCCTGTGTCATGGATTCGATCCCACGTCACTTGGCGCAGTACAGAGTGGCGTGGCCACCGCTTAGACCACTAGGCCTAACAACTAAAAACCACAGGCAAATCTAAAAAAGATATTGCCTTGTTGGTCCAGTGGTTAGCGTATGCGGCTGCTGATCTCTTGATCGGGTTCGATTCCCGGGTCGCACCAAATATTTGTGTAATCCACATTTCAACTGAGGCAAACATCCTCCACGCACACATTAATGTACAACCTCATATTTATATGATATATCATACAAATATTATAATATAGTAAGTGATTTATAGTAGAAAGAACAGGGTTAAGCTTGTATCTCAACCGTGCATCTAACATTCCCGTAAAGTAAGATACGGGACAGATCTGCAAATGACAAGAAATGCAACAGTAATACAACTCTGCGGTATGTTTATATTTATTACTAACTGAGTCTAAATCGGTTCAGCCGTCCCAGAGATTAGTCGGAACAAAGAAGTAGCTTTTTTTTTAAATATGTTTCGATTTAAATACCGCGAATACTCTTATATATGCATTTGGTAACTGTTTATTTGATAATACATTTTAAACACTTGAATTTTATTTGTATCGATTTTTAATATCATTTTTTATTTACCATTTATAATTTGATAAATCCATCGAAGGCGAATGTTAAAGAGGAGTAACCGTTTTTAATAAAGTAAAATGGAGGTAAAATCGAATCACGAATGAGAAGGTACAAATGACAATCGAATGACACGTGCATAAAGAATAAACGAATGATAAGTATCTTCAAAACCTTTTGAAATATAATCACTACTGTGTAATTTTAAACTAAGCTTAGACTGTAGAACAAGAGTGCTGGATTTTTTTGAAGCCTAGACACAAAACAAATATTCATGGTTTTAATTCATGTTAGGTAATTCATAGAAATAAATCTACTGGCCTAGCACTCGGGATTACCAACAGAAGTACAATGAATAAAATGAATTTTAACAGAAATAAGCCAAATTTCAATTCTCCTTAAGAATATTTTTCAAGGTAGTAGAACTGTGCTGACTCAGTCCGAATGAGTTGGCTCTACCGGGGCTGCACTACCCTAGTATAGAAGACCAAACTAAAATGAGAGCATTTGTGCTGTTAATGGAAGCTGAAATTAGCGTCAGTGTTCCTTGTGGAGCGTAGGCGAGCATTAGGAGATAATTTTAGCAAATTCATCCCCTGAAAGTGAAGAAGGTAAACAAAGTTATACATTAAAATAGCACGTGGGCGAAGCCGCAGGCAAAACCTAGTTGTTGTATAAACGATGAGGAATATATATACATCAAATTCTCTGTTAAGATTCTATGGCTCAAAAGACATTTATCAGTCAAAAAAAAAATCCTTAAAATCTACTTTCGACTGCCTTGCGGCTTACTTATTGCCTTACCCTGACTTGCGGCTGCTGATCAAGAGGTATTTCGTTAGTGAGTGTGAGACCGGAGGTAAAATAATACACCAGCATCCTTCTCCTCTCCTCTCCTCTAAGATAAAAAACAAAACAGCAATGGCACTTTTGTAGTTATTCTGGCATTGACACTTACATGCCACCAGTGAGCAATTAATCTCCCGCGAACACTGACAAGTTTATTTAGAACACCCTGATGGAGTTGTTCCGAGTTTTTGCCCGCAAATATTCCGAGAGTAATGAGGTTTCAATCGACACACATTTTGATTGATCGATTACGAAAACATGTGTTATTAAAGTGGCAGGTAGGTATACAGATTATCGGTGAATACTACTTAATAACTGATTAGATGAGAAAACAGTTCTGTGTTGCTGAGAATGTTCGATGGGATTTATTTCTTACTAGTTTTTGCCCGTGGCTCCACTCGCGTCTATATCGGTTATCGCGGTGAATGTTGGAATGGAATAAACCAATCGGTTTAGTAGTTTGGTCATATAAACCAGACAGACAGACAAACTTGCGCATTTGCAGTATTAGTAAAGATTGACTGTTATTTAGCCTTTTTTTTAAGTTGAGTGTATGTCGAGTATTAGTTTAGTATTTAGTAGTACCTCTGGTCATAGTAACCAGGACTACCTGGTGACTTTGACCAGAGATCTCGGGATTAATTGAACTGATGAACCAGAATAAATAGTTGTGTCATGAGAATGAAGATCAGGCTGCGTGTAAAATATGAATATATTACATACTTAGTACTATTTCAATATTATAAATGGAGACATAGTGGAAGTTTGTTACTCTTTGACGCAAAAAATACTAAACAAATTTAACTGGAACTTTACAATAACATAGCTTATACATCAGAAGAACATATAGGCTCCTATTAAACCGTTGTGCACACGAGTGGAGCCGAAAATAAGATAGTTATAATAAAATCTGTCAATCAATACTCTAGTGTGTAAAATGTGTGTATCAAATAATTAAAATTCCTATTATTAATATTAAAAACACTTTATCATAATTAAAGTTCGATGACTGCCTTGTTGGTCTAGTGGTTGGCGTATGCGGCTGCTGATCATGAGGTATCGGGTTCGATTCCCGGGTCGGACCGATTGTTTGTGTGATCCGCAAATATTTGTTTCGGAATTTGGGTGTTTTCTATGTATAATATGTATGGATTTACAAAAAAAAAGGTTTATGTATTTATATCAGTTGTCAGTTACCCATAATACAAGTTCTGCTTAATTTGAGGACTAGATGGCGTTGTGTGTATAATGTCCGAATTATTTATTTAAAGTAATAGTTTGATAAGTATATAATTGCCGTAAAAATAAACGTTATTCTTGATACAAACGTTACCAGTATGCCGAAGTAACAGTACCTGTAAGTGCAACGGCTGTAACGTGTGACGTCAGACCCCAAGCCCCTGACCACCACTGGACTGTGACGTTTATAACCTGGATTTTGGTCCCGTTAGTGACGTAACAATGGTAAGGCACCGTTCAGAAATTATTAGAACATTTCGGCAACAATTAAATGTAATTTTTTTCTCTTTCCCACGATGTCTTGAGGTGTGAATTGTTAGTTTTAAAATAATATAATTGAAATGACCTGTTTCCATTAATTTGAAGGTACGAACAGTTTTGTAGGTAGATATTTAATTACTTATACAAGGTATTAATTTCGGATTGTGAATGATATGTAAGTAGAGGTTCGCGAGATATGGTTCGTTATCATAACGATTTCCAGGTGAGCGATTGTATAGCAAATGAGTGTTGTTAGTTTACGTATTAATTATTTAGATATGTAGGAGTAGTTAATACAACTGAGTCTTTTATGTAAACTCGTTAATTCTGCCTTGTTGGTCTAGTGGTTCGGCGTATGCGGCTGCTGATCAAAATGTCTCGGGTTCGATACCCGGAACAAATGTTTGTAAAATTTATACAAATATATAAAATTGAATTGTCTTATTGCAATTTATTTCAAATTAACAATTTTTCACTAAATACATACGAAAGTCGATAGGGTGATTCCATCAAGAAATCAATATTTTAATTTATTGTCTGTTTCGGCTAATCTTGGGAACTGCTGATCTGATTTTGATGGGACTTTAATTGACAGAAGGCTGATAATGTAAGCAGTAACATAGGCTACTATTTTAGACCAACTTTGCCCTTTGGTGTTACCTGCAGGTAAAACAACAACCGCCTGATGTGGTTATAAGTAATTAAACAGAAACTAAAAAATATAGTTGATGATTCAAAATCCCAAAAACTAATGTTACTAGGATTTATTAGTCAACAGAAATTTTGTCTGATTACTAGTTTTGACTACAACATATTATCACTATTACCAATATACATTTTCTTATCATCACACGTCATTGCTTACAATGGTAAAGCCACCTACCGCAACACGCCCACTACTAATGGCCGTCAATGGCTCCACCTACCTGCCAATACAACCCCCACCCTTTCAATGTCATTGACCCTTACTACGTCACCCATATTTTAGTGTATACATTTGTATCCAAGTGAATAAAAGACGGTTAGGATCGAATGTTCATTAAATCTTATCTAAACTGCTAATAATATTGAAGACTATTTTATTTATATTTCTAATTAAATAATGAATATTTCGGACGTCTTACACACATCATCTAGTCCCAAACTAAGTATAAGTATTATGGGTACAAGACAACTGATATAAATACATAAACATACTTTTCTTTGTAACACATATTACATACATATTATACATATATTTGGTCCGACCCGGAAATCGAACCCGAGACCTCTTGATCAGCAGCCGCATACGCTAACCACTAGACCAACAAGGCAGTCGCTATATTATTACTATCTTCAATTCACGGTTTGAATAACTAATTTATTCTATATGAAAAACACTCTATGGTCTCTTCAAATCTCTGGTAATTTTTAAAATAAAAAAACCATAATAATTATTTTAGATCTCGTATACATTGTACAGTAATCACTTCATAGGAGTCGTGAGTTGATTTAACACCTTAGTGATAAAAAATGTTTATTATTTGTATATCACGTTATTGTATCACTGACGGACAACACGTTTTTTATGTACACACCGAGAATAATAATATGATAGTAACGGCGCGGGCGCAGCTCAAATCTCATGTAATTGGGTGATCGCGGACCTACACGCGGGATACTGTTAGTGGTGTGTGGTCTAAGTTATAAGAGAAACTACCAAAGTCCGAAATCTAGTTCTTGTGGAGTTTTACTTGTATAGTTTATTCAAATACCGATGTGGATTAATATTTGAAAATCATAAGACGATATCTAAAGCACGTAAAATACATATACATTGATTAAGCTATATACAACAATTTTGTATGCGTTTATAGTCACTTTTAAGTTACTAAAGATGGAGTGATGTTGTATGGTTCGTTTTATTTCTTAATAATTACTCTACCCCTTCAGCATACTGATAGCGCTTTTTATTGTACTCAAATTGTAATAAACATCGTTTATTTATAAATCAATGTTTTTAAAGTGACTCTACTCTGCCTGATGGAAAGCATGAACAGAATTCAAGAGTAGTCACCACACTCACTGCCAATACAGAATATGTAGCAAGATGAGCCAAACCACGGCCAAATCATCAGTTTTTTTACAATAATCTGTTTACTTCTTCTTCTTCCTAGCCTTATTCCAAATATTATTTGAGGTCGGCTACTAGTTCAACCGGTTTTACCTGAATTTCAGTTTTTCCACGGAGCGACTGGTACCGGACCTATTCAACCCTAAGGGACTCAAATTCAAAGGTTGAACTAGTTGTCAGTAAATTTGAGGGCACTGATTTCCCAATAAATAATCTGTTTACAATAATATTTTTCCTTCATAAATAGAAACACTAATATCGGTACACTAGGCCCAATCGCTTATAACTTGGACTGAGCATACGGAACATTTATTTATTTTACTGACAGTATTAATTACACTCGAGTGATGGACACCGGGCTTTTAGCGAAAAGTCGTATAATTTATATTTTTAAAGAATACAGTTGTACAAGCAGTGCTGTTATTGTTTAACGAGTTTAACGAGATTTTACAGTCAGGCTGTGAGGATGTACAGTTAAATATTATGTTGGATTAAGTGTCTTATTAATAAAAATGTAGTTAAGTATAACTAAAAACTTGAGCTTTAATTATGAACCAAATTAAGACTATATAATACTATTGACCGATTGTTTGAAGACAAAACCAGGAAGTAATGTCTTCGAATTTGTTTGCGGAAAGAAATTGAATAAAGATGAAAAAATATATTTATTTATATATTAAGTAAAAACTATTATGTCATTTTGAAATGTATCTTTGTAAAGCGTAAATAACAATTAGTAATTAGATTTATAAGGCTTGTAGATAAGATGAAGTTTGTTAATTTTAGAAATTGTTTTACTATCAATTTTAATAATGCAACTTATTTTAAATGCTGTTTCTTTTACTAGTTCTATGTATTTAGATACATACCATTTTTATGTTAACTAAAATAATTTTGTTTATAAGTTTAGATTTTTCCTTCAAATATATATTTAAAGATTCGAAGAAAGAAAGATGTGTTAATCAAAATACTTTAATAAGAATTTCATTCAATAAATGAATTCTTACTAAAGCATTTTGATGAACACATTTTTTCATATAATAAATTGACCGTTACAAACATAAACGTGACAACAAGACTTCTCAATGAGTTCGAAGTCTATAATGATGTGATATGAACACGTCGACTTCTTCTGCCTCCAGTCTTTAGAACGTAACTAGTTAATTTTGATAAATGATAACATTAATGAATTAATACTTTCCACAAATTAAATTTTACGCTTGAAAAAGGTTGTTATTTGTACACTAAACCTTAAAAATCTTAAATAATATTTTCGTAGTACATCAATAATTTGCTTCCGAAACACTATAAAATATATAATTTTAACAAAAAGGAACCGACTTCAATGAAAAACCCGATCTATGCCGAGTACCCAAATCGCGACAATTGTGCCTATGATATTTGAGGAGTTCCCTCGATTTCCTTGGGATCCCATCATCAGATCCCGATATTGTGACAATGGGACCACCTGTAAGCTACGTCCATTCCAATACAAAAATAATTTTTTAAATCGTTTCATACGACGAAACGAACGACGTTTCGAACGACGAAATTATCGCTGAACATACAAAAAAAACAATAAAAAAATATATTCGGACGAATTGAGAAGCTCCTCCTTTTTTTGAAGTCTGTTAAAAAAAAAACATAAATGTATTAGATACATGTAAACAAAACCGAGCCAATTCCGCTGCTCAGAATTCTAAACAAGAAGGTTGTACAACACAAGCGTTAGAGGCGAACGTTGAATTAAAAAAACAAAACTGTATTTTGGCCACAAAAATGTGTGCTGTATGTAGGTTTACGAGCGGCCGCACCACCAGCGGTGGGCTTCGTTCGCTCGCATTCGCCTTTATGTGGGACGATACGACGAATTCAAAAAGCTACCAATTTACGCAGTTCTTATCGTGGTTTTAATACTCACTACAGGTGTATTGAACTAATTAGACTTTTTTTTTTAATGAGACAACTCCCGTATTAAGAATATAAATTTCTATGTCGCGGGGGACTCAACAAACGTAAATGAAACGGACATAAACAACACTCAGAACAACAATTTGTAAATCACACAAAGTGTTATCCCACGTAGGATTGGAACCCAGGACACTTGGCGCAGTAGGAAGCGGCATGTCGACCGCTTTAACCACTATGACAGCCGTGCAGTCCATATGTTTTTATATGTAAAATAACTTACGCAAAAATTGCGCAAATCTTCCAAAGGGATAAATAAAACCATGTTTTTGATTGTCTTTACTGATGGTCGGCTCCTAATGTTCATAGCTTGATTTTAAAAAGCCTTCCTTGATAAATAGATCAGTAAAATAATAATTGTATAAAGTACATAATGAACTTGTTCAAGACATTTCACCACTCACAAGACCCTAAATTAGTGATCAACAAGTTGTGTTTAACTTTACGAAGAATCCAAAAATTGTCGTAAGTATAGCCGTGGTATTATTTCGGTGGTAATAAGCAGTTGTATGTCAGCCCTGGAACAGGTTCCCACCCGAACTTAACGGGACCGTTGAATGACCCCAATATGGTTTTCGGAACGTACACTTGGCGTCTGTTGAAAATCGATAAATGACACTCGATTAAATTAGTCTTGGTACTTAAGGAAATATAGTTTTATTATATTTGGTAAAGCTTCCCCGTGGATTTAGCTGATAATTCGTTGTCCTTCCAATGGAAAAAAGTAACATGTGAGTTTTTTTGTCAATGTAAAAGATACTTTATATCTTTCTCCTTTTAATTGGCAATGATTATTAAAGTAATTAATATAAAATTTAATTAAGATTTCTTTGCAATGTAAATATCACTTATTTAGGAAATAAGTAAAGCCCTAAACGATGCAGCATAGTTAAATACATACCTAAAGAAAAATTAACGAATGTCTTCTTACATATTAAAATACTAATTATACAAATGAATATTTAAAGAAAATACAGATGCATGCACGCACACATGCGACCCAAAAATCATTTGACGTACAAATAAATTTTCTTTTCTAATACAATTAAAGTAAAAAGAAACTACACTATATACACATACAGTTAAAAATAACTTGACACATTCATCGAAAAAATATGAAAAATATAATCTTACTAATCTCTATAGAAGCAAGAATTCTCACGTGGGCATTTCCGATACTTGACCCAATTTCTTGCGCCAAATAAACGCGGATCTCAACAACCGGACGGTGTGATGTGTTGTCCAAAATATGTTACATTTTCCTTATAGAAAGTTTTCACTTTCATTTAGATTTGTAATTGGATAGATGTTTTTATATACTAAATTTTAAGAATTTGTCTTGTATCAAGTTACAGTTTAATAATCATCATCATCATCAACAGCCTTTAACAGTCCACTGCTGGACATAGGCCTCTCCTTTGATAGGAGGTTTTGGCCTACTACAGTACAGTACAGTTTAATATGGAAGCTTATATGAGTTCTTTAGTTATTTATTTTAAGCTTATTTATAGCTCCTATATAAGGGCCAGGTCTTTTAAAGTTTCGCAATATCGACACGCTAACATTTTAATTTTTAATTAATATACATCAGAAGAAACAATTAGTAACATTATTAAGTAGTTCGATTATTCAAATGATTTTGTTATCCTTAAAAATAAAATAAAAGTGCAAAATCAATCAGAGTGGTGTGCAATGGGAGAGGTCTATGTCCAACAGTGGACTGCGATGGGCTGCTGATGATGATAAATAAATAAATATTTCGGACATCATACACACAACATCATCTAGTCCCAAACTAAGCAGAGCTTGTATTATGGGTACTTACTATAACTATATACTTTTAGAAAACACCCAGACTCCGAAACAAATATTTGTGAATCACATAACTAATATTTGGTCCGACACGGGGATCGAACCCGAGACCTTTTGATCAGCAGCCGCATACGCTAACCACTAGACCAATAAGGCAGTCAACAACATGCTTATTACAATAAAACAATATTGTTATGACTCACATAAACGAGTAACTTAATGTTATACCTATAGATATGTGATCTTTCTGCAAAGATAACACCTTTTCTTTTTTTATATTTTCCTTATAGAAACTTTTTATGGTGAATTGTTGAGTCATTTATTAATTAGAGTTGCTGATGAATACCTATGATGATAAGTATTAATTAAGTTATCATTTATATGAACAACATATTTTATAATTCCAGGACATACATAAGCATCTTTTACACTACACTATATTATGTCTATTTAAATAAATTAAAATAAAGAACCTAGTTTTAAGCAAGGAAAAAAATCGATGATGATTCGTTAAGAGAGGCTCTGTTTGGTATCAGACTGTCGCGTGTGCGATATTTGAAGTACATATTTCTGTTAACGTAAACGTATGAAAGAAAATTCTTATTGTACATAAAATCTAAATATATAGACAATGACCTTCAGAGGTTTGTGACCGCGACCACACTTATAGCATCAGTGTGACTAATGTTTGTTTGGCTTGCAAAACTAAATTTAATGCGCTGTTGGTAACACAACATCTAGTTTAATTATGTTGGCTGCATTGTATATCCTATAAAGATACTAACGACAATATACATTGTACCATTCTCTTGCATTCTATCCGATCTGCAATAAACAAGTATAATTTCTACTCGTGGTTTCCTATAAGGTAGATGACCAGCAAAAATACCTATTACAGTCCATTTCAAAACATGCGCAAATAATTTGATTATGTTTTTAAAGATACATATTTATTTCTAGCATTACCCGCAATTTTGTTTAACCCTAATCCAAAAATAAACCAAATTTAGGATTGAATGATTGGCTGAGCGAGGTGGTGGTGACATCTAAATCCAATTGATTGCCATTGAGGCATTAATTATTGTCACTTTTCTTTCATGATCATAGATTTTCCTACTGGGTTACATATGGCACTGAATGAACAGAGTTATGTTTCAGACAGGTGATAAATATATAAGTGACTTCATTTTTTATTTTTTTTCTTTTAAAAGACAACTCCCGCATTAGGAATATAAATTTCTGTGTCGCGGGGGACTTACAAACATACATGAAACGGACACAAAGAACACCCAGACTCAGAACAACAAAATGTGAATCACACAAAGTGTTGTCCTACGTGGGATTTGAACCCACGACACTTGGCGGAGTAGGAAGCGGCGTGGCAACCACTTAAGCCACTAGGCCAACCGTGCGGTCACAATGTCTAGTGTTTAGCGTATATGGCTGTTGATCGAGAGGTCTCAGGTTCGATTTCTGGGTTGAACCAAATGTTTGTGTGATCCGCAAATATTTATTTCTGAGTTTTGGTGTATCTATACATAATATGTATGTATTTACAAAAAAAACATGTTTAAATATTTATATTAGTTGTCTAGTACCCATAATACAAGCTCTGATTAGTTTGGGACTAGATGGCATTCTGTGTAAGATGTCCGAAATATTAATTTATTATACATAAAAAACACCCAAGCTACAAAACAAATATTTGAAAATGACACAAACATTTGTACCAACTTAATATAAAATTTACCTACATTTAACATCAAGCCTGTATACAATACAGACCCTTCTAACTTGCCTAACTTAAGTAAAGTTTTAAATATGATAGAACAAATTCAAATCACGAACAAGACAGCAAAAACAAAACAAATTCATAAAACAATTAGTGTCATTTTACTGTTAGATACGTTTCACTTTTTGAGACGAAAGCCTTTCTTCTCACACCGCCTTACTTCCCCCACTTCAGTGACCTCGAAACCTCGATTCACTGTCAAGTACAAGCCACGTGAGTGTTCTTAATTCTACTTCGATGAGGTGAAGTACTGTTTACTGCTGAGTGATCTTGTTCAAATTGCAACTGCCACTGGCCGCGATTGCTATGGCAAATGCCATTTTCAAATATATTCTCCGAGTGTGATCTTCTGATTGTTGCTTCATTTTCAACATCATCATTAATAGGAAACTATTTAAACATAGCTATGTCTTAAGGACGTAGGTCGGTACGACATTGGCCTTTTGCTTGCAGCACACTTGTCATGAGAAAGTTGCTTGGCTATTTTGTATAACAAAAAAAATTGCAAAAAGATGTAATCATGGTAACTCCATCTGACATCTGATACGGTGACCCACGCTGAATTGTATGCTCTCACAGTGAGGATGGTGGCCAACGTTCTCGGATTTTGATCATGTTTTAAATCAGGCAGAGTAGTCGCATTGGCAGGCTTATTTATAAAAAAATATATAGGCCTGACTTTATGTAGTCATTGATGACTAAACCAATTTCAATTTACTATCAGAACACTGTTATTAAAATTGATTCAACTTATTTCAAGCGACATGTATAAAGTATTTGACGTTACCTCGTTGGTCTAGCCGTTATTATATGCCAATCAAGAGGTCTTGAGTTTGACTCCCGGGTCGGGAAAAGTGGTATTGGGTTTTTCTAAGAAGATTTTTAACAACAGTGTTTACACGCCCGCGCTACGGCGAGCACGTTAATCCGTTGGTCCCAATTGTCATGAACATCTTTAGTTATTGAGAAGTCAGTGCAGAAACGTAATACTTAAGAAATACTTTTGAACACTTTAGAATGATAGGTATCGTGACAAGTGACGTCACACCTCGGTATAAGGTCCCCATAGGATCTAATGGACAGATGTGAGTAGCCGAGGATCGAACTAAGTGGCGTACAATTGGAGAGGCCTATATCCAGCAGTGAAATGCGATAGGATGATGATGATGAGGATCTAATATGGGCATTATGAATATCTATGTATAAATGTAATTGAATTCATCACATGAATAGGATGTGTAGAGCACCAGATGAATGTGGACGAAGCAAAAGAGGTGTGGCAGAACCGTAGTGAGTAGAGATCAATTCTGTAGCTCAGAGGTATACAATAGTAGCTCCACATTTTGTCGAAATTACGTTTATATACCATTCAAATCCCAAGAACCAGTTCTACATAATGGTATAAAGCATTAAGTCCTACGTCGCCTATGAAAAGAGATATACAATGCACAAATATTTACAGAAGAGATATACAAATATTAACAGGGTATAGGATCTCAAATGATGTTAGATAATAGATAGATTTATCATAATTATGTGTAATTCATGATACTACCCCCTATTTATTATAAAACATACAACTAAGTTAATTCTCTGCCTTTATTATAACTTTCTCAAATTACATTCAAAATTTCACTAAGCGCATTTTTGCCTCTCCTGTAAAATTTGACTTTAGCCTCTTAAGGTTGTATACCTCTAAGGTACAGAATTGTCTCTGCCTACCCTTCTGGGAAATACGCTTGACTCTATATATGTATTTATTGGTCACTGAAATTAATTCTAAATTAACAGTAAAACAAATACGTATATAAACATGAAAAAGTCAAGTTAATTCCTCAAACAGAAGCTCTACATGAATGTAGAGTTGGCAGAGTAAGCAAAAACAGTATGTTATCAGTAGCACGTGTTAGCTGTACAGTTATCGTACGGACCGTAGTGACGTAGAGTCGGTAGAGCTAACTGCGCGCACGCTTCACCGACAACAAGGCCGTTCGATGCCCGGCACGCGCCACGTGGCTTTATTAACATAATGCTACTATTGTACTCTATCTATATAGAGCCAAGTCTAGTATTTTTTGTCTTATTGTAATAACACTAGTTAGTATTTATAGTTTCTTTTCCATGTAGAGTTTTATGACTCTATCATAGTTTAAATATTTTATACAAGTCATTATCTTTTTAGTTTGTCTGTGTCTCTACCCGTGTCTAAGTTATTTTCTAAATTCAAAAAAATATTTTTGTAGAAAGATGTCTTACTTCTATTCCGACTCTATATACATGGTATATGTAAAGTTTTATTATGATTTATTGAGTTAAAACATATCAGTGTAACAAAGAACCAAAATGTTTATGATGTAGAGCTTTATAATGTACGACGATAAGAAACTCCGAAAAACATTAATAAAAAAACCATCAAGTTTTAAATAATGTAAATAAAATTGTACAGTAATGTGTAGAGTCTGAGTCTCTATTAAACATATAGGTATACTCGTAATTAATATATATATAAGCACTCTACATGCAAAAGCCTATGTATTGTAAAGTTTTTGTAGTAATTTTAGATAAGTCCAAAAATGAAAAACATATCAAATATATGATGTATTTATCCAGATTCTACTTTAAAAAGATAACTCTACATTACAAATTCACATAACAAAGGATGTTGACCGGTACAATTTACCGTTATATATATTTTCCCTGAGAACTCATCTCTACAATATCTGTGTGTCCGTCGGCTAGTGAGCGCCGCCCTCCGAAACTGAACACCGTTATAAGGGACAAGGACCTCTGTTAGAGTTGAGTGCACACTGGACTCTACATATCTAATATTGTAAAGACAAGTTTGTTTGTTCCTCTTTTATGTCTTAAATACCTTATCATTTTGCATAGGTGTTGTTAGAGCTACAAGATAGAGTAAAACTTAAATGTCACTAAGAAATTTTTTATGGAAAACTGTAGTTTTAAATGTTTTTTGGTCGTAAAATCATGGTAGAGTTTAGTTCAAGGTTATTTCAAAATATTTGAAATTGTTATGAATAAACCTCTGGGTCTAGACAGTATTTATAGCTGATGTTGGTAACCGTTTACCGTTAAAAACCGTACTTATAACGTATGCAAATAGACTCTGATTTAATAAACATAAATGTACCTCTACGATAGAGTCAAAAGAGTTTACACTATTTCCTAGTAAAAATAATATTTAAGTATTTGCACGATCTAGGAATCGAAGCGCAATAAAGCAATCAAAATTAGTCTGTATAATGATAGAGTTAACAAAGAGTACTATCTCTGATTCGGAGTGAATGAACTTCGGTGTCCGCTTACCGAAAGACTTCCTCTCAATGTAACAGCATCCTTATAGAACAGCCTTCCAGATTCCCTCTCAATGAAATGTGGGTCAAGTTTATTGACAAATCAGGACATTGCCCGTGTTCTGTTTCAGTCTAGCACGTAGCGCTGTCCCTCTCGCACACAGGCTCTACCACTCAGGCAGTTTGGAGGTTCCAAACGGAATTGTTCGGATATGTATAAATAAATGTTGAGTTTTGATACTGATCTTGGAAGAAGGCTATCAGCTGATGTCTTGATTATTGTAGAGTCGTAATTGAAGTGATATAATTTATAACTTTTTATATTTATTTAGAGTTCAATTTAAAAATACAATATATTTTTTAATTATTTAGATATTTCTGTAAAAAAAAATTGTAAAGGCTTCGGTTGAATCACACCATATCTGGACCAAAACTAGTTGTAATCCAGCTTATTCACACAAAACACAAATTTTAATTATAGACGCAAATTTACTTTTACTAAGCAACTCTACATTTCAATGTAAAATTAGTCCTTACGGCATATATGCTGCCATATATAACATAACAGCTTATTTGCTTTTATCTGACTCTTTGGTCCAGATGTTAGCGTATGCGATAGCTGACCAAGAAGTCTCTGAAGTAAAGACTATTGTTTGACTGCCTTGTTGGCCTAGTAGTGAGCGTATGCGACTGCTGATCAAGAGGTCTCGGGTTCGATTCCCGGGTCGTACCAAATGTTTGTGTGATGAGTGATTTACAAAAAAAAGGATGTTTATGTAATTATATCAGTTGTCTAGTTACCCATAATACAAGCTCTGCTTAGTATGGGGATTAGAGGGTGTTGTGTGTAAAATGTCCGAAATATTTATTTATTTTTCTTACAAAAAAATCTTGATATCAACCTAGTGTGGATGTTTGGGCGGTGTTTCACGTCCGCGACTTTCAAATCACGTCATTATCATGTATAGGATTTAATAAATAATAATAATAAAATATTTCGGACATCTTACATACAGCGCCATAGTCCCAAACTAAACAGAGCTTGTAATATGGGTACTAGACAACTGATATAAATACATAAATATACATTTTTTTTATATATACATAGAACACACCCAGACTCCGAAACAAATATTTGTGAATCACACAAATATTTGGTCCGACCAGGGAATTGAACCCGAGACCTCTTGATCAGCAGACGCATACGCTAGCTACTACCTATCAGAGTTAGCAAGGTGAACACTGTACAGCCACAGAACATTCACAGCATTTTGATACTAAAGAAGAAAACATTTAAAACTAATTATTTTTTAGTGATTGAAATTGTTTGAGTGAATTGATGTCAAATTAAACTTTTCATGCCATACAAAAACACTGTAAGGCTCTATGTAAAATATAGAGGCGTAATAAAATTTACTTAAGTTAGAAAAAAGAAGAAATAAAAAAATCCAGCCTCCAACCCATTAACCCAGTGAAGGATGTGCGGCGTCATATTGCCACGTACGTCACATCCTACCACTTATTGAAACTATATCCGGTTCCGGATTTTAGGGTGCAAGTAAACAAAGGGTTGTTTGCTATCAAATTGTTAAGGGTGTAATGATGGGGTAGGTCTAAGGAGCTATTATATTTTTTTGGATTAATAAATGGGGGTTGAGAATGTGTTTGATCGTATTTCTTTCTCAAATAGGATTTTGAAGAAAAATAATCTTAATATATTTTTATGTAGAGTTTTCGAATATGTAGAGTTTATGGAAATTGAAGAGTATTTAAACGTGGGAACGTTTGCATGTCCAAATCTTAAAGTCTAAACATTAACAAAGTAGAGATTTTAATCTCAACATCACTTAAGTTTTTGTACACACAGCTCTCGTTGATGTCTAATACAAGCGTTAAGTGCTTCTTCATTTTCTAAGAACTGGACCTAAAACTTTTCTTTTGTCGTATATAGGAAACCTCTATCTTCTAGTTTTACTCGCAAAATGTTCTTATGAAGAAAACAAGATCAAATAATCCTTTTACTCCTTTGAATCCGATCCGTAGCAGTACATCTAGGTTTTTTTTATATATTTTTTTAAATATTGCCTATTGTACAACTCTTGTCCTACTAAAGAAAAATGTAGAGTTAAGTTAGCCTTAAGCACATTTGACAATTGATTTTGGTTTTAAAACTATAAATTAAGGCGGTAGTAGAGTCATTTAGTGGCTAATATACGTTATACTCATTTTAATAAATAACAGCCTTAAGAAAGACCAAAATTTTGGTTATCTCTACAAAGGAACACATGTTATAACAATAAGGTTCTTTTGTAAGCACATGTCATGTGAGGCTTTCACGTGCGTGTTGCTTTCACCAGCTCTACGTAGAGCGTGACAGATGTCCCGCGAACCCTTCAATCACTCAATATTTGAATCGGCAGGTAGGTGAAAAAAACACCATGTGCGTCCTGTGGGAATTTCTCAGAGATGTAGAGATATGGTGTGCATCTCTATATCGAAAAAAAAAATATATTTATTTTTATCACAGGGGGTTAAGTGAGAAATACAATACACGGTCTAACAGATTTGACTCTACTTTTAGCCACGGCAGTGATTTTTGATTAAACATGATCTGACCTGGTTCTAAATTAGATAATAATATTAGATATGGCAAGGTGCTAAGATGAGACTCAATAATTTTTGTTTGTGATAATGACGTCATTTCATAACGATCAATTGAATGAAACTATATACTGATATATCTACTGATCAAATGATCTGTATCAATATTATCCTGAGTTGGAGTGACGACCTGCGTAAATGGCTGGCAGGAGCTGGATGCGAGAAGCCCAAAATCGATCAAAGTGGTGTGCAATGGGAGAGGCCTATGTCCAGCAGTGGACTGCGATAGGCTTGTGATGATGATTTTGGACATAGGCCTTTTCTGGACATAGAAGGTACATTGGTTAGACGGGTCAGTATAGGAATCGTGTTAAGGTTTCCCCCCTCTTTGCAATGTGTAGTTTGCTGCTTTAGCTGGCGCTTACGACACAGCATGAAAAGGGGTGTCGCCACTTCGTATTTGTAATTCATCACCACGTTCATGGGTAGAGTTTATGAAAAAGTTAAGCGTAAAAAAATTAAATAAAGTAATTGAATACACCCTTGTATTACTAAGTAGGCCATAAAAATAGAGTGGATAAAAAATAAATTAAAGTCCGTAGCATACGCATTGAGCTCTACATAGAAGTTCTTCCCCAAATGGTCCTCGTATGTGGGTTATAGGAACACGTTCTGGTCTAGACTGTACCGACGGGCGCGCGGACCGGTCCGTGCCAGATGAGCGGCTTTCTCTCGCTGACAGGTACGCTCTACGTACTCTACGTAGAGTTATCACTACTTAATATTCTTTGCAAAGATTTGATAGAATAAAACTTAGCATTTACGATACAATATGAGGAAGCTAAAGTAGGAGTGGAATCCAAGACCTCTGATCAAGTTCTGCAGTGACGATCGTTGACTGCACAAAGGTGCAGTGGCTTAATCACCTCGCTGTTTCCTACTGCACGGAGTGCTGTAGGTTCGATCCACATAGGATATTACTGAGTACGGAGAATTTGATTTCAACCGGTTTTACCTGAAGTTCAGTTTTTCCACGCATCGACTGGTATTGAACTCCGCAACATTGAGGGCAAATTAACTTGGAAGGTATATTCGGTATATTTGAGGGTATTAATTTCCCAAAAAAAGATAACTCTGCATAATTCACAAATTGTTGTTCTAATTCTGGGTATTCTTTGAGTCCATTTCACGTAAAGTAAAATGTTTAAGTATATATGTTTAAGTAAATATGCAGTAATAATTTCCGACTGGAAGAACTATAGAAGTAATGATTGTGTATAAATCAAAAATACTAACAATTTACAAACATACATTGTTCTACACGATACTATGTAGAGTCGGTAGAGTAGGTAGAGTAGGTAGAGCGGGTACGACACACGCGACGCGCGCCGCATCGCTAACGACGCGCGGACATTGGCCACTGGAGAAAGCGCTAAACGATCAGCTGATCCTCTACACATATTGGTTTGAACTATCTACTTACTAGCTTAGGAATTCTACTAATCCTACTTTGACTGCCTGGTTGGGTTCGATTCTCTGATCGGACCAAATATTATTTGTGTGATTCTCAAATTTTTGTTTCGGAGTCTGGGTATTTTCTATGTAATATGTATGTATTTACAAATTTTTCTAATGTATTTATATCAGTTGTTTAGTACCCATAATACAAGCTCTGCTTAGTTTGGGACTAGATGACGTTGTGTGTAAGATGTCCAAATATTTATTTATTTATTTTATTTTCAAATTAACTTCAATTAACTGATCAATTTCCAAATTGATCATTATTTGAGACATTCTCTACATAACTTGATACAGAATACACAAGTAAAGATGGATGCAATCGCTGGTTTACGATACAATGATAGTAAACACCGTTCGAGGAATTCTTTCAACACTTCACCAAACAAATGATTCACGAACTGTATTGCAATCAATTAGTGCTTAGAAGGATATGAAAATTTTGTTTCATAACACATTCAGATGTTCTTAGAATATATTTGTGATAATATGTTCTTTATGAAATGTTTGCATGAGTCATATCAATCGATCGAGTTCGTCCGTCTATACGCCGTTTAACTTAACGAATGCTAGTATAAGAAAGATGTAATTTAAAAACTTAAAAAAGTGTCTCTTGAAAATTAAAAATCTTATAGTAAGGTAATGTTAAATGAGTCTTTCAAAACTTACACTTTAATATTTTTTATTCACTATTTACCATTCAATAGTCTGATTGTAAAATTACTAAAAAACGCAGCCCGGACTTTGAAAGTTTGGCGGTGATTTACGCCCGTGCCTCGGAGAGCACGTAAAGCCGTCGGTCCCGGTTGTCATGAACATCTATGGTTATCGTTATCGGGAAGTAAGTGCCCTCAAATAAACTGACAACTCAACTAGTTCAATCTTCGATTTTCAGTTCTCCCTTAGGGTTGCGGAGGTCCGATGGCAGTCGCTCCGTGGAAAAACTAATATTCAGGTAAAACCGGTTGAACTAGTAGCCGACCCCAAATAAACTTGGGAATAATGGCTAGGAAGAATAGTCTGATTGTAAAATATGTAATAAAGTTTAAAAGTTAAGCTAAGATTTGAAAATAAATCAGTAGGCCTGAAAAATTTAAAAAGAACGCAACAGCATACCTAGTATAATGAACTAAGCATAAAGTAAGTAAGTAAGTTAGCTAATCATTTTAGTTATAGGGCCGTCCATTAATCACCTGATCTTCTTTGGTCATTTTTAACCCCCCCTCCCCCTTGGTGATACATGGTAAGGTTTAAGACACCCCCTTTCCCTCTCCGTATCACGTGTATTTTTAGTACCTACAAAAAATCTTATTTTTTTTATATTAATAAAATACAAGTATAAGTATCAACAAATTTTATAATAAAAAAATAAAGACTACATTAATAACGTTCAGAGGTAGAGTAGAAAGGTTGCAGGTTGATTGACTTAAAAATAATAAAAGAAATGCGAAAATTTACAGAAAAAATAAATACACTTGATTATATTATTACACCCCCTCTCCCCCTTGTGATATTTCGGGATTTTTTGTGAAAATTCGAGCCTCACGTGATTAATTGAGAGCCTCTATGTGTCGAGGAAAAAAATACAAAATCAGTACAAAATATTTTTCAAACTATACTCTAGTTTAAATTATTTGTTTAAATCGGGAACTGCGTAAGGAATACGATTCATGGCTCGACACGCACTTGACAGATATTTGCCTCTCATTAAAATGTATGGTTTTGTCTATAGTACGTCCTTGAATCTAACAATACACGAAACAGGTTTAATGACCAGTGAATACACACAGTGTAGGCTTTCAAACACATTCGCCATGAGCAAAATAGTTATCTGTAATTTTAAACCATTTTTTGTTGACCCAGTTTTTACCGGAAGGCTGTAATGAAAATAGTTGATGTCATCTCATTGAGTAGGCTTTTAACACTTTCTCGAGTGCTAATAATGACAGAAGTATAATACAAAACAGTGACCTCGAACAGCTAATATCTAATATATAAAATTCTTGTGTCACGGTGTTTGTAATTAAATTCCTCCGAAATGGCTTGACAGATTCTCATGCATTTTAGTGTGCATATCTGTTAGGTCTACGATTCGGTCAATATCTATTTTTCATAGCCCTAGGACGCGAGCGGAGCCGGGGGCGTCAGTTAGTATTTAGATATTTCTATTTATTTGATGAATAAAGATTCCGTGGACCTGGATTTGTGAAATATTCCATTGCTAATAAATTATTAATACAGGAAACTTGAGGTGGATCGCCAATTAACTGAAGCTTGGCAAGTATGTAAACCTGCCTAGCTTCAGTTACCTGGATATGATTAGCTTTTAGCTTTGTTGCGTGTCGTTTAGCTTTGCAAGAATAGGACTACTCTATATGTGTTGTCATTTCTTATTATTTAATTATTTATTTTGTAATTTAGGACATTGTGTACCTTTAACATATGCATAAGACCTGTAACTACCTATGTTTCCACCAATAAACGATTGATTGATTGATCTAATTAGTTGGGAAAAAGGAAACTTAAAATCTGAATAATTTTACGAGAAATGAGTAGACATCCGTTTGTCGTCACTACGTGTTCAATAGTTCTATTATTTTTGATTCTAATTACGAATATGTTGATTAAACCCCGATGAGGTTATAGTTTTATAAGCGAAATAAATAATAGTTTTAAAAAACTAAAAAACACGCTTTTTATAGAAATCCAAACTAAAAAATAAAAAATAAATTGAAATAAAATTAAATTAAAAATAGTGTTCAAAATTTCAATAAATATAAATTAATACGTGTAAATAAAGAAAAATGTATTTTATTTAAAAAAAGCGTGGGGTTGAGTTGATATTATCTTAAAAAGCACCCCACGCTTTTTTTTTAAATAAAATACATTTTTCTTTATTTACACGTATTAATTTACATTTATTGAAATTTTGAACACTATTTTTAATTTAATTTTATTTCAATTTATTTTTTATTTTTTAGTTTGGATTTCTATAAAAAGCGTGTTTTTTAGTTTTTTAAAACTATTATTTATTTTCTATTTTTTAGTTTGGTTTATTTATAATAGCTTGTCTTTTTAATTTTAAACTATTTTTTGTTTTAATCTACTATTAATTCCGTGATAACTATAAGTACCTGTAATTATTTTCAGTCGTCAATGTACACAGTGAGACATAACGGTATGTTCATTGCCAAACAAGTGATATTGACAAGTCTTACTACGTGTTACTTCGTAATCGAATCATTTCATCTAATGCTGCTCTGTTACATGGAGTTTGACCTGTTAGCTTTGAGCAATCAAGTTCTTCAATTCTAATTCCGTCCAAAGATCTTCCACGACTAAGTGCTACATAAGCTTGTCCAGCTGCAAACAGTCGAGAACCTAGATAAATGACTGCATGATGAACTGTACAGCCTTGCATCTTGTGGACGGTCGATGACCAACTCAGAATCAATGGCAACATTCGTCTCTCGGCAGTTTCATAGCTGTATTTTTCTGGAAATCGTACCGATATTGGTTTAATTACGTGAACACCATCTTGACCGAAATCGATAGGTACTGACGGAATGTCTTTTGCATATAATTTACCTCTGCGAAGGCCATATAATTTCTGTAATAAAACCCATGTTACCATTTACTAATTCTTTTGACACGTCAATGTTCGATTTCAACATTGCTGCTCTGGCTTAGTCTGATTCAGAGGCTCGGATCTCAGCCATGGAATGACGCATTTGCTGCAAGCGGATCTATGTTCTATGTTATGTGGGTGGTTTCCGCACTTAGTCCTTTAAGTGGACCATTGTACGTGAGGGTGGCCATCACTCCAGCCAGCCCACCTCCCTCCAGAAGCGGATAAGGTCTCCGAGTCTGTCCAGACATTCTGCAACAGATTTAGGAGATCCAAGTGTGTTTTTCCGTGTTTCGGTGACACCTGTGCACTCGATGAGTACATGCGACACCGTTTCCTCTGCCCCTAAGCATGCTCTGCATAGGGGACTGTCAGTTATGCCTATGGTGTGGAAGTGTTTGTTTAGTGAGCAGTGTCCGGTGATAGTTCCTGCCACCAGCCGCAGACTGTCCCTATCCAAACGCAATAAGCGTTTGGTTAGTTTATCATTAGGAAGTGGCATGGCTTCCTTTGATTGTCTGCAGCCTGGGACAGATAGCCAGTGGTGTTGTACTTGTGTGCGGGTAAATTCTTGTAGGCAAACACGGAGCTGGCCGAATGGGACGGGCCCCACGGGTTCGGGTCCGAAAACCGCTGCGCCCGACCCCCTTCTGCTGCAAGCGGATTTCTCTGGCTTGGTCTGATTCTGAGGCTCGGATCTCAGCCATAGAATCACGCACTTGCTGCAAACGAACAGCTCTGACTTGGTCTAATTCAGAGGCTCGGATCTCAGCAATGGAATGTCGCATTTGCTGCAAATGGACTTCTCTGGCGTGGTCTGATTCTGAGGCTTAGATCTGGGCCATAGAATCACGCACTTGCTGCAAACGAGCTGCTCTGGCTTCCTATGACTGTTTAGCTGTATAATTTCTCATATGAAGCGTGGTTTTCTTCTGTAACGCTGTAGTAACTGTTGAGTAGTATCTGAAGAACTAGTATTCTCAGTCATGGGTAGTGGTTGTGAGTATAAATGTGCAAAACCGCGTGCAAAAGTAAGTGTAAAGATAGGAGAATGTGTAAGTGTTAATAAATGCTAGCAATAAAATAATTTATCAGCCTGTTCGACTAAAATTTGGTTAAACTAACAACTAAGTAGCTAACAGACGTTTCAGAAGTTTCGATATCTTCAGCATTAATTTTAGCAGCTTCTAGGACACATTTTAAAGCACAATCTACCTTCAAATCAGAGACATTAAACTGAAATGGTTCACACTTCTGTTTCTTTACTGTGGGAAACATTTCATGGAAGTACTTTCTTTTAGAATATACTTCCTTGGAAATTTGACGGGCAGTTGGCTTACCCCATTGTTGTTCTTGGCTGATCTTCGTAAAACTGTTTTCATTATTTACATTGATATATAATATATAGTTTATGAAGTATATAAGTGCTGCAATGTGCTTTCATTTCCCTCTCTTATTATAAACACAGTCGCACAAAGCAGTCTCAACATGATAAATTGTGTTTAGCTGTAATTATATTGATTTGTTAGACATCGTCTGTCTCCGGTTGAGAAATGATTTCGTGGGTGATTGCACGAAACCCCGTTTTAGTCACCAGTAGACTCATTTCCCACGGAAAATAACAATTTTAATGTTATTGGCAATAATTTTACTAACTACCACCGTCCAAAATTGTCTAATATAGTAAAATAACAGAAGATTTCATTAATTTTCTTCACAATATTTACTTGTTGCTTGACAACGGTGACAATATTGTTCAATCATAATCGCCACCTGTCACTTGGCGCTGTAGTCGCGCATGGATAGATGAAATTAATATAAAATAACAAAAATCTAAGCAAATTGATATAATTTTATCAAATTAGTGTAATGTCATCGGTCCTCGATAAATGTACAAAGTTTGAACGAAATCGGGCCGTTGAAAGTGGGTCAAAATCGCGCCCAAAGGAGTCGGTTACAAACATACAAACAAACATACAAACAAACATACAGGTGAAGCTAATATAAAGCGTGTAAAAACAGAAAACAGTCGAGTTTAATATACGACTATCAAATAAATTCCACCACAGCGGTGTTGCCAACAAAGTTATGTCGGAAAATTCCCACACGTCGTTCGTTCAAAACTTTCCAAATGTTGCCACAAGCTTGCACTTGACATTAAATGTTTGGCATGGTCATTGCCGATCTGCGCGCACATCTGAGGCGCGCGAGTGAAAGTTGCCCCCCGCCCCCCCCGCCGCACTCCCGCTCCTATATGTGTCAGTGTTAGAACTAGCCGGTGTTAGTGTGTTAGATTCACATACATGCCGACACTACAAAGGTATAAGATAATGCGATAATTATTTATATGTGAAACTGCATTGAGAAACCATTTGTGTGTGAAATATTTCAAATATTTTTGGTTTAGTGCAGTTCTTATACTTTAGTAGCAGAGAGCTGTAATAAGCCATGAGTAGATATAAAAATGTACCTGCATGTCACAAAAATAAATATTTAGAACATCTAACCCTGCGCTTAAGGTCTCGGGTTTAATTCCCCGGTCGGACCAAATGTTTGTGTGATTCATATATATTTGTTTCGGAGTTTAGGTGTTTATTACGTTTAATATGTATTAATTACAATAATAAATAAAATGAATAATATTTCGGACTTACACACATCGCCACCTAGTTCCTAACTAAGCAGAGCTTGTATTATGGGTACTAGAAAACTGATATAAATACATAAAGATACTTTTTTTTTGTAAATACAATATGTATGTATTTAAATATTATTAATTATTTATTACATTAAGTACACTTTTGATACAGAAAATTTAAACAATTACAGTTCAAGGCATTGAAAACCTTACAAGTTATACTAGAGTATCAATAAATATTGAATTTTAGTATTTCTAATTGTTTATATTTTCGGTATATTATTCTTGTCGTAATGTCAGTCTTTCACAACTACTGTTGAACATAGGTCACTTTTAAAAAAGGTTTTGGTTAGCATTTTTTTTATAAATTATAAGAGCCTCCCCAAGTGACGTCACTCGCCTGATGGAAAGTACATGTGGAATCCAAGAGTAGTGATCACCATACTCATTGCAAATGCAGATATGGTGACTCACGCTATGGCGGCATATTGGGATCCACTGCATCATGGGACCTCCGATCTCGTCTATGCCACGCCGTAGGTATACAAATAAATGTTTAAACATAACCATAAAGAATTTTCAACTGTCCCCAAATAATAAGGAATCCAGAATAACACACCCTTGAGGTCTATATAGTACAAAAACTATTTAATAGGCACTTTGACAATATTGTCTAGTAGTCAATCCATCCATTAGATAATTCGATTTCAAATGTAACTAACGTAATGAAATACTTAGAATATATTCTCTATATCTCCAAAAATGTACCAGGCGAACATAAACACAAAGAGATGATCTTATCCTTGGTGCTAACACAGAAACAGTGAGTCAGCGTGCAGGCGCGCGTCCGTGGGTAGCGCGGAACAGATGCAATATGTAGGTCAGGTTTTTTACGAAACGTAATGATCTGAGTGACGTCACGTACGTTCGACGGCGGTCAGGTTGATCTCTTCGTCGATATGCGAGCCTGGTACTTCTTGATCTGATTGCAACAGATTTCAACGGTAATTGTAAGCTTAATTATTTTTGGAATTTCATGCTTTTTGGGTGTAGTGCTTGTTATCTTCTTAAGATATTTTTTTATGGTTTTATTATAAGTTAGCAAAAATTTATTTAATAGGGTTAAGTTGACCTTATAAAAAACTTGTCACAAAAACTGTTATTCAGGTAAAGCCGGTTGAAATAGTAGCCGACCCCAAATAATATTGGGAATAAGGCTAGGAAGAACAAGAAGAAGAAGGACTCCTTCACATCAATCATGTATATTGTTATTTTCACAGGATTGATTAACACGTAAACACACAATAAAGTTTTACAAGGGATCTGAATAAATGTTTAGAAAACGAAAGAAAATAGAGTTTATGCAGACTAAAGTCAGCAAGCTGAAGGTTTTAACATATTAACGACTGGATAAAGAGGGAAATAGTGGAACAGTTAGTAGGACAAACAAACCAAGAAATTAACATACAGGAATATGGTGGAATAATTTGTAGAATATATTCGTAAGTGACTTAGAATATTATTATTAAAAAAAATCTTTCTTTCTTGTACCTATGTTGAAATACTATGATATATGTACTTCTGGTTTATTAAACCAGAAGAAATACGTATTAATATTAATTAATACGTATTTATGTTGGTAAGCAAAATTCTAATATTTAGATTCAATTATTTTTCAAGATGAGTGAGCACGTGATCTCCACAGGGTAGATACTCCAGACCCGACCTATTCGTAGTATGTCGAACTTTGTGTCAACGCAAAGGTTACTTGCTAACATCGTCATCAACAACCATTATTAGTTCGTCAATGGACATATGCCTCTTGTTTCAAAAGAGATTATGGCTCACTATGTTATACTACTAGTTGAAAATATACAGCAGAATAACATACTATACTAAAAGGTTCTATGTACAAATGATGCTTCAAGAAGTAAATCAATACAATTTAGAAATAAGATTTTATTGGATACCAGTTTATCTAAGAAGATTTTCTTTATTCATAGAAGCATATATACATCATTGCACAATAGACATTACTTAAATGTTTAAGGTTCTCAGAATCGACGCTTTAAAAGCCTTGTAGTTATTTGTTAGTCATCAGGCGAAGACCTCTAGAAATTAGAAGTACACCTTCAAATATGTTAGTTGTAACTGTTTTATCGAAGCTTCTTGAAGTTTTTATGTGTGTGTATCAGAGATGATCATTCTTATTATAAAATAAGAAGTATTTAAACACATACTTATTGTAATACGATTAAGGAGAAATGTTTTTATCGTAGTTGTGTCATGGTTTAACTTGTCGGCGTGGTATAGTAGATTACAAACTCCTTTCTGAAGAGTGACCTATTTGCAGCAATGGATTGTTATGTACACATTATAAAATTAGTTTTTTGTTACTACCTAATTTACATTATTTTACTTCAAATGTATTTCTAGTACTGATAAAATTATTTTAAACTTTTCAAGCTACATGCTTGTTTGAGTACTCGGGAAATGGTCTACCCACTAAACCCCGCGGCGGCCTACCTCGGTAGTTGGGAAGAACACCAGGATCGCGTCAGCAGCTTCTGGTGTTCCCCCTGCCGTACCCCAACGTCTGAGGTACATCAGACAACACCCAGAATGATATGATTTTGCTAAAAGTGATGTGCACAGTAAAGTGACTACTCTGCCTGATAAAAAGCATGAGTAGAATCCTAGAGTAGGGGTCACCATCCTCCTAGCGAGTGTAGACAGCCCACATTATAACGGCCTATTGAGAGGCTTCTGTAACATTGCCTCCAGCCGCGTATTTACCAACGAAGCACGAATGCTCTAATTTAAGGTAGGTCTTCTGTGCGAGGGTTGGACCACCCAGGTCGAGCCGGCTCTGTTGTACTAACTTTTGCAATTCGCAAATTTGACAATTTAGATCCTGTAAGCCAATTTTTTGTAAGTGCTTACAATTTTTGTGCTCAAATTTTTTGTATGTTTATGACTGTCAATAAACTGAATTTCTGAATTGAAAATATTGTTATCTTGAAACCATTAACCCTTCACAAAATCTCAACCGCACCTATCATTTTATTCTTTTACAACTGATTTAATGTATAACATTTATTAACTAGTATTATTATTATTTCTCTTCACAATTAATGTTAATAATACGATAATTTTCTTGATACATTTGTTTGTTTATTTTTTTTGCGTTAGATTTTAAAATTATTATAACTAATATTTTTTTCGCGTCTTCTTCATATTATTCAAAAACTTTGTTTTATTCGGTATTGAGTGTATTAAAACCTAAAATATACTATTAATAATGTTACAAGGCCAGTGAAAGATAGTAAAGGTAAACTATTTACACAGTTTCTATATTATGCATATACTTACATGTATATGTTGGAGTAAAAGCTTCCAGCTTCTCATCAGATCCTTAACATCATCACTTGTCCAGATAACTAGATATCCAGCAAATTTAATATATCACCAAAAGTCTCTATGCCTCCGACAATGTCCCGTCTAAATCTACCCGGGGCCAAACAGTGGGATACAGGCAGGACTAGAACAAGAATAGAACTTACTACATACGCCTAGAAGTGTAAGCTAGAGGGGAGGGGGGGACATCCTATTTAATTATAATTGTTTAATAAAATAATTGAATGATTTATAAATTAATTATGATTATTTTATACACAATTAATCGTTTATTATTAAGTACTTGAATTATTTTTTCTACTAATTGTTGCTAAAATGTGCACGTTATATAATAAGCCGATTGGATTGTATTAATAGTAATTAGTTTAGCGTGAACGTTGAATAGTGTAATGACCTCAATTTACGATTAATTAAAAAAATATATAAGATCTAGGTAATTCTTAATTACATACAAACGAATTTAGGTTCGATTTTATTGCACTTAACTAGCATTAGATAATTCTTTTTGGATTTTTATGTAACATGAATATTACCACATAAGCAAATTCTTTGTTTTCAAAAATCAATGTATTGGTTAACTTGATTATTTTAATGTTTTTTTTTTATTACAGTATAGATAAATTGAATGTTAATTTATAACTGTAATGAAACTTCCAAAAAACAATGAAAACAAAGGTGTGTAAATGACGAGTGTGCCTGTGTGCGGGGCGTTGCGCCTGCGCCGTTAAAACTGTAAAAAGAACCAGTCTAGCGACCTTCGGGCTATCAGCCGAAAACCGAACTCGTTCCGATAGCCGAGTACCGGAAAATAAACATTTTCCGATTAAACGTTTTATCTAAATAGTTTTTACTAGAGGGGAACTATGAAAATTGCATGCGGTTAGTAATAGTACGGTCGTTAGTAAATAGATAAAGAGAAAAAAAAAAGAAAAAATAGGAAAAGATGTGATTGGCATAATTAAATAAACTTTGAAAAAAAAATACAAAATAATCTCTCAAATATTTACAAAGAGGATTGCAATTGGAAAGATTATATTGATTATTATTATTAATAAATTATCTATGAAAAAATAATTAAAAAAAAACTGGCGTCCGAAGTATATCCACTGTGTGATCCACAAATTGGCGGCACTGTCACGTCACAAACTTAATGCCAATTACAAACATTTCCCAAACACAACTATGATCAATTGAAAAAAGTTGTGTTTTTTTTTCTTTTTTTATGTAACGTACACTGTATATAGGTAAGTTTATGTTCCTTAATAAATCGTCACTGGTAATGTATGGTGTCCGCACTGCACTTCACTCACTAACGACTATCGGGCGGCGGGACGAGCGCCGGGCGCACGTGTTGTCGTCAGACTGGCGGCGCAGGCGCACCCCACTCACTTCCCACCAAAAATTTTCTACCACCGTTTGCGCATCAGGGCGGGCGAACTGCGGCCCGCTACGCACGTAGCCTCGCTTGTAGAACGAACAATTTAACCTACGTTGTGGGTTATTATTTTCGCTAATTAGTTGTGAATCACTATGATAATTGCAATTATTGTGACGTTATCGTTACCGTAAGTTTTGTGATGAGTGGTCGTAAGTAATTAGTATTATTTTTTCACCACATATTACTTCATCTAGTAAAAAGTGTCTGAAACCAATCTATTATTAAATATAAAGTTATAATAAATAATAATTAATCCATGATTTGTTATGTAGAAAAAAGATAATCGTATTTGTTATTTAAAAGACAAACGGAAAATAAAATATTTAAATTAAACTAAATAACTAAATAATATATTTCAACAGTTACCTACTAGTAGTTAAATATCTTCAAACTAGGGCTTGTTCCTTATTAGTAATTGTAGCCGCAACTGCCAGAGGATATTGCATCGGATGCACGCAACACCAACATTATTATAATTTACGTCGTTTTCAGCTCTGAAAAGGAAATGTTCGATAATTATATTTTTATTATTTGCCCATTCCGACAGTAAATTATAAAAAACATTGAACTGTGTATTAGTAATTCATGTTTCTCAGTTGATTTTGTTTCAATAATATTTTGATTCATCAATTTATATTTATGTTTTATTTTTAATAAAAAGAATAATAAAATACAAATGCAAAAAAATACCTTAAAAACCATAAATTAAAACTTTTGTCACTAAAAAAAAACTAAACTATAAAATTTGAAATTCCTAAAATTCATTAAAAATTAAAACTGTTAGTACTTATTATATCAATTGTTCCGAGCGGCGCATTTCTCCAAAAGTTGGTCGCACCTGACGGCTGCTATCTCCATTGCGTACACGCACACAACCACAAACCACAACTTTCACGCACACTTACACACAGTGGCAGGCCTACAGACCTACAATCTTTACTTTCACCTTACATCGCTCTTATTAGCATAGCATAGAAACTATTTTTGTTTAAACTTTTTGTAATATTCAGTTTGCCGATGGGTTGGTAAGTAGGACACTGATGGTTTTCTTTATGGGTCCTACTGTGGCCCTCACAAGGTCCTCGTTATGTAGCCGATAATGTTAAGGTCAGTGTTCATTTGAATTTATGTTGAAATAAAAGATGAATCAGCTAATATATTGACAAATTCCTAGTTATTTTATTGTTTGGTCCTAGAAATGGTTAGTTGGTTTCGAAGGTGGGGCCCTCTAGCCAATTAATTTTGTCTTTTATTTATATTGAAAAGTAATCAAATATTTTCACACATTTCGCACAAATCCGTCTAATCGCAACATGAACGTACTTATAAATATTTTTTAAATATGTACATACATAACATAAATATATTAGACTAGATTTCACCCGCGGCTCCGCCCGCGTGTATCTCGATTATTGCAGTAAAAAGTATTCTGATATATAAGCTAAATAACCGTAAAATTTAAACTAAATTCATTCAGTAGTTTTTGCGTGAAAGAGCAACAAACATACAAACTTTCGCGTTTATAGCAATAGTAAGGATAAATTAAACCTAGACACAGAATAATTAATGATCGTGTTCATCACACAAACATTTGTACTGGATAGGAATCGAATCCACGACCTTCGGCTTAGCAGCCAGGATCGGTTACCATTGAAATATCAGGCCGACAAGTTTGGCTTCTGCCCTCAGCTTCACATGCGTGGTAATCTGATGTATAACTTTAATTGGCTTGATCACCCCCTTTGGTGGAGGGAATTTCTAAAATCCTCTCTTAATGCCGGCCTACGCTTCGCAGGAAACACATTTGACTGCCTTATTGGTCTAGTGGTTAGCGTATGCAGCTGCTGATCAAGAGGTCTCGGGTTCGATTCCCGGGTCAGACCAAATATTTGTGGGTTACACAAATATTTGTTTCGGAGTCTGGGTGTTTTTCTACATAATATTAATAATATGTATGTATTTACAAATAATAGTATGTTTATGTATTTATATTAGTTGTTTAGTACCCATAATACAAGCTCTGCTTAGTTTGGGACTAGATGACGTTATGTGTAAGATGTCGGAAAATGTCCGAAATATTTATCTATTTATGGCAAATGTTAGCTTCCTGCGTCCAGTTGTTTAGACTGTGCGTTGTCTGTCAGTCAGTCAATAACGGAACAGTTATATATACACATATGAATAGATGATAATAGGCCCCAACTAACTCAGACGATGTAGACAATATTTATTTATTTATTTTATTTAAAAACTTTATGCACTGGCGGACTTAATGCCAAAGGCATTCTCTACCAGTCTACCGTGAGTGGTGCAGAATAATATTGTGTTATTTTAATTTAAAATATATGTATTTAGAAAGCATTAGCTTTAGCTTCTAGCTCAAATATCCCGGTTATCATTTTTCTGGTTAATATATAGCCTATTCATATCATAAATAATGTAGCTTTCTATATATAAGTTAAATATTTTGTCATCTCACACACAAAATCATGTAGTCCCAAACTAAGCAGGGCTGATATAAATACATATATATATTTGTTATATACATACGTATTATACGTAGAAAAAACCCGGACTCCTAAACAAATATTGGTAAATAACACAAACATGGAATGGTACATCAACAACTATCGGATTTATTAACTATGGGTTTTGAGTTTACAAGTTTTTAACTGAGTTTTCAGTTTATTTCGTATGCCACTCTTAGTTTAAAAGCGTGTTTGTTTAGTTTTTTTTGTAAGTAATAGGAAAAGTACGATTAATGGTAGTGAAATAATGAGGCCCGAAGACACCCGATTGACTGGCGCCACAGGTCACGGTATGCTACCGTTACAGTTTATGAGTTCCACGAGGATATTTTTGGTGGCTTAGTGGTAGCATATGCGACTACTGTGCGGGTCTCGGATTCGATTCCCGGGTAGGATCAAATGTTTGTGTGATCCGTGAATGGTAGTTTTGGAATTTGAGTGTTTTCTTTATATATTATGAATGTATGTGTTTTTATACTCTGTCCATTCCTTTATTATCTTTTTGACAGTTCAACAAATTTCGAAATTAGTGACGCTCTCACACGTCACCGATTCGATTTGAAATCAAAATCAATCGATATAATATTCTTTAAGTCAGTATTGTAAATACATAAAATGTATTCTATTATATCATTCTATTATTATATATAATTGGCCCAGAACAATGAAAACTACCTAACACAGTCACTTGAAGGCCGGTTTAGTAAGTATTATGTGATATTTCAAATATATTTTCTCATGACTCTGGATTTAAACGTTATTAACCACGCGTTCTAAAGTTAAATTTTACTAACCCGTGCATAGTTACATTTTAAGTCAGTGGTCCAAAAATTAATTAATTAATGCACAGAGTTATTGTCTTTATTCTAAGTTTGAACTTAAATTCCAAAATTTCGACTTAATTCCTTGCAAATAATCAATCTTGAGATCATACTATTTTATTTCCTTTTTGTTTTATTAAATTTACAGAAACAATATTTACATGAAGTCAAATTATTTTGATCATAATAATATGATAGATTATTTTAATCGTTTAATCGATTTATCGTATTTCAAGAACTGTTTTATATGTTGTTTTTTGCTATGCACACTGCCCACTTCCCTACCCGTCTATAAAGTACGACATTACTGTAGTACATAAATACGAAAAAAAATGCAGGTAATTTATAGGCGTGACCTGTCAAAAAGATAATAAACGAATGGACAAAGTATAGTTGTATAGTACCCATAAAACTCTTTTCTCAGGCTTTAGAATAAATGGATACAACATTTCTTTGAAATCGGTGCAATGGTTTTTGAGGTTAACGCAAACTAACAGACAGATGCAGTGGAGGATTTTATTATATAATGTGTAGTAATAGCAATCTAACTTATTTTATAATATATAATAAGCAACACTATTATGAAATGAATTAGCTTGCGCTGACAGTTTACTCACATCTTTTAAACTACAGTTTTCAACTGTAGATAGAGTTATTTAAGAGAAAGCTTAAAATGTGTATACATGCATTTTATAGAAGAGGAAATACGAGAATTTCAAAGACTTTCGTCTGAAGTTAGATACTATTCAAAGAAGAAAAGTCGTTTAGCCATGAAAATATAACATTGAACATATTCCATACAAACATACAGAGATATTCATATATAAGCGTGAATATATCATCATCATTAGCCTATCGCAGCCCACAGCTGGACATAGGCCTCTCCCAATGCACACCACTTTGATCGCTTTTGGACTTTTCGCATCCAGCTCCTGCCAGCCATCCCACGCAGGTTGTCACTCCACCTCGCCTGTGGGTATCCTACACTACGTTTACCGAGACGCGGTCTCCACTCCAGAACTCTTCTGCCCCAACGGTCATCAGTTCTATGACTAATATGGCCAGCCCACTGCCACTTCAGCTTGCTAATCCGGTGTGCTATGTCGATGACATTAGTTCTTTGACGGATCACCTCATCCCTGATACGATCCCTCAGAGTAACGCCAAGCATAGCCATTTCCATAGCACGCTGAGCAACTTTAAGCTTGTGGACCAACCGTACCGTAAGTAATATATATAATTCAAAATAATTTAGCCCTTCTCAGCCAATCCCAATTTAAGCCCAGTAGGTGGCACTTCTGTTAGAAAGCATAACTTTTTTATCAGCTAATGAACAATAGGTAGAATAATCACCAATCTCAGCATCAGTTGGTACAAGTGCTGAGGCATTTTCCAATCAGAGTAACGACTGAAGGAGGTCAATGAATAACAGTAAAAGCATTCATTCTAATTTTAGCGCCCTTTTAACTTTTTTTACGAAGTCAATCGCTTTGTGTTTATTTAGGTAGGTAAAAAGGTGACCGTTGATCGACTAGAACGGTTAATGAGTTCGAGTAATTAATATTATACGGTTATATACCACCTGCTTGGGAAAAATTTTTGGTCGAATACTGGCAAGTAATACTGAATTAAAAAAAAGAACAAAATTGTTTACGGTACAAAAGTTCCAAATTCAAATTGACTTACAAATTTTGTTTATTCAAAACAAATTTTACATTGCATTCAATTTTGAAGCTTTAACTAAAAATATATCGCCCTCCCCACCGAACAATATCGTAATGGCAATTTCTAAATTTTACAGGAAAAATCAAAAACTGTTTTTGAGTAGTATCTCAGCAAGGGAGCATCGTAAGGTAACCATTTATGTGTCAAAACAAAGCTAATTTAATTACTTTGTATTTTCTTTCGGTTTTTTTTTGTAATAGTTTCCAAAATAAAGTTATGGTCGAAAATAATATTAACGAAATTGCAGCTCAAAAGTATATTGTGTAATGCATCATTGCCATATTGTTCGCGTGTAAATCCAACAATTTTAGTCAGTATTAGTACATTACAGTAATATTCGATAAAATGTGCTGTTAAAAATGTTAACTGTAATATGATATTACAAAATTATTTGCGTGAAATCAAAGTGATAATTTAAAAACTTTATAAAGTTTATCTATATGATACCGTTAACAGCACTATACGAATTTTCTCAATTATCTATCATGTATTGTAAGAAATCATTACCAAATTGCGTAAATAAAAATAAAACCCTAAAAGAATTGTTTTACAACTTACATGAAACACAATTATGTATTTCTTCCACGAATAAAATGGTAATAGCCACTTATCGAAAAAATTAACTATTACATAATCAGTATTAACTTGTTTTGGTATTATTCGTGTAAAAGGATATGTTAGATTTTAAACGAGTAATATTGTTATGTTCATCACGGGGTCATTGAAATTAGTGTACTTTTCTAAATATCCATATAAAGAGTACAATTTTTTTTTATAAGGTGTAATTAGTGTTCTAAATACCGAATATGCAATAAAACGTAAACTATCGTAATAGCACATTATCATATTATTCGCTGGGGAGGGCGATATGGCGTTCAAATAAAATTTCACATGCAAATACAACAAAAGTATCTAATTACTCTATAAAATACTCAATAAATAAAATTTAAAAAACCTAAAAACTCAATAATAATGTCAATTTATGTAAGAATGCAACGGTAATGTAATATAAACAGACAAATTAATAACGATTCAAAGAATAGAAGACGGTCAAATTTAAACCGATGTTATGATCCCTTAACTAGTATTCCATCAGAGAAAGGACCTACGGGTATACAACGAAGCCTCTGTAGGCTTATACTGATCGCCTTTCATCATTCCTCCTTAGAATTATAGAACGAGGGGACAGAATTAAGGAAGACTGACTTATAATAATCCTTACCCCCACAGGATTGGTGGAAAATTTAGTCCACCGTTAGTTACACGACGAAAAACAACGAAAGAATTTTTTTACTATCTTGTCTGTAAAAGGCTATGGTTTCATGATACAAAAAACAGACGATTACTATAAAGCTTTAACGACAATCCTGGTGGGAATGTTCAAAAGCAGGCAATGAACTTACTGCACGTATTTCGTATTGGTTTAATTGATCCCCACGTGCCGTATTTTACTACGCTAAACCATTGAGGGTTCTAATCCCACAGTGATAACACTTTGATAACTCACACATCGTTGTTCCAAATCTGGGTGTTCTTTGTGTGCTTTTCATGTATATTTGTGAAGTCCCCCGCGAGAAGTATATATTCCTAATGCGAGATCTCTTTAAAAAAACTAATACTGGCTTTTTAGTTGGTCACGTCCATAGAAGAAGGTATTCACTTGTCATCTGAGCTGTATTCGATCGATCGTTGCTTTTTACGTCTTAGGTTCGATTCCAGGGTTTTAGTTCAGGCTTTTATAATTCCCGAGTTAGACCTAATATTTGTGTAATCCACAAATATTTGTTTCGGAGTCTGGGTATTTTCTATGTTTGTCTTGTATGTATTTACAAAAAAAAAGTATGTTTATGTATTTATATCAGTAATTTAGTACCCACAACACCAGCTATGCTTAGTTTGGGCCGTTGTGTGTAAGATGTACGAAAATATTTATTTAGTTTATATTTATTCTGAATAAACTTATATTGTTGATGTACCTTAACATGAATAAATAGATGGTGTTGTTTATTGTCCGAAGTATTATAATTATTATTGTAATTCAATCTTAACACCATGTCATACAAATCATCAATTACTTGCAGTCTATTTAAAACCCGCTACTGTTTAAAACAGCTCTTAATTTTTTTCTAGTTACAAATTCCAACAAAAAACCCATCTTCCGGAGCCAGTTTTGAGCCAATCCGTCATCAGCTTAACGCTAGGTGACCGTTTCAAGTTATGATAATTTCGTTCCTAATTACTGACGTACCATAATTTGGACCTTTTTTTTAATATATTTGATGTCCGAGTTTCTGCGATTTCCGGTATATGACCATTGCACAGATACATTAATCAGAACTTCTATTAAATATAGTTATGCATTATTTTACATATGTTAAGCGTTTGATAAATTGATCTGTAAATTGGTTATTTTGACACCCGTTGTGAGCTAGATGCTGTGACATATTCGTGTATATGTATAAAAAATAAAAACGTTATGTGGGTTTGCGTACGCTCCAAAATTTTTTACTCATCATCATCAAGGCTGCTGATGATCAACAGCCTTTAACAGTCCACAGCTGGACATAGGCCTCTCCTTTGAAAGGAGGTTTTGGCCTACTATACCACGCTGGCCAGACGGGTTGGTAAAGGGTTTGTTTCAAGTTTTCCTTCTCTTGGCAGCGATGTTAGATACTTATTTTGTTCCTTTAGTCGCCTCTTACGACACCCATGGAATGAATAGGGGTGGTGACACTTTGTATTCTTAATCCGTCACCACACGGACACAAAATTCTTTACTCATTTAAATCAAATTTTGATATGTTAAGTAACCTGATAGATAGATTGCATTGGTCTAACAGTTAGCATATACGACTGCCAAGTAAGAAGTTTCCGGTTCGATTCTCGGGTTGTGCTAAAAGTTATGTTGAATTTTCCTTACAAGAAATGCTCACATAACTGGTCGAAGTATATAAGTTACAGAAGCCCGTGCCTCAGAGAGCACGTTAAGCCGTCGATCCCTTTTGTCATGAACAACAATTTCAATTGGTATTCGGAAGTCATTACCATCAAACATATTTAAAACTTTATTTTTTTTATGTGTGGAAAATCATCATGGACCGTCACTCCACCGGGGGTTACCGACTAAAAACCACACAGTGTGCCCTCTCCGCGCCTCTCCGTTTAGGAGTAGGAGAAGCCCAGGATGGGATCTCCTTCTGAACTTCTCCAGCGCCTGCCCGCTCCTGATGCGGGCACCGTCTCGGTACGACGATCCTCTCTTAGGCGGCGTCCTGCACACACCGGCGCCGCCCCCTCACGGCTGGCCACATAATGCGGGTGGAGGAAAAACCCGTCCCGTCCACCCGCGGCCACACTCAAGGCGGCATGAGATCCCCTTCGATGAGTGCAGTGAGGACCCGGCTTTTGTAAGGTGAGGCCTAAGTTCAACACTGTACAATTAAAAGCTATCGTTTGACATCTCTATCTAATTTAAAGAAAATCACAAGCACGACGGACAGAAACTCCTATCCTATCGCTGTAATATAAATGTAAAAAAAATAATTGATCAGTTAACTACAGCCATTTTGATTAATAGGTTTATTAATAGGTATTAGAGTCACGCTGATTTCAGCACAAATGGGCCGGCTCGACCAGGCCAGTACTACCCTCACACAGAAGACCATCCTAATAATGACAGTATTATTGCTGTCATATTTCGTTAGTGAGAGTGAGACCGGAGGACCAAACATTCTGACTCATTCTTCCGTCATGGGAAGGCCAGGAGAATGATGCAGAATTATTTAACCAGGTCGCCATGGTACGGGTCACCATGCTACATTGCCCACTCTCACAATGAGGATGGTGGCCCCTACTCATGGATTCGGCACATGCTTTCCATCGGGCAGAGTAGAGTCACTTTGGTGGGCACAAATAAAAAAAAAAATTACATCCATAAATAAAAACTTGAATTCTGTACCTATGGTTGATGAGTCTATGACCAATCCAGTAAGGAACAAGCAACATAATATCGATGTGTTAAATGTCGATATTAATGGTTAAGATGTAACCTTGTGTAACCTTAGCTTTGTAACCGTCTGATTGTGTATTTATCATCACGCGACCCCCGCAACCAACTGCTAGGCTACAGTTAGTTCAGTTGCCGAATTTAAGGCTTCGAACGGTCCGTAACGACTGTCATAGATACCCACGTACCGCATCGCTATAACTAGCCACATATAGTCAATAAAAGTGGAGCAAAAACTCAGTAAAAGAATTATAAAGATCCACCCTCTTTCATTAGTGTTGTAGATTTAAAGAAGTTTAGATTAATTACTTTTTAACCAACGATTACGAACAACAACTTGTGAATTATACAAACTGTTGTCCCGTGTGGAGTTTGAACCCACAACAATCGGCACAATAAAAAGCGGCGTGGCAACCAATTAAACCACTATGCTATTAATGCAGTCATGTATATTTAACAACTTGCTTTCGCCCGCGGCTCTGCCCGCGTGTTTCTCGATTCTAGCAGTAAAAAGTAGTCTATGTGTTATTCTGATATAAAAGCTATAGTTTCATCCAAATCCGTTAAGTAATTTTTGCGTGAAAGAGCAACAATTATAAATATTTACAATATTTCGCGTTTTATAATATTAGTAAGAATTCATATTCATCATTTCTGAACTATATTGTAGTGTTGTGTATCAAAAAATTAGACAAATAAATTATACTGTATGTGATCCGTCAAATTGATATTTATCTTTTAGGTGATTTATTACTAATACAAGTAAACTATACAGAAACACTAATTCAAAATGTGTATAAGTTCACAACGAACATCATTAATCATTTACAAATTTGACATTTAAATATATATCAATAAATGTACTCTGTTCCTAATTTATTCGCTACCATACATACATTACTTCACATTTTAGAAGCACGTTACCAGAGTTACAGTCAATTACATATTGTACAATATCAGTCTTACAAGACTTGCCTAGAGATTTTAGCCTTTCCGGAAAAGTCACTTCAAGTTATAGATTCTATAGGCGACTCTGACCTGTCCCCTTAGCTCTTTCTACAATCTCTAACGCCTCTCTTTACATGCATCATTGACTAATATTTTCTTTTAATCTTGACGTGACTCAGCTTTGAGGGACGTAAAGTTCATCATCAAACATTTGTTAGTTTTCTATTACGCTTTGTAATACGTCAACTTGGCTGGGGGCTGATCTGACAAGCACATTTGGTTTTACTTTTTTTATTATACTGCTGTGGCCTTTCGTTTCTCTACTAATTCTTTTATACTACACCTGATCGGAACAGTAGTCAATATTCCCTGAAAATGAAAAGAGAACGTTAGTCTTTTCCTTGACCTGATTAAGCGGGAGGAAAAAATGTATGAAAATCCATTTCTAACGTGTTTTAGCGGGAGAGAAAGTTGTATTAATTTTCATTTTTCATGTGTTATCTTATCTATGGCGCGCACCTGCCCAAGGATTTTCATATAATTTAAATATGGCATCTCCGTGCCACTGACATCCTTTTGTGAAGAATAAAAAAAAAACAAAAGAAGCGCGAAATATTGGTCAAATTCTAAGCTAAATTGTGTCTTACATGGTGTCTTACGTTTTGATTTTATTTTAAAAATACTTTAAATGTTCCTCACAGGTATAGTATAAAGCACTGTGTAGCACTCGGGTGAAAGTCCCATTCCTACCTCGGTGAACAATGTACTATTCACTTAGGGTTTGCTAGAAGAAGAAAACTTAATTTTGGGTTACCCTCGTCTTTGCTGGTTACTTCTTTATACATTAGAGGTATATTTAATTGCTTATTCTTTACAATAAAGAGTTTTAGAGCTAATTGATACTCGCTGGCAATTTTACTCATTAGCATTTACAAGCGATAATGATTTATTACAGGTATAGTTACCCATTGTCAGGCCCATTTATGTCTAATACCTCTACAATTAGCAATAATTATATTTTTGGCACGTGGATTGATTCACTAAACGTCTTACAATAGTAGAAGAGTGGAATAAAAAGTATTACACAACGATAGGTTATGCGTTTATAGGATAGGTCACCATGGGAGGACGTGGTCCTGTCTGGATCTACCCGGAGATATCCTCCAAGGAAGTCTGTGTGAACTCCATATAACTGAATGCAAAAACAATATAATTTTGTTTTCAGTGTGAGTTTTGAGTCCACTGTTATATATAGATATAAAATTCTCGTGTCACAATGTTGTTACTTACCACACTCCTCCGAAATGAAATTTCATAAGAATTGATGAAGCGGTCGATTCTTACGCAATTTTGTGTTTATTCAGTAAGTCTGAGAACAGTACGTAAAAATTTTTTTATATGCCTAGGTAATAAAAGATGTAGGGGGGACCCTAGAAGCCGCTGTTGCGATCCTGGTGTTCCTCCGGACTGCCGAGGTAGGCCGCCGCGGGGTTTACTGGGTAGATCGGTTGCCCGGGAGTCGTTGTCCCCCAAGAAGGGTATGGTGCGAAAATAAAGGATGTAATGTATTATACATACAATCGGAAACTGTACTGTTTTAATAAAATAATATTACCTTAGACTAGATTTCAATATAATTGTTTATCTGTCTTATTAAGTTTGTCTTACAACTGTTTGAACTATGCAAAGCCTTTCCTAGTCACAGTTAGAAGCATAAATAAATAATAAATAAATAAATATTTCGGACATCTTTTACACAGAACATCACCTAGTCCCAAACTAAGCAGAGCTTGTATTATGGGTAGGTACTAAATAAATGATATAAATACATAAACATACTTTTTTGTACACACATCTTATACATAGAAAGCATACCTGTATATTATACACAAATACAGTACAATTGTTACTAATAATAAAATTATTTATTCATTCTAGGAATCGACCTCGCGACGTTTCATTTAAAGGTCAAGTTCCATTACCACTGAACCAATAGACTCGAGTCCTTACATGTGTATCTAGTTAGATTGTAATTTATACAGTTTAAACTAAATCTATTGTATGCCTTTATTGATGAGTCATTAACCGTTGTCCAACCGACGCACAGACGTACAGTTATTAGTAGTGAATCTATAAGTAATTACTGTGGCTGTGTTCGAATATACATCAGGTATTGTATGTGGTCATTACTAAGACGGATGGATCGTTTGTAGGCTTGTGATTTGGTAAAGGTGAGGCCTGAGAAATACTATAAGCGATTTCATAACGAGTAAATTAAAGTTTGTTCGAATGAAATATTATTTACATATTTATACAAATAAATAAAATTAAAGTGTCTGTATGTAATATCAAATTAATAGATTTTAACGAAATGCTTATAAAAGTATATAATTTACTGACACGAAAAATACAATTTTTAAATTTTTTGTCTGTCTGTGCCTTTGTTGGGTGATCTCTGAAACGGCTGGACCGATTAACTTTTTTTTTTTTTTTAGACTAGCTTCGCTCTGCGTCGTTACTCGCGATTTACACGATTTACAACAATAACCGCGGGCAACACCGCGGACACAGCTAGTATTTAATAAGTTAAAAACAAACTATAAATAAGGGTGTAATAGAGAACCCCTATACAGAACCCACTGGTGCAATTCCCAAAGGACTGATTGCTTAGGAGGTTGAAAGCAAACACTAACTATTAACAAGCTTTTAGGTCGATCATAAATTAGTCTCTCTACTTAATTAGCAACGCAAAGTTTTTTATTTCATATAACTAGTTATTAAAAAGATTTTAATGAATTTACTCATTACTCCTCTATTGTCTACCATAAGAAGCTGTCTGGAAATATATTGGTATTAGTGTCATTCAAGCGTAATCCGCTCTTGTGCTCGCTCCGCTTATCACAATACCCACTGTCATTAAACAAGTGAATCTCATTGGATTCGGCACCAAGTTAATGGCGTGTCTGGCACACTAACACGATTCTCTGTAGACTCTCGTCAACTGAATATATTTGTGCTTATAATTGGCCCAGTAGTCGGATATCGATTCCCGGATTGGACAACGTGTTATTGGCATGCCTTATATAGGAATTGATTATAGTCAGATGTCTTTAGGCACTTGCTTTATCTACTACATGTAAAATAATCTGGTTCTGAATCTTTTTATATTGTGTAAAGATGGTTTTATAATTATCATAGAAATTTAATATTATCATTTTTTCATTTGATTGTTTGTGAATTTGTAGATCCACCATCATATTTATTTTTTGCACGCCTACGTCTCTTTTCACTTGCAACGCACCTCATCGCTCACTTTCATGAGTAAAAATCGGACAAGTGCGTGTTAGGCCAGGCATAGAATAGGGTTCTGTAGTCACCCATAATGATAAGTAGATTTAAATCGTGTCCAATAGATAGTTGTTATGTTTCCTTATTATTTCTTTATTTTTGTACGAAGTTTTCCAAGTGAGGACATTTAACAAGTTAAGCTCCTATAACTCCGGAAATAAAAAATTATCTAAACCGCATAGTTTTCCTTGAAAGTTCAACATATGGACTACTACTATCACGATTTGTTTCATCTTTCTAGCACTAACCGTTTGGGCGGTAGGTCGAGGACGGACGGACGGAAGCACGTACATGACGAATCTGTAAGGGTTCCGAGTAATGAACTACGGAACCCTAAAAACGGAACATCATGTGTATGACAGCAATCAATAATTGCGGAATAATCAATAATTCACGCTAGGTGTTTGACTTATTTTGTTTTTAATTCTCGATTTCGTCCCTACATTTAAATTACCTTGTGTTGATTAGAGCGGTTGTATATATTTTATTTCTTCAACTATCTCCTAAACTCTACTCCAATCCATCTCTTCCACTCTCCTTGATATATTTCCGGAGCGTTAATAGTGTGAAAACTTGTACATTTTGACCCTGTACATACACCAGAAGACTTTCATTCCACTCGACCGCCAAACATAGTTTAAAGTAATACCACAGAATACATAATATTACCAGTACAGAAGACTCATTCCGAAAAGTAAATTAAAAAAATAGGGACCCTCGGTGTCATTACATTAAGTTCAATACAGATTGCACAGCGCCGAAGCACCTACGATTATATTTACCTACGATTGCGTCTCTTTCTATCGTGTAACTATTATCTGTTCTGAGGTAATCAGGTATGTCTTCTTTTAAAAATAATTTTCATATTTAAATTAACTACTTTTTCTCTAGCACTTTGGTGAAAAATAACTGGTAATACTATTCAAAATTACTTAGAAAATGTAAGCCACATAATAATGAAATTTTTAAACATGAAAATGGTAACTGTAGGTTATATGTAGGATATACACAGTACTTTATTACCTACAGGATAAGATATATCTACAAAAATGAAGTTTGTATAATATTTTTACTTTTTCACATTTTTATTACAAAACAATCCATTAGTCAATCAAATTTTACATAGATATTGTACTGTTTTTCTCTTTCCAGTTCATTGCATTCAGCATTTTTTTGTTTCTATAATAATTATTTTATTAATGTTGACTTTTTCAATGTAATCAGCTATGTTTCAAAGAATCCTAATCATCGAGAAACGCTACAAAACCGGTAGACACAGACGAATCATATTATATCGACTACCTTGTTGGTCTAGTGGTTAACGTATGCGGCTGCTGATCAAGAGGTCTCGGATTCGATTCCCGGATCGTACTAAATAATCGTGTGATCCACAAATATTTGGTTCGGAGTCTGGGTGTTTTTTATGAATAATATATATATATTCACAAAAAAAAACAAGTATTTTTATGTATTTATATCAGTTGTCTAGTACCCATAATACAAGCTCTGCTTAGTTTGGGACTAGATGACGTTGTAAGATGTCCGAAATATATAAATAACTAAAAATATATATCTTCTTGAACATATTGAGTATACTGAGTCAATAAAGTATCTTATAGTTATATGTGAATGACCGTTACCGTTAGATTTTATAAACAAGAAAGACGAGCAATTCATTTTATTTAGTTAATTGAATATCAATTTATTACGATTACTTTCAGGATATCTTGAGCTTTGCAATTTATAACGAAGATAAGGCATGTGATTAATAAATATTTGATCAAAAAATATACTCGTAGTAGTAGTTTTATTATTAACTGCTTTACATAGGGCTCTCCTTAGTAGGAGTAGAGTAGAAGGTTTTGGCTTATAAGTAGCTAACCAGATAGTTTGAATATTCCCTGTATGTGCTCTTCCTAGCCTAATTCCCAATATTATTTGGGGTCGGCTACTAGTTCAACGGGTTTTACTTCAATATCAGTTTTTCCAAGGAGCGACTTTAGGGCACTGACTTCCCCATAACGATTGCCATACATGTGTATGACAACCCGGACCGACGGCTTTATGTGCTCTCCAAGGCACGGGTGTAAGCCACCGCCAAATTTCCAAACTCCGGGCTGCTATTAGGTATTCCTAAGAAAAACCCAATAAAACTTTTTGGCCCGACCCGGGATTTGAACCCGAGACCTCTTTGATCAGCAGTCGCATACGATATCCACTAGACCAACGAGGAAGTATTCCCTGTATAAACACTGATTTAGTCCTGCATAAGTTTCTTTCAATGTGATCTCTTGCTACACCCATTGGATACATAGAGGTGATGATACTCTCTATTCTCAAACCATCACTGCACGAAATACTTTATTTGGAGAGTTCAAAAAGCTACAATAGAAGCTTAAGTTTTTTTTATAGTTTTTAAGCCTACCAAAGTGACTCCACTCCGCCTGATGGAAAACTTAAGTAGAATTCAGGAGTAGGGGTCACCATCCTCACTGTGAGGGTAGGCAATGTAGCATGGTGACCCATATCATGGCGGCCTGGTCAGATGTTTCTGTATCATTTTCCGGTCTCACACTCACCAACGAAATACGACAGTAAGAATGCTATCATTATTAGGATGGTCTTCTGTGTGAGGGTAGTACTGCCCCGGTTGAGCCGGCCCATTCGTGCCTTAATCAGCTCTAGCTCAACTCCTCCTCCTCCTTGCGTCGTTCTCCTCAGTTCCGAGGGTCGTGACCCTCACTTGCTAAAGTTTTGTGAATGGCGGTTCGCCACTTGTGTCGGTTCCGGGCAGCATGCAGAGCAGCATGGATCGTACATCCGAGAAAGGAGCCAACTTGGTCTGTCCAGCGCAACGGGCAGCGGCCTCTGGGTCTCCTCCCTTCGATCTAGCTCAACTACCTAAGTTATAAAAGTTTTATTCAAAAATATAAAACCTAAAGTCTCACACAGTTAAATATGAATCTTATCGCCTCAATTTACTTACTATAAGCATTTCTTTTAACTCTCAAATTTTTCATTCTATTTTTAGAACTTTAGGTCGGCCACACTATGACATCAAGAATTCTCCAAATACAATCTCAACATAACCTCGAACTCATTCGTCATATCTAATTCAAACCGTTATATCCCAAACACGAAACGTCGTGTCACTTATCACGATTGCACAACCTCTCGTCATCTCCCCCTCCACCACAACGAGCTGACAGAGTGGGGGGGGGGGTCTGTCCCACTTCCCGTAACGGTGTGCGATATCTAGCACACGGAGCCTACTTTTTGCGAATAACCGAATTCTTAAGTTAAAAAAAATTATCGAAACACGTTGATACTTGTCGGTTTTCTTGAAAGAATGTTCATCGATTGTCTGTCGAGACTGATTTCGTTTTTTTGTATTGCTGTGACTAGATTGAGTGAGAATTAATGTTACGGTTTCAAAACTGATGAGTCAATTTGATTTGACACTGTGTTATTATTTTTGGCATTTATAAGCAAAGTAGTAGTTTCTCAGTTATATATAATAAATTCTTATATTATAAAGTAAGTAATAGTATCCTGTATCTCGGAGGACTTTAAAATAATACATGAAACCAACACAAAGAATAGCCAGACTCAGAACAACAATTTGTGTATCACACAGTGTTATCCCACGTAGTATTTGAACCCACGACCGCTTAAATTACTCGGCCAACGATGCAGTCATAAAGTTACATTACTGACCCCAATTAATCGGTTTCAAAATGCCATCCTTATGGAGAAGAATAAGCATTTCACAAGTCGCCATACTTTATTGTCTGCATTCGCAGCAAGTGTGGTGGGCCCCAATCTTGGATTCGACTCATCCATCAGGCGGGTTAGTGTCACTTTGGTAGGCTATATCTTCTTCATCCTGGCCTTTATTCTAAAGATTATTTGCCGTTCATGACAACCGGGACCGAAGGCTTAACGTGATCTCTGAGGCACGGACGTGAATCACCGCCAAACTTACATACTCCGAGCTGTTATTCGGTAGGCAGTATAGAAATAGTAATAACTATAAAACTATGGAACATAAAGTTGACATTACTAGTATACGCGAATCGTCTACTAGTCTACTGTCATTTACTAGAAAAAAAAAACAGTTTAAAAAAACGAAACAAATACGCTTTTAAACTAAAAAGTAGAAAATAGTTTTAATGTAAAAAACGTGGGGCGACGTTATTGAAATATTTTCAGAAAGCTCCCTACGCTTTGTTACTTTAAAATTATTTTCTACTTTCTAGTTTAAAAGCATGTTGGTTTGGTTTTTTAAATCAATTTTTTTTCTAGTAAATGACAGTAGACTATTTTTTTAGAAAGACTAAAAATGATGAATTTGTTTAAATTTTCTTAAATTTTTTTATTCAAATCAGTGTTTTGTCATCGATCCTCGACAAATCTACAAAGTTTGAACGAAATCTTTCCGTTTCGCACCCAAAGGAGTCGGTTACAAACATACAGGTGAGGCTAAAAAAAAGCGTGTAAAAATAAAATGTAAATAAACTTCAATATAAAATCAAAAACTTTCACTAAGACATTAGGCTAATATTGATAAAATTAAATCAATATCACTTTCTCTTCGAGCAGTAAGTGTCCACTTAATATAAAATTTAGTAAATAGTCGCTGTCATCAAGTGTAATTTACATAAACTATGGCGACACGATTGCGCATTCGACGGCAACGTCCGTGATCGCAGGTCGCAGGTTCAAACCCTCCCAAATTGCAAACGTTTATCGTTTTCTATTCTATTTCTCTATTCTCTTGTTGCCTTGTTGGTCTAGTGATTAGCGTATGCGACTGCTGATCAGGTTCGATTCTTCGGTCGGTCCAAATGTTTGCGTGATCCGCAAATATTTGCCTCAAAGTCTGAGTGTTTTCTATCTATAATATTTAAGTATTTACAAAAAAAAGTATGTTTATGTATTTATATCAGTTTTTTAGTACCCATTATACAAGCTCTGCTTAGTTTGGGACTAGATGATGTTGTGTGTCAGATGTCCATTTATTTTCGAATATTATGTTTTGATCACGTGGCTGAGTGACATTAGCCAATGAAACAAGAGAATAGAGAGTAGAAAAGAAAACGATAAACGGTTTCAACTTGGCTAGGACGGATAGGGACAGATCCTACCCTATTATCTCTATCTCTACAAATAAATAAAATTGAAGCATCTGTCTGTCATTTAAAAAATATATATTTTCATTGAACGCATCTGAAAGTATATTTACGGTACTTACATCGTTTTTTTTATTTGTCGGTTTGACTGCCTGTCTATCCGTCTGTCTATCTATCCGCTTGTCTGTTTGTTTGTGCAGGTTAACTTCTGAAGGACTCATTTTGATGAAACTTTCATTGGTAAACAATTAATGACATAAAGAGCACCTTAGGCTACTTTTTTTAGACCAGCTGGCGTACAATAACAACCAGTTTGTTAATATAAATTGAAAAACTTCTGCAATTCACTCATCTTTCTTAATTTCCAAATTACATATCTGCTTAAACTTATATTACTTATTTAGAACTGCAACGACATTTTTTTTCCTAAAAATATTTCAATATATTTTTTGTTGCAAAAATAACTAGTTTTTTTCTTTATTTATGTTAATCATTCCAAACCTCTTTTTGTACTTTTTTATACGTTTATTTATGTTCTAGAACCCGTAAAACAACCCGTATACCCGTTATACAAACCCTTAATATGCCGTTTTTTTTTGTTTTTTTTTATTCTAACACCTCCGATGTTCTTCGGAGCCTATATCTACGCTTTCTTTTCTTCTCGCTTTTGCTACTTCTCGTACTTTCATGCTTCATACTAATTCTTTCTTGCACGACGGGGAAAACGAAAAGAAGGGTGTGTGTAAGACTCTTGGTCAAGCGGTCTACCCACTAAAACCCGCTAAAGACTGTGGAGGTAGGCCACCTCGGAAGTCGGGAAGAACACCAGGAACGCATCAGCGGCTTCTGGTGTCCCCCCTGCCATATCCCAACATCGGGGTATATTCCGGGGTGACTGGACTCCTATCCCTATAGGCATAGACAGGTAACATTGTCCTATAGTACTTATTAGTACTTAATAAATACTGTCATTTTTCAATTTAAAGGCATTGAATTTTCTCAGTCCTTAAATTTTCTAAAATAATTATTATATTTGCGATCTGCGCAATGTGCATCATTGCAAATTGGTTGTTTATTTCATTGCCTGCCTGATACCAACCTTATTTGGGAATTTAATTGTGTGCAAACGGGACCAAGAAAAAGGTAAATTAGGGTAAGAAAATAGAATAGGGTAAAAGGAGCTAGGGCACAAAAGTGTCAGGTACCGCAAGCCTCAGTATAGCCTTACGGTATCTGTTCGCAGTAGCTTCAACAAACCAGGTTCGCGTCCCCATCTCGTTGACAGCAATAAACAAATTCTACTTACTTGGTAATAATTAATGGGGTACTTGTGAATAGTTTCTATTTCATACGGCTAGTTTATCTTGTCCTAGCGGCTTGACCCCTATTACTTCGGTGTAAGAAATTTTACACACACATATGTTTATTTATACGCGATATTAGTTTGTCATAAGCATATTATACGAAATAAAGCTCTCATAGCCGAGTTGCTATAGGCGACTGGAAACAATCACCGAGGGTAAGTAACGCCGGCGCGGTCAGTACCTAGATGGGTGACCGTTTTTGGCATCATATGTTATGAGCGTCACGTTAAGCAGTCGGTCCCGGTTGTTATCATAAGATAACAGTTGTGAAGCAGACGTTAACGGCGAGATTATGTAGCTACAACGTGTCTAGCTAGTAACCAACCCGAACTCGTGGGCCAGCGTTGGGACGTATGGCCATAACCCTCTCCTGAGAAAAGACCTGAGCCCAGCAGTGGGACGTTATGGGTTTTTGATGATAAGCGAATATAAGTTTTGTAATGTGTCAGTCTAGTCAAGAAGTTAGTGTTAAGTTTTTCATATTTTGTCAATTTTAACTTTAAGTATTCCAAATATAACAGGTTCCTTAATAACACATAAAATCTCAACTACATACTTGAATCAGCCATTCCTAAACTGATATAATTGTGAGTGATACTAGACCAGCATTTGCATACATATTTCAGTATATATACAAAGGTTTACAGTAAGCCCGACGCTCGTTACCATAGAACCAGACACAATGGGAACACAGAACGCCAATGATTCATACGAGCCAGATAAACTGTTCCACAAACTATTATAAATAATTATTATTTATGTCATTCTATCTACAATGTAGATATATTAGTTAGTTCTCTTATAACTGTACTTGCAATACCAAATGATAACGCAATTTGAACCTAATTGTACACTCAATAAAGAACATACGAACTTAGTATGAAATTACGAATATCTATGATATCGTCTGTTTTTATCCTTTCGCGACTTAATCTAAATCTAATTCAAGACTAGAGAATTTTAAAAATGATTTAGCTAAGTACATTACAATAAAAATAGGCAGGACGGCTGCTGGTTACTAATTTTGCTTTTCATACTACAAGTGTTAACAAAGAACCCTTAGAATTTCATTACGACTATTAGTTTGTTTGTTTCAACAAATTGAGTATCATCCAGATCGTCTTGTAGAAAGTCGCTTAACAATCGATAAATCGATCTATTCGATCGGTTCCTCCGGAAGTCTCTATACGATTTCTTTTGTGGTGTAGCAAACAATCGAATGGGTTACCTGATAGTATGTGATTACCATCGCTCAAGACCAATTCGAAAATCACAAGTGCAATGAGAATTAGAAAGAGATGTTTTGAGGTTTCTGTAACATCTTTAACTCGCTTAAAAGGAAAGGAAAACTTGCTTTACTCGAGTTTACGGTGTGGCTGTGATGAAAATGACCCTCTTTCTTTTTTAAGGTAACATTTTCTTAGGTTTAAATAAAGTGTTATCCCATGTGGGGTTTGAAGCCTCAACACCTTAGCGCGGCCTGACGACCCTTTATAGCATTACGCCATGCATGCAGTCAACAACATATTACAGTTAGTATTTTGACTTCTGAGCTTCTTCTACAGATTGTATTTGGAGGTCTCAGTAAATACTGCATACTATTTACCTGAAAATTTATTTCAAAACAAGCCGAATGTCTTGCTCTTCGAACAGAAACTGTAGAAGCTTTTATGTACAACAGTTCTATGTCTATTACACAAAGAGACCTTATCAAAAACATAAATTGCAACTGGTTTTACGATAGCATTGGGGACAAAAGGCTTGGACATTTAGCGGTAACAGAAGACAGGTAGATCTGTTTGTTTGTTTATAACCAGCAATGTGCCGTGACGGCAATCAACGGCTAACCGTAAAATTGGACCTTTTAACATACTACATTTTTTATTTTACTTTCAAACTTATTTTATGAGAAATAAAGTTGCTTTTTTATTATTTGTGTTGTGTGTCATTTTTGCCGCCAAAGTGAAGATGTCAGGTTTTTTTTTTAAAACAATAGGTTTGGCTATAACAGAACAAAGATAGGGAATGTATTAGAGCGGTGAAAGCACGGTGTTGTATTGTGTGTATATAGCTAAGGAACTGATGGGCCATTTTTTTTTCTTACGTAGCATTTACGAATGAAATGGGATCCTAATGATAAACTGTTGTAAAAATTCATTATTGCAACTAAAATTTTAGTGTTAATAGCGGTGTAGGGTTGGTACATTTTGTTCTCTTCAACTGTTATTTTCTTTACGAGTTACCGACTTCAATACAATTAGTAGCATTCTTAGTTCATATTTATTATAAATGAAATTCGGTAGTTCTGAAAATCGGCCAACATCTATTTTTCATACTTGTAAGATGCTAGCGGAGCCGCGGGCTTATTATAGCTATAAAAATTCACATCTAAAATTTACACTAGTGACAGCTCTCACAGAGATCAAGCTATGCTTTATGGACTATAAAAGATATCTGTTGATCCTATCTGAAAAAGATGTCTGAAATGTGTTTGTATTACTTTGCATTCTCGTACACTTTAATTTTGTTCTTTCTTTGTAAGTAAGGATTTCTTATTGGCTGTTTGTTGTCTTGACTACTCATATTCTGACTATAAAAGCTGTAAACTATAATAATTAAAAAATATTATTATTTTAATGATTTTAACGATGATACAAAGCCAAATACTTACGAATACAAAAAAAGTGTATACAGTGTAGTTTAGTGTAGTAGTGTAAGTGTAATTGTGATGTGTAATGTGTACTTGAAGACGTGTGGGTGAAAAGATCTTTAATATAATCTTTAATATAATCTTTATTCATGCAAAAATTTGTTCACAAATATAATTTACATATTACATCCGTGCATTTCAATGTTTAATCAAAAATACCTCTGGTCCCCACACTAGGATTTCCTGTGTCGTGGGGTCCAGTCCCTTCCGTAACTTATTGAGATAAAGTTGACATGGATGCATTGATGCGTTTACAAGTATAGAAAAAAAAAATACAATGAAAAGTAATTAACAACGAAAACAGAGAAAGAATACTGTTTATGTTTGTGTGTGTGTGTGTTTGTGTGTGTGTGTGTGTGTGTGTATGTGTGTGTGTGTGTGTGTGTGTGTGTGTGTGTGTGTGTGTGTGTGTGTGTGTGTGTGTGTGTGTGTGTGTGTGCGCGCGTGCGTGTGTGTGTGCGTACGTATTAGTTAATGTGTACATGTATATCAGTGCGCGTGATATTAAATATTAGTTATTAGTAAGTTTTCTGTTTCGGCATAGTCTTTAGGTATCAACCACTCCTGGACAGTGTTTTTAAGGCGACGCGACGTTAGGTTTAAAATTTTATTGTCACTTTTAAACAATTTGCTGTATAAATAGGGTCCTCTAAATATGTATGACTGTCGGGCAAACACAGAACGTGCTCTAGGTATGTCCCACTTAAGCGTTCTGTGAGATTTTCGCGCTTTTGTTTTCGTAGTAGTAAGATAGTGTACTCGTAAGTGTTACTATGAAGATGAGTAGTTCGGAGTCCATTTATGTCAAACATAGAAGAACTCTCTATGGAATGTAAATAAATAAATAACTATTTACCGCCAAGTCTGTAAGTCTCCCGACAACAGAACACGAATGCTTGTCTATAGCAGAACTACACGCATATTGGAGGTTCACGATATCCAAGAAATCTAAGATGGACCGGTTTTCTTTACTCCGGCATACTTTGTTAAGTACTTTTGCGAGACGAGAGTGATCTTGACATACATCCGGCTTGTTAAGAATTTAGAAAAACTCGTTATCATTACAAATAGGTCAGTTATTCTACGATTATTAGAGATTTGCCGATATTATTTTTGAATTCGTAGGTTACTTTTTTTATCAAGGTTCTATAGAAGACCTGAGAACTCTTATATATTCATCTACTGTCTACTGGCAACTTGAGTCATAGACTGTTAGTTTATGAAAAGATTAAGTTAATTCTCTAAGTGATTAGAAACAATCACCGAGGGTAAGTAACAACGGCGTGGTCAGTACCTGGATGGGTGACCGTGAGTTACATGAGCGTCGTAGTGAAGCTTAGTTGGAGGCTTAAGAACACACTATACAACGGTAAGATTACGTTATTATGCCAGTTCCCAACCCTCTGTCGGCATCGGGACGAATGGCTTTAACTCTTTTCTAAGAGGAAACCGGAACCCAGCAGTGAGATGATTTAGGGGTATGGATTTTGGATGATAAGTTCAACGCTGAACATCCCTATTTAAACCTTAATAATATAAAAGAGTGATGTAGTCAGTGCTGGCATCCTACACTGCGGGCTATAGAGCTGGGCCTCTGATAATTTTATTTAGATCACACATTTTCTGTGAGTCACATTGTAATAACATTGACCCATGTAATGTTATCAATTTATCTTAATTAATAAATAAAATAAAATCGACTAGCAGCAATACAATAAAGAGCAAAAAAAATTGGAAATTTACAATAATTCAAACCCTTAATCTAAAAGGTCTGATTGAAGTCGGTGCCAACAGATTTACATCTATATATGAAACTTTAATGACTAATACTAATAAACACACCTCTAACAATAAAGAATTTTGCAAATCCGTCTACAAATGTCGGAGTTATTAAACCCGCCTCTAAGGAAAAAGGATTTTGCAAATCCGTCTTCCGTCTTACAAATATCTGAGTTATGCCTTAACATACATTAAAAAAAACCTCGGTATTAAAATCGGTTATAATGTTAAATGGAAGTGGTAAAAACATGCGCGGGCGCAAGTCGCGGTTGATGGCGCACCTGGTATGCTCGTTCACACGTATCAACAGTCTCGTGATTTAGCTGTGCTAGTTAAAGACTTAATATTTAGTCGAGACAGATTAGTGAGATAGTTTGGGGAATCTTGAGGTTGCCTATATATCCTTCTGTGGACGTTTTTTAGCTGAGATGATTTTGCTGTAATCTAGGCATCAAGTGTTTTCATGGGCCAATGTACACACATTGTCGACTGATGGTAAGTAGCCACATCTACTTAAGATTATCCACGACACAAAACTTACAAGTGCATTACAATCCTTTATATCGTTTTCCTCACTTAATCCTTTATATAACTTTATTATATTTATCAATATAATTAATATAAAATAATTAACCAACTTAACCAACTCTATAAAACATAAGTTTATAAAACTAAAACCCGACTATGTATAAAACTTCATAAAATTTTATATACCAGCCTATGTCACCCGAACAATTACTACGAATCTATTGACAACTTGTTCATTAAAATCAGCTTATTAATTTCAGCGCTACGGTGGAACAAAGAAACATATATTGACTGACAAGACTTCCCGTAGTCCGATAAAATAAGTCAACTATTCCATAAACTAAACTGATATAAACATTAAACCTCTTTACCATTGTAAAGAGGTTTAATGTTTATATCAGTTTAGTTTAGAGTTACACATTTGTAACTCTTAATTAAAACTATTGATATTGTAAGGAATTAAACGAAAAGCTGAACTCTTTAAGTCGGATGTTAATAATTAAATTAAGGCTATATTATATCAAATCAGGGTTTATAACACAAAAAATAACAATAATATTGTGCTAGTTAAGGTCACTAAATAACAATTACGAACGGAATAATGATTTAATAGAGTATCACTATAATTTATTAGATTTTTTTTATACTTCCTTCCGTAAATATATAGTTATGTATAATATTATAACCTTAAGCAAAATGTATATGGAATATATTTGTCTATAACAAATTGTATAGTATTATTTAATCAATATCTATGTAGCCTTACGAACATTAGACTGTAATGTGAAGATTCTTAAGTACGATTCTCAATCATTACCATAATGTAATATTAAACTAAGTAGCTGTATGTGTGATCTTTAAAACGCACAATATTTTTTACTCTATAGATTTAGATTTTTAATAATTTGTCTTCAATAAATCTATTGACAACCTCATTCATTAAAAAAATTGAGTTGAATTGAGAGCCTCCACCTTTTTTGAAGTAGGTTAAAAATTGGGATAGGAGTTTAAGCGCTCTCCTTCTCTGAGAACTCTGAGAACGAGAAGGAGTCCGCAGAGCGGGATCGCGAAAGGGCCGATCCCGCTCGAAGGAGGCGGCAAAAGGGACTCGGCAGAGGTCACTAGCTCCCCAATCGTCGCCTAAAGGTCGCTAAGCTGCAAAGGACCCGAGACAGGTGACACCCGGTGGTGTTGTCTAAGGCAGGTTGATGTTCCGCCTCTTACTATGCAGAGCGGTGAGAGGCGCAACAACGTCCTGCCCCGGGGTTGAGTTCAGTCACCCCGAGATGTACCCCATTTGTGGGGTACGGCAGAGGGAACACCAGAAGCCGCTGATGTGATACTGGTGTTCCTCCCGACTACCGAGGTAAGCCACCGCGGGGTTTAGTGCGTAGACCAGGTTACCCGGGGTCCCACACACGCGCTTCGTTTATCCCACGATGGGTGCCAAAAGCATTTCCCAAAAAAGGAGTTTCAGCGCTATAGTGATACCTGCAAACATATTTGAACTGCCAAAACTATTAACCATCTTTTTAAATTTGCCGTAGTCGGATAAAAAATCATATGACTCTTTTGCTATAGATAAATAATTTCTTTAAACATACCCCCTGAGAAGAATACATTGTTAAAAACCATCTGTGAATTTTTCTGTGGCGCGCCAAAACACAACAGTTAAGAAACAAATAAACAAAAGTATTTAAGAATCTTTAAAAAACAAATGATCACTTTGTACAAACTCATTATAAAAGCAATGTCTTTATAATCAGCGTGCTAAATAATTAATTGTTGTGTTCAATATTGTGCAACACGTGTGCAAGACTATCCAAAAAGAAAGGCTTTCTTTAAGCGAAGTATATTATCGAAATTCATTCACAAGTCAAATAACTTAAAAGACTCCGCAATAATTATACTGGGACCATAGATTTCAATGTTAAACCCATATGTTGCAGTCCTTTCCTTTCCTATTTATTTTTTATTATTTTATGACTGGTTTGTTTGTTTATCATTGTGTACAGTTAAAACTGGTCCTGAATAGTTGTTTGCCGTTAAAGCAGTAAAGTCGGCGAGTTTATTGGGAGTATTTATTACAGATTTCCGTTTCATATCATATTTTGCTTATTGAGAGTATTTTTTGACCGACTTTAACAAAATAATAAAAATAACACACACGGTTGTCTTATTCCAAAGTAGGCAGCGATTGAATGACTAAAACATGCTTTCACACTTTTCTATTACAGATAACTTCATAGGTAAATCAATAATAAAAAAAACACTCAAATACTTTTTTGTTGCTGAAACATCGGCATCTCCAAATATCGTATATTAAAGCGGTCATAACCACAGTGTTGATACTCTCTAACCACCTAGAAAATACCTGTAACGCAAGGGAATTTAAGCATAAATCAAACAAGCACAAAGAATACTCAGAACAACTAATTGTAGATCACATGAAGTGTTGTCCCATGTGGGTTTGAACCCACTACACTCAGAGAAGTAGAAAACAGCGAGATGACTACTTAATCGCTACGTTATCCGTGCAATCTAGTATTTAACTTATGCTATGGATCGTAAACACTAACAAGAATTTATGTACATATATGTAAACATAAATATTAATAAATATGTATATAAAGCAGGCGACCCACTTGTATAATGTGCAGATGTTCTGATATAAAGTTTGGATCTGGACGGGAACACGGATATATATATATGTAAAATTAGGCTTGGAGAGACTGATGGTCAGTAGCTGGCCATGCTGACTGGTATTCCAAACTATTCCAGAAAATGTATATATTAATATAAATTTCCTGGAATACCCTCAATCACCCTAACATACATACACTGCCAAACCTATTACCTTTCCTTACAGCATCAACGTAGCCATAGTAAAAATATATATATGTCTCACAAATATTTAATTCTCAAACCAAATTTTCTCATAAACGACAAACCTCAATTTTTATATTTAAATTAAAAACTATCTCCAGTATCTAGATAGTTTCTAATGGAATCTAATAAAACCGTGAAGTATATTCAAGCAGATCACGTAAACCGTATCGTGTCAAAGTGAGGGGCTCGGGCGGCGCCGCGCGGCACACGCTAGCTAACCCAAAATGCAAGTGGAGCGAGTACCGCTTGCCTACTTGCGACTAAATCTGGGCCACCGATCATTGTTTTATTTCTTCGCTTTAAACTTCGGTGGTTTAAATGGTTTCTAAACCCTATAATGGGTTCCTGATTCATGGGAAGTGGTTTGTTGGCGTGACGAATTATTGGTAGCTTTGTCACTACCATCAAATCTATACATCTACTAGCTGATGCCCGCGAATCCGCTCGCGTTTTAGAGGTATCAAAAATAGATGTTGGCCGATTCTCAGACCTACTGAATATGCATATAAAGTTTCATAAAGATCGGTCAAGCCGTTTCGGAGGAGTATGGCAACGAACATTGCGACACGAGAATTTTATATATAAGATACTACAAATAAATAAAATTGGGGTGTCTGTTTGTAATATCATATAACCAGATTTTTACTAAATGCATATCAATCGGTATTGACATCCAAAATTGTTTTTTTTTAATTTGTTGTCCGTCTGTCTGTCTGTCTGTGCCGGGTAATCTCTGGAAGGGCTGAACCGATTATAACGGGACTTTCACTGGCAGATGGCTGACGACATAATTTTTTTTTGACTAGCTTTACTTCACGGCATTACTCGAGATTGACAACAATACCTGCGGGTAACACCGCGGGACTTAGCTACTCTTTATATAAATAACTCAATCAGTTTATATGTTGATATAAAGCATATACATATGTATGTACATAACTATGCAATGGGAAAACTATTTAGCACCTGTTATAGTTGTTTTTCACTATATATGTCGTATAATATGTACATAATATACATATGTAATATATTACACTTGTGAGCAAGGAAAGCGGGTCGACTTATGATTGCATTCTTAAGGTGAATATCAAAGGAAGAAGTGTTCAACCTCAAACCTTCTTTTAACAAAACCCTTCCAAAATTATGTTTAGAGATTTTATCTTCTAGTTAAAGTTGCCTTTGTATGTAATTATTCTGGTGCTCAATAATGCGATATTATTATTATTATTATTATACAACATCAAACCGAATAAAGAAATGGTACGAAATTAGTTTATTGTTTAATTTTCGTTTTAAGATAAATTTTCTTGTATTTTATAGTGGCTTGTAGTGGCCATAGGTGATTGGAAACAAACACCAAGGGTAAGCAACGATGGGACGGTCTAGATGGGTGACCGTTTGCGGCATGATATGTTACAAGCGTTTCCATGATTCGACAGTCACGTTAAGCAGTCGGATTCTAATCATAAGATAGCAGTCGTTAGTTGGAGGCCTTCGGGCGGCTTCATCATCATCATCATCAACAGCCTTTAACAGTCCACTGCTGGACATAAGCCTCTCCTTAGAAAGGAGGCTTTGGCCCACTATACCACGCTGGCGAAACGGGTTGGTTTCAAGTTTTCCTTCTCTTTGCATTGATGTTGTATTACGTAGTTTATCCCTTAGTCGCCTTTTACGACACCCGCGGGATGAATAGGGGTGGTGACACTCTGTATTCTTAATCCGTCACCACACGGACGGGCGGCATAGAAACATGCAACGGCAAAATGATCTAGTCCTAACGTGTCTTGCCAGTCCTCAACCCGCACTGCCCGCAACGACTGATAGGATACCGGAGACCAGCAGTGGAACGTTATGGGTTGTTGATGATTATTACTGTAAAACTATCACAAAAAATATTTATTGTCATTTTTTTACTAAACTATCGTTTTTAGGGTTCCGTAGCCAAATGGCAAAAAACGGAACCCTTATAGATTCGTCATGTCTGTCTGTCTGTCTGTCTGTCCGTCCGTATGTCACAGGCAATTATTTCCGAAACTATAAGAGCTATACTGTTGAAATTTGGTCAGTCGATGTATTCTGTGAACCGCATTAAGATTTTTACATAAAAATAGAAAAAAAACAATACATTTTGGGGGTCCCCATACTTGGAACTGAAACTCAAAAATTTTTTTTTCATCAAACCTATACGTGTGGGGTATCTAAAGATAGGTCTTCAAAAATGATGTTGAGGTTTCTAAAATCATTTTTTTCTAAACTGAATAGTTTGCGCGAGAGACACTTCCAAAGTGGAAAAATGTGTGTCCCCCCCCCTCTAACTTCTAAAATAAGAGTGTGATAAAACTAAAAAAAATATATGTTGTACATTACCATGCAAACTACCAACGAAAATTAGTTTGAACGAGATCTAGTGAGTAGCTTTTTTTTTAATACGTCATAAATCGTAACACACAATTTACATTTCATCCAATCAAAACACTATTATTAAAACATCGATGAGAGTTACAACGAACTACAAGAACTTTTATATGATGTTACTTGCTGATACGGAACCCTTCATGGGCGAGTCCGACTCGCACTTGGCCGCTTTTTATTGCCTAATATCTTTAAATGACCCGGAATCATGGCACCCGCGTGTACCTACGCTAAAATTCCGACCAATCAGTAAACGTTCCTAATTAAAATTTTATATTATCTTATCGTATATTAATTTAAAAGGCAAATGCAAGGCCAAGGCTAGTTCCGTTTTTAAAGGAAGTCATTGACACTGGAAAAGCATCGTTATTTACTAAACTAGGTACTACTAATATTACATTGATACAATATTTTTAAATATTAAGAGTAGGGTCAAGCTTCGGCATATAATAGTATGGTCTGGCTCGTGTGGAGATATCCTCGAGTAGTCAAGTCCTTGACTGCTATGATTAAGGTCTCGGGTTCGGTACCCGGATCGGACTAAATGTTTATGTTATTCGCAAATATATATTTCGGAGTTTGGGTGTTTGATGTTTTGGGTGGGTGTATGTTTGCATATAGAAAAAAAAGTATGTTTATGTATTTATATCAGTCGTCTAGTACCCATAATACAAGCTCTATTTAGTTTGGGACTAGATGGCGTTGTGTAAGGTGTCCGAAATTTTGTATTGCTTCTTGTTGGCCGTACTTTAGTCCAGTCACCTCTACAATCAAGAGGCCACTAGGGCAGCTAGCCAATGACTAAATAACCTCTAAATATGAAAAATAAAAAATATAAAAGTATTAATTCAAATTAAATAAAATAACCTCCGTTTGTTAAAATACATATTATTTTAAATTATGCCACGATGTTATATAATAAATGGGTGTTATATAATAGAGGTTATTATGTAATTATTTTTAATTATTTTTCACGAATATTACTTCATTGTCGACATATATTATATTGTTAATAATTATATAATAAATGATTGTTACTAATATCATTTATCGGTTTAAAATTATGCTGCGACCTTTTGTTAGAACGCTCGTACGACGTTTGTTATGAGTCTCCCGAAGTGACGTAAGTCAACCTGATGTAAATCATGAGCGAAATAGACATATATATGCTGTTGAGGACTTTTTATATTTTTTTCAAGAGAAACAATTCTTACATACCCACATACATAATCTAAAATAAACTCTTTTGCAAAAAAAACGGGCACTTAAGCAAAGAACTATTTTAATAGTTACTATTTGTTTGTTTGACAATTTTAGGTATTGTTATCCTCAGAATTTTATAAATTAATTAGGAAGGAATAGTTTTCATCAGTTTTATCATAACATTTTAATTAAATTATTGAGAAATAATGTTTAAGCTCAAAACATTATTATTGTACCTGCTCGCTAAATAAAAATGAAACGCGTTAATTTCTTTGTTTTTATTGAATACATTAAAAGCAGATAAAAGTTTAGTATTGAGTGTGACCCCCTCTTACTGAAATCACGGCTTGGATTCGTCTGGGCATGCTAGCGAGTATATCTTTTATGGTTTCTAATGGAATACGTTCCCACTCCGCGGTAATCATATTCTTTAGCTCTCTGATGGTTTGCGGAGCCGGCTGCACTGATCTCACTCGTCGCTTCAGAAGGTCCCAGACATGCTCTATGGGTTTGAGGTCCGAACTTCTAGCTGGCCAGTCCAAACGACGAATTCCGTCTTATAGCAGATACGCTTCCACATCGCCAGACCGGTGGGCGCGAGCGTTGTCGTCCATAAAAATTGAGTTTTCGCCAAGAGCGGTTAAAGCGGGTTGTGCATAATTAATTAGAACTTCCGTTATGTATCGGTGTCTAGTCAGTGTACCGTTTTCGATGAAGACTAACTCCGTACGATCCATAGAATTTATTCCTGCCAAAAACTTAACAGAGCCCCTTCCACAAGGTGTGATTTCTTCAAAACATGCCTCTGCAAAGCGTTCTCCTCGTCTACGTAGCACTTGCCGACGTCGGTCTTCACCATGCAGATATATCCTGGCTTCATCGGAGAACAATACCCTATCCCAGTCTTCATGAGTCCATGACACACAATTTCGAGCGAGCTAAGCCTGGCAACTCGATGTCCACGGAGTAATTTAGGGCCGCGTGCCGGGCGATGACTGTGTATACTAGTAGCGAGAAGCCTCCTCCTAACCGTCCATAGACTAATTTGCACATTTCTTACCTTTTCAAGACTGTTGTTGAGGTCCACATAAGAATATTTGCGATTTCTCAACGGTTGACTAACTAGGGCGTAGGTAGCTAGAAGTCGGAATTCGTCGTTTGGACTGGCCAGCTAGAAGTCCGGACCTCAATCCCATAGAGCATGTCTGGGACGTTCTGAATCGACGAGTGAGGCCAGTGCAGCCGGCTCCGCAGACCATCAGAGAGCTAAAGAATGTGATTACCGCGAAGTGGGAACGTATTCCCTAAGAAACCATAAAAGATATACTCGCTAGCATGCCCAGACGAATGCAAGCCGTGATTTCAGCAAGAGGGGGTCACACTTAATACTAAACTTTTATCTGCTTTTAATGTATTCAATAAAAACAAAGAATTTAACGCGTTTCATTTTTATTTAGCGAGCAGGTACAATAATAGTGTTTTGAGCTTAAACATTATTTCTCAATAATTTAATTAAAATGTTATGATAAAACTGATGAAAACTATTCCTTCCTAATTAATTTATAAAATTCTGAGGATAACAATACCTAAAATTGTCAAACAAACAAATAGTAACAATAAAATAGTTATTTGCTTAAGTGCCCGTTTTTTTTGCAAATGAGTGTATTATACGCAGCGCCCGCGATCTGAGCTCTTCAAATAAATATTTATCCTCCGTTTTTGAAAAAAAATCATGGACACTCCACTTCTATTGGTCATACAATAATGATGTATAGCCTTTCTCAATAAATGAGCTAAGTATCAAATCGGAACTGCAGTTCCTGAGATTAGCACGTTCAAACAAACAAAACTCTTCAACTTAATAATAGATTTTAGTATATAATAGATTATGTTTTTGATAATAGTTAGTGCTACCTTGAATAAAATTTTATACCTTCTGACCAATTACCATACTATCCAAATAATGTCGCCGACATCTCTTACAGTGGTAATAAAAAATCCTTCCATTGCTCATAAAATCTAAGCCACCCTTTCCCCCGCAGCTTCTAAACAATACCTTATTCTCTTACGTGACAATGTCACCCCAACAGGCCCTTGTCCCTTTGTTCCCTTGCACAATATTGAGTTATTGTTCATCGTTACCTTCATGTCCGTCTGTTACACTTGATTATACCATTATTCATGATAACAATTCCACCTGTAGTTATTGCATTAAAAACCGGTAGCGGAAACAAAGTTGTGTTTTTTTCGTTTCAAAATGAGATAAATGTGACTTATATGGTGTAAAGAGGATGGCCTTTGATACTAAGAAGAATTTGAAGTTAAAAATATATGTCAACAGTCAGAAATAAGTATAACTACAGTCTATCTAGATGGTTATAGCGCTTAGCAGAGTTTTAATTTAATTTAGTTATTTGTAAACCGATTGAAATAAAACAAATAAGTAAAACGATATTAACGACGACACACAGACAACAACAAAAATCTAAAAAGTAATAAATAAATATTTCGGACAAATTACACGCAACGCCATCTAGTTCCAAACTAAGCAGAGCTTGTATTATGGGTCGATATTGCCGATAATACAAGCTCTACAACTGAGTTAATACATAAACATTTTTTTTTGTATACACATACATATTATACATGAAAAACACCCCAACTCCGAACCAAACATTTGTGGTTCACATAAACACATGTGTGTTCCAGAAACGAACCCAAGATCTCAAGCAAAGCAGTCGCGTACGCTGCCACTGCGCCATCGCTTCAGTCAATCTAAAGACTGGTGTTTTTTTTTCTTTATTGTTGTAATGGAATAGGCGTTTGTCTTCCATCTCACCTGATGGAAAGTGTAGATGAAGTCGAAGGTGGTACACGCCCACCAAAAGAAACCTGTTCACTCTATTCTTAAAGGCTCCAGAGTTCAACTTATCGGGAAAAATAGACCCAAAAACGAGCTGTCAAACCGTTTAGTTCAACTTTTGGGTATGTCAACAACGTATGGATGAAACTTTGAGTTGTGTTACTTTAATATTGATTATTTCATTAGTTTTTCTCCAATACCTGTAATGTAAAGATATATCAATGTCTGTAAATTAGGTTATAGGGTCCTGATTCGAGTAAGAGATATCGATGTCTTACTCAAATGTGGAACCCTTGTGCAGTGCTGCTTACCGCATCCAATTGTGAATTTAAACCATCTACAAATCCACTCTAACACAACATATATATTTATATTATCAAAATAAGTTCAACTTTTATATGGTGGGATACATAGCTTAGTGACTTATTACAAAATATCTAAAAAGTCTCTCCGTACCAAGAAGTTTTCGCAGTACTGTTGACCGGAGTAGATCGATTTTTGATGTTATTTGACTTTTACACAGAACACCCTCCTAGCCAAGTCGCAAACGTATTTCGTTTTCCATTCTATTCTCTTGTTTCATTGGCTAATGTCACTCAGTCACGTGATCAACACAGAATATTAGCCAATGAACTAAGAGAATAGAGATATATCATTCTTTAATAATATTCACCCATGTCCGTGTCATAATTATAGTTGGTTCTTAGCTAATACATATATGATCACGACATAACACTCAACTGCAATTAACACTGAAAAAAACGAGCCAACTTTTGTTGCTAGAGCTTTTTTTATTATGTATTTCTCACAATAAAAAGCGAGACTAACAGCTATTATAAAACAGCTTCTAATGCACTGTATAACAATCACCCCCAACCTGTCGTCGATACAATAAAATACATATCCCGTTGCGTTTTCAAAGTCACCTAACAAAGAATAAAACCAAAATATTTACCAGTTTATGAGCTACCGAATACTTTTGAGACACCTTTGTATTGACGTACACTTGTTTCAAGGTAGGATTTATTGCTATTTTGTCACGTAGGTACTTTAGGAGATTCAGTAGCAACATTGCTCTGTAGGTAATCTTTTGTTGAGAGTCGAAATGAAAGGATCACTTTTAGTTTTCAATATTTGTTCTGACAGTTTCCAGAAACAGTATATCAGGTAGTTGAATAAGTGAGGTGAGTCATTGTTTCTGTTCTTGTGCTTGTATTGTACAATTTGGGACCACCTCGTTCGTGTACGGCAAATCTACAAATTATAAGGTAACATTGTTATATTATTAACTGGCTGAATCCCTCGGTGTTACCCGCGTTTATTGTTATACATCACGAGTAACGCCGCGTAGCGAAGTTAGTATAAAAATTTAAGCCTAAGCTACTCCTTAGGTCATCAGCTTTCTAACAGTGTATATCCCATCAAAATCGGTCCAGCTTTTCCAGAGATTAGCCGGAACAAACAGACAAACATAGAGACATTTATAATATTATGCATTTACTAAACAATTGTTATTTTAATATTACATACAGACGTTTCAATTTTTTTTTATAGATTTCGCTAGAATATTTGAGGTAATAAAAATATGTGCAAATATGTATAAATATATATATTTTATTTATACTTCCCTCAAATACATTGTATCAGATTGACTTAATGCCATAAGCATTTTCTTTCCGATCCGGACCTTCAGGCAGTACAGAGCTGTGTCTAGCAGATGGATCATTGAAGCAAGTGACAGAGATTATTAAATTTACACATAAATATTTCACATTTAAATAATAATATATTACTATTTGCTAAGTGATCAAAGTAATCTACACTAGTCACCATATAGCACTGTCTGCTTTGGAGTATGTTGACACCCAATCTTAGATTCTACTACTTGTATCTTAATGTAGATAGTGAAGCCACGCTGATGTCAGCATTGATTTCGTTACGACACATTTCTCTAGGTATTACAGTAGTGGATATTTTTTCAAAAAGGATAACATGAGATTTATTTTGTAATGTAGCTTTATATTTTTTACATTGACATTTTCTATAGTGGTACTAAATTTTTTACATGGATCAGCCCTAGTGTATGTGTTATCATGGTAAAGAGAAGACAATGACCTTCCTCGTGATTCAAAGTACATATTTATATATTGTCTTCTTCCTAGCTGTACGAGCTCGTACATGATTTGATGACTCCGCACTTAACATAAATATATAGTATAACAACACATTTTACGAGCGGTGTGCAATAACGATCATTGAACTAAACACACGTCGCGTAGTAGTATAAAATCGCTGATTGGGCAACTTGTAACAAGTACTTTATTAAAACAAATAAATCGGGTTTACGTTAACTACAGCACACTCCTGTTTTATCTGAACTCTACCTACTACGGAGAAACCTCCACTGCTCCACCAGCTATCAAATGTCACTGTACACTAGCCTTATTCCCAATATTATATAAGGTCGGCTCTACTAGTTCAACCGGTTTCACCTGAATATCAGTTTTTCCACGGAGCGACTGGCATCGGACCTCCGCAATCCTAAGGGAGAACTGAAATTCGAAGGTTGAACTAGTTGTCAGTAAATTTGAGGGCACTGACTTCCCAATAACCGTTGCCATAGATGTTCATGACAACCGGGACCGACGGCTTTACGTGCTCTCCGAGGCATGGGCGTGCACCACCATCAAACTTCCAAATTCCGCGCTGCTATTTGGCATTTCCTAAGAATATCCCAAAAACACTTTTTGGCCCGACCCGGGATTTGAACCCGAGACCTCTTGATTAATATTCGCATACGTTATCCACTAGACCAACGAGGCATATTTTACCTAAATTTAAATAACCCGAGCGCCTGACAAATTAAAGATCATTTAATCCGTCATAAATATGATTGCTATAAATAAATTGTAGGCGTCAAAATGGCTTACATAAAAATCAGTTCTTTTGAATTGAATTAACATGTACGTGAAATTGAAATTGATGTATTATTTTAAATTCAATGTTATTATATAAGATATTAGGGTCATACTTCGGCACAAATGGACTATATCGAGAGGAAGGATGTTACATACAGTAAGCTGATAATAATTAGAAGAGGAAGACAGGGAAATGATGACGCTGGTCAGGGACATTTATCGACAAGCAAAACAAAATAATTTTAATAATAAAAAGGAACCGACTTCAAAGGAAAACTATTCCGAGTACCCTCGATTTCCTTGGGATCCCATCATCAGATCTCGATATGGTGACGATGGGACCACCTGTAAGCTACGCCCATTCCAATGCAAAAAGAATGTTTGAAATCGGTTCATAAACGACGAAATTATCGCTGAACATACTTAAAAAAAAAAAAAAAGATTCTGACGAATTGAGAACCTCCTCCTTGTTTTGAAGTCGGTTAATAATTTGTAAAAATATGTGCAGTGACATCTAATATTTTATTGTAGTACTACAAATGAGATATTTGTTATTGTCACCACCAAATCTTAACCATAAAATCGACAGATGGCAGTGTACAACATTTAGTAGATAAACATAAATAATTTTTATTGTAAAGTTTGTTTTGAATTAAAATTGTTTACATTAATACCTGTTCTATTTTATTCTTGTTTATAATCAAACGTACACTATCACATTTTCCCTAAAGTAATAAATCTGTTTGTTTGCTACCTTAAATTGCTGGTATTTAAAAGTATTTAAAAAAAATCGAGTAAATTTAAGCAATACATTAAAATAACATTCGATATCTTGCCATAAAGTTAAATAATATGATTAATATGATAGTTTAAATAAACTCCTAGTTTCGATTTTGTCAAAAAGTAATTACACGCCATCTAGAGTACAGGAGCAACAACTCTCAAACAACAACAACTTTCAAATTAGTTCCACAAGAATACAAAAGAGTGCGCTATCATTCATTATTTGAGAATTTTGTGGATGGGCTGCCAAGTGTCTCCGATTGTCGATCAAGAGATCTTGAATTCGAATCTGGCCAAAAAGTGTTATATTTATTTATTTATACATCATGCACATTGGTACATTGGCGGACTTGCATTCTCTACCAGTCAAACAGTTTTACAGTTATACAGTTTTTCTGATAATAGAAATCGGAGTTTGGAAGTTTGAGGTCTTAAGCCCCGTGTCTCGGAGAGCACGTAAAGCCATCGGTCCTGCCCAGGTCTCTAGCGAGTTGTATCTGATAGCCGTCGCATCGGTTTCTGAGTGTGAGAGTACAAATAGTGCACCTGTATTTGTGCACACACTAGTGCACTATTATACTTGCTGGCTGGCTCCGTTGAGGCTGTCCGCCGTGGTCGCAACCGGCTATGAGAACATCATCATAATAATATGGGCTAATTAAATTTTGCTTTCACACTGCCTTGTTGTTCTCCAAATATTAAATTTGACTTCAATTGCAGTGGCGCAGTTGTAGAGTATGCGACAGCTGTGCTTGAGGTCTCGGCTTTGATTCCCGGGTCGGACCAAATGTTTGTGTGATACGCAAATATTTGTTTCGGAGATTGGGTGTTTTCTATGTGTAATATACAGGGTGAATTTTTGAGACGGGACAGTAAGGGTAGGTACCTTAACCGTTATAGTTAGAGGAAAACGCTTTTAGAAGACTATCCATAATTTTTTAAAATATTCTGAACGGCATTTACAGATTTTGGAAAAAATGTACAGCCAGCAAGAAAATGGCCATTTTAAACAAAAACTTTTTTTGATGCCAATCGATTCCGTTTCTTATAAGGATCAAAAGTCTCTACTGGACCGACTGAGGTTTGAGTACTAGAAATGTCAGAAATCGCAAAAAACTTTTCCCATACATTTGTACGGAAATAAATCATTTTAATATGTATTTTATCTTTTTTTTTTATTCTTTAAGCGTATTTAGTAAATAGGAACACGAAATTTGCATTGATGTGGTACACGAATAAATTTCCACTGCGACAACAATCGAGTGGTAATGGTGGAATTTTATGAAGGTACTCTTAATTCTGCCGTGTATAACGACGTCAGAGTTAGAGAATCTCCAAAACCAGCCTTTTCTTAGCCACGCTGATTGCAGCACAAATGGGCCGGCTCGACCGTGGCAGTACTATCCTCACACAGAAGATCACCAACCTAAATATGACAGAATTTGTGTTGTCGTATTTCGTTTCTGAGTATGAGACATTGAGTGTGCGCCTTTGATACAGAAGCATCTCTCTAAGCCGTAATGGTGTGAGTCACTATACTGCATTGTTTTTACTCACAATGGGATGGTGACCCCTACTCTTGGATTCTATTCATGCTTTCCATCAAGCAGGTTAGAGTGACTTTGGTAGGCTTAAAACAATAACAATAATAACGGACTGTAATGACGTAACAATAAATCATAAAACATTAGTGATTACAGTTATTTTTTAGATAATTCGGTACCTACCTACTTATTGAAAGGGCTGGATCGCTTCCGTCACGTGATCTTCTCGTACAAAAGCTGCACTAGCCGAAGCCTGTATCAAAGCTTTGGAATACGGGTTAGCAGGACTTATTTTGACAACCAATTTTTAGAAAGCATGCATTATATAATTTTGAAATCTATCTATCGAATCTACCTGCCTAATTTGGTTACTGTACTATGTAGTATTTAAAGACTACTTTAAATTCCAACGCGTTATCGCCTACTGTAATTACCTTAGTTGCAACTAATTAACCAATTGCACCATATGTGTCCTGTCATAGTAGTCTTTCTAACCACAGGACTGTCTTACATAAGGTGCATGACCCCGGTTTCTATGAGATAATTCACTGTTAGACCCGCTGCCGACTTGTAGTACAGCCTATCATTATTACAGAGGTAAGAACTCCAGGATCAGCTGTTATTACAACATCTGGACCAGCATGGGCCTACCCCAAGGTGGACCACAACAACCGGATCGGTTCGGTTTCGTCCTTCGTCAAGTTATCGGACCAACTAGTGAGTTGGTCTACTTGACTTGTAATATTTCTTATCCTTACTACGTAGTACATCCGTGTTCGTTAACTAAAAACTTCTGCCTTTGTTTCCATTTCCAAAGTGGATAGCAACTGGCCTGTAATAAAAGAAATCACAAACAAATTTGGAGACACGTTTTCCTACTCTTTGTAATGCTGTTGTCCTACGAAATTTACTCCCTTAGACGGCTCTTACGACACCTTCAAGATAAAAAGGGGTGGTCACACTTTGGAATTTTTATCCGCAAACCATACGGATGACTTTTTAATCGACTTCCAATAAGAAGGTTAGGAGGATCTCAATTCGACTGTATTTTCTGTTTTGTTTGTTTCTTTTTTTATTGGAAAGCTAGTGCCTCCCATGTGGTCCGATGATAAGGAAACAAGGATCTGATGATAGAACCCATGAGAAATCGAGGGAAATCCTCAACTGCCATAGACATACCTCTCGCGATTTGGATACTGATTGGTAAAAAAATTTATTTGAAGTTGGGTTTTTAAAAAATATATGTACTCGAAGTCAGAGATGATGAATGTGTTTGTGAACTATTTAAACATTTAAATCCGCACATGTCACCGGCAGGTAATAGTATACGAACTACTCACTCATATATTAATCATGGCGTAGTTCCGCAAAAGCCTAAAATCCACTTTTGTTTGAGTTTCACACAATTTTGCGAATCCATTGTTTATGTAGTTAAACCGTTAATATGCAAAGTGCCATACGCCTACGTGATGCCGAATGTATTAATATAGTAAAATATTTTCGACAATTACTCTTTATAGTTATTACAAACTTCCTAAACCGTAAACGACTAGTTTCTCCCCCCTACTCCGCCCACGTTTATTTTGGTTAACTCGGTATGTCCTTCCTCGAGAATAATAGTATCAAAATCAGTACAGCGGTTTAGCCGTGAGAGCTTAAGGTTTAGACAGACAGACAGACTTACTTTCGAATTTATTAAATTAGTATGGATACTTATATCGACATAGCTCATATTAGCCGCAGAACCGAGAATCGTTCGGGTAAACGTGTTCTTGAGCGGAGACCGCGCCTCGGCAAACGTAGTATAGGACGTTCAAAGGCCAGATGGAGTGATGATTTTCGGAAGACGGCTGGTAGGAGCTGGATGCGAGTAACTGAAGATCGAACTAAGTGGCGTACAATTGGAGAGGCCTATATCTTGCAGAGAACTGCGATAGGCTGATGATGATGAATAATAGTAATAAATTAGGATAATTATGATCCGCAGTGATAGAACGGCCTTGCAGTAAACCGCTGATTCATTCTTTTATTGTCGACTCCATATGATCTTGAGAATGATGAACAGTAAGACGGAGTCACCGAAGACCAGGTCCAGTAGCAATTTCGATTTACATGTTGCATTAGGTATATCCATAGGCGACGGGTTTCACTTACCATCAGGTAAATAGAGAAGATCAGCTGTTATTAACTGCAGACAGAGCAAAAATTAAAGGAAGTTCGATGCTCTTCTGCTGGAGCACTGTATTTCAAAACATTAATCAACTTTTTTACAATTCCAGTTTTTTACTTTTATGTTTTATTTTTATTGTATACAAAAATAAACTGCGTGAACTGTTTTGAAAAAAGTGTCAATGAACTCAACATGCTATGTGAGAAATAATTCTTTTGAAAAATATTTTTAAATTGCCAAATCACTCAGGTAGGTAGGTGTACAAATCTACAGTAAAGCAAAAAAAAAAATACAACACGTTGTTTACGCATGTGGTGACTGACTTACGGCGATTCACAATAATATATCTCCAATTTAAACTATAGATAGTTCATTGAAAACGATCTAAATTTACTTTCAAAATAATATTTGTCATGTTTTTGTCAACTTAAACTTGTCAAATAAGAAAAAGAATTGATCCTACATAGCAATGAAAGTATTGAATCAAATATATATTGTAACGTGGCCACACTGCCTCTCCACACTCTCCCGCTACCAGGCGTGCGTTCCCGCTCCTCAACTGCGGCTATAAAAGCAGCCCGCGACTTAAGATCTTCCGTCTGCTGCTGAGGTCCCTGGCGCAGCTGCTTGAGAAGATAAGTGTCTCTTTATTTGGAGGCAGCACCGAACTGAACTCTCAAGGAACACGCCCTTACTTGCTCGCGAACTAGCCCTTGCATTGTTAAATCTATATCAATAAATTCCTTGTCTATTTAATATTCTAAAACTCTAGCAACGTGACAATATAAAGAACTAGTGACACGGCGAACTTCGTACCGCGCAATTTTGAAATCCCAGAACTTATTGCAGCGACATATACCGGATCGAATTGCGTATATAGACCATTCTCGAAGTCACTTGAATACACCAAAATTCCATCAAAATCGGTCCAGCCGTTTAAAAGGTATTCAGTTACAAACACACGAACAGAAGATTTATATATGTAAAGATATAGATCTCCAGTTTCAACTAGAGATAGGTTAATGAAAATGGTCGTTAGATACGTGTTGTTGACGATACGCATTAGAGAATTGCGGAACTCCACTTAGTCTAAGGGTAAAATGCCTCAATACAAGGGAGAACCTTCGTATCAATGTGGAAATGTCTGCTGGAACCATGCCTGACAGTTTACACCACAACGTTGAGAAGGTTTATATACGCCAATCAGTTTGAGAATGTTCATATCGCGATAGTGGATTAACAATTACACTGTACTTCGGCGTGTTTTCGGTAGATGGCACTAAAGTATGTCTTTGATTTACTGTAGGTATATGGTAGTCATATGTCCGTGTGGTGACGGATTAAGAATACAAAATGTCACCACCCCTATTCATTCCATGGGTGTCGTAAGAGGCGACTAAAGGAGCAAAATATGCAGCTAACATCACTGCCAAGAGAAGGAAAACTTGAAACAAACCCTTTACCATCCCGTCTGGCCAGCGTGGTATAGTAGGCCAAAACCTCCTTTCAAAGGAGAGGCCTATGTCCAGTAGTGGACTGTTAAAGGCTGTTGATGATGATGATGATAATGATATGGTAGTCATACATAAATCCTTTACAAACATTAAGGTATGTAAAAAATCTCCTATCTGAGGTGTCTGTACTGTCCGAGACACGGTTAGAATCTACGTTCTCAATCAGAAATTAAGGTAAACTTTTATTTAAAGGAGATGGTCCATAATGTATGGACCAAAAACCCAGAATCGATTGGGTCTTGAGCTTGCTAACTGAACTGAAGAGAAAGAAATGATGCCGTTTTACGGAAATACTAAATACTGAACTAAAAACATTTAATAGATAATAATATTAATAATACTTGTATTGGACTTTAAGCTAGTTGTACTTAATATGTATAATAATATTATTACTGCTCGACATAGTGATTACACAGTTGACTGTTATAACTTTTACAGTAATCCTATTATTATTTTCAATTAGTAATAATTATTGTTTTAGTAAAAACTGGTAAAAATCACAAGTAACTCCTGATTTTTTCATACATACTTTGTCAGCCTATAGCTCATATACCCCATTGATTTCGGCATTGCGCTTACGGTGCAGTAAATTGTGCATATAAAGAACCTACTGATACCTATTTAGTCCCAATCGATTCTGGGTTTTTTGGACCATCTCTTTTATCACTTTTATATTTATAGTTTACCTTATATACTTTCATGTGCATTCATGTTCAGTGAATGATCTTAACTCAAAACTAGCAACGAATACTTCACTTTATTTTTTTGTATATATTTACGACAGTACCTATAAAATATATGCAGCCTTCAATAAGTTATTGACCTGCACCTTGACACTACAGGAGTACAGCATCCGTTAACGTATTGATGTGTTTTCCTGCTGATCTTTACATGAAAGGTCTATTAAGGTAACATGTTGAAACAATAGAGTGAATACAGTACGTGATAGTTTAATAACCTCAATATTGTGAACAGCTGAGTATAAGCCTTCAAAGAAGACAGAGGCTCGTAAGCTTAACGTTTTTTTTAATATATGAGCCTACCAAGTGACTCCACTCTGCCTGATAGAAAGCATGAGCAGAATCTAGGAGTAGCGGTCATTATCCTCATTGTGAGGGTAGGCAATGCAGCATGGTGACACATACCATGGCGGCGGAGAATCAAAGAGAATGATGCAGATTAGGCCTCCGCTATCACACTCACCAACGAAATGCAACAGCAAGAATGGAATTATTAGGTCTTTTGTGTGAGGGTAGTAGGGCCCCGGTCGAGCCCGCTCAATCGTGCTGAAATCAGCGGCGCCATACTACCTACTTCAATGAAGACCTATTTAACCACATATATAGAAGTTTTATGTTTACTGGAGTGTCATCATCATCACCATCTATACAAACAAATATATTTGAAGTATCTGTATGTAATATCAAAATAACAGTTTTTAAGTAAAAATATTTTTTTAAATTTTGTTTGTCCGTCTGCTTATTCCGGGTAATCTCTGGAAAGGCTGGACCGATTTTGACGGAAGTTTCACTGGCAGAAAGCAGATGACATAGAGAGTAACTTAGATTTATTTATTTTAGACTAGCTTCGCTCCGCGGCGTTACTCACGATTTACAACTATCACCGCGGGACTCACCTAGCTATTTATAATTCTCTTGCTATGAACAGGCGTAACACACCGCCAACTTCCTTAGCCAACAAAAAGCTTTTTTCTGACCCAGAAATCGAACTCGGAATCTCTTTATCGGCAGTCACATTTTCTTATCGATAAACCACCCTAACTCGCCTCACGGGAAAATTAGGACTTGATTTCGTGATAAAAAGAATCGTATTTGCAGTTTTTTTAAGCTATGATCTATCCGTATACATAATTTGGTCCAGTTCAGTTTAGATGTTTTTACATAAAAGTGTAACAAACATCCACACAAAAAATCAACTTTATTAGTAAAATTAAATCATTTCGAATGCGAATTGAGAGGTGTGAAATTCACAATGTCAATTAAAATTCGATTTATATAGTACCTACGATAAATAGCTAATAAATGTATACGAATAATTTAAGAGTATGCTACAGTGATTATTTAAAAAGGTCATCACCGACTTCCGGATCGGTCAATACTAATAAATTGCCTTGGCCGGGAGCCGCACCAGGGCGTCACCACAGCAACAAACACCAAACACTAACTGGTTTAAACAATTGAGAGATCAATAAAAAATTAACCAATAGACGACTCTATTTATTTTTTGTCTTTGTGTGTAACTGGAGACATTATGTGGAAACTGTAGAGCATTAATGTGTATAATAGGGGTCAAAGTTCGATATTTTCACTCTGGACTTCTTACATACTTAAATGTAGTTTATTCGTACTTGTCTATAAAAATAAATTTAATTGAAGCGTCTGTATATGAAAGTATAGGCGGCACTCACATCAAAAAAGGAAATAACTGGTAATTACATCGAAAGAGCAGTTTTAAAGATTTTCTCTGTTTGTTTGTTCCGAGTAATCTCTTGAACAGTTGGACCGATTTTGACAGGACTTTTAGTGACAGATAGCTGATTTCATAAGGAGTAACTTAGGCTTTTTTGACTAGCTTAGCTCCACAGCGTTACTCACGATTTACAATAATAACTGGGGGTAACACCGCGGGACTCAGCTAGGAACAAGAATTTGGTCCATATCAGAAATTGAATCCAATACTTCACGCACAGCAATCGCATTCGCACAGAGTATGATGTTGGAAAATGTTCTGAGTGTTTTTATGACTAGCCGTTTGTCTGACGCCGGCTCACCTTGAGAATATTTTTCTATGGTGTGAGGCAAATGAGCTAACGGATGAGCTAATAGTAAGTAAACTATCGCCTGTGGACACCGTCGCGACACCGTGGTTTGACGTCCTTCGAGCAACAATTGTGGGGTACTGATAACAAAAACAAGTCTCTTGGGGTTCTTCTCGCAGACTCCAGCTAGGGTGAGGTCTGTTAAAGTGGTATTCCGCGTCGCCTGCAAGTACAGGCGGGTCACTGGGTTTGTCCCGTCTGGCCATGATGGTAGTCCCGGGGTGTTAGTCCGGTGAGGGGGGGCGTAACCAACGAGATCTTGCCTTAGTGGGTAGACCCCACACATTGGCAGACCTGCTAGTAACGCCCGGGTAAAAACAAGTAAAGAATCGCTTTACATTGATAGTTTTTTACCGACTTCAAAAAATAAATAAATAAATAAATAAATAAATATTTTGGACATCTTACACACGACATCATCTAGTCCCAAAGTAAGCAGAGCTTGTGTTATGGGTACTAAACAACTGATATAAATACATAAACATACTTTTTTTTTGTAAATACATACATATTAAACATAGAAAAACACCCAGACTCCGAAACAGCATGTTCTTAATTAGACTGTATTTTTTATGTTTTTACCTCAGAACTTACAACGAGGTGAACCGCTTTTAATCTTCTATGCGGTCCTATAATAAGAAAACCAGGATCTGATGATAGGATCTGATGATAGGATCCTGGAGAAATCGAGGGATCTTCTGAAATATCATATACTCGGAATAGTTTGTCTTTGTAGTCGGTTTTCTTTGTTCTTTGACAAGATCAAATCAGCAGAAAATAAAATAAAGACAGTTTGGAAAGTCATAAGTAACGAGACTAACAGGAAGAAAATACGTAACACTAGCTACACATTAGATACAGCATGTGGTCCTAAAAGCTCAAATCAGGAAGTAGCTGAAGAATTTGTAAATTTCTTTACCAATATACCATCAAAAACTACAGAGGCTCTTAATTCCTCACCTGATGTCTCAATTGATTTATTAAAGGCGAATGTGTCTAGCTGCCTGGCTGAATTTAAATTTAAACACATTAACCCTATGATAGTTATTAAGGCTTTCCGGCAAATAAAAATCAAACTGACCGAAGATCTATGGGGAATGTCTATCAAAGTTTGTACATCCATACTTGAGACTATAGCCCCATACTTAGCTTTAATTTTTAATTTATGTGTTGACCAAGGAGTTTTCCCTGATTTAATGAAATACAGTAAAGTAATACCTCTTTTCAAATCCGGGGACAGTAAAGATACTAATAATTATAGACCTGTATCCGTGTTACCAGTTTTTAGCAAAGTTTTTGAAAAGGTAATGCTTAATCAAATGCTCGATCATTTTAACACCAACAGAATCATACATGATCAACAGTATGGTTTCACCAAGGGACGTTGTACAACTGACGCCGGTGTAACCTTATTAAAGCATATATTTACTGCGTGGGAAGAGTCCCAAGACGCCATAGGAATTTTTTGTGACCTCTCCAAAGCATTTGATTGCGTAAATCACGACACATTACTTTTGAAACTTGAGCATTACGGACTAGGAAAGCTTGCACTGAATTTGGTTAAATCTTATTTGAGTGATAGACAACAATATGTACAAATAAATGGTGTTAATTCACAGGGTTTAAAAGTAAAAATGGGGGTTCCTCAAGGCTCAATATTGGGTCCTTTCCTCTTTCTAGTATATATAAATGATCTACCATATTTATTAAAAAATCAACCTCAAAATATGGTGTTATTTGCTGATGACACTTCCTTAATTTTTAAGATAAAAAGACGGGCCCAAAATCTAGATGACGTGAATAATGCCCTAGTTCAAGTCCAGAATTGGTTCACAGCAAACAATTTGGTATTAAATGAAAAAAAAACCAAATGCATAAGATTTGCTTTACCGAATGTTAAGAGTAGTGATTGTGATATAATTTTGAATAAAGAGAAACTTGAATTCGTAGATAAAACTGTTTTCCTGGGGATTACGCTTGATGCAGGGCTACAATGGGGTTCTCATTTAACATCTCTTGCGGGGCGGCTAAGTTCAGCAGCATATGCTATTAGAAAAATCCGTCAATTTACTGATGCAGATACCGCTAGACTGGTCTATTTCAGTTACTTTCATAGTATAATGTCTTACGGCATCTTGTTATGGGGACGGGCTGCAGATATTGAGTCTATATTTATTCTGCAAAAAAGAGCCATCAGAGCCATATATAATCTTCGTAGGCGCGATTCTCTAAGGGAACTGTTTAAGAATATTGGCATCATAACGGTACATAGTCAATACATCTACGAAAACATAATGTACGTCAGAAAAAATCTTCATCTTTTTGGCAAAAGAGGTGACAAACATAATTACAGTACTAGAAATAGGGACCAACTAGTTCAGCCAGGCTTTAGACTCGCTAAAGTAGACTCTTCTTTTATGGGGTACTGTTTGAGATGCTCTAATAAAATTCCACAAAGTATTCTTGAACTGAATGAGACAAAATTTAAAACATGCATTAAACGCACACTATGTAAGCAAGCATATTACAAGTTGAGCGATTATATCGCTGATAAAAATGTTTGGCTCAATGCTGGTCCTGCTTCACAAGGACAGGGGCGCATAAATTGATAGCATTAAATGGAATACCAAAGAAAGTTGTACAATCTTCAGCAGCTCCAACAATAGTTGGAGCTGCTGAAGATTGTACAACTTTCTTTGCATTGTATAGATTCAATCTCTTTAGTATTATATAATCGCATAGCCCATATTGTGTGAGTACTATGTACTAGGAAGCTATTCAAGCTATCGTTCACTGGAAACCTACGTCTTTTCTTGACTTGAATCTGCCCTGGCGGTTGAGAGTGTGTCTGATCATTTAATTCCCTTCAAAATGGTTGAGTTGAATGGTGCGGATCCATGCGTCATGTTCGTGAACGGGCGCTGTCAGTTGTGACTGGTCATCTCTTAGTTGCCACGGCTTATTTGAATTAATTATTTTATTTTTCAATTGTATTTTTGTTGTACTATGGACACTTTTAACGTGCACGTCTTGCTACATCGTTCTCACATAATGTACCATCTCAACATGAATGATGTAACCATGATTTTGTAAAAACATTTTGATTTAAAAGAGTGTCCATGGAGTTTCTTGCCCGTTCTTCTCCATAGAGATCTACGCTAGGGAATGGGCAACTACAGTACTTTCACAGTTTTTATGTCTTGTGACTGGGACTGTAGCTACATTTTTGTTTCGACAATTCAAAAGCGCCTGTAACTGGCCTACTTGAAATAAATGCTTTGATTTTGATTTTGATTTTAAAATTATTATTGAGTCTATGGTATCACTCCCATCGAGCCTGTTCAATGGTGCATGATTAATTTTATCATTTAGCATATTTCCGTAAAAGCGATTTCAAATTGGTACATTTTGAAACAGAACAAATTCAATATGTATCATTGCTTTATATGAACTTCATACTTTAATATAACAAATTCGTAGTAACTCTCTTTATTTGTGTATCACAGTTTAAACGCTAAACTTGTGCTCGGATTTTAATGCATTTGGACAGGGAGACTTTTATTCTTCAGAAACGATATACGAGTATAATTCTTTTTAACGCGATTTACGCGAGCGAACACCAGAAACAAACCTAGTATTTATAAATAATATGGATTCAGCTGAGTCCGAAATAAGGATTTTGAATTTGAATTATAAAAACGCATAGTTAATTAATTGGTACATTTTGAATTAGATCAAACTCAATATGAATAATAAAATTAAATTTAAAATAAAAATTAAATTGCCTTAGACAATAAAAGTGAGAATATATTCATATATTATTTTATGAACAACCAACCTCTATGCCAAGTTACTTTTAATGCGCTCAAAGTTGTAATAGTCATAAAGAAATAAAATCTGATACTAAATTACTTATATTCGAAGAATAAAAATGCTGCAACATATTTTGTAAGGTTAACCTGTCACAATCGTGTGTTGATTTATTACACAAACAATAAAGTACTGTCTAATGGTCTAGTGGTTGGCGTATTGTTAGGCTAGATCAAGAGATCTCTCGCCCAAATAGAGAGTACGAGGAGATGGCGCCCGCAACAGTGCGGGCAGGCGCCGGGAGGGATCCAGAAGGAGAAAACAGTTACCTGGATCCCTTCCAAACACAGGCGCAGAGAGGTCACACCGTGTGGTTTTAGTCGGTTCGAGTCCGACACACCGCCCCGCCGAGAGCCCCGGTGAGGTGACGGTCCGTGGGGATTTCCACACGTTAAAAAAAAAAAAAAAAAGATCAAGAGATCTCAGGTTGGGATACCGGGTCGAGTTGTTGTTGGGTTTTCCTTACAAGAAAAATAAAAGGTAAAGTTCACATCTCGGGTCACAACTAGTCGTTATCTAAAAGTCGACATATAAAAATTGATTTTTAAATGAACTTTTTTAAGCGAAAATTTCGAGCTCAAAAACAGTTAATAGCACATCAGCTGCAAGGTTGTTGACCTCGCCTCGTAGGCGCAGGTAAAGCGGTGACCTCACTGATAAATCCCCGGCAAAAAGCAGGCGTCTCTTTTTGGTCACATCTCCTCAATTATACCGATTATAGACATCTCAACCTTTAGTTTATAATACACTCTGTATTTTGTTGCACATTATTAATTAATAATTATAATGAAACGTCAAGCTTTTTTCCTTATAAAAACAGACTTATTGTATGTGATTAATTGTTTAACTTTAATATAGTTATCCATGATGAAAACAAACGATAATATGCATATATTATACATAACAATATGTATGTATGAGTATCAAGGACCTGGTTAATTAAAGTTGTACAAAAAAACGGTTATCTCTGCACAAAAAAGACTATACTTTGTCCATTCGTTTATTGTCTAGGTATAGAGTATAAGTCTTTTTTGGGCCCAGATAACCGTTTTTTAGATGACACAAGTTAAAACGTAAATTTTCATCATAAACTTGACTTTGAACACTACAGGTCGATCACCTTTCAATGCAGGGTAAGACCCCAATCCGCGGTTACTTCCAAATTCATTATTGACCTCACGGGTTTGTTAAAAAAATCGATTATTATTTTACCCTTACTAATATTATAAATGCGAAAGTAACTCTGCCTGTCTGTCTGTTGTGCTTTCACGCGATGACTATTAAACCGAACCTAATATAGAACCTAAGAAAGGACATAGGCTACTTTTACAGAGTTAACCGACATACACGCGGGCAGAACTACGCGCGAAATTATTTAAACTGTTTATCAGATTCTGTAAAAATAACAACTGAACAAAAGATAATTAAATGTTTCAACGTTTTATGATGATACATTAATATTAGTATATTCGTTAACAAGTATTCGTTAGATACTGTGTGCTAAATTAATGTTATTGCACTATTAACCAATAAACACGAAAGAATCACAACAAGTAGGTGTGCTGGGTATTGTTCGTGTATAAGTCACCGTTCTACGGACATTTGCATTTATTTACGTACTAAATGCATCGACTTTGTCTTTTGGCGTTGGGATTTCTTATTATTTAGCACGAATAAAGAATCTAATTAGTTATTATACTCTTTGTTATTTATGTCAAAATATTTTAAAATAATTAGCAGCTATATATCTATCTACTTATACAATTAAATGAAAGTGAAGTATGCATGCTCTAAACGCATAATATGCCAAAATATACCGTACTTACATCAAAATCGAAATATTTGTCAGTCTGTCTTTCTGTTTGCCTGTTCCTACTAATCTCAGTAACGGTTGGACGGATTCTGATTGGATTTCCACTGGCAGATTGTTGATGATATAAGTAACTTAGCTTACTTATTATCTAATGATCTAATCTATAATTTACTTAGCATTTTCACTACTAGTTAAGTTTATTTGAAGATTGTGAAACGCCAACGATGATTTTATTTGTCAGTTAAGAGGCAAGTAGATTATTCAGGACTTTACTTGGACATTGTGAAATGAAGACCTTTGGCTACTTTTTTTATTTCGCGGTGCTACTCGCGATTCTTGTAAAGGTATGCAGAGGTACGGGTATCGTGTCCCTCCCATACAAAGGGAGGGTCCTCCGACCAGGCGAGGTGATCGTGCTTGGCGAACCACGGCCCGACGGTTGATGTTGGGATTTTGGGATGTTATATATATGCTAATCTGCGCGAGAATTTCCCTATCGCGATTCAATATTAGTAGGTACTCCGTATAGTTCATTCCGTGTTTTTTCATGGTTCAGTATTTCTTCGCTAGATGGCGCTGTTGTAAGTTTTTCGCTTGCGCTGTATATGGAAGTCACCACAGGTACAACAACACCTCACACAGGTAAAAAAAAAGGTACGGCCGGGGGTGTCGTTTAAGGTGGTTTGATGTTTTGCCTCTTACTGTACAGAGCGGTGAGAGGCGCAACAACATCCTGCCCCGGGGGTGAAACTAGTCACCCCGGGATGTACCTCAGACGTTGAGGTACGGTAGGGGGGACACCAGAAGCTGCTGACGCGATCGTGATGTTCCTCCCATCTGCCGAGGTAGGCCGACGCGGGGTTTAGTGGGTAGACCGGTTGCCCGGGAGTCCTGCACTCGCCCTTCGTTTACCCCACGAAGGGTATGGTGCGAAAAGCATTCCCCGTATAAAAAAAAAGGTACAACAACACCTTTTATTGATTAGTTATTTAATAATTAAAAGATAATTATTAATACAGGGGCTAGCAGTTTCGATGGTAATGCTTGACATTTACGAGTATGCTCTTCCGTCGCGCGACTCATTACCATCTCGTAATCAAACTGATATTTATTGACGTACTGCGGAAACGGATATTGAGGCTTCGCATCCCAGCTCGACCTGTGATACTGTTCCTGTTAGGAAAGAATCTCACACTTACCTCATCATATAAACTTTTCTTTTTTTTTCCTATTTAATGCTAAGCTACGTTACTGTCCGACAGGGTTAATAATTGTTACTTCTTGTATATTTAACACCTGTATGCATTTTGGAAGGCAATAATTGATAGCATGAGTGGCCTAGTGGTTTAAGTGGTTGCCACGCTGTTTTCTACTCCGCCAAGTATTGTGAGTTCAAATCCCACATGGGATAAAACTTTGTGTGATCCACTAATTGTTATTCTGAGGCTGGGTGTGATTTATATGGGAGTTGTCTTGATCCACTGATTGTTGTTCTGAGGCTGGGTGTTCTTTATGCGAGAGTTGTTTTTTTTTTAATAGAATAAGAACTGCGAATTGAGAACTTCACCCTAACTTCAGCTATTCATGTTATTTAGTGTAGTAACAGGCTAGCTGACCTGAGAACAAATAATTGCTTGATTTTCAGTATCACTATGTTGTGTGTCTGCGTGTCATTAATCAGTATCAAGAGCAGTTAACAGTCCACTGTTGGACAAAAGGCCTCTCCCTGAAAATTAGGTTCTACACCCACGGGTGAATAGCTATAGCATTCCCATGAGGGTTATTCGTCCAGTTACAAGCATGCTATATTTTTATAAATGATTCCGATTGTGCGTTATTGAAAACAGAGTTCTACTGATATGCTTACAAGTTACAACACGTGTTTAAATAGTCAATGGATTGACTGGATTACAAAATGTTTCAACACATGAGCTCAAGCATGTGTTACTCAATAGACTTCGATATAAGACTGTTACGGTATCAGGAATTCCAAATATAGACATGATATTTAAATATCAATTTAGTCTTCATATTGATGTAAATAATAATAACTGCCTCGTTGGTCTAGTGAATATGTAGACTGCTTATCAAGAGGTCTCGGATTCAAATCTCGGTTCGAGTCAAAAAAGTGTTTTTGGGGGGTTTTTCTTAGAAAATTCCTAATAGCAGCCCGGAGTGTGGAAATTTGGCGGTGATTTACGCCCGTTCCTCAGAGGTCCCGGTTTTCATAAACATGTATGGCAATCGTTGTTGGGAAGTCAGTGCCCTCAAATATACTGACAACTAGTTCAATCTTCGAATTTCAGTTCTCCCTTAGGGTTGCGGAGGTCCGATGCCAGTCGCTCCGTGGAAAAACTGAAATTCAGGTAAAACCGGTTGAACTAGTAGCCGACTCCAAATAATATTGAGAATAAGGTTAGGAAGAATTAATGTAAATAATTTGCGCCGAATTACTACTTAAATATTTGATTAATGTCTATGTTTCGGTCATTGGCCACTCAAATATTTAAGACTGACCCGTTTGCGTCTTTTATTGCCCTTGTTACACGGCGGAAAGAAATTTGTTTCTAATAAAAAAAGGTTATATTGAGTCAACCTTAAAAATATACGTTAGATATATGCTGTAGCGGACTATTTTTTAGAACTTGTAAAGGGGAACAATTCTGTCATATATTATTTTGCGAAACTTTAACGCACGTAGTGGAAGCTCTCAAGAGGAAAAAAACCCCGATTTTGAAACATTCTTCAATGATGCTCCGCTCCTGTTAGTCTTAGCGTAATGATATATCCCATATCACTCCTCGATTAATGGGCTATCTAACACTGAAATAATTTTCAAATCGAACCATTAGTTCTTGAGATTAGCGCAAAAAAACAAACTCTTCAGCTATAATATTATGTATAGATTATTATTTAACTGCCTCGTTGGTCTAGTGGTTAGCGTATGCGATTGCTAATGAAGAGGTCTCGGGTTCAAATCCCGGGTCGGGCCAAAAAGTGTTTTTGGGTTTTTCTTAGGAAATTCCTAATAGCAGCCCGGAGTTTGGAAGTTTGGCGGTGATTCACGCTCGTGCCTCGGAGAGCACGTAAAGCCGTCGGTCCCGGTTGTCATGAACATCTATGGCAATCATTATTGGGAAGTCAGTGCCCTTAAAATATCAGTATATTTTAAGGGCACTGACTTCCCAATAGCGATTTTGAACTCTTGTAGCTAATTATATTAAGAATGTCTTAGCTGCGGAGTAAAAAAAAAATGTGAGCACTTGTCTGTCTAGATATTACTACGTACTAACAATATCTCAAACACGGCTAACGGATTCTAAACTTAGCAGAGTCCAAAAAAACTATGGTAACCAGACTGCTAAATATAATAATATTAACAAACAAAAAATCCGACTGCTTAAAAGCAATGAACTCAAAAGAGTATACAAGTGTAACAACATCTACGAGTATATAGAATGCGACTGTCTCATGTGTTGTTTTGTAAGCTTAGATAACTGCCTCGTTGGTCGCTATCCACTAGACTCTAGTGGATAGCGTATGCGACTGCTAATCAAGAGGTCTCGGGTTCCAATCTCGGGTCGGGACAAAAAGTGATTTTGGGTTTTTCTTATTAAATCCCTAATAGCAGCCCGGAGTTTGGATGATTGAGGCGGGGTTGATATTCACGCCAGTGCCTCGGAGAGCACGTAAAGCCCGTCGGTCCCGGTAGTCACGAAGATCTATGGCAATCGTTATTGGGAAGTCAGTACCCTCAAATTTACTGACAACTAGTTCAATCTTCGAATTTCAGTTCTCCCTAAGGGCTTTCCCACACTGGCCACGCGCTCACGCGCGTGGGCGCGTGGCAGCAGATCACGCGCGCGGCTACGGTGGAGCTGATCTGCCCGTTCGAGCAGATTCTACCGCGCCTACGCGCCTGCCGGCTTTGTCGCCAAATTGCTGGGCGTTGTTCAATTTCGAATATAAATGTATCCGTGTCCAGATCCATCGTAAACAAGTCCTTATAGCACGAAAACAGGCGCGATACTTCGTTCAATTTCGTATATAAATGTGTTTACTGCTGCGGCCCGCCACGCCTAAGCGCGCGGTGGCAGAATCTGGCGCCTGGGCGCGTGGCCAGTGTGTGAAGTCCCTTAGGCGCGTGAGCGCGTGCCGCTAGCAGATTCTGCCCCCGCGCGCTTATTCCCAATATTATTTGGGTTCGGCTACTAGTTCAACCGGTTTTACCTGAATATCAGTTTTTCCACGGAGCCACTGGGCATTGGACCTCCCTTCCCTAAGGTAGAACTGAAATTCGAAGGTTGAACTAGTTGTCAGTAAATTTGAGGGCACAGACTTCCCAATAACGATTGACATATTTACTTCATGACAACCGGGACCGACGGCTTTACGTGCTCTCCGAGGCACGGGCGTGAATCACCCCCCCGCCAAATTCCAAAACTCCGGGCTGCTATTAGGAATTCCCTAAGAACCCAAAAACACTTTTTGACCCGACCCGGGATTTGAACCCGAGACCTCTTGATTAGCAGTCACATACGCTATCCCCTAGGCCAACGAGGCAGTTATCTAAGCTTACAAAACAACACATTATACAGTCGAATTCTATATACTCGTAGATGTTGTTACACTTGTTATACTCTTTTGAGTTCATTGCTTTTCAGCAGTCGGGCTTTTTGTTTGTTAATAATTATTTTCGATAATTTTTAGTAAATTTTTTAGCAGTCTGGTAATCATGGTGTCTTTGGACTCTGCTAAGTTTAGAATCCGTTAGCCGTGTTTCAGATATTGTTATTACGTAGTAAAATCTAGACAGACATGTGCTCACCGTTTTATTTACTCCGCAGCCAAGACATTTTTAATATAATTAGCTAAAAGAGTTCAAAATCGACGCCAAAACATCTTCATACAATATAAAAACTAGTCGAGACTAGTTTTCAAACTTGTTCTTAATTTAATTTGCATGTTGTCGTTATCTATAATCACGACTATATTAAAAACATAAGTTAGTGCCATAATACAATCATTTGCACCAACATTTTGTATATTTGGCACCAATATATGTATTGGTCTAAACAATTTTTAGTAGCACTTACCATATTTGGGAAAACGTGACTGACAATGATTGATCTGTAACGTTTATCCATCAAATAATATTGAGATAAAGTGTCTTGCATTGTGTATTCATGTTTAAATTATTAATGTATTCGTATTTACGTGTGTCTGCGAAGAGGGAACTTTAAACTTAAGGGAAAATTACCTGCATAAGTCCTTTCGGATTAACACGAGTGTGAGCCGTAATGAGCAGCGCAGGAAACTTTGCAAATAGAAGGAAATTTTGAAACACACCGTAACAAACCAGTCTGGATATCGTAGTATAGTGAGACCAAAATGTTCTTCATAAGGAGAAACCTTTAGTGTGTGTTTTGCCGCTTCCTATCTAATTATCTATTGGACATAGCCGTGAGGTGCTCAAAGTGTAAGCAACGAAGGCGTGGTCAGTGCCAAGATGGATGACCGTTTGTGATATATGTTACTAGCGTTTCTGTGACGTGGTAACGTTAAGCAGTCAGTCCCAGTTGTTACCATACGAAAGCAGTCGTGAAGCTTAGTTAGAGACTTTCGGACGGTTTAAAAACATCCAACGGCAAGAATACGCAGCCACAACGTGTCTTGCCAGCGTTGGGACGGTAGGGCCTAAACCCTCTCTTAAGAGGAGATCACAGCCCAGCAGTGGAACATTATGGGTTTTTGATTGATAACTTATCAGTGACAGAGAAACAGTACAGTACTCAGTATACGCTTAAAGCTGTCAAAAGTTTCATTCACTCCCAAGAAGACCGCAGTATCTGTCACGTCTTCATATATTAAAGAAAATAATTTATTTCATCAAGTTTTCTTTTTCTTTTGACGACAGAGCTTAGACAGATGGAGAATAAATAAATAGGCAGATTGTATTTTATTTTTGAAGCTTAACGTACGTTTGCGTTAAAAGAGGGATTACTCTAAAGCTCTTTATAAATTTTTTATCGAGAGGAACGTGTATTCAGAAAAAGTTTCAAACATTTTGCAAAAAGTCTTTGTAGTTATTTCATTACGTCTTTCACGATAAGAAATATAATTTAGATCTATTCAAATAACGACAGAGTAATAAGAATGGACAATTTAATATCAAAATCTTAATTCAAATGTGATTGGTACATTCTTCGTCTCAAAAACATAGGACAATAGAATCATTTTACTGTTGAAAATCTTCAATAAGCAAATTTTTATCTACTTCTATAAATTTCTATAAAATTTATACATTACAGATGCTCTATTTGGTTTCTTTATAAATTGTATACGTTTCTATGTTTGTTTAAAGTAAGAAGAGCCACGTTGACTTCACCATGAACAGGTCGGTTTACCCAGCGGTGTTACCCAGTGGCGACTTCAACATACAACGACAGCGAATTTATATAACAGCGCCATCTACCGAAGAAACACTGAACCACGAAGAAAAACACATAATAATCTATAAGGAGTAACTACTAATCCTGGATCGCGAAAGTGAAATTCTCGCACCGATTAACATTTAAACAACATCCCAACATCAACCATTGGGCAGTGGCCCACCAGGCATGATCACCTCGCTTGGTCGGAGGATCCTCCCTTTGTGTTGGAGGAACACGACACCCGTTCCTCCACAACCCTTTCACAAAAGACTAACCTAAAGTGACAGCATTCTTGTAGTGTTTCCTTGGTGAGTGCGAGACCGGAGGCCCAATGCTGTAGTAGCATCTCAGTAGACCGAATTATTGCATTGTCTTCCACTATTAGTATGGTAACCACTACTCTTGTCTTCTACTCAAGCTTTCCATCAGGTAGAGTAACTTTAGTAGACTAAAATTTTTTTGATAGATAACTAAATTAAAATAGACTGCCTTGTTGGTATAGTGGTTGGCATATGCGGCTGCTGATCAAAAGGTCTCAGGTTCGATTCCCAGGTCAGACAAAATATTTGTGTGATCGATATTTGTTTCGGAGTCTGGCTGTTTTTCTATGTATAATATGTATTTCCAAAGAAAAGTATGTTTATGTATGTATGTATGTGCGCTTCGTCTGACTTTGTGGTAGTTCCTACATCGGTCAGACGAAGCGCACAATAGCGGAACGAACGAAGGAACATATCGAAGCTGTAAAAAATCGCCAAACAAACAAGTCTGCCGTCGCAGAGCACCTGCTGGAATCAGGACCGAACCACTGGATTGAACTACACAACCTGCACATCACGAAGGCGATGCTAAGCTCACATCAGTCTACCCGTGACCACGAGCGGTATAACCCGTTCGAAACGTCGGAAAATAGAAGGTATCGCAACCTTTATAATATTATCGCGAATAAGTCCCGTTTACAGTAAAAACATGAGTATTTATATCAGTTGTTTAGTGCCCATAATACAAGCTCTGCATTTTGGGACTGAATGACGTTGTGTGTTGTGTGTGTAAAATTAATAACATACATACTCAATACTCATTGCTTTAATAGGACATGACTATTTCCAACAAAATAATGATAGTTAATTAATTACTGCTAACACTATTCTCTGAGTTGGATTGGCAATTGTCTCTGTTTCAGACACAATTACCCTGTTCATGTTGACACGCGGGTTAATTTGAATCGAATGTCAACATGACAGTACTACACTTGTCTAATACGGTATACATACAGTGCGGTGCTGGAGACTGAATTGTCACTCATAAAAGAGTAATTAACAATACGTGACTGGCTCGGTAGTGAGAGCATATATGACTGCTGTTCTTAAGATCTTTGGTTCGATTCCAGGGGCGGACTAAATGTTTTTATGATTTGCAAATGTTTCTTTCAGAATTTGGGTGTTGTCTGTGTATAATAAGTATGAATTTACAAAAAACGTATATATGTAAATATTTGTATCAGTTATCTACTACACATAGTACAAAATCTGCTTAGTTTGGATCTAGATAGCGTTGCTTGAAAGTAGTAAAATATTATTATGGATAATATGCATACTAAACATGTTATCCAACACGTCGCTGACATCCCATAAATGCAAGATCCCAAACTAGGCATAGCCATTTAAACTAGATTTCTAAACACATACAAATTATTATTAAAATACGTTTAGACACAGAATAAATGATCGTGCTTATCACGAAATATTTTTTTCTGGATGGGAGTCGAACCCACAACTTTTGGCTTAGCTATCAAGATCAACAGATCAGTGAATTACTCTGTAATAGGTAACTAATTACTTTCACTAATTTGCAATTTACAGCGCGTCATTAAACTAGCCTAAAAATTTCAGCGTAGCGTCAAGATTGAGTTATATTTTGCACATTCATTGACTGGAATTCGTGGATCGTGAGAAGTTCCTACTGATTATCTTGCCGATGCCCAAAAAAATAGAATTTTACAAGTAGTGTTCCTGTTGATTGACAATTTTACTACAAAGAGATGTAAAACTTGAAACATCTCTGTACCCATTCTTCAGCGTGGTATAATAGGTCAACCCTCCTTTCTACTAAGAAGCCTGCTTTCTGCAGTGGAGTATTAAAGGCAGTTGACGTTAGTAGTTTAATACAACTCCAACATTGAGGCATAGGTAAGTTTTCCAATAAAAGATTTTTATAATTTGAAATCATTTAATTTCTCTTCGAAAAAATATTCTCCGCTACATATACGATGTAGATGAAATGATCCGAGTAGGCTACATGCGTGACAATGGAATGCGTAAGTACTTACAGACTTGGTGATGGCCACTTACATGTACCACGATCTTGAGCATGCACTAAATCACATCAATATGGCTAAATTAATAATCGTATCGTTGTGCTGCTACAAAATTGTGGACTCCAACAGAAAAGTCGGAGACTCAGATAAGCAACGCTCCAAAGGCTCCTTGAACACGTTGTAAACAATAGATGCACTACACCATTATTTACGCAGATATCTCTGGCAGTACCCCACGCAAATTTATAACTAGTCGTTACACTGAATACAACATGTTCTCGCCTACTTACGCTACTGCCCCCACATCTCCACAATCCACATTAAACTTAATTTATACAATAAATATAGACAAAAAATTACAAACAGATGTTTGTTCATCCATATATAGACTACAAATAAAAATCTCCAATAAATTTCATCTAGTATGTAAACTTAAATTACAATATATACAAATATTTAAAAATAATAATACGTCAATTGGATAAAGTACAGTTGTACCCTGTTATTTACAAAAACAAAACAGTACGTTTGAGTTCGTAATGTAGACTACACACATCGTAGTAAGCAATGAAGAGAAGAAACCGGTTGCCTTAACAAATCTTTCAGATCTAGTGACCAAACCAAAAAGTACATTTTATTTGTAACTACACATATTATTTACTTTATTATAGGATTCACAATTAAATTATCTACGTGCATTGAATTTGCCAAACCAATTAATTCTAAATCTAAACGACACATGACAGATTTCCATTATGGCTACCGTCCATCACGTTCCAAGGGACGTCCTTGGGGCAAAGTATTCTTTGAATATAAAACCTCGATTCTTGAGGATTTGAAATTTAAGGCATTTAAACCATTATGGTATTCCCGATTATACTTTCTTTGCCGTCTAATAATTCAGAGTAGCCGGACTCATCGCTACAGGCGCTGTCGTTATCTCCCGTATTCTTAAAGACTTCGGTCTCTGTGCTTGAATTTAAGCTGTCAACATCCACTAAGTTGTCTATCAGAGATTCAAATTTCTCCTCAAAATCTGTTAAATTATTGTCTACTCTCAATGGCGGGTAAGTTGATCGCCGTCTGAAAGTATTTTTTTCTCCGATCGGAACGTGGTTGACCTCCTCATTAATGTTAGTGTCGGAACCGTTCCCGATATGAATAGTGTTATAGCTTCTGTTACTGCTTCTTAAATCATTGTGCTCGAACGGTCGTTCCATGTAAGAGAGAGAGGAGTCCACGTGTTCTTTATTGTCTTCCGTGGGGAATGAAGGTAGAGAGGATGGCTCGGTGTCAGTCACCGTACTGGCGGTCTCACAGCCCGAAGAAACAGATCCATCGTCGCTATCCGTGACGAGGTAGTTACTTTGCAACATCGCCTTGCAGTCAGTCTCAGCCGCCACTGAGTCATTTAGTTCGTTCGTTTCGGCGATTGCTTCTAGCAATCTTGTTTCCTTGTCCATATCATTTTGACTAACGTTATCGAGACATCCGTTCTTTTGACTCTCTTTTGCGAGCAAGTCCAATAATTCATCTGAAACAGTTATCGTGCCGCTACTAGATTCTGAAAGGGTCCGATTGATAATTCCTTCGGGACATGAGGATTTCCTCGGGGACTTAATATCGGGTCGTCTCCTGTCTAGTGTCTGCGAGCCATAAAAGTCATCCATGGTTGTATGAGTCCATGTCTCGTCATCTTGCTTTTCGTTCATTTTGGCTTCTTCTTCATCTTCTTCTGAACATAGTTCTTCAATAGCTCCAAGCTTCGGAGCAGACTTAGATCTTTCTAGCGGTGGCCTGTAGTTCATAGCTCCAACACTGAGCATAATCTTACGACGAGGCATGCTTGGGTTCTCATATACACTGTTTGCGAGGCTGAGCCTAGCATTCTGTTTTGAGATTCTATCTTTCTTGAATTCAACTAAGGCCTGCTTTAACTTTACTTGAAGTTCTTCTGTAATCTTCTTTGATATTGATTCTTTGGTGCATAGAACTGCATGGCATCGAAGCTCATGTTTTAACTTCTTACCTTCATGGCGATATACCCAGCAGAAGAGTTTTGGGTAGTGGGGTGGACTAGCGCAGTAGGTGATACGATGCGACCAGTATTCGGTAAGGCCGTGCTCTTTGGTGAATCCTTTAAGACCGGAATTGGTGACAGACAGTTTCATCACGACATCAGGTTTTGTCGATTGCTGGTAGTTACGCCAGAGTGTCGCAAGTGGCTTTTCTATGCAGCTCTCACCTGGAACAAATTAAAAAAATCCAATCAAAATGGTGTAGATACAATGAAATTATACATTTTTCATAATCTGGATAAGTACGAGTATTTAACATAACAAGTTTAACGTTAGGCAATGATAAAACGTTCAAGAGAACACCATTTAATTAATATTAGAACCAGTTTTTACATATTATCCTATTAATCACTTGTAAGGAAGCTATAATGTGGATGTATAAAAAGTTTTGCAATTATTTTATGGGAACTTTAAATCGATCCTATTTTGTTATTAATGATCAAGATTTGCATTCGTAGATAAAGTGTGATAATTGGTTTTATCGCCCACTTGCACATTGGTATACAGTGAACAAGTCTTTATACTATGTACACTTAAATACCTATCTATATATTGGGCATGTTTCGAGGTGAACTAGTAATGTGAATGAGCTACATACATATACATGGCGCCCGTGACATAAGGCAGTTGTGACATCATTCGAATCGTACTTATAAATTCATAAAATGATACTTCTTGAGTAAATAATATATCTATATCTGGTTAATTTAAATGAGGCTACGCAATGTAGGTTAACTATTTAATTATTCGCATTATTGAGTCATGCAACTGATATATCTACTTTCGTTATACATATATATCTACTTAAAAGTATATGTTTAAAGTACATATACAACAAACAAGAAGATCTGTTGGTTTATTTACTAATGACCTCAGCTGCCATGCCAGAAGACTTGGGTTCAAGTCCTATCTAGGATAAGTAATTGTATATTGATGAGAACGCGCATTTATTCTGTTTGGGTATAATTTACCTAACCAACCTAACATGACATCATTCGTATGGCCCAATGATGGTGGATAGGCCACGATAGTGCGGGTCACCGTGTTGCACTCACAATGCGAGTCCAGGAGTAGTTGTCCACTTCTCCTGGATTCTATTCATGTTATCAGGTCGGAGTAGAGTCACTTTGGTAGGCTAAAATGTATATAAAATAGGCATTGACTTGTTTAGGATTAGATTGTCAATTGTTAGATGGGTCACTTTCTTCTCATAGTTATGCTATATTAAAATCGTTCTGCATAACATGGCTTTTTGAAAGTTATTGGCATTATCCTAAAACCTAGTACCATTATCATTATATTAGTTTACTAACCCACAGTTACAGTTAGGCAGATGTAATTTCTGGGTTAAACTAATATTATTACTTTTAGAGGACATCTAAGATACGCAAACCGAGACTACGTAACTGTAATATAAACTACGATATCTATGCTCTAATAGTGTCAGCAGAAATCTTTAGATCTAGAACTTTCATTAGAGTTCAAATATAGCTTTGATAATGAGATAGTAATATTTTTCAATTATAGATTTAAATAAACTCTGAATTAGTAACTTTAAATTTGAAATTAATACTTATTTAATCTTTGTTACTGATTTCTAAATCAAGCTTAATAAAAGAAATGCATTTTACATAGGTAAGTCTGCAACTTTTGATAAATAAAATAGAGACGTCGTAGTAGAAGTCATATTCTGTATAATAAAATAATAATTCAATCAGTTTCGGACATGTTACACACAACGTCATCTAGTCCCAAACTAAGCAGAACTTGTATTATGGGTACTAGACAATTGATGAAAATACATAAACATAATTTTTCATTTTTGTAAATACATACATATTAAACATAGAAAACGCAGAGTCCGAAACAGATATTTGTGGATCACACAAATATTTTGCGTCGGATCTGACCCGGGAATTGAATCCGAAACCTCTTGATAGCAGTCGCATACGCTAGCCACTAGACCAACAAGTTCACAACTATCTTAAAACAATATACACAATACAGTCTATCTTATTAAAAACCTAAGGTTAGCTATACGTATTAATAACCTAAGTGGTAACGTCCTTTACTCAGCTCAAACTTACCCAACGGGTAGCTTTATTTTTTTATTTGGCGGTGAGAATGAGACTCCTTTTTTAAGTAGGTTTGAATAAATAATAATAATAAATATTTTGGACATCTGACACACAACATCATCTAGTCCCAAGCTAAGCAGAGCTTGTGTTATGGGTACTAGACAACTTATATAAATACATAAACATACTTTTTTTTTTTTGTAAATACATACATATTATACATAGAAAACACCCAGACTCCGAAACAAATATTTGTGAATCACACAAATAATATTTGGTCCGACCTGGGAATCGAACCCGAGACCTCTTGATCAGCAGCCGCATACGCTAACCACTAGACCAACGAGGCAGTCGAAGAAATATACATGCAAGGAAATTAAAAAAGACTATTACTCAGCTATGGTTACTGTTGAATGAAGATAGGGATATCCAAATTTCAATAGTGTTGTACCAACTATTACATGATTCTTAGTCAGCAATAGGCCTCAACAAAAAAATTGAATTCTCACAAACCAATTAGCATCATCCTCCGACTACCGTACAGTAAACAACGTATCAATTTGCTCCACATATTATTTTTCGAACAATAGTGCAAAAAGTAGTTCTTTTGAGAAATCTTACGGTAAATAGTGTGAAGAAGAGATTGTGTTCGGGGTTATCGATAGTGACTGATACTAAAGTAGTGCAAATATAAAACTATTTATCAAAAACTTTTTCGGTTTGTTATACCGTCAACAAGTGACAATCGCAGTGTTTTATGTTTACGCGTAAGCGACGCGCTTTGCACGGCGGTTACGACGTTCTTATCACCGCCTCACCGTTCCGTGCATCGTATCGTTGTGTGGGAGCTTCGCATGTTGTGAGCTTGTAAGTTTGTTGCCGTAAATACACTCTTGCACCGGTGTGCGACGAATAGCTCACCGTTAACTGGACGGAAAAAGGATTGGTATGAAATCATCGCTTGGTGACCACTTATAGAGACCCGCACGCTCGACGCATCAATCTGTTTGGGCGATTCGAGGACCTTTGTAGGCTGGTTTTGTAAATTCATTCTAAATACAATATATAATACTATATGCAATAATACAAACTCACCTTGTCACTCCAAACGAATATTAATATTACAACTAAGTTATCAAATATCGTCGCTGCAAGTATAGAAGACAAATTTCTAACTATTATACAATGCCACTTAAGCGCACACCACCGAAAACTCCAGATTGTATGGAGCCTGATACCCTTGGTCCTTGCGTGTCTGGTGTTGTACAGTCTGGATCAGCACCTAATCTTCAGTGTCTAGGTACTAAAACCATCAGTACCCGTAAGCGTAAACAAGAGGATGACCTTGCTACATTTATGCAGGAGATACGTGGAATGGTTGCGGCTTCTACAGCTCAGGCAGATAGTAATTTTCTAGTGCTTCAAAACTCTATGGCTGAAATAATTGCTCAGAACTCTGAGATCAAAAACTCCATGTCCTTTCTTTCTAAACAATACGATGATATCAAACTTCAAATGGAACAATTGGAATCAGAACGTAAATCTGACCGTATATACATAGTCCAACTTGAGGATAGGGTTGAAAGTCTAGAACATGCATTACACCTGACTAAATTGGAAATAAGAAATATTCCTAAGGCCGAAGGGGAGACTAAGGAACACCTTTACAAGATAGTATCGCAAACGGCCCAAGTTCTAGACACTCCGTTGCAAAAGCAGGAAATCAAGGACATATTTCGGATCAATAAGAGGGATGGTGTGTCCTCCGTCATGGTGGACTTCGTAAGTGTGACTACCAAAGAAAATTTACTCATGAAAAGTCGTCAATTCAACCGGAAAAACAGCCAAAACAAGCTAAACACAACTCACATTAAACTTGGAGGTCCAACCAAACCGATTTACCTCTCCAAAAGCCTAACAGCAAGGACACAACGATTATTCCACCTAGCCCGTAAATACGCTAAAGATAATCAGTTTCAATACTGTTGGACATCGTATGGAAAAGTGTATCTTCGTAAAACTGAAGGAAAACGCCATTTTCACATAAAAAATGAAGACGACCTCAAACAAAATTTTGAAATGTGACTAGATGCACGTTATAGTTATTTAGCTCCTTTTTTATTGTTTTTATTTTATTTTCTAGCTTCTTATTATTTTTATTTAATCCATAGTTCTAGTTTAACAAATAAGTTTTTGTCACTGTTTAATGATGAATACAAAATTACTCTCTTGCACAAATTTACAATCGCGTTTACTCTAAACATACAAAGTGTGCTCACTCATACATACAATTACACTTACATACTACAAACATTAACCTACATTTCAGTTTATAATGTAACACAAACAAAAAACAATATTAAGATTTTTAGATTCTTACCTCGCCTCCACTGTGTACAGAGGGATTTATTGTACCGTAACTCTCATCGCGACAAACACTATGTAGCTCCTAAATACCTTATAGTAAAAAGATGGACAGTGTAAATAAAATATCAGAAGACTTGGAATCCATGCACGTGTCGTCATCTTTAACTTGTAGCCCACAACAATGTTCCATACACGTAGGGGGCCATACCACGAGCCTGAATATCCTACATATGAACATACGCAGTGTAAATTGCCATTTTAATGAACTGGAAATTCTTCTAAACGTTATAGATGTATCTTGTGATGTAATTGTGCTAACGGAATGCTGGCTTAGCAAGACAATTGATGTACCTACTATTCATGGCTATATCTCATACAAGTCCTCATTTAGAAGCCAAAATGAAGGAGTAATCGTATACGTAAAAAATAATATAAAACACGTTCTCTTTCAACCCGAGTTTTTAGAAGGTAATTGTTTGGTTTTTACTAGTGGTGATACCGCCGTAATTTCGATATATCGCTCCCCATCATATAGGAACCTTGAAATGTTTTGTAATTCTCTTGATGAAACACTCTCGTCTCTAAGTAACTATAAAACAATAGCTGTAGTAGGTGATATCAATATCAACATTTTACCTGGACACCTTAACTCGCAGGCACATGAATACCTAAATGTACTGGCCTATCACGGACTCCTACCAGCTCATGTTTTGCCCACACGCGGTGATGCATGTTTGGATCATGTTATATTAAAATCCTACAAAAAAGCTGTAACTCTCATCTTAGAATCACCTATAACTGATCACCTGCCTACACTACTCTCTGTCAGGCACAATAAACACATTCTACATTTCAAGAAAAGCAAAACACGTACCGATCTTCCAGCGGTAATCCAAGATTTACAGAGTATTGATTTGACATACATCATACAAATGAGAGATCCCAATTCTGCCATGGAATCGCTAATATCTGTCTTAAGAGAAACAATGAAACTACACACAAAAGAAATAAAAATTGCACGTCGTAAACGAACTTCCAAGGCATGGATTACTCCCGGACTCCTCAAATGTATACGAAACCGTGATAAATTGCATCAGAAACTGAGACACTCGCCACACGATTTGGTTCTAAAAACAACGTACTTGCGGTACCGAAACTTTTGTAACAATCTTTTGGCTAAACTCAAAAACAGCTACGAAGTAAAACAGTTTCAAGACGCTTCGGGAAACGTTAAAGCTACTTGGAATGTTATCAGAGACATTACAAATACATCTCAGCAACGTACTTTACCTGTTGAATTACTCAACTTAACTGATTCGCCACAGGACTCCATTGATCGCACAAACGCCTACTTTGCTACTATTGGAAAAACGCTGGCTGACAACATTATCCAAAATTCTAAGAACAAAATAAAAAAAGACTATTCCACGACGAGTGAAGGTAACTCTATGGTCATTATGGAAACAACTAAATCTGAGTTAGACAATGTCATAATGAGTTTGAGGGATGGCGCGGTTGGTTGGGATGGCATCCCTACTCCCTTGCTTAAAGAATCGAGGCATGTTCTCGTACCTATACTCGTACACATATTTAACCTATGTTTATCCACGGGTACTTTCCCCAGATCACTAAAAAAAGCGGTGGTTCACCCAATATACAAGAGTGGAAGCAGAGACTCTGTTACCAATTACAGACCTATCTCAGTTCTGACCACAATATCGAAGATATTTGAAAAAATACTATGTCGCCAACTCACAAACTATCTTTCTAAATTCCAAATAATCTCTAAAAATCAATTTGGTTTTCTTAGAGGTAAATCGACAGAAGACGCTATAATGACTCTTACAGAATCAATAACTAAATCTCTGGACAATAAACAAAAGAGTCTTGCCGTCTTCTTAGACCTATCAAAGGCATTTGACACAGTTTCTGTTTCCCTCCTCCTACGCAAGCTAGAAGCAGTCGGGATAAGGGGAAATGCCTTGGATATATTTCAGAGCTATCTAAGCGAACGTACCCAGTGTGTGAGGATTGGTGATTATATTAGTAGGGAGGAATCTATAACTTTTGGTGTTCCTCAAGGTAGTGTGATCGGCCCAGTCCTGTTCTTAGTGTACATTAACGATCTGTGTAAACTACCAGTAACAAATGGTGAAATTGTCACATATGCCGATGACACTGCGTTAATAATGCATGGACGGGATTGGGACACGCTGCATAGAGATGTAGAAAAAGCTATTAGGGATATCACATCCTGTCTCGCCACCAATCTTCTCACACTGAATACTAAAAAGTCCAAATATGTCACTTTTTCATTATCGGCTGCGTCTCAACCAAATCATGACTTCGGCATACGGGCTCACACCTGCGACATGCTTCGGACAAGTTGCGACTGCTTGTCAATAATTCGCACGGACACCATAAAATACTTGGGTGTGGAGATAGATTCGCAGCTTTCATGGAGAAAACATATCGAAACGCTTAGTTCCCGCGCAAGGAAACTAATGTTTATTTTTCGAAAACTTCGTACGTCAGCAAATTCTAAAACGCTAAAATTAGTTTATTTGTCACTGGTTCAGTCAATCTTAACATATTGTGTGCCCGTGTGGGGTGGAGCACCAGCCAGTTATATAATCAGGGTGGAGAGAGCACAAAGAGCTGTTTTGAAAGTTCTGTCAAAAAAACCAATCAGATACCCTACCGTCAAACTATACCAAGAATGTGCAGTGCTATCAGTGCGGCAGCTCTTTGTGCTTTACGCCACTCTACGAAAACACAAGCATACTCCCTACCTACATATCGCTAAGCGTAGGAAAGATAGAATTTGTGAAATCTCATCCCATCAAACTAAGCTCGCGAGTAGAAGTTTTTATATAGTCAGTGCCCGCCTTTACAATCGTTTAAATAAATGTCTTAACTTCTATCCAATGACCTTAAGCAAATGCAAAAAAGTAATAATGGAGTGGCTTCTAACATTGACGCACCAAGACACTGAAAATTTACTCAGAGTCACTACATGATTTAATAGGCCTTGAAAAGTATCCCATAATCACAAAAAAAAAAAAAACCCTCAGACTATAATGTACACACACACACACACACACATAAACAGCCACTCACCCACTCATACAGACACACACCAACACACACACACACACACACACACACACACACACACACACACACACACGCGCGCACACACTCATAAACATAAAAAAGAGAAAAATATATTACTGAACTATCTTTAGAATTACTGTACTAGCTTTTAGTCATAGTTTTTATTTAAAAAGTAAAGCCAAGGAGGACACTATCTCTCGAGATACAGGTATCCACCTAGTTCGAGAGGTTGGGTCTCAAATTATTGTGTACAATTATATTGAATAAAGTTATTATTATTATTATTATTATTATTATCATCATTTTATTTATCCAAAGTGTAACGCCAATTCAATGAACAGATTAGAAAATATTATCCATTGTGCAGTCCATAGCAAGACTTATCTGATAAAAAGCTATGGAATAAGTTTATGGCATTTTCTCCATTGTTCAGCTTGGGAACCGGTGTTTTATCTATCACATCTGAGGATGTTGAGAAACATGGGTAGAAGTGATAGACTCCACGCAAGTGGAACTAGGTTTATACTTCATTTTTCTTAGTAGTTTGGTATAAATAATAAGGCGATGTTATTTGTACCATTTATTATAATAGTTACTAGTGACGATGTATTTACATACAGAGAATACGTATTAATGAACTAAATTTACTATGCTGTTCAGACTCGAATCTTAGTCCGTTCAGATCTTTTTAAAAAATAAACAGTTTTGGTGAAATGAATATTGATATTTTAATTTAAAAAAAAATATCATGTCTCATGGAACCTAGTGTATGTCCTAGTCTACTATCGATAGTAAGATCAAATCCTGTTAAGTTCCAGTATAGAATTTAATTTCAGCTTCATAGAGTATAACATTGTTTGCGTCATACAGTTTTGCGAGCTATTATAAAATCGCTAAATAACACAACAATCTATCTATATTACTGACTATGCGAATGTAGTAGTCACTTATCATTCACTTGACTTTTTAGGGTTCCGTAGCCAAATGGCAAAAAATGGAACCCTTATAGATTCGTCAAGTCTGTGTCTGTCTGTCCGTCCGTATGTCACAGCCAATTATTTCCGAAACTATAAGAGCTATACTATTGAAATTTGGTCAGTCGATGTATTCTGTGAACCGCATTAAGATTTTTACATAAAAATAGAAAAAAAACAATACATTTTGGGGGTCCCATACTTGGAACTGAAACTCAAAAATTTTTTTTTCATCAAACCTATACGTGTGGGGTATCTATGGATAGGTGTTCAAAAATGATGTTGAGGTTTCTAATATCATTTTTTTCTAAACTGAACAGTTTGAGCGAGAGACACTTCCAAAGTGGAAAAATGTGTCCCCCCCCCCCCTCTAACTTCTAAAATAAGAGAGTGATAAAACTAAAAAAATATATGTTGTACATTACCATGCAAACTACCAACAAAAATTGGTTTGAACGAGATCTAGTGAGTAGTTTTTTTTTAATACGTCATAAATCGTAACACGCAATTTACCTTTCATCCAATCAAAACACTATTATTAAAACATCGATGAAAGTTACATCGAACTACAAGAACTTTTATATGATGTTACTTGCTGATACGGAACCCTTCATGGGCGAGTCCGACTCGCACTTGGCCGCTTTTTTTATTTAACTTCGAGTTTTAATAGTACAACATTATACGTAGCATACACTCACACAAATAGAGATAATTAGAGATATCATCCCATGAATGAAAATCACGACTGCGAATTTCATTTAATTTTCGCATCAGTATGTGAACCAATTATGATATGTACTAGTACAAGATAGAATCGTGTGGTTCTTGTTAATTAAAAGTTCAAATTGTTAGACTGCGGAGCATGATTGCCGATCACGATCTATCTGTAAGCGAGGCGCTAATCACTTTAGGAAACAGTTAAATAAGTTACTGGATTTTAATAACATAATTATTTGAGTATCATCTTTGTGGTTTCATTCTACGTACTTATAGAGATCACTGCTACTGAATTACAACAGTTTAAAATGTTTTATATTAGTTTATTAAATGATTCATAAGATGCAATGAGAGGCCACAAGATGCATTGCGTTCCTAAACTTTTATGCAGTTTTTTGAAGGCAGGTAAGTAGTAAGGTAATTTATGTGTTCGGCAGAGTGGTCAATTTACTTATTTTTTGGTCAATTTTCTTAAAAATAGGTACATCGTTTTTGTACGAAAAAGCACATTGTGTGATCCACAAATTGATGTTCCAAGTCCAGGTCGGTTCGGAAGAAATCATTTCATCAGTGCAGTAGACTCTCTTTTCGTCTTAGAAAAAGTAATTCCAAAGGTTATGATGTTTCTTTGAATAAAATTTGTTTAGAGCAGATTTATAACTTTTTTTTCTAAAACACATTGAGTGGTTAAATAAATAAAATGTTTTGGTTAATCCTGTAGTTCTATTGACTAGATTATACAACAGCACAGAACAAAAAGCAGTGTTGTTTAACACGTGTTTATTACGGATTAACTAATTAACAATAACTCAAAGGTTGATTGAAGGAGAAATCCCTAGGAGTGAAGTTCACCTTTATATTAATTGTGTACACAATTAGAGAAAGCCCAAAATCTTATTGTTTTGATATTTTGATAATCAAAAGGCGGCTGCGTAATACTAATTAGTTTAAACTTTTAACAATTGCGTTATATTATTATGTTTACAGGACTTCAGTAACGTTAACATTGACTGACAATTTGACCAATAGCAAGTACTTACGTGTGTTTGGGAGTTCGAAAGAGTTCGAATTACTGTCGAGACTCTTTAGGAGGAGGACGAGTTAATAAGAATAATCGGATTGAAAATATTCTTTAAAAAATACACACATTTCCACTTCTACGCTAAATAATTCTCATTCGATCGGATTCCTCATTTGAAAATATCAGCAAACGTGATTCTGTTGACTTCATTTCATATAACAACATTGTAACAATTTGTAACTTTTTATAATTTCCTTTTTTTATGTGTGGAAAAGTCCTCGGGCTTTCCCTCCGCCGGGGTTTGCGGCGGGGCGATGTGTCGGAATTGACTGACTCAAAACAAACGGTTTGCCCACTCTGTTCCTGAAATAGGAGAGGTCCAGGGAAAACGTTATTACATCGCCTGGGCCCAACTTGTTTTATAATTTCCTGGCTTAACCTAACTCATGTGCAAATAACACATCAAATAGTATTCAATTTGAAGTGTTCATCACATAGATCATATTCTTTCATAGTGATAGGAGAAAACAAGTGGTAACCCCTACCTGGACACCTGCATTGCGTGCACAGTAAGTATGCAAGTGCCCTTTGAGTATCATCCTAGTAAAGGGATTGGAAGTTTAGATATCTGGTAACCGCACTCGGTGTAAAGCAACGAAGTAATAAATATAAAGTTGTTTTTTCAAAGGCCGTGGTGTAGTCTCAGACATGGTACTCTCATGCCAATGTTAAAAAGTTGTACAAGAATAGGCGGATATCGTCATTGTATTAGCTACATACATATATATAAAAGAGAGCGGTGTCGAATCAACAAGGTTGTTTGTTGTGATAATCAATAATAACCACATATCCTCTATTTAAGTAACAGTATTGCGTGATTCGATTGAAATAATTTACGCGCCAGTCCATATCCTACTGTCGGTAATGTAGGCCTGTTGCTTCAACATCCTCAATGATTAACAAATGTGTGGGTAATCGATAAATTGATGCATAATGATAACGAATCGAATAATCTAGGCAGAACCTAAATTATTATACTTATATATTACTAGCTTTCGCTAGCGGCTCTGCCCGCGTGTATCTCGGTATGTCATATTTTTTATTTTTCGTAAAAAATTTTTTTTTTTTATGAAAAGTATCCTATGTTACTTCTAATACCTCCAAGAATATGTGTATAAAGTTTCATGATGATCGGTTGAGTAGTTTTCGGGTGAAAGCGTAACAAACAGGCTTACATTATCATTTATAATATTAGTGGGGATGTATTTATATACGCGTACTTATATATACATCCACATTATACGAGTAGATACATAACAGAAACATAGAAGAAATGCTTCTGCTAATTATGTAGTTAAGTGTACTGGGTAGGAATCAAACCTACGTATGGTCCAGCAGTCGCGATCTCTATCTGACCACAAAGGCCAGCTTATTAAAGTACAATCGATGTATACGTTTCATGCTAATATGAAATACAAGTTTGAAACAAAGCGTTTTGCCAAAGTTTTTTAAATTATTATAATATCGGAAAAATGATGAAATGTTTAATCTAAATGTGCTCGGATTACAAAACTTTATGGAACCAATCGCATATTTGAATTCGAAAAAGGAACATCGAACATAACTGACGTAAATGGCGGTTATTGCGCCAATTCCGTTGCCACCGTTTAGAAAGAAAAGTTATTTATAGCCTACACAGTGACACAATAAGTTAAAACAAGATTTGCAAAACTAAAAACATATAATCATAAATAAAACGATTTTGGATTGGTTATTTTTTTTTCAACACAAAATTTTTGGCTTTGGCTTTTACAATACTACTTTTAATCAAAGATATATTATAGATTAACATAATATGTTGGGAATTCACTTTATACAATAAAAAAAAGTAGGACCGTTTTAGAACTCTGAAATTTTTTGTCTTAATCATTTATTTATTTGTTGTTAACATTTTAAACTCAGTGTAAGAGAGATGGCCTTTTTCCATCTTTGAACAATTTTATTAAAAGCTGTAGATTTGATACATATACGAGTACATATATATCAGGGATAATATCTATTAGTTACCCTTACATAGGTATAGGAAGATGATGACAAGGATATTTTATATGATTGTTTGTTTATTTAAGGAAGACAATCTAAAATAAAACTTAATATATTTGTGACCTTTAAGTTGAAGGTTTTCATTGATGACATACCATGGAGTACCCGTCTACTACTTCGCCTTTCGCACTAACAGCGTGTTTTCCTTCCACTATCACCTATGGTTTTTTAATCGGAACGTGAAAAAGCCTTTTGGTATGCCACCATATTCTGAATGCACTAAAGGTTTACTAATGCAGCATGCTGAACACTATACCCACATACCCACACTAGCAATGAGCATGGTTACCACCACTTTTGAATTCACTTCATGTTTTCCATCAGGCAGAGCGGAGTCTCTTTGGTAAGCTCTATGAGGCGGCCAAGTTCGAGTCGGACTCGCCCATGAAGGGTTCCGTAGCAGCAAGTAACATCATATAAAAGTTCTTGTAGTTCGTTGTAACTTTGATCGATGTTTTAGTAGTGGTTTATTGATTAAATGAAAGGTAAATTGCGGTTTACGATTTATAACGTATTAAACAAAACTACTTACTAGATCTCGATTTTGGGTGGAAGTTTGCATGGTAATGTCCATTATATTTTTTTTTTAGTTTTATCATTCTCTTATTTTAGAAGTTACAGGGAGTTACAGGGTGGGACACATTTTTTCACAATGGAAGTGTCTCTCGCGCAAACTATTCAGTTAAGAAAAAAATGATATTAGAAACTTCAATATCATTTTTGACGACCTATCCATAGATATACCGCACGTATGGGTATGATGAACAAAAATAATTGGAGTTTCAGTTCTAAGTATACCCCCGAATAATATTGTTTTTTTTCTATTTTTGTGTGAAAATATTAATGCGGTTCAAAGAATACATCTACTTACCAAGTTTCAACAGTATAGTTATTATAGTTTGGGAAAAAAGTGGCTGTGACATACAGACAGACTTGACAAATCAATAAGGGTGCCGTTGTTTGCCATTTGGCTAAGGAACCCTAAAAAACCAAACTAGCTAAGGCATCGTCCACATAACTGACATAACAAGAACAAACTGTGTCCAGTAGTGTGTCACATCAGCAAGTAAATGTACACACACACACACACACGTCACGTCATTGCCGTGTTGAGAAATGATTGCGTCATACGGTTAGTAAAGTTGTATAACAGTCGGTCAATACCGGTTGTCGAACGAGTGGTAGAAGGTTCGTTTACTCGTTGATCTCATGTTATATGTCCTTTAGTCAAGAGGTGTTACGTTAATATGGCACTACTGCACTAGAGTATATAGTTAATAAGTAAAAATTGATTCTTTGATTCGTTTTTGGCATAAGACACGATTAACTTACAAAGATGCAAACATCTTCAGGGTTAGAAAATCTTTTGGAGATGTTACAGTACTACCGGAAATTCAGGTAGATACAGGTCAATTACGTCTTGGGTCAGAAGGGGCTATATATTGGCATCAATCATTAAGGATTTAGTTTAATTAGTAGTACATGGAAATAAGATCATGATACGAACGGAATACTGTTTATAACCGTCTGAGTCCGAGCAGAAAACATTATATTAAGAAAGAAAACTCGGGTGTATTTTTCTATCTTACTTTCTTTACTCCACGAACGTATGTATTGCAGTGCAACAATGTCGCATCAGGCTCCTAAAAGGTATTATTAATATCCACCGTGTGTTTTAATTCTAATAAACATAATTACGTACTTAAAAGGGAAGTTTGGATCGAGAAAATAAATAAAATAATAAAATTGCCCACGCTATAACGGTTAGGTATTCTACCACGTAGGCCGTTGAACTGTTGCTCAGTAATATATATTATTCAATATATATATATACACCTAATAGATACAGTTCGAAAAATGTTAAAGTTGATTTTAAATTTATTTTATTAGGTAACTCGTTGCCTATTATTGCTGTTGTATTTGAATACTAATTTATATTAAATGCAAATAATCGTGCTGTTTTATAAAAAGAGTAGAGAGAAAAAAGTTTGCAAAACTATAACCCTATAACTTTAATTATATACATGTTTATAATCAAAGCCCTTTATGTAACCCAATGTAAAATTGTTTAGTAAAAATAGTTTTGAAAAACTAAACAAACACGCTTTACCAAAACATAGAAAATATTTTTAATGTAAGAAAGCGTGGGGCGACGTTATTGTAATATTTTCAGAAAGCTACCCACGCTGTTACATTATTTTTTTAGAAAGATTAAAAAAGACTAATTTGTTTAAAAAATGTTTTTTTAGTTTTTTTTCAAATTAGTGTATTGTCATCGATCCTCGATAAATCTACAAAATTTGAACGAAATCTGGCCGTTTAAATTAGGTCAAAATCGCACCCAAAGGAGTCGGTTACAAACATACATGTGAAGCTAATAAAAAGCGTATAATAAAAAGTGTGTAAAACTGACATAGCCTATGTTCCCCGGACCTTTCTCTATACAAATAAATATAATTGGAGCGCTTGTATTTAATCTCAAATAAACAGTTATTTTTACTAAATGTATATCAAAGTATACACATCAAACAATTTTAGTTTATAATATCCAACGGTAAGATTACGTAACCACAACTTGTCTTGCCAGTCCCTGCACTAGACCAGGGTGGGGAAGTATGTCCATATGCCTTTCCTGAGAGGAATCCAGAGGCCAGCAGTGGGCCATTATGGGTTGTTTATATCTCTTCAGTTTATGTTTAAAGGTTACCCAAGAGATCTACATAATTATACACTGTATGGGGCACCAAGATCGATGGCTGGCCACAGGTAAGTGAACCTGTCACGTGGTGGCGTTACTTTCACTATCATCCCGCGCATGCGCACTGCGAGGTTCGTTGAACTGCTGTTTGTAACTAGTATTATGATCCAAAGTTTTTATTATGATTAATGGGATTTATGATTACTAAACACCTAAAAAATAAGGAGAAGCTTGCACTTAAAAGTCTTTGTGACATGACGAAAGGTAGATATTTGTAGAGGAGACTTTGACTAAAGCGAGTGTAATATGATTAAAACGTCGGGCAGTAAAAGGGTCCCACCTACGTAAACATTCATATAAAGACGAATGTAAGATGTTTAATGTTATGTTTTTAAACAAAATCATTTTCAAGAAAAAATTCTATACTCTAAACAAAACAGTACTGTACGGTCCAATTACCGTACATGTTACCCCGCGTCAGCGCTTTAGTTTATTTTATACATTCACACAAATTTGTAATCACTTAACAAGAAGTCAGACACGAAGCAAGTCGTGTCACAATTAAATACAATGTTAATCATCAAGGATTTTCATTTATCAAGTTCAAACACATCAAGGTCGTCGTTCGGTAGCAACAAGGCAACCCCACGACATTTTGGTCCTTCGAGTACGGTTTAGTATCTTTTTGTGATTTCACGTGATAGCGAATCGGTTTAGCCGGCCTCCCAGAAGCGGGTCTCACCGGTTGAATTGAGAAGTCGCACATATCACGTGGGAGATCATTAGTTACTAAGCTATTTAGCAGCCAGCAAGAAATATAGCAAGTTCACTGCATGGAATTTTTGTTGTGAAAACAAGTTCACATAATCTTCAAGTGTGCACACAAAAAACATACGAATATCAAGCAAGATTTATCAAGGTAAAACTTTTGAGCTTTAACAAGTTATTATCAAGCTCAAAAACATACGAATATCAAGCAAGATTTATCAAGGTAAACTTTTGAGTTTTAGCAAGTTATTATCAAGCTCAAAAACATACGAATATCAAGCAAGATTTATCAAGGTAAACGTTTGAGTTTTAACAAGTTATTATCAAGCTCAAATTTCAAGTTTATATTAAGCTACATCAACATGGAAGTAGAACATTTACTTTATCAGCAATCTCTGTTATCGGAAGAAATCAAGAAAATTCTGATCAATTTTAAAAAGGACGGTCCATCACGTAGGGCCCCAGAACAAATAAAGAGACGTCTCGAAGCTCTCGAAAAATATTGGCAGGAATACAGGAGCAACTATTCAAAGCTTTCGGAGCGCTTACCTACGGAGCATGAATATGTTTTAGGTAATTATTACCAGCAGACAAGGCAAAGTTACCTAGATGCCAAAAAATACACATACTACCTTCAATGGCAACTACCAGCCATGGGTGTCATTCAAAGACCTATTTAGTGAGGCTATACACAACAATCCAGGTTTATCAAACGCGCAAAGAATGCAATTTCTTAAGAGCAAGCTTAGGGGAGAAGCTGAGCGCTTAGTTCAACACCTACAAATAGAAAATAAGTTTACTACAATAGAATCAGCACGTCGAAAGCAAGAAAATTACCAACAAAAATCAATCTGCTCCTCATCAGATAAACAAAATATGTCATTTCAGTACAAGAACTTTTCAAGCAATCAAACCATTTCAAAATCAAATATAAAAAATAACATGTCATGTCCCATTTGTAACACTGGAGAACATGGCATTTATTTCTGCAAAGAATTCGTAGAAATGTCGCCTTCACAGAAAAGACAAATAATTGCGAAACTAAAATATTGCTATAATTGCCTTCATAATCATAATGGAAAAACTTGTAATTTAAATAAACGATGCCGCGAGTGCAACGGATATCATAACACTTTGCTGCACTCGGCATTTTCGAAAGGCAACCAGACACATGCCGACATGACGTCAAAGTATGTCGCAAACAACCTGGTATGAATCAACAACATAAAATAATAAATCAACATATGATAGCATTAGACAAGGCTACGTATGAGTTACAAAACACCGCAAAAACAAGCAGCATTATGAACGACTTTACGATTGGGTCTATTGTAGCGACGAATGTTCTGAACAACTTGAAAGCCTTACAAGGTTCATTAATGGATACAATTATGGATGTTTACCAAGGTCGGTTCAACTTTCATTTAGTGACACCAGAACAACTAATTAATGAGTTGAACACGATTTTTAGCAAGCTGTCAAAGGATGTTTCTTTACCCGTAGATAACATCCATTTAGAGATACGCAAGTTATATAATCTCTTGAAGGTCAAAGTAAGGATGCTGGAAGAGTATCTTTTGTTTGAGATAAGAATACCTCTTATCAGTAGAGATTCATATGAAATTTTCAAATTAATACCAGTGCCCAAACGTCACCACAATAGGTTTTACATGATATCTCCAGTTTCAGACTATGTGGCTCTGAACATTAGAAAAGGCTCCTTTATACCTATGACAGAAGCGAACATCAAGGACTGTTTTGTACAAGAAGCTTACTTTTGCCATAGCCAGAAGCCTGAATATCAAATGAAGACTGACAAAGATTTGTGTGAGCAAGAAAATCACGAATGTTCATCAAGAGAAATTTTATGCAAGAGTACGTGGCAAGAGAGCTACATTATGAACACATATATTTACATATGTTGTGAACAGTGCAATGTACAAACAATGTGCCTCGATCAAATTACCGCGCATCAGCTGACGGGTGCCGGACTATTGAGTGTAGGTTACGTTTGTTTAATCAAGACGGAAGAGTTTACAATATATCCTCACCAACCTCATACAAGCGAGGTGCGAATTTCACTAGACATATACACTCCTACCATGGCGCCAATAAATCATATCATCAACATCAGCATACCCATTTTTAAAATCTCAAACCAATCACATTTAAAGTTTAAAGAAGCAGCCGACGAAATTCAAAACAAAATACAAGATTTGAAAAACTCAGAAACCTTGCCAGAGACTGTAACGTTTCATGATATACACCACTATACAATGATATACCTCATACTTGGAATAATACTAGTGATTGGTATAGCGATTTTGATTCGGCGTATTCCACATACATTATGCTGTACGAGGAAGCGTCAAGATACACCAAGTCCGGCGGCTACGGCGGCAGCAGCGGCGGAGGCAGCGGTGGAAGCCGTGGCGGCGGAGGCAGCGCGGCATGAGCGGCGAACTAGCGACGGCGTCACACCAAAACCAAGCGCACACACGGCAAGATTACAAAACAAGTCAACAAGTCCCGTTTTGTGCAACAATGTCGCATCAGGCTCCTAAAAGGTATTATTAATATCCACCGTGTGTTTTAATTCTAATAAACATAATTACGTACTTAAAAGGGAAGTTTGGATCGAGAAAATAAATAAAATAATAAAATTGCCCACGCTATAACGGTTAGGTATTCTACCACGTAGGCCGTTGAACTGTTGCTCAGTAATATATATTATTCAATATATATATATACACCTAATAGATACAGTTCGAAAAATGTTAAAGTTGATTTTAAATTTATTTTATTAGGTAACTCGTTGCCTATTATTGCTGTTGTATTTGAATACTAATTTATATTAAATGCAAATAATCGTGCTGTTTTATAAAAAGAGTAGAGAGAAAAAAGTTTGCAAAACTATAACCTTATAGGGTTATAGTTTTGCAAACTTTTTTCTCTCTACTCTTTAATTATATACATGTTTATAATCAAAGCCCTTTATGTAACCCAATGTAAAATTGTTTAGTAAAAATAGTTTTGAAAAACTAAACAAACACGCTTTACCAAAACATAGAAAATATTTTTAATGTAAGAAAGCGTGGGGCGACGTTATTGTAATATTTTCAGAAAGCTACCCACGCTGTTACATTATTTTTTTAGAAAGATTAAAAAAGACTAATTTGTTTAAAAAATGTTTTTTTAGTTTTTTTTCAAATTAGTGTATTGTCATCGATCCTCGATAAATCTACAAAATTTGAACGAAATCTGGCCGTTTAAATTAGGTCAAAATCGCACCCAAAGGAGTCGGTTACAAACATACATGTGAAGCTAATAAAAAGCGTATAATAAAAAGTGTGTAAAACTGACATAGCCTATGTTCCCCGGACCTTTCTCTATACAAATAAATATAATTGGAGCGCTTGTATTTAATCTCAAATAAACAGTTATTTTTACTAAATGTATATCAAAGTATACACATCAAACAATTTTAGTTTATAATATCCAACGGTAAGATTACGTAACCACAACTTGTCTTGCCAGTCCCTGCACTAGACCAGGGTGGGGAAGTATGTCCATATGCCTTTCCTGAGAGGAATCCAGAGGCCAGCAGTGGGCCATTATGGGTTGTTTATATCTCTTCAGTTTATGTTTAAAGGTTACCCAAGAGATCTACATAATTATACACTGTATGGGGCACCAAGATCGATGGCTGGCCATAGGTAAGTGAACCTGTCACGCGGTGGCGTTACTTTCACTATCATCCCGCGCATGCGCACTGTGAGGTTCGTTGAACTGCTGTTTGTAACTAGTATTATGATCCAAAGTTTTTATTATGATTAATGGGATTTATGATTACTAAACACCAAAAAAATAAGGAGAAGCTTGCACTTAAAAGTCTTTGTGACATGACGAAAGGTATATATTTGTAGAGGAGACTTTTGTACCAAACTCATTTTGACCAAAGCGAGTGTAATATGATTAAAACGTTGGGCAGTAAAAAGGTTTTTCTAAAAGGGTCCTACCTACGTAAACATTCATATAAAGACGAATTTAAGATGTTAAATGTTATGTTTGATTGTTATAACTGAGATAAAAAAATGCATCGATAAATAAATAATACACAAAAATGAATTGCTGTTCGTTAGTCTCGCTAAAACTCGAGAACGACTGGACCGATTTGGCTAATTTTAGTCTTGAATTATTTGTGGAAGTCCAGAGAAGGTTTAAAAATAAAATAAATCTCCTGACCCGATTGCTGTCCAGTATCTATAAGTAGCAGCATTACTAAAAATCCTTCATAGCATTCCACCTGACGCCATACGTTTAAACTGCCTCGGTTGCGCAGTATGCGTCAGCTGTGCTAGAAGTCTCCGGTTCAAACCCTAAATCGAACCTAATATTTGTATGATTTACAGATATTTGTTTGATCAGTATTTTATTAGCAAATCTAGTTTTCATGCTATAAGCTCTGTTTAGTTGGCGTTGTGTGTTAGATGTCCGAAATATTATAACGGTTACATAACTGCACTGATCTAGACATCACATAATGATGTAAAATGGAGACAAGGCGGAGTCAATGACCCGGATTTAATCCTCAATTAATATAGAAACGAGTTACTACATCATCGATATTAAATTACTTTTGAACATAATTGCTACCAATCATCAATAATGTTCTAAAACTCGGACAAATTTGATTGCTCTTTTGGTACTAGGAGAAACTTAGCATAGCAACATATAAACAACTGTACATATTATTACATCACATGCCTGTGCTGCATGACTAACAGAAAGATTACGTTTTTTTATGTAAAACCAACAGTCGAGTCATCTGATTGGTGACCAACGGGAGGGCTACTTAGTATGATAAGCAAAAATTTTTTTTTATATTTAGGCCTACCAAAGTGACTTTGCTCTGCCTGATGAAAAGCATGAGTAGAATCCAGTAGTAGGGGTCACCATCCTCATTGTGAGCGTAGGCAATGCAGCATGGCTACCCATACCATGACGGCCAATTCAAATAATTCTGCATCATTCCTCCTGAGGCCTGGAGAATGATGCAGAATTATTGGGCCTCCAGTCTCACACTCACCAACAAAATACGACAGCAAGAATGCTGTCATTATTAGAATGGTCTTCTGTGTGAGGTAAGTACTGCCCCTGTCGAATCGACCCATTCGTGCTGCATTCAGCGTGACTCTACTAATTGCGACCACAAGGCCTAGTATTTCCGAGGTGTATGATGCTATCGCGACAGTAGTAATATAAATCGATCGCTCAATGATTCATTAGCATCTTATTATACCGCCATAGTGTGGGTATCCACTGTCTACATTCGCAAAGGGGATGAGGACCAACACCACTCTTGGACTCTACTGATGCTTTCCATCAGACAAAGTTCATTCATAAAAAAGGTCATTTTCATCAGTAATGTGTTACTGAACATAATGCTTGTATGAAAACAACATTTTATTAAAGTGATTCCAAACAGCAAGATGTTCTTTTCCTGATTCTTTTGTCTATGAAACTATAAGTGGCCGTGACAATAAGCTTGATAAAACTAAGGCTATAAATATATACGTACTCATAACTTATATGTTAATAACAATAACTTCAACCGTTTACATTATTAATGTTTATATAAATACAAAATGATGTTCTGTAATTAATTGTAGATAAAACACGTATGACTGTTAGAAGGATAAAAATACGGTCAAGTGCTGCTTTATTATTGTATGCTAATAAAACAAATGACAAAGAACAAACAAAAAATAAGGAAATACTGACAATATTTTTTAAAATTTAATAATAGCCTACCAAAATGAACCTACCCTGCCAGATGGAAAGAATGAGTAGAATCCAATAATAGGGGACACCATCCTCACTGTGAGTACAGACAAGCAGTATCGAATAGAATCGAATTTATTTTGTATAAGAGTGATGCAGTACACCATCTTAAACAAATCAGTATAACAAACAATTATAACAAAGTGCATTACTTAAAACTAAGCTGAAATGAGACGTAACAGTTTTTATCTTTTATAGCAGACTAGCTTCTGCCCGCGGCTCTGCCTGCGTCTATTTCAGTTAACGCGTAAAAAAAAAATGAAAAAATATAAAAAAAATCATAAAAAGTATTCCATGTTACTTCTAATACCTCCAAGAATATGTGTATCATGTTTCATGATGATCGGTTCAGTAGTTTCGCGTGAAAGCGTAACAAACAAAATTACATTCGCACTTATAAAGCCGGTTCCAAAAATAACGGGTCAGTCACATAAACCAATAACGGGTCAGTCACATAAACCCGAATATCTCCCGAACTACGTATGCCATCCTAATGAAACGAAGACTGTTCAATTGAGAATTTAATTATACAGATAAAAAATAAAATAAAACTTAGTTACACCCACAATATTAATCTTAAATTAAAAAAAAACTAAAGTAGTCATATTTTTCTTAAGATTACATTTTTTTTATGATTGTTTTTTTGCTGTTTTTCATCACTTTCTTCATTTAATACTTTGTATTGCCTCCACGTGATGAAGCCTCCAGTGATGAAAAACAGCAAAAAAACAATCATAAATAAAATGTAATCTTAAGAAAAATATGACTACTTTAGTTTTTTTTTTAATTTAAGATTAATATTGTGGGTGTAACTAAGTTTTATTTTATTTTTTATCTGTATAATTAAATTCTCAATTGAACAGTCTTCGTTTCATTAGGATGGCATACGTAGTTCGGGAGATATTCGGGTTTATGTGACTGACCCGTTATTTTTGGAACCGAGTGTAATATTAAGTAGGGATAGGAAAAATATAACAAAAATAATAGGTACCTCAATTAAGCCAATGCCACATGTGTGTGTGAGTTTGTGCATTCCTTAATTCCAAAAGAATCACTAGTTATCACTACTGCCCTGTTGGTCTAGTGGTTAGTGTATGCGACCGCTGACCAAGAGGTCTCGGGTTCGATTCCCGGGTCGGACCAATTATTTGTGTGATCCAAAAATATTTGTTTCGGAGTCTGGGTGTTTTCTATGTATAATATGTATCTATTTATATAAAAAAAGTATGTTTATGTTATTATATCAGTTGTCTAGTATCCATAATCCATAATACAAGTTCTGCTTAATGTGGGACTACATGCCGTTGTGTGTAAGATGTCCGAAAAGTATTAATTTATTTATTTATTTACTATAATAGAATCTTCTGTAACTTTGGGCCTCCGCTCTCACACTCACCAACGAAATACGACAACACGAATGCTTTAATTTTTAGGTTGATCTTCTGTTCGAGGATAGTATCGTCCGTTTATGGTGAAATCAGCGTAGCTACTATTGTAAAAATGTATTAATATAGCTTTCTATAAAGTACCTAAATATACATATAGTTGTAACACCCACTCCTAAAACATGCAACGGATTTTCATGGGCTTGGATCAGGTGATGTCCTGAGTGTCCTCTGTCCACATAGAGTAGCTTAACAATATTCTGCTTGTCATTTAATCATTATTAATGACGGTACATAAACCTATGGTTCATATAGTATAATGTGTTTTGTCCGGATGTATTCAATAGTGGCCTTGAGACTATGACTATGGTTAGAAAATGACGTTACACGTGTCTCAAATTGTGTGTTAGCTATAAGATCTTAATGATACCTCGACGTGTAGATCAAAGTTGATGAACATTGTGTAAACTTGTTTATAAATGATCAATTATGTTCAATTTTGTAAGCAAATCTATTACAGATATTCATTTATTGCAAATCACTGAGTTGTCTTTTTTTTACAATACAAACAATGATTGGAGCTATGCGGGTTCAGTTCGTGGCCTTATTCAAAAAGGAAAGTCTAGAATATATAGTTCACTAGCTCAGTCCATCCGTCCGTCAAGTTAAAATATATACCCGGACATAACAATATTAGCAAATAGGTATCTATGTGTGTTTACTAAATGGCGTTTTTAAGGATATGTAAAACGAATGACGGAATAAATGTCTCAATGTCAATTTATTAATATAAGTCCTAAAACATATCAACCAGGTCTAAAATGAGTCGCATCTTCAAATACATTGCACGTTTAGCGAATAGGAAGTGTAGGTATTTGTTTGACCGAGTTGGCGGAGTTTTTCCTTTCTATTGTCCGACCATATCACGTTCTTCTGAAGGATGACACAAGAACTCTAAAGGAAGTCGTGTTTTAACGAGGCCAGTAATTGTAAAAGACTACACAAGTAAATAAGAATATTTTGTACGTAATTTGTTTACGAAAAGAGGAAATTTTGGGCCTCTAATCTTTCCTTCAATCCCTCGTGTATAAAGCGCGGGGCTTTGCAATTTTGCGTCAAATTATAGGACTGTCATTTAAAATAAACGTATGTACGTGACATATAAAGTTTATTGTGTACATTTGGATAAAATATTACTTTAACAGTGAACTGCGCGTTTTTACAAGTCAATTTGAACATTTATAAATTTCGCACCTTTTGTTTACTATTCTGATTATATAATTTAAGAAACTCTTTGGAAGTTTGTATCGCCTTGTGTATGGGACAAAGCAGAATTTATATTTATCACAATGGTAGAACACTTTTTTCATTCTATTTTTTTTTGGACTTTTAATTACAGTATGTCGGTACCATCGTATCATGGCTATGTCACTACGTACTCAATAACTCAACACAATCTAGATGAATTTGAATAGAGCTATACTTAAAGTACAAAGGTTACGTCGATCCTGATTGAAATACTGCAGCCAGTTACGTTTCACAGATCGGTTGTACGAGCTAAACAATCTTGGAAAATTCGTGATGATGAATTGACGATTATACAAGTGGGTAGTTTAGTAGCATTGAACGGCGGAAAACGGCAGCCAGTGTGTAAGGTCAAATAATCCCTTGTTGTACTTTCACTTGAATCATGAAAATGACAAGAGGATATAAAAGGTAATAGAGCCACGCTGAGTTCAGTAGGAATAGGCCGACACGACCGAGGCAGTACAACCCTTATATGGAAGACCAACCTAAAAATGACAACATTCTTGCTGTCGTATTTTGTTGGCGAGTATGAGTCCGTGTGGTGACGGATTAAGAATACAGAGTGTCACCAGCCCTATTCATCCCGCGGGTGTCGTAAAAGGCGACTAAGGGATAAACTACGCAAGACAACATCAATGCAAAGAGAAGGAAAACTTGATACCAACCCGTCTGGCCAGCGTGGTATAGTAGGCCAAAACTTCCTTTCTAAGTAGAGGCCTATGTCCAGCAGTGGACTGTTATAGGCTGTTGGTGACGATGGTGTATGAGGTCGGATGTCTAATGATGCAGTACCATCTTACTAAGCTGCCATAGTTTGGGTCACCAACAAGCAGCATACATTGTCTGCATTCACAATGAGGAGAGAGACCTTCTGGACTCAACTAATGCTTTCCATCAGGCGGAGTAAGTAAGTAAGTAATCAGTAGTGTCACTTTGCGAGGTAATAGAAAAAAAAATACAATATTATCTAATAAAATTATTTTCTTTCAAAATAGATTACAAACTTATTTAGTTTGTAAGCAGACTTGTTGAGACTTGTTTAGGGTTATGGCTTTGTAAGTAGGCAAACTTTGCGCTTTCTCTAAATACCTGATCGCGGGCTCTGACTTTCACGATGTACTCTCTGTGTTATTTGAACTGATTATATGTGTTACTTACACTACACGCTGTAGGTTCTAACACTTCATCTTATGTTATTAAAAAAAAAAAAAAATTCTTTTTTATAGGTACAGTCAGCGTCATAATGATATTGGCGTTCAAAGTGGTCAAAATGATGTGAAAAACATTAATTCAATTTGATATTGGCACGCAAGGTGCTCAAATTGTTGTACGCATTCAAAGTGGTCAAAAGATCTTAGCAATCAGTTGTCAATAATATGTTAGCTAACAGAGCGTTCATATTGATGTTATCAAATAGGTTGTTCATTGGTTTCTAAGCATGCAAAGTAGTCAAAAATATCTTAGCAATAAACAAAAACCAACGTTATCGCCCACAGATAGAGTATACTTTGCAGTTTCATTAATACTTTTAAATGTTTGTCCTTTTTTGCCTTGAATACCTTTCTCATTCATTTCTTGCATGACGTAATTGACATGTCTTTTGTTTCGAATGTTATTAAAAAACATAGTCCATTAATCTATTAAATCATAGGTGAACTACAATATTATACTGAGAAAAGGAGTATGGATGTAGGTATTCAAATGAGATAAAACCAATTAAAATTTCTTTGATTAAAAGTAGAATTAATGATACGATTATTTATTTTCGAGTAAAAATTCTCATTTGATTCGTCATCTTGACGAGTACTTTGACACTCTAATATGGTAACCAGGGTTTGAAGATGGAGCTGGAAGGTGGCCATAGGAACTCCGTAATTAGACGCAACCCCATCGAAATTGGGCTCATTTTATTCGTCTTTACGAGTACTTTGACACTATATGATAACCAGGGTCTGAAGATGGAGCTGGAAGGTGGCCATAGGAACTTCAGCAAATGAGTCGATGTGGTTGCGTTTTTGATTTTTTGTATAAGTTACATAATCATCAACTGTTCGGCTTTGTAGAAGGTATTTTAATGTATCTTGTATCTTGTCATATCGTCATGTATGTCATGGTACGCAATGTATCTTGTCATATCGATAAGCTCGTAGGATTCATTCAAGCTACACGCCGGGCACAGAAAGTACCTATTATAATCGAATGGTCATATTATAAAAATTTTAAGCAGGTCATTATAAGTCGCTCGCTTTGTCTGTCCGCTCTGATCATTTAAATTACGCAAGGAATTTAAACGCGGTTTTCATCATAATTAAAGTTATCTTTTAGGGAAGATTTAGTTTTAGATTTGTAATTATATTATTGTACTAGATGCGCCCCGCGGTGTTACCCGCGTATCATTATGGTTGCTATGCAAATGTGTTATGCCTAGCAACCTGTGAAAATTTGACAGGAAATAAACAGTGATACATTTTGACATCTACGATTTAATGTATTTTTACAATCACTTAACTTTCGTCCCCTTATCTCGATTATTGCAGTAAAAAGTAGCCTATGTGTTATTCTGATATATAAGCTATAAAACTGTAAAGTTTCATCCAAATCCGTTCAGTAGTTTTTGCGTGAAAGAGCAAAAAACATACACACATACATACATACTCACAAACTTTCACGTTTAATATTAGTAGGATTATTTTAATGGAACACATATAAAGTCAATGTTTCTTAAAAACATAATATTTTTTATATTATAGCCAATACTGACAAAATTTTACGAGTAACATAAACTACAAATAACCTACAGTAATGATTTAGACAATTTTAATTTAATTTTTTTAATAATTTATTTGTGGATTATACCAACACATATTTTGAATAGGTGCCTCATTTCTGCACTCTAATTCCAACAATAAGCTTCTCAAGTAAATGACTTATTTACTTGCCTTACAAATATTATAGTCATATATTCAGCTTCTGTGCTAGATTAAGCTAATGTTGGTTGTTTTTTACTTAAAAGACATGACACTACCATACATCTTAAATATGTATCCAGTACAAGACTTACGGTCCACACAATATGATGCCCATTCAGCAATGACATAACCCATAAACCAAAAAACCAAAATGCTTGATTTTTTTCAAGTATTTTATAATATGTTTTACATGTTTCCAATGTGTTTCATTATAATTATTATTAACTGGCTCTAGTGTAACAAACAGCATAAAATATATCTGGGCGGGTTAACATAGATAAATAAACTAAAGTTCCTATTAATTGCTGGTAAGGATACTGAGTACAATGAGTGTCTCCCTTCTCTAGCTTCAAATTTACTTCCATTGGTGTACTGACTGGGTTACAATTTTTCATGATAATCCTATCTAATAAATGGTCTACAAATTGTTCCTGATCTACAAAAATCTTATTATTGTTTTATCTGACTCTCATTCCTAAGCATTGTCTAATATTTCCCAAGGCTTTTAATTTAAATTTAGATTTTAACTTAGTCTTAAGGTATTCAGTTTACAATTACAAAAAATAAATAAAATTGTCCACATACAAGGCTATATATCATCCTGACATTATCAATATGTTTAACAAATAAACAAGGTTCATTGATTGACTTCCTATACCCCAAGGTTTGTAAAAAATCATCCACACGCTTATACCATGCCCTAACTGATTCTTTCAATCCGTAGATTGCCTTTTAGGGGTCCGAAGTTTATGACTCGGAACCCAGGTCCGTCTGTCCTCGACTTACCGTCCAAACGGTAAGTGCTAGAAAGATGAAACTTTGTATGAATATGTGTTGTAATTACGACAAAAAAGTGATACAATAAAATTATGAAAAATATTTTTACTTGGGGTACCTCCCCTACACGTAAAGTGGGGATGATTTTTTTTCTCGCGGCTACCCCATCGTGTGGGGTATTATTAGATAGGTCTTTTGAAAACAATAATGGATTTTCAAGAGGATTTTTTGATTTAGGTGTCCGTTTACGAGAAACTCCACTTTAAAGGGCACTTTTTTGTAAAAACAGGGCGTCCCCCCCACCCCTGTAAAAGCTAAACGGCCCAAAAAATCTGGAAAAATTCGTGATGGTGGTCTATATAGTGAACTTTAAAGGAAAACTGTAGCAGATTAGATGACTTTGTTAGTTTAGGAGTTATAAAGGCTTAAGTTGTAAAATGCGCTTCCTTGGAAAACGTCATAAATTAACACATTAATACGTAAAAATAGCAGTTATCTATTGGATACGATTTTAAATCCACGTATCATTATGGGTGACTGAGGAACCCTTTTATGTGCGTGGGGGATTTTTTCATTTAACATATATATTTAATCAAAATATCTACCATTATTATATATACACTGCTGCCATCTAATAGGAAGGTCATTTATGTCTTTGCGATAGAACTCTAGTGATCTAGATTCTACAAACTGTGTGAAAGCATTTTGTACTGCCTCCTGGGAAGAAAACTTTTTATCACGTAGAAAATTGTCCAAATTACGAAAAAAAATGGTAGTCCGTTGAAGCAAGGTCTGGCGAATACGGAGGGTGACGAATGTTTTCTAAGTGCAATTCCTCTAAAGTTGAAATGGTTTCTGTCTGACACGCACTTGGCCGATTTTTTTAATTTTAATACTTTCTTTTTATGACATTTCAAATTGTATAGTAAACTCATATACACATCTTCAAATGCCCATTAAAAAAAGCTGTGGTTACATCAAGGTGAGTTATTTCTAGATTATATTTAACACTCAATACAAGCAATAGTCTTAATGTAGTGACGGTCCACTGGTGAGAATGCTTCTGTATTGTCTGTGCCTAGTCTTTGTGTAAAACCCTTGGCGACTAACTGACCATAATATCGCACATTATCACAACTGTCCACTTTTTTGAACACCCACTTACACTTAACCTTTGTTGTTTGTTTTGGCTTGACCACTACTTTCCAAGCTTCGTTTTCTTCAAATGATTTTAATTCCTCCTGTAAAGCTTTACACCGTAAAAAATGGGTTTATTTACGATATCACATTAGAAACCTCTAAAATTATCAATGTTTCTCCTCTATAATATTATGCATGAATTATACATAAAAACCTTCCTCTTGAATCACTCTATCTATTAAACAAAACGGAATTAAAATCCGTTGCATAGTTTCAAAGATCTAAGTATTTATAGGGACAGACAGAGAGCGGAAGCGACTTTGTCTTATACTATGTAGTGAAACTGCAAAGTATACTCTATCTGTGGGCGATAAAGTTGGTTTCTCTTTAATGCTAAGATCTTTTTGACTACTTTGCACGCTTAGATACCAATGAACAACCTATTTGATAACATAAATATGAACACTCTGTCAGCTTACATATTATTGACAACTGATTGCTGAGATCTTTTGACCACTTTGAATGCGTACAACAATTTGAGCACCTTGCGTGCCAACATAAAATTGAATTAGTGTTTTTCACATCATTTTGACCACTTTGAACGCCAATATCATTATGACGCTGACTGTACCACGGGACAACTGATATAAAACAAAGATACTTTTGTTAAACTTATACGTGCTAAGGAAGGGCTCACCGATCGCTTATGGACGTAAGCAAGATATGATGATAATTTATTGTAAAATTTGTAAATAGGCACATCAATTAAGAAACACTCACACCAAACCTAAAATTCAATGTTAACATATACATGTTAAAGTCAATTACAAGGAATCAACCCGAGAGCTTTGGCTCAATGCTTTTTTTTGGTCGCGCAACGTTTTGGATAGGATAATTTACTTTCTTTGTCTGCAGCACATCATTAACCTTTTAGATTGTTATCGTTGTCGATGTTTACAAACAAGTGGTCAGGTTAGGAAAAGGACTACCGAAGAACCTAATTAATGTTTATGTCGGTTAAAAAGGAGCACACATAACCAAGGTACTTTGAATTTAAATGTCTTTCTCTCAGATCAAATGTTTTTTGTAAGAGTTGAATGTTAAATTTTGTACAATAACGGTAAGCAGAACATGCAAATTAACACATTAAAGCACTTGCAATAAACAAAACTGAGAAATGAACCTTGGCACTTTATCGGTCGTAGAATCGCAGAGGAAATGTCATGCCGTCGCTAATATAACAGGTAACTAGGGTTGTCAAAAGTTTATAATATTTTTTTAACATCATTGCGATTGCGTAACCACAACGTGTCTTGCCAGTCCCGAACCCGCACTCGGCCAGCGTGGGGACGTATGGCCTTAACCCTCTCCTGAAAGAAGACCGTTTTTTTTTTTTTTTTTTTTTTTTTTAATGTGTGAAAAATCATCATGGACCGTCACCCCACCGGGTTACGGCGGGGTGGTGTGTCGGACTTGAACCGACTAAAAAACACACAGTGTGCCCTCTCCGCGCTTCTCCGTTTAGGAGTAGGAGAAGTCCAGGGTGGGATCTCCTTCTGAACTTCTCCAGCGCCTGCCCGCTCCTGATGCGGGCACCGTCTCTGTTTGACGACCCTCTCTTAGGCGGCGTCCGGCACACACCGACGCCGCCCCCTCGCGGCTGGCCACATAATGCGGGTGGAGGGAAAACCCGTCCCGTCCACCCGCGGCCACACTCAAGGCGGCATGAGGCGCAGATGTTCGCGCCTCCGCCGCCCGAGTCGCCGGCGGCGAATCTGGTCCGATTGGATGTCGTCCTCCCGGGCCTTCTCCGCCGCCTCCTTCTGCGTGATTACGTCCTCGCAGAAGGTTGCGACCGCGGTAAATGAGCTCTCGCTGCCGACCATGGAACGAACGACGGCCGGCAGCGAGAGATCCCCTCCGATGACTGCAGTGAGGACTCGGCGCTGCGTCTCCCATGCGGGGCAGACCGCCAGCGTGTGATGAGCCGAATCCTCACTGCAGTCGCAGTGGTGGCAGGCGGGACTCAATTCCCTCCTGGCGCCCGAGTGCAGTTACTTACCGAAGCTACCATGCCCGGAAAGAACCTGCGTCAGTCGGAAGGTAAGGGTCCCGTGCTGCCGCACTGCCCATTCGCCGATGACCGGCTGAAGCGCCTCTACGGTGGCGAAGCCAGCACGTGGAGTCTCCAGCCGGACCGACCAGCGATCCATCGTGGCTCGGTGAGCGGCTTCGCGCCACTCGCGCACGTCCTCGGGCGGAGGTCCAACTCCACCACTCTCCGCCCGGTAGTTAGCCACTCGCCGATAAACGTCGGCGAGCACCTCCGCCTCCAAATCCCACGGGGGTGTTCCGGCCAGGGCGCACGCCGCCTCCGTCGATACGGTGCGGTAGCCCCGTATGGCTCTGACCGCCAGAGTTCTCTGAGGCCGCCTGAGGCGCGCCCTATTCTGCTCGGTCAGAGCCGCCGCCCACACCGGTGCACCATAGAGTGCCATAGACCGGACAACCCCCGTGTACAGCTGCCTCGTGGCGACACTGGCTCCTCCCAGATTGGGCAAAAGACGCCCAAGGAAGGAGGCAGTGCCGATCAGCTTCGGAGCAAGCTGTTGGAAGTGCTCGTCGAAGAGCCACCTACCGTCTAGGATCCTGAAAGAAGACCCTAGCCCAACAATGGGACATTATGGGTTGTTGATGATTTGTTTTAAAATACTAATATATAAAATGCAGATGAAAGACTATCTCATGACCTTTACACAAACTAATTATATTAATTGTAACAGTCATATGTCTTGTAATAACTGATGTGTTATTTAAAGCATATATTAAAATACATGTTCTTAACTATGTAAGAAATTATTACAAGAAGAGAACAATACCCCATTTCTCTAATTATATAATTAAATTTATTTCAATCTAATTACTATGGTGATTGTTTTAACCGTTATGCGGCCTCAAGTAAGTAATCTTTATTGCCTTTATACATAGTACCGGAAATACATGAGCTTGCACAGTTAGTAGCCTACTAACATAATGTTATATAATTAGATGAGTGTATGTGAACTACTTGTGTTAATGTTACGTCTTAATGTAAATATTGCACATAAATTATAATACATACAGTTATTAAGAGCGTGAACAAAAAATATATTTAATCTAAAAAAAGCAGTATTTTTTTGTGGTTTTGTAAATAAAATTGCGTCACTTTCATCCAAAGAATTTCGTGTTAGACTATTTACCAAATAAGAATAACTAAAAAAATTTGGAAATGTAAATTAAAAGAACTTTTGTATTGTTCTTCTTTTAAGTATAGCCACATTTTTTGGTCATATTAAATTGAACCAGGAGGTTTGCAATTTGAAAAGGCTATGTCTAGCAGATGACTGCGATCGGATGATGAAGACGATAATCATGTAATTCATTAAAAATCTTTAAGGCAAATTAATAAAAAAAAAACAAATTATTAAATATTTTCACTTACACTTGCTGACAACCCTAGCGATATAAAACTCATCATCACAAAAGTAATAGGTCACAAGTACCGTATGTCATATATCGAAGTCACAATGGAACAAAAACCGCTATTGTGCATAAAATTGAACGCTATGCCACTTTGTAGATACATTGCTACTTTTTTACAAGTGTTTACTACCTAACGCAAATAAAGAAGATTATGTATAATGAAATGGTTTTATTATCGATGTCACATGATATATTACTGTATAGCTATGAGGTCGTTTCCATACAATAGGACATTACTATTGACTATGTAATAGTATATGACTATTGACTAACTCCAGGTTGCATTGTTGTACTGTAATGTATAAACAGAACAATATTGCGAGAGCAATTTCAAGGACAAATTGTCTAAAACCATGTAAAGTATTTAGCGACTTTTTACTAAAAGAAGCGCTCAAAAGCCGTCATTTTCTGACATTTCTTGAGAAGTAGTAGTAGTCTTTAAAAACCTTGTGATATTATAAATGCAAAAGTAACTCTATCTGGCTGTCTGTAACGTTTTCACGCCTAAACCGCTGAAACAATTTTGATGAATTTATGTATAGAGATAAATAGAACCTTGGGAAAGGACATGGGCTACTTTTTGCCGCGATATACACGAGGGCGGAGCAGCGGGCAAAAGCTAGTCAGATATAAATTCTTTTAGCTTAGCTCATATACTAAGAAACACATATTTAGTTACCTAGAACTACGTGACCAACAATACTACGAAACGCATCAGTATCAGCTTTTGGAAAAATATTTTGTGAGATAAATCACTGCTTTGACATAAAAAAAAAAGTTGATTTTCAAAACAGAATAATTTTCTATAGCTAGCTTTTAACAACAATTATGTATTTATTTGATCCTTAAAGCGTAGTAATAAACGACTAAATAGTATCCGTATAGCTAAATATAACCATGTAAAGATCTTACAGTTGTAAAGTTTTGAGTCGATTAAACTTTACTGTCGGAAACATACCTACATGTGTCTATTTATTGATGCAATGTAATAATCGTTATTATTGCTACCTTATCGTACAATCATCGAAGTTCAATGGTCATTTCCCAAAGCGTAAACGCAGCTAAAGTTATGAGTTTGAAACCGTAAATATTATCTGAGTACTTTGTGATAAATCGTCGGAAATCCAAGTAATATTATGGTCTTATAGGAATTCTCTGTGGAAAGCTTGTTCGTTGCATTTTACGTGCGTGAGTACATCACAGGTTTAAATACCATTTTAATTAAAAAAATACTAGGGGGGTCTATGATACAGTCGATAAATCATATGTTTCTTTATACTGTGGTCTATGCTTTAAAGCTATACCTATCTAAAGCCGGTTCCAAAAATAACGGGTCAGTCACATAAACCCGAATATCTCCCGAACTACGTATGCCATCCTAATGAAACGAAGACTGTTCAATTGAGAATTTAATTATACAGATAAAAAATAAAATAAAACTTAGTTACACCCACAATATTAATCTTAAATTAAAAAAAAACTAAAGTAGTCATATTTTTCTTAAGATTACATTTTTTTTATGATTGTTTTTTTGCTGTTTTTCATCACTTTCTTCATTTAATACTTTGTATTGCCTCCACGAGCTCTTCTGACAGCTTCCAGGCGATTAGGCATGCTGTACACCAAATTTCGGAGCCGGTGCTGAGGAATACCTTCCCATTCCTCCACCAGTGCTTGTATGAGCTCGGGAAGCGTGATTGGTGGGGGGTTTCGACCTTTCACGCATCTCTGAAGCTCGTCCCAGGCGTGCTCGATGGGGTTTAAGTCCGGGCTTCGCGCTGGCCACTGCATGAGTTCGATACCGACCTCTTCAAGGTAGTCATGTACAATTCTGGCGGTATGGGGACGCGCATTATCATGCATTAATATGCCATGCCGGTCCATCCTGGCCATGAAAGGACCTACATGTTCATTGAGGATCTCTTCCACGTACCTCTCTGCATTTAGAGTTCCATTTTGAATGAGCACCAGCTCGGTGCGGGCCTCAGCAGAAATCCCAGCCCAAACTTGCACGGAGCCTCCACCGTACGCCACTTTTTCCTCCACACACGCTTGATGGAAGCGCTCCCCTGGTCTTCTGTACACCAACTGCCTACCATCATGCTTATAAAGCATGAATTTAGACTCGTCCGTGAACATTACCCTAGACCAATCGTCTAGTGTCCAGTTTAGGTGTTCGCGCACGTATCTCTGTCTTGCAATTCGATGTCCCCGTTCCAGTTTGGGGCCATTTGCGGGCCTCAATGGTTTCAAATTTGCTTCAGCAAGACGTCTTCTTACTGTTTGAGCGCTTAAATTGCCACCTCCAAAGCGAATAAAGTGAGTTTTTAGACCAACAGCAGTTTGAAAACGATTTCGAAGCATTGTAGCCACCAGTTGTCTGTCTTCCCTGGCCGTTGTGCATCTTGGTCTGCCATTTCCTGGTCTTCTAAGGTGTGATCCGGTCTCTTGGTACCGCTGGACTACCCGCTGAACAGTCGACAAAGATACACCAATGTTTCTGGCTGTTTCACGCTGGCTCCGCCCAAGTTCCAAAAAAGTTAGGATTCTGGTACATTCCTCTAGCGTGACTGCCATGCTTCACCTCACAGAATAATAATTATGCACGTGGAAGACGTTCACGATAATTTTTTTTGTGACAGAATAGAAATGGAAAGCATCCATAATGACATGAAACAAAAATTTTGTTTTTAAAAATAGTCATTTTTTTAAATTTTGTTTTTCTAATGAAGTTTTTTTCATCAACCAGTTTAAATAATATGCTATTAGAAGCGCAACTAAAAAGTCTTTATTCTGTTTTTTATTTCATTGATCTAGCTTTTACAGTTCTGGAGGTATTTCAATTTTTGTGACTGACCCGTAATTTTTGGAACCGAGTGTATATTTATATGTACTATTATGACTTGAATTACCAGTTTCTATGGACAACGGGAATCCGTGTTTATGATTACCCACGTTACCATAAAAGAACCTTTAATACTTAACTGCATCATAGCAAAGGTAACATAGGCCTCTCCTTAAAAAGAAGCCAAAGGCATTATACCACGCTAGACAGATGCGTTGGTGTACGGTTTGTTACAAGATTTCCTTCTCTTTGCATTGATGTTCTATTACGTAGGTTGGTCTTACTCAGGAGAGGGTTAAGGCCATATGTACGCTGGCTGAGTGCGGGTGCGGACTGGCAAGACATCTTGCCGTTGGATGCTTTTAAACCGCCTGAAGGCCTCCTACTATGCTTCACGACTGTTATCTTATGATAACAACCGGGAGCGATTGCTTAACGTAACCTCCGAATCACGGAAGCGCTTATAACATGTCATGCCACAAACAATCACCCATGTAGGTACTAACCGCGCCGTGCTTACCCTCGGTGATAAGCTCGTATCACCACAGCCGTATGATAAAAAGAATACGGATTCATAAGTCATCTCTACGCGGATAAACGATACTTCTGACAAATTATACACGTTCATACAAACGGTTGCCTAGCAACAGCGTACTTCTCAATAGTAAATAACCATACTTACACAACGTCACAATTGCAGGAAACGTCGGATATTGCAACGTTGCACAACCACTACGTTGCGTAACGGACACGACAATTACTATACGCTGTGTTTTATAGAGCACTCTCTAGAAAGTGGCGTGTGCTCGTAATGAATTTGATGTTGTTATAGCCTGTTAATCTTACGGCCTTTTTACGTCGCGCGTACTTTACTACCCGTACGACTTAACTGTGCACCTTACGCTTTCATACAAATGTATTTATTTCGAATATGATTAAAAATTATGTGCAAATAATAAACTCCACGCGTACGAAATCGCAGGCGTGCGATAGTTTAATATATTTTTTACGATATAAACTTTTTATGCAAATTGTACCGTCAGCGTTACGTTACAGCGAGAGGTGCACAGTTTAGTCGTACGGGTACTATCGTCCATTGTGCCTGTATGCGGAAAAGTCTAGATATATAAAAAAGTTAAGTTCAATTAAAGATAACCTATTTGACTTTTGTGATTGTTCCTCTTACTGAGCTATTTACTACCGGATTGGAAGTATCTTATTTCCTACAGAACACTCTAGTTGCTTTACAATTATTTCTAAAGCACTATAGTCGGTCCTTTCGTAGCAATTCAATACGATTGCTTTCGCTTCGTGTTTCGTGGGTTTGCACAGCTTATTTTCCACAATTCCAAGTCATTTTGCATTGATGGGATAATAGGCTATTGGAGACAAGTAATTGCTCGTAGAATTCTAGTTACTTTGGGAATTGACCTGGAGATAAGGAATTTCATTGGTATGTGGGTTGCATTTTAATATAGTACAGTGCTTTTTCAGTACTGTATTCCTCTCGCGAACTCCCTTGTAGATCTAGTGGTTAGCGTATAAGCTGCTGATCAAGAGGTTCGACTTTCGGGTCGGACCAAATTTTTATGTGATCCGCAAATATTTGTTTCTGAGTTCGAGTGCTTTCTGTGTATAATAATGTATGTATTTACAAAAAAAGAAGTACAGTCGAAATCGATTATAACGACATCGTTTGCAACGACCGATCGGTTATTACAGCCAGATTGTAAGGTCCCGCCCGAATCTCTAGTAAACTATTCAGTAAACATACCGCCTCTATCAACATCGGATACAGCGACATATCGCTTACAACGACGAAACTTTATCGATATTCATCAACTATAACGACCAACCGCTTCTTGTCCCAGCAAAACAAAACAATACAAACGATTTTAAATCTTATTGATAAGCACTGAAGGATATATTTATTATTTATTTATTATAACTATGTTCATACATGTATAATAATATGTATTGCTTATAACAACTATCGGATATAACGTCGGCAACTACACGGTCCCATCAATGTCGCTATATCAGGTTTCGACTGTATGTTGTATTTATATCAGTTGTCTAGTACCCATAGTAAAGCTCTGCTTAGTTTGGGACTAATGTAACAGCCATACCTGTTATGTGTAAGATGTCAGAGATATCAGATATCGAAAATATCTATCGGTACTGATATTATAAATTCGAAGGTAACTCTGTTTGTTGTAGTGTTATAACTTGTGCGAGCTAAGATGGCACCTGGCTCAAAACGAAACCTAATGTCATTCCCCCGCGTAACGCCCCTCTGTCGTCTTTCGAGTAGCGTTAGCATCGCTATTTACCCGATTGCATTCTGCATGCAGTAATTTAAATGATATTAGGTATTACCTAATATATTTTAAACATATTTTATATTTACAGGTACAGAAATATGGTTATAAAATACCATTTTAAATCGTCATGATAAGCCTTTTAATTGTAGTCTCAAAATATCATAGGTATATATTTTTTTATTTAAACTGTTGTGTCTCACACATATTAAGTATTACCTAATATCATTTTAATCACTGCACAAATTTATTTAATTAATATATCATTAGATTCGTCTGGGTAACCCAATTGTTTTAAGAAAGGTCACACGAAAGAAAACTGGCATGATGATCCATATACATATGATATTTAAATACTTCGATTAAAAGGCTTATCATTACGATTTAAAATTGTATTTTGTAACCATATTTCAGTTGCTAATTTCGTTTAAAATGATATTAGGTATTACCTAATATTATTTAAATCACTGCACGAAGAATGCATTCGCATAAATAATGAATGAGGCCTGCTTCCTCTTGGTATGCATATGTATTAACTCAGGTAGTAAAGTACCACTTATGATAAAGTAGTATGTTATGAGAAACTACTTGAAGCAAAATAAATGTTAAAATTTAAAAAAACTAAAATAAATTATATTTTTCTTGCACTCAGTACTTCAAACGACTGACATTTGAGTCAGGTGCCATCTTAGGTCGCACGAGTTATACACATACATAAGTTACCGTTACACAGAAATATTGTTTTATATTTACCATAAGAGAACACTAACTACTTGAGGAATTTACTGTGTGTATTTTCCTGTGTCCTCATTATGAGAGGGGACTAGATCGTTACAAGGTAAATGACATTATCTCAGAGATCCTTTTTGCACGTCGTGAGCTTCCATACAAATATTATAAATTCGAAAGTAAAGTATGCCTGTCTGTTACACTTTCATTACTAAAATACTGCACGGATTTCAATAAGATTTAGCATGGAAATACTTTGATTCTTAAGGAACTACTATATAACGCGATTACCGACACGCCCGCAGCCATAAAACTAGTAATTTAATAATAATAGGGTGACGAAAACACTGCTGAGTAGGTTTCCACAGCCACATTATTACAAACTACAGATAATATTGTACACAAACAGTATATATGTACAGGAATAATGTTGACCGAGAAAATATTCACAAATAAATTTACACATCAATAAATTCAGCCGGGGTATGTTTACGCTTACGAAACACGGCGATTTTAGATATAAAATAAGTAAATACAGAACACGTAAATAGTTCCAATGTACATGGAAATGGAAAAAAATGTTATTGATACTTGAAGGTAAGTATTCATGAAATTCAAATTTTAATGCTTCTCTCTCTCAAAATTATTGGGAAGAGGGTCGAGATAAGCCTTCTGCATGCCTCTGCATGCCTCATTAATCCGTGAAAGAATGAATGAGCATTAATTTTCTGAGAGGTCTCTTTATTAGGACAATCCAGCCGACCATTTGTATATAATTCTGGGAACAATAACTCATAAACAACTGCATGCACGTTATTGCGTAGACGCCGCAACTGCGCTTAGTTATGTGAGTAGAAATTCCACATGCGGCAAATGTAAAGTTCCAAGCCACACAGGATACGATAGTATACTCCTTGGATTAATGGCCTTTATAAACGACAAAAAAAACAGAAGAGATTCTCATTTCAACACGTAATTTTTTATTTGAACCTATGACTACACATAACTTTTAACAGAGTATTCGGATTTCGAAAATTCTTTTCTTTGGAAACTCTCTACCTACTCAAACTCGAAGTCGGTTCCATGTAAATTTGGAAAAATTTCAACCTTGTGAGATGTGAAAACGTATAACTTTTAACAGAGTTTTTTCAACAACAGAGTTATAAACAACATAAAAGTCTACACAACTGATTTTGTGTATAAAACATCTCATTAAATTATATTAAAGAATAATTTATTCGTTTCTAATACAAATAGCTTACAATTTGTAATTCATAAACCAATGTATTTGCTAAGATTTTTTATAGATCATAAAGTCGTTCAATATGTCCCACAGTTTTAATTAAATTGGTCTACGCCTGACGTCATTTTATGGGCGACATTAAATGCGTATGAATATGTATAATCTATAGCTGGGACAAGTCATTAAAGCATCGGAAAATTTCAGTGAAAACGTTTGTTCTATTCATTTTGTATTGAGCCGTTATTTAGATCATTTTTCATGAAATCTTCTTCTTCTTCTGACTAGCCCTTATTCCCAATAGTATTTAGAGTCGGTCAGTTCAACCAGGTTTACCTGAATATCAGTTTTTCCATGGAGCGACTAGCATTGGACGTCAGCAACCCTGAGGGAGAACTGAAATTCGAAGGTTGAACAAGTTGGCACAGCCTTCCCAATAAGGATTGCCATAGTTGTTCAAGATAACCGAGACCGACGGCTGAGCGTGCTCTCCGAGGCACGGGCGTGAATCACCGTCAAACTTTTATACTCCGGGCTGTTAATAAAAACATCTGCAAGAAAAACCCAACAACACTTTTGATCCGACCCGGGATTTGAACCAGAAATTAAATATTAAACAAAAATATCTACTGTATATGATAATATTATTTATTCGATAAATGTATGTAAGAGAGATAATTATCCAAAACAATACTTGGTAATAGTTTTATTGCTAATTGCTGAAAGCCAGGCTTCAACACAAGGAGCCGTCTTCATCAATTGAAACTGACTGGTGTTAAGAAAATATTTCGATATTTTGCACATAATTAGTGAGGTAGCCGGATACTGAACATCATCATATTTTTGCCTTTTTTTCATCTATAAGTATTGTTAATGTATCACTTAAAATTGTACAACTTTTATAGGATTTTAGGCGGTACAATGCATCGAAAGTGGGTTGGGAATAAGGCGAAGTGATGCTATTAGGTAACTGAGACCACTTAGCCGAGGTTCGAACTAAGTGGCGTACAATTGGATAGCACTATATCCAACAGGAGACTGTGATAGACTGATGATGAATGAGAATAAGGCATAGTACTTACGAGAGTAAACGTATGTTTTTATTGAGAGGCCATAGTGTTTGGTTATTATAAAATATTCATTATACCATGACGCCATCGCTGGAGAATTCTAATGTATGCGTACCTGATCTGTGTAACCTGTGACCGACAGAATAATTAATATTGTCGGCTGTGATCTTAACTACTTATTGTATGTATTTATCTAATTAAACTGACAAGTTTATTCAAAGCTAGCTGTTGTACGCGGCTCCGGTTGCTGGTATTTTTTTTTTCACCTATGACACTTGCAAATGTTGAGGCTTTCTATTAGTAGAAAAAATTTCAAAATCGGTTGAGTTGATTTAGAGATTACTCCCTCACACGTAACAAACTCAACCTTCTTAAAATATGTATTAGGATAGGTGATAATCGAATGAATTGTATTGCTCGCTCTCGACGTTGTTTGATGTCCAGTGGCTATTAACAGAAAGCAAGGTTTAAAAGGTACGTTCATACATAGTCATGCACCAAAAATTGCATGAGTAATCGGATCGTAAGTTTGAGCATGTTAGCCAATCGATTCCGATGAGACCGGAAAGTCGTATTCTCTGAAAATTACCAAAACTTCGATTTATATGAAACTAAATATATATTTTTGTTAGCTTACATTATGCGGAGTTCTTAATGTGTGTACGATGGTGCGTAAACAAACAGTTTGTGCAATAAACAAAAGCGGCGTGTTAGCCGATAATGGATTTATGTTGGGATCATAAATTTATTTCAATACGGATTCTTTAGAAGTGGTTTTAAGAAATTGAAAATACAAATTCCAGTACAAACACTAGTTGATATATTAAATTAACAGCGGGACTTACATACAGTGGCACTTCCATGTAATAAAACTGAGAAAGTGCGACAGGTCTAATGTTCTAATAGCTAGTGATCCGTACTTATTGAACAAATCGTAGATCGGAAAAATAGCCATACAAAATTATGTGACGAGCACAATTTGTCTATACATATAGTTTCGAATCCTCTGCATTCTTTCTTTATACGTATTAATATTTCTCTAATAATCCCTGTTATTACATGTCTCTAGTTTTGTTGTATTGACTGTTTATTCAGCTGTAACTCTATACAGAATATAATCTTTTTAAAGCAAGTTTTGACTGTCCAAAAAGGCTATATATGCCTGTAGAAACTTTAGTAGTTTATTATGAGGAAAACATCGAGTGAAACTGTATGTAATTGTAATTTATGTGTTTAATATTGTTTACATAAGAATCAAGCAAACATCGATATAAAATATTTTCAGAACTATTTTATTAGCAAATGTTAAAAATATTCCTTTTCAGAATTCTGAATAATACGTACGTTATTCAGAATACATCGACCTGTCCATTACTTGGTACTAGACTTTGAAACATTCCAATTTAAAATATAGTTTGATACGATCAGTGCATGATGATGATACCGTTTTGAACCCGTGCCAAGCACATCCAACATTGTTACAATAACATTGAATTACCGACAACCGAATAGCAATAAGAACTAGCTTATAGAGTACTAGAGGAGCGGACGAACTAAATCTACAATTGCTCAGTACATATTGACCAACACATTGATTATAAGTTTTTCATTTTAGCAAACAAACTATTTTCGAGGCAACTAAATTGAGTTATTTCGTCCTCTCAATAATAATGATTATTTATATACTTAAGAGTACTCCAGATATAGCAAGTTAATATAAATATGGCCGCCTTCAAATACAAAGAAAAAAATAAACATCAGCGCCATGACATCGAACTACGGCAGAACAACTAATCCTGAATCGCGCAATTAAATTTCGAGACAATAAGAATTAATATACAACATTCCAACAGTAGTTATAAAGCGCGGATCGCTAGGCATGATCATCCGATTGGTTGATCCTAGTTTTGTATCTCCGCAATAGTTATATTGTCCGAAGTCCCCTTGTACACAAAAGACAATGGAGAAGTAACTTTTAGCTGTACAACACCGATATTAGATTTTAAACTATAGTGCGTAGATACTTGAACATAAACGGCGAGGATAGCCACTCATAAACTAACATTGCAAATTTTATTAAATTGCTTTGCCGTGATCTTTCTTATCAAAGTAGATAAAACAAAATATAAGTCACATTTTTAAATACATAATGCGTCCATTTTAAAGAGACGTAGTTTATAATGAAGAAGAACTATTTATCACTAAATTTGAAACTCTTTAGGTTTAAGGGTCTTCTTGTTTAGGTGTTTTCTTACAATTTCTATTCAACTTCAAACAAAGTTCTCTAATTTTATTCCAATACAAAGGGTGATATCACGTTTATTTTTCAGAACAGACTGTTAATACAATATTCATTTCGGTTTTTCCTTTGTCCCGTCGAACATTTGCTTTGATATACATTTCGCTCCAATATTGGAAGTGAGTTGTTTTTGCAGCGTATTTTCGGATATGATTGGTAAAAGAAAAAATTCGTATTCATCGTACTTGAAATAGATTTTCATTTAATAATATCGGTAGCTGAATAAACTTTGTGGATAGTCTAACCTTGACCGTGCGAGTCCTATACTTCAAGCAGGAATCGTCTTGAACGGAGTGATATAGAATATCTAATAGAACTGCCCTACATCCGAATCCAAGTGTCCCTGGTTTCAGTTAGTTGGAATCTTCTTATTTCGGATAAAACACATCGAATGACCAATATCGAATGTTATATCGAATTCGAAAAGACTAAAAACCGCATCAAACATCTCGGATACCTATAGCCAGAAACCAGATGTAAACTCCTTACCCCAACGGACCTGAAGCCACAAACACGTAGGTCACACGCTCTCATTTAGAAAACCTTGACATTGAAAGCGACACTTAAGGTTCTCCAAACATACCAACATTACATTCTTCATATATACCACTTGTCCTAGATCAGTAGCGCTTCTATACATCGGACACAATTGTTCCCCTGTCATACACAACACTGGCCTGGCACACTAACCTACTTACCATCGACCCTATCTAGTTTAACCGATACGCTTCATAGACACCACAGGTGGCTTCTACATACATATTTGTACAGCCATTTATGACAACAATATTTATAGCATACCCATTACCTAGACTATTTTCTTTCAGACACGCTTCATTAAGAAAATCTTGATAAATAAAGACGGTTGCGTAAAACTTTAATTTTCCCATCGTTCATATTTTAAACTAGCTGTGCCCGCGACTTCGTTCGCGTGGTTGTCGAGAGCAAAACAACGTCGTTTAGATAAGAGTATATCACCTTTTTGATGATTTAGATAAGAGTCCTGACTTTGGTATAGTTGATTACGTTAATGCTTCTCTATATACTATGTTAGCGGTGGAATTACCCGGAGCATATACAAAAAGGTTGTTTGGGTTGCTAACACGTGATAGAGAAACATAGAGTTGGCCGTGTGAAAAACAATCAAAAGTAAGGTCTACACCCGCAACGGATAACGTCTGGCCTTGGGCTTTATTAATAGTCATAGCGTAACAGAGGCTTACAGGAAATTGCACACGTTTGAAAGTAAACGGAAAATTATTGGGGATAATGGGTATCCTGGGAATGAAAACAACATCACCGGAGCCGCAACCTGTTAAGATTTCGGCTTCGATGACATTTCGTTGGAGATTTGTTACTCTCAACCGAGTTCCATTGCATAGTTTTGGTGGGCTTAAATTTCTGAGTAGAATGATTGGTACTCCGACTTTTAAATAAATTTTGTGTGCTGGAAGACCTGGTGTATTTAGAGAGTCTAAAAACTCTACTGGATAGTGGGTGGCATCTCCTTCTTCTAAAACCGTGTTAATAGATAAATATTCCCTACTTTCTCCAGAAACATGTACCAATATTTGAGAATTTATTGCTGCTGCTTGGTCGTTGCGAGGTGCCAAAATAGCTCGTTGGCATAGCCAAGCAGCGTCATGGTTCGAGATCTCTGATGGATCTCCGTATACAGAGGAAATGAGTTCCTGCTGTGAGGCAACAGAAGAACACAGGCTTTCGACTAAAGTTACTTTACCTCCTTCTTGAGTCGGGTATGTGCCGTTACCAATTTGAAGTAGTAAATTTGAGAAAACCTGCGCGTTTGCGTCACCTCCCAAATATGCTCGCATATTAAAGCTCAAATTAGTTAATATGACACTACGCCATAAAATAGAGCTCTTTAAACAGGCACCTATTTCATCGGCCCTCGTTCCTCTGGGTATTATAGGGAGTGTCTGCCTGAAGTCTCCACAGAATAGCACCGTTAAGCCTCCCATCGGTCGGTCATTTTGTCTTATATCTCGCAACGTTCTATCTACAGCTTCCACAGCTTTACGATTTGCCATCGTACACTCGTCCCAAACGATAAGGGCGCAATCGCGTAAAACCCTTGCTTTATCACTATTGCGAGACACGTTGCAAACAGGGTTTTCTGTGCGGTCCAAGTCGATTGGTATTTTAAATGTTGTATGTGCAGTTTTTCCTCCTGGTAATAAAGTGGCAGCTATTCCTGAGGAAGCGACGGCAAGGGCAATTTTGTTTTGGCTCCTTATTTGAGCCAAGATAACTTTAGTGAGGAAAGTTTTACCTGTTCTACCAGGTGCATCTAAAAACAGCATTTCTCCTAATGAATGTTCTACACTACAGCATACTCTATCAAAGATTTGACGTTGTTCTGACGTCAAATTTGAACAGCCATTTCGCAATATTTCTGCTAACTCTTCGGGGTTGTAATTTATTTCAGATGTATACTCCCTATTAATTCGTTCCCCACCAACTGTCGGTGTCGGCAAGCCGTATTGACTGAGGGGGTTCCCTCCTATACTTGTAACTATATCTTGTATAGCCAGCAAAGCCCTATTATGGCAGCTTTCACGTACTTGGTCAGAAGTTTCACTATTTATATTTTGCTGTCTCAAAAAATCTTCGGCAAACGCGTCTTTATATTTTTGCCACAACTGCCCAGCGTCCGATAGGCCACAAAATGTCAACAAAATGGCAAATAAATGGCGCAAACGATGTGGACTATCACTGACGCATGCTTCGGCTAAAGCATCATCCCAATGCTGATCGCCATCTAATAAATGCCGTGCGCGGCAAGCAGCTTGAAATGTGGGATATTCTATATCGTCCACTTTGCGGAGCTCAGCAAAAGAAGTAGGTCCTCGCACTGTGTGAAGAAGAAGGCGTAAATAATAACACTCTGCATTATTTGGGTGCACCGTGTATACTCTTCCAATCACGTGTTCTTTAAAAATGCCGGACTCGCCTTCTACAGCAGTTCCACGTCTCCTGCGATTAAAAACACCTTGCTGCTTGTTATAAGTATAATAATGTGGCACTTCATTGTACAACAGAGACTTAGCGAAATTGTCTCTTTCGCAAAGGCGAAAGAATGCGAGCAAGGTGGTTTGTCTTGGGTTGTTCATTCTTTCTGCCACATTTTCTGGCTGAAAGTAAACTCGCTGCCCGCCTTCCAGGTGCACGTCAAGATGGATGACTGGCGGATACCTTTCATGAATAGGGAAACTCAAAATGCGCCAAACTGCCTCCGAAGAGCTTATGTATCGGCCAGATTGATACCTTGTCACTTCATCAAATTGGTTGTTATTTCTTAGTGCTATCATGGCTTGATCACTACCTTTATTAACATATTTACATATATATTTTATAGATTCGACGCTATTACAAATTTCAACATTAATGTGTGCTTGAAAAGCGTTTGACAAAACTGGAGAATACGGTACCACCCAACTATTATTTAGAATTATTTCTTGTCCACGGAATCTGACAGTAGCTGTGAAACCACCTTGTGACGGTGATCTTCGCCGGTATTGCGGATACCCATTTTCCCCAGCCATAGTTAGTTCTTTCAGTGCTCTGGGGTATTTTTTTGAGCATTGACCATCTTTCATGCACGGTGATTCCCTGTTTAAGAGGCCACATGGCCCGTGAACCATATGTGTTTTTACTATGTCATGCAAAATCGGATCTGCATTATAGTCCGGAAATTCTGCACTTATGACACTGTCTATAGCATCGGGACGAATTTTTTCTTCCAGCCACAGAAGAATGTGCGCGTGGGGTAAACCACGCTTTTGCCACTCGACGCTATACATAAAACAAAGAGTTGAACCAAAAACTTTCTCCTTTGTAAGTAGATTAATCAAGACTTTGAGTTTTAAATGAAAAATCCTAGCAATAATGTCATGTCTGTCGTATGACGCCTGTCCTGTGAGAAGTGCCTGGCAAATCTCCGTCCACTTTGGATTTGTTGTAAATGTTATAAAAAGGTCCGGCCGGCCGTATTTACGGACGTAACAAAAAGCATCTTGCGTTCGTTCGTGCATATACCGCGGACCGCCTGTGAAACTGGATGGCAAAATAACCAATCGACCCAAGTTTTCGACGTTATTATCTGATTGCATGGCGTCCCGCAAGTGCACGTATTCTTCAGCGCGTAACCGTCGCTGGTTAGTGCGAATATACACTAAACGTTCAGTTTCTATTTTTGCGTACATGTCCACAATAAATTGGCTGAACAAACCACGAAATCGTTGCAAATATACGAAACTGTTTTGCCTTATTTGTAAAAGGTAGGAATAGTATTGTTGAGCAGATATTTTTTTTTGATAATTAGTGACTCTCGTAGTAGGGTTCACTTGGTACAGCCCAAAATTGTACCCATCTTCACCATGACAATAGATTAGTGGATATTGCAGGGCGTCGTAAGCTCGGTGGGTTTCCAAAATGCGTTGAAGGCGATCGTCGCGTGTACGCAACACGATATCACGTCTCTCACACTCCTGGTCGACTAAAACAACTGCAACTTCATCTGCGACGGGTGCATTGTGTCTTCCACGGTGTTCACCCACAGGACGTCTATCGGCACTTATAACAATTTTGAAATCATTGCTGCCTTGTGGAATTGACTCCAATGCAGCTTTGAATTCACGAACGTACTGGTTAACGCGATGCAGCAATTCTTGAAGTTGACCCAAAAGCTCAGCATTGAGCTGGGGAAAATTGTGATTTCTAACATTGAGCTGTTGCGTGTAATCGGATACAAAATAAATTTGGAGAAATTTGGGTTCATTTTCTGGCAGCAAAGATCCAATAAGGTGATAAACTTGACCTTGTACTTTGAAGGTTGGCATGAACGGTCCTTCCGTTATTTGTTTTGCCCCAAAGGAAGTCATTTGGAAAGCACTGTTATATAAACGAATATTATCCAAAAAACGGTTCGACTGGGGATGATCGCCATTCAGGAGACTTATAAGTAAGTGTGGTGGATCTTGGAAATTTGGAAGAACAATTTTTCCATTTGAGCAGCACATTCCATCTGTCTCTTTCCTCCATTTCAAAGCATGACAAAAATTACAAATTTCTCTCATGTCACCCACGAAAGTAAAGCCAGCATAATTAATTCTAGACGAATATGTGAACCCTGATTTTTCCCTATTGTCCCAAGGTAATAAAATATTTGCATCGTCATTTTCCATGGACTCATCAGCTCCGCTATTTGTTTCTCTATTCATATGGTATCGAGCTCGTTCTATTTCTAGGCGAGATTGACGTTGTTCTGCTGTTTCTGCTCGTCTTAGTTCATCTATTCTTTCCCTTTCAGATGCAAGATAACTTTCATTGTTTCTTTGTACACCTACATAGTTATGTCTAGCTATTTCTAATCGTTCTTCTCTTTGGGAGAGAGATTCAGACTCGCGCGAGAGAGCGTGTCGCTCTCGGTCAGATGACAGACGTGCTTGGCGTTCCTCGATACTCTCTTGAGAACGCAAAGTCGCGGTCCGAGTTCTTTGCGAACTTAAGCGCGACTCCCTTTCTGTGAAAGTCTCTGACTCGCGTGAGAGAGACTGGCGCTCCCGATCAGCAGACAGCCGAACTTCGCGTTCCTGGATATTCTCTTGAGAACGCAAAGTCGCGGTCCGAGTTCTTTGCGAACTTAAGCGCGACTCCCTTTCTGTGAATGTCTCTGACTCACGTGAGAGAGAGTGGCGCTCCCGATCAGCAGACAGCCGAACTTCGCGTTCCTGGATATTCTCTTGAGAACGCAAAGTCGCGGTCCGAGTTCTTTGCGAACTTAAGCGCGACTCCCTTTCTGTGAATGTCTCTGACTCACGTGAGAGAGAGTGGCGCTCCCGATCAGCAGACAGCCGGTCTTCGCGTTCCTGGATACTCTCTTGAGACCGCAAAGTCGCGGTCCGTGTTCTTTGTGAACTTAAACGTGACTCCCTTTCGGTGAACGTTTCCGATTCACGTGAAAGAGCGATGTGCTCTCGGTTAGCAGATAACCGTGCTTCACGATCTTCTTCCGATTCCTGAGACCTACAAAGTCTCATCCTTTTCGCATTTCGGCTACGCAGCGAAAGGTTAGTTTTTTTTCTTTGAGGCATTTTCAAGGAAAATTAAAGCAATAAACAAAACTAACAACACTTATGACTGAATAGCCTACAAACTTAAAAGAACGGTGCGTCGAACAGTCTAGTGTGACAACGTATCGTCTGTTCGTGGTCGTGACTCAACGAATTGGCAACACTAACTTACTGTATAACGATTGGCACTATTGGATTCAAACTACGAAGTAAATCAAATACAATCTTAACTTCGTACTTCAAACCAATGACCAAAGTTGACCAAACGAAACCAATAAGATAAGCAAATACTTTTTTTTCGACCAATTTAGAAAATCGATAAACCAAGCAACCAAAGAACTTTTACGACACACGCAAGAACTTTTAAGACACCTAACGAAACCCAATTTGCCTAGTAAACACGGTGGACGTCATCCTCGCGCGGAAAATCTTAACACCGCGATTCAGAAAATGACGTCATTTGCACAACGCCATCTATCGGATTTAGATTTCAACTATCAACATTAGTTCTATTTTTAGTCTTAAGATGTCGTTGCAAGTACTATACTTAATTGCGTAACGTAATATTTTACTTCTTGAACTCACTAAATTAATCATATCTTTTGATAGAGTGAACCGATTTCGATGAAACAAAAACTAAGTTAAACCTCAAGTTGCGTATAATTTTTGTATATAAACATTGTCAGCATTGAATTCGTAGATTTTACGTGATGTGCGCACAAACAAACAGACAAACAGACAAACAGACAAACAGACAAAAATTTCAAAAATGATGGAAATGGGTTCTGTTACTTATCTTTTCACACGCTGGCTATTTTTTGTTTCAATTTCTTCAATGTACAAAAATGACTTTTCTACAGATTTATTATATGTATAGATCATTATATATATCATAATACTTTCAGGTCTAACAATTAGCTATGTAGAAATAATTATGACGACACATCTTATGCAATTGGAGAGCCATATGTCCAGCAGTGGACCGCGATAGGCTGATGATGATGATCTTATACACTTCCGTCTCATTCTTAGCTGAGCAGATCCTGTACTGTACATAATTGTGGCTACAAATACTCCATATCAACGTTGTAGTCGTCTGTTTCTCAGGCAGCCTAAGTTCGCAAGGTTGATCTGGAAGCCAGAAGTGACCCACACCTTAGCGGCTTAGTGAGATATTTCTGGTTCATTCTCCCGGCCTCCTGCCATGATTGGGCCTCCGGTCTCACACTCACCAGCGAAATACGACAGCACGTATGATGTCATTATGTGAGGGTAGTACTGTCCCGGTAGAGCCAGCCCATTCGTGCTGAAATCAGCGTGACTCTATTACGTATTATTATCGAAAGCAGATTCATGCGGACAATAACGTGAGTCGTATTATTTATAGTTCATGTCTGGCACAAACAGGTCAAACCTGATAGCAGCTAAAGTTACTCGACTATTCAATCAAAAGTATATAATTAAAACCCATCAAATATTTTAATAGCAGGCAGTGTCAGACTTAATCTTCGAGACTGACATATGCTATTCAAATTTCATAAATCTCATCTACAAAATATTTGAACGGAAAATTCCAAATGGTTATAAAAATGATACGGGGCATAAATACCCTACGTGTTTGGCGATTACTAATTATAATATTATAACATAAAGGTCACACACACATACAAGTGAACAGATAGACAAACAACATACTACATCATAATCATCTTCATAAAATTCATTTTGTTCTAAAAATTTCTATTAGACTATTATGAATTTAATAAGATAAAAGTTTGACTCAACTTACGTCAAATTATAGATTTTATTACTGAATTTCGAGGATTTTGTAAGTTAGTTTTGAAATGTGATCGTGCCTTAGAATAGTGTAAGACAACCAACAGCCCAGAAGAAGTGAAGGAGTGAAGATTTGCTAAAACTGCATTGGAGGATACTTTCATCTTTTGTCTGGTGATCATAAATTAAAATAATCTTCTATATATACAAAAATGAATTGCTGTTCATTAGTCTCGCTAAAACTCGAGAACGGCTGGACCGATTTGGCTTATTTTGGTCTAGAATTATTTGTGGAAGTTCAGAGAAGGTATAAAATGAGAATATATAAAAATGAATTGCATTTTATTTTTTTTAAATAAGGATTCCTTTTGTTTGTTTCAAGTTTATTTTATACAAAAGCAGTACGTCTTAAGCCGTTCCCTAGACATATAACTTATGTTGGTCTAAGGAACCAGCTAATCTAAGGTTAGCGTTTGGTGCGTTGTATCGTTACAAAGTTACAAAACCATTCTCCCACGCCCACTTGCACCGTATCGCGAGTACCGAGTAATGTCAATGACATGTATTGTATAATATATTAGGAAACGGTGTATTGGATTGCATTCCATTACGATTGTGGGTTTTCCTTTGTAGGCTATACGTAAGGCGGTTATCAACAGGTGGAGACAGTCATAACACAATAAATAATAATAGGTAATATCATATTTATATGACTGCCTTATTGGTCTAGTGGTTAGCGTATGCGGCTGCTGATCAAGAGGTCTCGGGTTCGATTCCCAGGTCGGACCAAATATTTGTGTGATCTGCAGATATTTGTTTCGGATTTTGGGTGTTTTCTATGTATGATATGTATGTATTTACAAAAAAAAAGTACTTTTTATGTATTTATATCAGTTATCTAATACCCATAGTACAAGCTTTGCTTAGTTTGTGTTATATATATATTATTATTATTTGAGTATTGATTCACTGGCCTCTTTACTCGGTGAAATTCAACGAAAAAATCATTTAACATCTGTTTATTTAAGCCTGTGATAATCTTTGATCAAACCGACATACATATATGCTGAAACACGGCTCTCCGAAGGATATCGCTGTGTCAAAATATGAAATGAAAGTAAAAGATTAAATCCAATAACTACAAAAGACCTACTACGAACTGCAAATTTGAAACCTAAGGACATTATATGATTGTTAAGCCTCGTTAGGATCATTTTAATAAGAAGTGATCTATGTCAGTAGACTAATTTATTTATTAATTAATAGCAATACTCGTGCAAACCTCGTTCTAAATGCTGCATAAGGCGCACAAGCTTGCAGATTGCGTGCCTTATACGGGTACAACGACTGCGTAGTAATAGATATACAAATAACAACCTAATCACTAAACAATACAATATATTTTTGAAGACCACACAGGTGTACTGTTTCTATCTATATACTAGTTTCAATTTTACGATACAATTCGGACGTTATTCTATGATGGTTAAGGTAGATTTCACATTGATATACTGTTTATAGCTTTGTGTAGTATAACACCCATTCATGCATACCAATCTGGTTGGTTAGTTCGCCTTTATTTTAATATTAGTATGCACTTGTTCTGTTTTGTCCTATTGTTTGGTAATCAGATCATTTATAATAAATACTTCGTTTGATTTTGGTCGAGAATCTTTAATCTATGCTACACCTGTTCTTATTTGAAAAATTATTTGTGCAATTAATAGTAAAGTCGTTTAAAAAAGTTCTGGGCTAGTAACATAGTAGGTATAGAAATAATGGTCAAATCAAATCAAATTAAACCATTTTTATTTCAAATACACCAATACAACGGCACTTTTGAAACGTCAATTAGTTAGTCAGTAGTCAGTCGTGAAGCTAATTGTCTGTTCCAATTCGTAGATCTTATGGAGTCTTCTCCTAGATCATAGAACAGACAAGAAACTCCATAGACACTCTTTTCCAAAATAGTTTAGCTAAAAAACAATAATAATAATAGAAAATTAGACAGAAGAAGCCTCGCTGATATCACCAGCGTTTTATAGAGGCTTGACCGGGGCAGTACTACCCTCACACAGAAGACCAGTCTTTCGTTTATGAGTGTGAGAACAGAGGCCCAATGAAACAGAAGCATCTCACTAAACTGCCACAGTGTGGGTCACCATGCTGCACTCATCATGAATATGGTGACCAACACTCTTGGATACTGCTCATACTTTCCATCAGGTAGAGCAGAGTTGTTATGGCAGTATCATACTCGTATAAAAAAAAAGAATATCAAAACATTAGTGTTTTTTTTTTATTTCGTCTGCAAATGGTGATCTTTAACAGATTTCCAATTTAATTATAATTTTGACAGCCAGATAAGAATATTAATTTGTTTATTCTGTTGATTTTAGGTCGCGTAGGTATATCTCTCGTTTGAGTTTTAATAATGTCAGTTTTATTTTAAACGTTTTGCACTTTATATCTATACAAGTAAATAAAATTGAAGTATCTGTATGTATGTAATACCAAATTAACAGGTTTTTATTAATATACATTACTTACACCACAAAAGAAATTATTAAAAAAAATATCAAGTGCGTGTCAGGCCACACATAGAATAGTGTTCCGTAGTCACCCATTATGGTACGTGGATTTAAAATCGTGTCCAACAATTGTCTACAATTGTTTTGTTTACTTATTATTTATATATTTTTATACAATGTTTTCCAAGTGAGTAGATTATACAAGTTAGGCCCCTATAACTCGTACAGTAAAAAAAATATCAAAACCTTTGTTTTCCTTGAAAGTTCAATATATGGGCTACTATCATGAATTAATCAGGAATAAATGATCCCCATTTTACATGTAGGGGAGGTAGCCCCAATAAAAATATTTTTCACAATTTCATTGTAGCACTTTGTCCACGTAATTACAACAAATATTAATGCAAAGTTTCATCTTTCTAGCACCAACCGTTTGGGCGGTAGGTCGAGGATGGACGCACGGACATGGCGAATCTATGTATAAGGGTTCCGAGTCATTTACTACGGAACCCTAAAAAATGTTCTCCGTCTGTCTGTTTGTTCCGGGTAATCTCTAGAACGGCTGGAACGGATGGCTGGAAAGTTTGTGAATATGTGTGTATGTATGTTTGTTCCTCTTTCACGCAAAAACTACAAACGGATTTGGCTGGAACTTTACAATAATATAGCTTATATATCAGAATAATAGATAGGCTACTTTTTACTGCAATAATCGAGATACACGGGCGAAAACTAGGTGATTAAAAAAATACATAAATCGTAGATGTCAAAATGTATCACTGTTTATCTCCTGTCAAAACTTCACAGGTTGCCATGCATAACACACTTGCATGGCAACCATAATGATATACGCGGGTAACACCGCGGGTCTCAGCTAGTACTACATAAAACGATTTGGATTGATGACAAGAAGCATAAAGGAACTCGTAACTTTCCTGTTATTTCCACGCCATTAACATCTCAACAACGTAGACTAAGATGAGTTCACTGACCGTCCTTGGGGAGGTCATCCAAATATAACCTTACTAAATGTACTTAACCACGATCCGGTTAATTATAAACTCGTCTTTACCTGAGAACAAAAGAAAAAAAAATGAAACAAGTATACTGGTTAATAGTAACTTAAGTATAGTGTAGTAGATAAGGCCAAAACGTCCTTTGTGCAACAGTGGACCATTAAAGGCAGTTGATAATTTTAAGTGGGAAATTATGGAGGGAGAATCTTACAGGTCTTCAGTTTCTTAGAGACCAAGTTTTTGTAAGAGTCAGGGTATGTGTTGTTACAAGTAATGGTATCTTATTTTCTTAGACTCTGCAAAAATGTTATGTTATATAAAATTCTCATCTCACAATGTGAGTTACCATACTCCTCCGAAACGGCTAAACCGAATTGTATGAAATTTGGTGTGCATATCGGGTAGGTCTGAGAACCGGTCAACACCTATTTTTCATTGTACTTAATAAATAAAAAACAAACAGATTCAATGTTTGGCGGTTAAAAAGTACATAAATCAGTTTTAGCCAATCTTACTTTCACTATACCCTTCGTGGGGTAAGCGAAGGGCGTGTGTGGGACTCCCGGGCAACCGGTTTACCCACTAAACCCCGCGGCGGCCTATCTCGGCAGTAGGTAGGAACACCAGAATCGCATCAGCGGCTTCTGGTATTTTACCCCTGCCTTACCCTTCAACTGGCGGCACTCAGAGAGTATATTTCTGTCAAAAGTACGGGGAACTAACAACGTAGATACTTGTACTAGAAAGTGTGGACCAATCCTCTCAGAATACTTTAGGATCTTTCATTATCATAATATGAACATGATCTTGGAATTAATTTTATCAGCGAGTAGTTTGTAAAATAAAATATTACGGCATCAGTACCTTAAATGTTTACATCAAAACTTTATTTACTCAGTTACTAAATTAAAAATTAAGACAAATTTATTGAAAATAGATTCTGTTCTAACATAAGTTACAAAGGAAAAGAAAACAAGTAACAAATCTAGTTTTACCGTTTGATTTGCTAGAAGCAGACTATGCTTTAAAAGGCTGTCGGACTTTAATAAATTTTAAAACAGAGGACTTTAACAAAAAACAAAAAAATGTTTTTTGTTATTCGCTTGGTAAGGGTTTTTTTTTGTTTTAACGGGCGTTTTATACTTATATTATTAGCAACCTTTTTAAAACAAGAAAAATATTTGAAGCAGGATCCAATAAAACAATGTTAATTTAAAATATTAAATAAATTGACTATTTCCACTACGAATAGTGGACTTTTTTTTTATTTTATTTAACCAAACAAAGAGTATACTTTTGTTTAATAATCGGTTCATAATGATAGGGTTTTAAGAAGTCAATCAACTGAACATATTTATCTAAAATTATGTACAACAGTGTGTTTGTAAGACAATTAAAATTCATCATCCATATCCTGTTACTTAAGCGCGTCCCGCTTTAGTGAGCGATATAATTTCCAATGTAAACGGTACAAGGCGGCACACGCGATAACGATTGGTACTCGCTCAATGCGTACGCGCATGTATGGTGAAAAATCGGGATTTTGCTGAAATATTCTAACATTTAAGAATAACATGTTATAGTGGATATTTTAAGTGCAATTAGGTAGTAGAGCCTGTTTACCCAGAAGACCTGTTGAGATGCATCTGCAACATTGAGTCTCCGTTGTCGCACTCACCAACGAAATACAAAACAGGAACGCTGTCATTTAGCGTTTAGTAACATTGACTCTTAAGCCTATATAATATACTATAGTATGTAACTGGAAGTTTATACGAGTATGCATGTTTAACAGAAGTCTGTTTTATATAGGACGGACTCTACCTGGTTTGATACCAGATATCCTTGAGAGTATAAATAAAAAATAATGGCTGGAATCACATCTAATTACTGTAAAAATAATGTTGATATAAATATTTATGTTTTTCTTCCTGTTTTTATATATGTGTGAAGACAAGCAAAAATATGAAACCAATTAATAAATAAGAAATAAACATGACATCAAGCGTTCGACCATAACAACCACTCAATTAAATCAAAACATTAATCCTATTACGGAGTCCAGACAAATCAGTTGCGAATATACAATGATTATTATCAGCAGGTGTTCATTGAAACTGTGCATCATTATTAATGCACGTTCAACATATAAGTGTCCTATTAAATAGTACTGTTTCTAAAAATCGTCACGTTCATTGACGACCCATTGAGGCAGACCTCTTTAATAAAATTATCATTAGTTTATTTATATAACACTCGTTCTTGCAGATTTTGGTCACTTGAAGTGGACTAAGACATCACGTTCCTAGTCTTTCGTCATCATCATCTGCCTGTCGCAGCAGTTCACTGCTTGATATGGGCCTCTCCTAGTCTTTATAACACTCAATATTTTTTGGGGTACTAGCTCAACCCGTTTTTCCTATACATCAGTTTTTCAAGGGGCGACTGGCATCGGACCACCAAAACTCTGAGGGTGCATTGAATTCGAAGGTTGAATCGTCAGTGTCTAAGACAATAACAAGCCTATTGCTGTAATGGTGAATGATGCTCTCAAGAATGAGCCTAAGCTCATCAGAGAGTATCATTCACCATTCGTCTTTCACTCACCATTCATTTTTCGGGTCGTGAATTCAATCCTCTTTAAATAATCGTGCTCATCATATAGTATGGAATTGTGTGACTAATTAATGAAGTATGGTGTATTTTAAAATCCACTTAGAAATACAAGTTTGGTATAAGCTAAAGCTAGTTTTTATACAAGTTGTAAATGAAGTATTTAAAGTAATTTATCTTTTTTGTGCCTCTATAAAGTATATAATTATCATCTCATGTTCGTTACAGTCATTAAGTATACTCTATCATTTTCTAGAGCTGTTTCTCTGAGCTGATACTAATGAAGGTATTAACTGTCGTAAATACAGATTAAGGAAATATTTTATATAGATAAAAAATTAGGAAATCAAAATCTGAACAAAAAAACTAATCATTTACAACACTGCACACACATCACAACACACGCAATAATTCGTATAAAAAATTAGTTACTATGAGAAGAGATATTTGCGCATCCGCACGAAGCATCCTACAAAAAGAACATTAAACTAAAAACAGATAAACTATCAATCAAGTTTTAATAAACTTCGAGGTAAAAAACTGTCGTTAAATACGTGGTAATCTTTTTTTATCACTAAACTGGATGGTTTCCTTAATTGAATACTGATTTTTATATTATGTCGTAGTGCGTTGTTATTGTGTCATAATAGATTCTATGTAACATTACTAGCGTTCGCCTGCGGCTCCGCCCGCGTGTTACTCGATTATTGCAGTAAAAAGTAGTCTACGTGTCATTCTGATATATTAGCTATATTAGCTAGTTTCAGCCATATCCGTTCAGTCGTTTTTTTGCATGAAAGAGCAACTAACAAACATAAATACATGCATACATACTCACAACTTTCGAGTTTATAATATTAGTGAGGATAAAATTACTGTAGAGGTACCAAAAGTTGTAGAACGCTTTAAATATAAAAAATAATGAAAATAATCTTCTAAAAACCCTGCTACTTTTTACAAATTCACAGATCAATATAATTGTTTTAAGAAATTTGTGTTATAACCTGTTCAATTAACATACGTTTTTGTATTTTTTTTAAATAGTGGTTATTGTTATTTAAATTAAATTGCTAACAATAAGCGAAATAAATTCTTTACCTCAGAAAAACATATTGTCACTTCAATTATTTTAAGTCGTATGATTCTATGAATATAACATTTTTATCTAAAAGTCCAATTGGATGTTATTGCACGCGACATAGCAACGTAAGCGGTTACAATTAACTGTGTTGACTCACAGTCGCTTGCGCTTGCGCAGCTCACCGGCTCAATACAACTGATAAACCTCTATTTGAACTGGGAAATGCATTCATACTATTTGCAACCGTGTTCTAAGAAACTAATAGTTTTATTCAACTTTATTTGTCATTATTCATTATTCATGTGAACATACATATTATTATTAGTGTCATTGAACTCACACTTGATATATTTTTATAGGGTTCATGACTTGGAACCCTTATAGATTCGCCAAGTCCGTCTGTCCATCCGTTCTAAATCTACCGCCCAAACGGTTGTGGGGATGGATTTGATGATGGCCCTGCATCCAAAGTGGGGATGAATTTTTTCTCTCGCGTCTATTTTCCCATCATGTGGGATATCATTAGTTAAGTATTTTCAAAACATTGTGAGGTTTCTAAAACTTTTTTTTCAATTTAGGTATCCGTCCATGAGTTATTCAACTTGAAAGCGCATTTTTTTTACTAAAAACAAGGCATCCCTCCTCCCCTTTAAAAGCTAAAGGGCTGGCTCAAACAATCTGAAAAAAATGATAATAGTAGTAAATTGAACTTTCAAGGATAACTATAACGGTTTTTATAACTTTTCAGCTTAGGAGTTACAGGGGCCTAACTTGTAAAATGTACTCACTTGGAAAACTTCGTACAAAAATAAGGAAAGAATAAGTTAACATAACAATTGTTTATTGGACACGATTTTTAATCTACCTATCATTATGGGTGACTACGGAATCCTATTCTATGCGTGGTCTGCCACGCCAATTTGGATTTTTTTTTACAAATTTAGATAGTTACAACTTACATTAGAACTTCTACTAATTACTATTCGTGATATTGACTGTTTCTGTATTTTTTTCCATAACTGTCATGTCATTTGGTCGTTAGTGTACATAATTATCTTACAGTAGATCTATTCTTTTCCACCGTTTCTGAAAAACAAAAAATGGTCTCTCCGGACCTTGTTTTTTATGACAATTTTACAAGTCGGACTTATAGCTAGAAGGCGCCGGCATTTCCTACGACTCACTCTGGGAAGAAACGCCGAAACAAACCACAGAGGTGTCTTTTTTTTTTTAAGTCCGTGCACAACATTAAAGAGAACTATGTGAGTGCAGTATAGGGTCTGGGTTGGCCTTTTGAAGAAAGGACCATAGTTTTGAGTCCATACAGACGGCATACGGGCCCCAGCCATCGTGTAACCTAACCGATGTAGTCAGGATCCACAAGCCGGAACACGACGCTGCCGCCAGCAGGACACTTGAGTAGGAAGTAAAAGAAGTTTAAAAGGAACCGTCATCAAAATATAAGAGCATAAAAGTAATAAACTGTTACATTTCAAAGATAAATCTTTATTAGGGTATGTTTTTATTTACATAGGATTATAAAATTTGATGACAAGTAAACATTTCATGAATAAGAATCTCTTTCTTAAATACTCCATTTCTATCACCTGATATTAATCCATGTAATCCTAATATCAGTTACAGCGAGTCTATTATCTATTTAAATAAATAAAAGTGGAGTGTCTGTTTATAATAATCAATTAAAAAGATTTGTACTAAAAATATATCAAAGTATATCGATGTTGATGAGATTTTCACTGGCATAAAGCTGATGACATTAAGCGTGACTTGGCAAATAACAATTTATTTAGATAAACTTTGCTCTATGCGGCGTTATTTACAACAATAATCATAGGAACCGCGGAACTCAGCTATTTAAATATATTATCCCTCTACGGTGGCAAAACAATCTGTATCTCTCGATGTTTTATTTATTTGAACTTACTGCACATGTTGTACAAAGGCGGACTTAATGTCATAAGGCATTCTCTCCCAGCCAAATTCGCCTGAGCGATGTAGAAATACGATGCGGTAGGTGCAAGGACTGAATATTTTCACATGAATAAAGTTTACAATATTAAAGAATAAGAATACGATGTTCACTTAATATTCTTATTAAATCTAAAGTGGTCGGTTATAATGACTAATGTGATGACTCAACCTACTGATTACTTATAATTGGCGTGCTTAAGGCGAATTAAGAGGTCAATAGAGGATGAACGGGATGAAATGCAACGTTATAAGGAATTAGGATACAACATTGTTTATCTAATTCTCAGAGTTGACTCTACACTCTTGGCATACAGGAACATTGTCAATTCACAATAAAAATTAAGAATGAATATCAAAAATAAAGAAAGAACAAGAAAATTATGAAAACCGCTGGACCGAATTGTATAAAATTTTGTGTGCATATCGGTTACGTCTAAGAAACAGTCAACATCTATTTTTCATACCTCTAAGACACGAGAGGAGCCGCGGGCATCAGCTAGTCTACATATAAAAGTGAGACATTCATAGTCATGTCGATTTCTGCAAGGGTTTTATGGGCCAGTTTCACCGCAAGCTGTTAAAGTCCCTGATAAACTAATGTCAATGTATCAACGTATCATCATTTCGACGACGATTCCATATGTATTGAATAGATACATATGTAGCAGATAGACTTAATATATAAGTAACTTTTATCTGTTAAATTACAAGAACGGGAATTATAAACACCAAAGTTTGTGAGTATATACATACATACGTTTGTTTGTTGCTCTTTCACGCAAAGACTACTGAACGGATTTCGATGAAACTTTACAGTAATATATCTTAAATATCAGAATAACACATAGGCTACTTTTTACTGCAATAATCGAGACGCACACGGACAAAAGCTAGTATTTATTTATTTATTTAAAACTTCATGCACTTTTGTACATCGGCGGACTTAATGCCCAAGGCATTCTCTACCAGCCAACCTTTGGGGGGTGTAGAGATATAGTATGGTAGGTGCATCGAGTCTAGAGCTGTACAGAGCAATATGCAATTGGTATAAAAATAAACTAATATAACATAAGTTAACATATACATATATAGGAATAGATATATATACAAAAATATATACATAAACATACATAAATACATACACATATTGTGCACTGTGAAAAGGGACTTTAAGAAGGCATACAATTTCATTAATTGCGTGACTCTGCCATATCGAGAAGATAATCATGTACGTTTTTTTTAAACGTGCGACGATTAGTGGACATCCTGATTTCGAGTGGCAAGGCATTCCAGAGCCGCGCCGCTTGCACAAAGAATGAAGCGTTCACAAACGCTGAGCTGTGGGAGGGACATAGGAGAAGCGAATTATTAGTTGAGCGAAGATTTCTGCTGTGATTGGAGGATAAGAAACGCAAATAGGGGTCTAGGTAAGAGGGTGTGAATGGGGAGTAAAGGAAAGAAAAGAGGGTGGTCAGCGCACGTTGATTGCGGCGAAGTCGAATTGGTAGCCATTTTATTTGTGAACGTAAAGAGGACACATGGTCATACTTGCGGAGATTAAATATGAATCGAATGCAGTTATTGAGAAGACGGTCGAGTTTATTGAGGAGGTCTGCATTCAGGTCGTAGTAACACACATCAGCATAATCAATTATTGGGATAATCAGTGATTGCATGAGAGAGATTTTTGTTTTAAGAGGTAGGAAATTCTTTAAACGATACAATGTCCGTAGGCTTCCAGTAACTTTTTGGCTGACATGAGTGACTTGTGGTTGCCAGTCAAGCGTTGAGTCGATGAGAAGGCCCAGATCCTTGACTACAGGGCTCCAAGATATAGCTGTGCCGTCGAAGACGATCGATGGGAGTGAAGCTACATCCAATCTACGCGTCATGATCTTGCTACCTACCACGATTGCCTGACACTTTGTAGGGTTTATTGACAACCCGAATCTCATTGACCATGATTTTATGTAATCTAGATCTCTGTTGATGTTGTCAATGGCTCGTGTTATGTCCTCCACTCTTTCCTGTGAATAAAGCTGCAGGTCATCGGCATACAGGTGATACGCACACTGAAGATGTTGAGTTATGAGATTAATAAATAGAGAAAATAAAAGAGGAGATAGTATTCCGCCTTGAGGGACGCCAGTGTAAAGCTCGCACCAGCTCGAGGTCGAGTCTCGAACACGAACACACTGCTGGCGTCCTTGAAGATAAGTAGAAAACCATTCCAGTGCATCTGGGGTAATCTTAAGGTAGGTAAGGATTGATAACAGGATTTCGTGACTGACTGTATTGAAAGCATTAGAGAAATCAACCAAAACCAATACTGTAACTTTGGTGTCCTCCATGCCCTTCCTGATATCGCCAGTCACTTTAAGGAGAGCGGAAGAAGTACTGTGACCAGGCCTGAAGCCCGATTGTAAGGGACTTAGCAGTTTGTTTCTAAACACATATTCTGAAAGCTGTTTATGTACGCAGGCCTCGAGCACTTTTGATAGAAAGGGAAGAATGGAAATCGGTCGAAAGTGTTCAGGTAGGGAGGGGTTATTTTTTTTGGGAAGAGGGATAATGTAGGCTTTTCGCCAGATAGCAGGGAAGGCTCCTGAGTTGAGGGAGAAGTTAATTATGTGAGTAATTGCTGAGAGAGTATGGTCCAGGATTGTAGTTATCATCTGTCGGCTAATGCCGTCATACCCCACAGCATTAGAGCGGATGGATAATATAATTTTCTTGATATCCTCAGAAGACACTGGAGAAAATTCAAATGAGTCGATATTTGGACTGGTGAGACTAGATATGTAATTTAGCGTTTGACACTTTGTTTGAGGATTCAACGTGGTTGTAGATGAAAAATGTCGATTGATGTCATTCAAACAAATTGTGTTCATAAACTCGGAATGTTGTTTATTGCCGATGCCCAAAGAACTAAGGAATTTCCAGATACTGGACGAAGAAGAGGACTCTATGTTTTGTAGGATGTATCGGCGTTTAGCATTGCGTATCACCTGGTTGCAACGATTCCTCGCAGCCTTATAGGGATCCCATTTGTCTCCACATCGATCCTTCCTGAATCTGATGAAAGATTGATCCCTGCGTCTCATGGCAGTGCGGACCTCCTCCGTCATCCAAGGCGCGGGAGCACGTTTTATTTTCACTGACTTCAGAGGAGCGTGTACGTTGTACAATTTCAGGATATTATCAGTAAAAATGTTGACCTTACTGTTCACATCGGTGGTCGCCGCCATACTAGTCCAATCTATCTTTGCAGCGTCAGCATGTAAGTTTTCCAGATTCATGCATCGGAAGCTACGTATCTTTAGAATTTTAGGAGGAGGTTTAGGAGGTTTTAGGATATAGGACAAAAAGATCAGGTCGTGATGGGAAAAACCTGGGGCCGGGAATTGACCATGGGAAGGACCATTGGGAAAAAAAGTGGCAACACTGCCCGAGTGACATGTAAAAATTTTGTTCCGTATTTTAAAATTAATTTTAATTAGTAAATAAGTTAGATTATGGTGTAATTATTTGTGTAAACGTATCATAAATGCGTAAATACTCATAATAAAATTGTTATCCTTAGAATTGTTAAAGTTTTTCGGTAAAACAACAATACCGGTAACCTAGAAACATCAGCTGACGTTCTAACTACGGACATAGACGGATAATTCAGGGAAGTATTGTTTACTTTTAATTAATAACAGCACACAATCGTCACTTTAACTCTCATAAACATCCATGCCAATTTCTAGTATAGTTTTTTTGCTGATTTATTACCTAAAAATTTTTTTTGTTGAGAACCGGTCATTATACAACTAAACATAGTTGAAATATAGAAATTCCTGTTATTATTTCCAAATCGATCTATTCTTTAGTGATTTAGATACGTGTAGATCGTTTGTTGTGCATTAGGTATTGTCTTTATTTGATATCTTAATTAGTTAAGTTTAAATTTTTATTTTATAGTGCAACATACCTACCCACTTATGAAAAAGTTAATCCTTAAGAGAATAAAACCTTTGAACTTGAATATTTATTCAATTACTTAGATACATTGGACTGATTAATCTTTTAAAGCTAATATACTTCATTTAGTTTCATGGAACTGAAAGCTTCATCTGTCTTTTTACCCCTTTCTTCGCTAACTTTCCTTTAGTGTTCTATTCTATCAGTTCTCACCGTTTCTTTACTTTAAATTTTCAGTAACCAATTCTTAAACCATGCCTGTGATGACCCGAAAGGCTGCTGCCCAGGCTATGGAGCTAAAATTGAGAACGGCCCTCCAAGAGCTCAAAGAATCAAACCTCCAAGTCCAACAATTGTTACAGGAGAGAGAAGAGAGTGAGGTGGAGGTTGATAAAGTTAATAGCAAAAACTCAAGCTTAAAACGGCAGCTAGTAGACCTACATCAGCAATACTTGGACGTTGTTGATGAACGGGATCAGCTGAAGGTGGTCACGGATGGTTTCAGTAATTGTAGTATTTTATATGATCAGGCTTTATTTAAAATTAGGGACTTGGAAGATGAGTTAGTTCATGCCAATAGTTGTATAATAAAGTTAGAGAAAGAAAAAGTTGTGATGAGTGGCTTGAAGAGGAAGAATATGTAGGCTGGATGATTGAATGATTTGAAGGAGTTTACTTGTACGGGGGGAATTTAGGTCTAGGAGGTCTGTGTTAAAGTCTCCCATGATGATGTGATGTGAGTATTCCGACCCTAAAGATTCCAGTTCTGTTTCCAGACTGGAGAAGTAGTTAACAGTGGGGGGGCAATAGACCACACCAAGAACAACACTGACTCCCCTGATAGAAACCTCAAGAAAGATATATTCTGCGTTTGGGGAAGTATTTGCAGAGGAAGATGAAAGAGTTTTAAAGGGAAAGATATTACGAAGGTAGATAGCGACGCCGCCACCTCTTTTATCCAGGCGATCGTTGCGGATAAGGGCGAAACCGGGGAGAGAGTAAGAAGCGGTAGGTAGGTGAGGCTTGAGCCAGGTCTCTGAAATCAGGATGGCGTGAACATCATTGTCTAAGAAAGTGTCGGCTAAATCATTGAAGTGACTAGGGAGACTCTGTGCGTTTATGTGGCAAACGTTGAGGAGAGAACGGGATTGAGTAGTAAATGTTTGCCGCAGTTGATCACCCAGAGTCTCCGTCAAAGAGGCAAAACTGTCACCTTCTGAAGAGTCATTGGCAGAGAAATATACCACATCTTCATCATCTGTCATAAGTGCACAAACAAAATACGTATATAATCTATTAAGTTATTAAAAAATACTAAATCTACTATTATGTAATAATATATATATATTTTAAAATAAGAGGACGGGGGTTATAGATCATATCTCCACACCACCCACCAGCAGGCATTAATACAAGATAGTTGAATGCACATGAGAAGAGAATTTTTTTTTTTTTATAAAAAACAATCAAAGAACATTATACGAAAAATACAATGACTATGGATATATAAATCTTAGATAAAGCCATCACATTCACCCACAAAAGTAGTAATGAAATAAAACACAAAAAAAATAAAATAAAAATACAGGTAAGCATTAAAATTGAGCACAAGCAATTAATGTTCAAAAAATAGATTCGGAACGCACCCTGACTGGATGAACGTCTACGTACTAGGCTTTGTTTTGACAGTTGAGTGAAATGTCAACGAGTTGTCAGTAGTTAGCAAGTAAAGTAAACAAACAAAATAAATAGAAATAGATATTGTAAACATTAGAAACCTAATAAGTTAATTACAATACCTTTACACGTTGAATATATCTTGTAGAAAATACTTATTATGGTGAAATGTGCAGCAGAGTGACACAGTTATTGTCTTCGAGAGCTTTTCGTGCCAGCGCTGGAGTTAGCTTTGGGCTCTGTTGTAATTTTGGGATACTTAGCCATAAGTGGCTTCAGCTCGTCCGGCGAAGTTATCTTATGGCGACTGTTGTCACCTGGTCTGACAATAACAGTGCCGTCCTGTGTCCAGCAGGCCGACATGCCAAAATGCTGCCGTGCCAATGCGAATGCAGTCTGTCGGGTTTTGGTCAAGAATTCTCTCACTGCAAAGCCGGATCCTTTCAACGACGTCTTCGCCTTCCAAACCGCAGCTCGAACCCCCTCAGTGGAGAACCTGACGAGTACCGGGCGACGACGTTCATCCGATGGAGTACCCAAGCGGTGACAGACCTTGATGTCAGGTGTTGTAACATCTTTAAGGCCCATCTTTTGATTTAAAATACTCAGCAGTGTCTGGCCACAATCCTCCTGGACAGCCTCAGGTACACCGAGGAATATGAGTGCCTTGCGACGATGGCGGGTCTCTATAACATCCACCATTTTGGCACACTCGTTGATTTGTGATCGTAGCAGACCCAATATGCCGTACATGATTTCCCTGAATGTTCTAAACTCCTCGGAAACTCGGGCCACAGTATCTTTAGAGTTGCTTCCGGAGTGTAGCTGTGCCTCCAACTGGGCCATTCTCTTGGTGAAGCTATCTTCAAGGGTGCTCTGCGCCATTTGGATTTCAGCAAGTTGAGGCATTTCGGTAGTAAAAATAGGAGTTAATATGTTGGTGAAAATCTATTTGTAGGGGTTTAAATAGTTGTGTGAAATAAGCTGGTAGGTGGCTCAAGAACTTATATTAACACATATGGACTGCAAACCTATTGAAAATAATATGTAAGTATACAATAATTCACTTAGTTTGGTTGTAAATAACTTTAAAATAATTAAATTATATATGGAGCTTTTATAAACGCGTGTGAGTTTTTTCACACCTACCCCCGAAAAAAAAAAGAAGTATTCAACAAGTTTAAAAAAGTACTACATTCAAATTTATAAACTTTGTTACTTACTTCTTTATTATATTATGTTTAACTAAGTTACAGAAATGGGCTTATAGAAATAAGTCAAATAAGATAAAGAAATTGATTCCTATATAGTTTTTAACATTTTTATTCACGATCGTCATTTTGTCAGTGATTTAAAATCTTCTGAGGCAAATGGCCCCATCGCCGGAATCTATGGTATATGAATGTTAATACTTCTATAGACAGCTATTTTTAGACATCAGGCTCTACATACCCAGTTTACAACAACAATTCATCAGCGTGTATACCGTCACGCCCGCGTCCGTGCCTCGACACACGAGCTTATTACTATTCATCATAAATGGTCGTGACGAAGACGCGGCCAGCTATGTCCATGAATGATTAGCTCAGAGTGTGATGTGCATATTAATGAACACAGTCGTCAATGAATTGGTTACAGCATTTGGTTTCTGTTTGTTTAGGTAATATAGTACGGAGGAGTAATCCTTCATATGGTTCTGTTCTTTAGAAAAATTAAAAGTACCTTTACTGTATTCTATGTTATTTTATGTATTCTATGTTGCTTTTCAGGGTTCCGTAGCCGAAATAGCTAAAAACGGAACCCGGAATGGATTAGTCATGTCTGTCTGTCTGTCCGTCCGTATGTCACAGCCACTTTTTTCCGAAACTATAAGAACTATACTGTTGAAACTTGGTAAGTAGATGTATTCTGTGAACCGCATTAAGATTTTCACACAAATAGAAAAAGAACAATAAATTTTAGGGGTCCCCATACTTAAAACTGAAGCAACAAAAAATTTTTTTTCATCAAACCCATATGGATAAGTCTTCAAAAATGATATTGAGGTTACTAAAATTATTATTTTTTCTAAACTAAATAGTTTGCGCGAGAGACACTTCCAAAGTGGTAAAATGTGCCCCCCCCCCCTCACTGTAACTTTTAAAATAAGAGAGTGATAAAACAAAAAAAAATGTAATGTACATTCCTATGTAAACTTCCACCGAAAATTGGTTTGAACGAGATCTAGTAAGATTTTTTTAATACGTCATAAATCGTAAACCGTACCTTTCATTCAATCAATACACTATTATTAAAACATCGATCAAAGTTACAATGAACTTTTATGATGTTACTTGCTTCTACGGAACCCTTCATGGGCGAGTTCGACTCACACTTCGCAGCTTCTTTAAATTTGTTCCTGTTGTCTGTCAAGACATTTTCAAAAACGTCAGGTAGGTATATATGGTGTGATTGATACCTTTCAAACTAGAAATGAAACTACTAATCTAACGTACTTAATCAAAAGATACAAAGTTGGCTTATCGAAACATGGTAAAATATATCTAGATATACAAAGTTGAAACTGTCTGGATATCTTAATGAAGGTACTTGGAGAGCTAAAATTGAGTTTAAAAGAAATCTGAAACTTAAAACGCAAAAGTTATAATTGGTAATAGGAATTTATTAACTTTTACATTTAATTCTTACTTAGAATTAAATATTTCGTGTTAGACGGCCCAGACGTTGTGGCAATGTCAAGTTCGACCTGTAAGTCATTGCATAATCTCCCCAGTCTATTTTAGTTTTAATCCTTTTCTACTAAGACCATAAATTCTTTTATAATTTTCATTTTAATATTCTCTCAATTTAAGATTGTTATTACTAGGTAAGTTTTTAAATTAGCGCCTCAGAATTAAAAGTTAAGAAGTATTAGGTTATCTTAGAATGAATATGTTATGCGGAGGGATGAGGAAAATGTAACGAGGTAAATATTGGGTATAAAAGCTGAAGGTTACATGGCAAGAGGAAGACCAAAAAAATGTTGGATGGATTATGTGAAAGAAGATATACTAGGAAGGGAATTAACATTGAAATAACAAGTGATAGAGTAAAATGGAAGGATAAAACATACTATACTACTACTACTACTAAACATACTACAAATAAATTGGGATAAGGGCAGGCAGATGATGATGATGAGTCAAAATGTTAAAATTTAATACACTTCTAACCCAGTGGGTACCCATGTTTCTATGTATTTTTTCTCAACAATATATTCAAAATTATTCAAGGTTTCCACTATTGTAAACGAACGTGCGTTGCATATGTCTCAGCATGTCTCAGTTTACGGGATTCCCTTAATTCATTTGTAAACAAAACAACATGTGAAGCATTTCAGCTGTCGTCATATTCCCTTAGGAGTGTTACCTAAAATTCTGTAGTTTATGAACTGATCGCATATTATTTTTCTCTTATGAATGGAAAATTAAATAATGAAAGATACATTTCTGGTGATGTAGAAACATTGAAGTCTGTAAAGATTATCGCTGAACATACATAAAAAAAAGATTCCGACGAAATAAGAACCTCCTCCTTTTTGAAAGTCGGCAAAAAAGTAAAGTCAAACCTCACAAAGCGGAATCTAACCTGCGCGCTTAGCTAAAATGCAAATGTTGCATTGTAAATCTTTTTTCAATCGCTAAAGTCCCTATTTTCTTGGTTAATTGGTTAAAATTTTATCATGACCACGTGACTTAGCATCGAGACGTCATTTCCATACATAGTTAGTTTTCTATTATCGTTTCTGTTTGTAGAATATCAACTTGGTTATGGGCTTAGCTGTCAGCGTAGTAGTAAAGAATATACGCCGTTAAACTGTGCACACGTGTAAATACTGTATTGCAATAAATGGTAAAATGTTATTTATATTTTGCACTACGCAGTTGTGAATATCTTATAAAATGTTATATTCTTTGAATTTATTTTTTATACTCTAATGCTATAAAGCGACAGGTCTTGCAAGATATTTTCGTTGCCAACCGGTTTATAGTGTATAGCGAAAGGAAGTCTAATGGAGATTAGTAAATCTATATATTTTGAGTGTATTTAATTCAAGATAAAATCGTACTAATGAATGATATATATATGAAGGAAAATTTTGCTAATTTTCTTGATAGTTAATTCTAAATTGTAAGTTGCTCTAGTAGCCTAACCAGAATAAGTCATTCAGACCAGATTAATTCATCAAGACCTGAAACTGTGTCTTCAGATGACAATCGACAATCTGATTGACGGAAAATATTATGAAAGAGATATTATTTTTTGCAGCTCCAGAAATCCACTGGTTTTTGCTATTTATATTTTTGCTAGTGTTATTTGAATATTTGTGACAAGCACAGTCAAAGATCTAGCTATAAAATTTGCATAGAATAATAATTCTATTTTAGTTTTTTTTTTTTTTTTTTATTTATTTAATTGACACAATCAAAATCTAAATCAATATTTATAAAACTGTTTCATTATTGACTGATTCACAAGAAGCTGAATTTTGACCTATGTGAGCATTAGCTAGTCTTCTTATAAAGTATTTTAAAATACTTGTGTATATTTAATAATGATTATGAAAAATATTAAATGTATACAATATTAGTATTTTGTTAAATTAATCAGAGATTATCCAATTATCTATCATATTATCTCAATTATAAGAACCATACTTTGATGGTTACCATGAAATCGTGTATAACATTATAAATAGCAAACATTATTGTCAGTTTTTTATAAAAAAATGTACAATTATAACAAGGAGCTATAAAGTATTGGAGAAAAACAATATTAATTCGGTAGGTATGTACATAAAATAGATATTAATACTTCTAATAGCCTTCTTATGAAAACAAAAAAGAAACACGCATTTCGCAAAGTGTTTTAAACGCGACACATTCGTAAACATGTATATATTAATATATTAAGTAGACAGGTTTTCATCTTATTTACGTATTATATATTATATTAACGCTTAAAGAAATAAATAACGGGACCAAATATTACTGTTGTCGTTATATTTTAATTACTTTACCCTATTAAGGTTTTCAAAAATAGATAAAATAGTATAACGAACAACAGATGCACATTTGTAAACTTTTTGGCACTAAAAACGAGATAAAACATGGAATGTACTTCTAACTAAACCTTCTGAAGATCAAAAACTTCTCCTATAGTAAAAAACACATCGATTAGTGTGTGTAATATTGTATTGTGGGCAAATTTCTTTATATTGATTAACTAACAACTAATTATTTAAATTTAATTCAGTTATAATTATTTTCACGTAATTTTAGAAACGTCCTTATTACAGTGATACATCGTTTGAACAACATATTATGGCGTCTTTAAAAATAGCACACCCTAACTGTTTGCAACATATGACCGAAATTTTACCTTCGGTATAAGTCAACATTATCAAAAGTAAACAAGCTGACAATCGTTTTCTTACACCGAAGTAAAGCAATAAGTAGTAGTCCAGTCAATAAAAGCTTAACTTTGCCATTTTGGTTGAACACCTGCAACCAACGCCAAAATTTCCGTAAGTCTTCGTAAATTAATATACTAAAATTGCAGGGTGCTGCAATACCGGCAAAGGGTGCAAATACATTGCAAAAGGGTGCAAAAACAACTTTTTCGTCTATATCTCGCGATTGGCTGGAAAAATAAAAAAAGATCCTACTACAAAATTGTAGGAAATTAAATCCTCCACAAAAACTTGGAAACGTATTTTCGCGTAGCTCTCATAGTTTTTGCACAAAATGCATATAAAGGTGCAAAACTGTAAAAATATTATTATTAATCTTTTTTTTTTCATTTTGAAGCGATCCTACATGTTTCCTTGGGATTTAATTAACATTTTTGTTTACTTATTTATACCTTTTTTCATATACCTAATAATCTTGACAAAAAATTCATTTCAATTTTATTAAATGATATTTTTATTTTATATTTTTTTTATTCCATCGGATTCAGCGCAAATTTTCAAATTTGAGAGGATGGTCATCTAATGAACGGGAGGCATGTAATATGCCTGATAGAAATGTTATATACGATGGTGATACAAGAGATGAAATGCCTAAACATAGTTTACTAGGATCTGCATAGGTGATGTTCTTAATTCAGAAGGCAATCTCTCATCATACATCTCATCGGTGATATCTGTTGTAGATAGTAATTGCGCTGCAGATTTTTTTACATTTGATTGGAGTTCTTTTATATCAAACACTACTTGCTGGTGTGTACACTGCTATGCCTCCTAAACAATGAAAAGTCTCCTGACTACCTGAGGTTCATAAACAAGGTGGGCCAAAAGAAGTCATCCGATGTTGTTTGGCTCTCAATTTTTTTCTAAATGAAAACCTTCGATTTTGTTTTTTGATTATGTTTATTTGAACCTTTAGAATTTTATTAGTGAAGTCGAGAAAATGATATCGGCCAAATGGGCGCAGCCACAATCGATTGCTATACGGGCTCGTTTTATGGCATTTTTCATTACTTCGGGCGACAGATTCTCGCACTCATGTCGAATGTTGTCCTTGAGGGCTTCCAGGGTCTCAGACTTGTTCACATAAACACGGGACTTCATAAAACCATACAAAAAAGTCTGGAACGGTTAAATCGGGCGATCTTGCGGGCCAGTGCAAATCGCCAAAACGAGAGATGATGCGACCCGGGAACTCCGCCTTCAGAATATCGGTTGTGTCTCGCGCAGTGTGTGCCGTTGCTCCGTCTTGTTGAAACCACATGTCCTGCGGTCCTAATTCATTAAATTGTGGCAGAAATAACTCGGTTAACATGGCCATATAGCGCGCACCGTTCACTGTTGTCGTTTGATGCAGTCACTTTTCGCGATTATAATGGCTCCTCGTGATACACTCGTGGATTTTCGTTGCCCCAGAAGCGATAGTTTTGCTTGTTCACGTACCCGCTGAGGTGGAAATGAGCCTCATCGCTCATTATTATTTTGGTCGAAAAATCGTCTACTTCGTCCTCGAGATTGAGATTCGCATGAGCGTAGGCTACATGCGTTTGGTTGGCGACAGGCAGCAGCTCACGCACGGACAGGCAGCAGCTGACGCACGGACATGCGCAGGTCTTTGACCAAAATTCGCCTTAGGGACGACCGGGTGATGGTTAATTGCAAGGCACGGCGTCTGGTCGATGTTTCTGGCGACAACTCGACATCCTCAGCAACAGCTGCGATATTCTTGGCAGAATAGGCGCTCTGGGGCCGGCCACTCTTGGCAGCGTCTCTTGTGGTCCCTGGCCAAACGGCGCAGTGTTTGCGCAGTTAGTGCCGGACGACCGAGGAATCGGCGATGGAATTCGCGCTGCGCCAACACCACAGACGAATTGTTACGCAAAAGAATAGACACGATTATCCCGCGTTCCGCGGGGAGTGTATCGCTCCATGGCTTGTTCACTTGTATTCTACATCTGTCTAGTTTACAAATGTCAAAACAGATTTGACATTGGCCGCCATTTGCAAATATAAGAGCATCTTTCAGTAGGGTGATTTCTTTTGGCCCACCTTGTATTACGGTCAGTATTATCAAAGACATATTGAAGGAAAGCATCAGTAATTATAGTCTTCTGAGGTTAAATTATTGATGAAGCTAAATATTATGGTATGATGTGCAAACACAAAGTTTGCTTAGTAGATTGATAACTGACATCGATTCTGTTTTTCGATAAATGTATGTCTCAACAGCTAGTTGAAGAAACGAATGAAGGATATAGGACGAAGTGCTGAAATAATACTATAGGCAATAGTATCTTTTTTGGGATAATAGGACATTCATCTGACACGATATTTTCATCATTTAATAATAATTTATGTATGAAGCAAGTTAATAGTGGAGGTATTTCTGATACAACGTTATCAGGGAATTTGTCCGACAGTAGATAACTTTTTGTTTCGTAACGAGTTTATTTAGTCCTGTAAAATTTCTGCACATACAGTGATACTGAGGTCCTCACTTTTACCATACCAATCACTACCATCATTATGTAATTCTGAGAGGATTGCATACTTTTCACAACAATTGTTGCATCTTACGTTTTCTTCATACAAATAGAACATAAAAATGAAGGATTCATTGTTTCCTTTAAATTGAAAACAGTGAATCAAGTTTATTTTGTAAAAAATCACTTTTGGACAGCCGTACAAAAACGAAATATGTATCCCTGAAACGACAGTTTGGAGTATAGTGACAGTAAGTGACAAACAGTTAGTTGAGCATTTTCTGCTGCAGTCTTACTCATTGCGCTCAGCGAGATAGAAAAACAAACGCATGTGTGTGCGTTCTCAATGGTACTATTTTCGTCGAGCGCAAGGGTCTCATATTTGTCTTATTCTACCTATTCACTCTTATATTGAAGACTCTTACTATAGAAAATTGGAATCAGTGGGAGCAAAAGAGTAGAATAGTAGTAGAAAGAATAATATAAAATATACCACGCTCTTTCTCCGCCAGTGATATATTATTATAAACGTCCCCCTGAAATTAAATTTATAATAGCTCAGGTAAATGGAGAGGTAATATATATTGCAAATATACGTTTCAAATGCAATTTTGCTCTGAATCCAATGCAACAAAAATAAACTAAAATTAAATTATCACTACATAGTATAAGCTAAAGTCGCTTCCACTCTCTGACTGTTCGTATAAATGCTTCGATCTTTAAAAGTACGCAACGGACTTTGACGCTGTTTTCTTAACAAGATAGAATGATTCAAGAGGAAGGTTTATAGGTATAATACATTCATAAAAGTAGAGAAACATTGATAATTTTAGAGGTTTTTAATGTGATGTCGTAAATAAACCCATTTTTTTACGCTGACATTGCAAACGCTGGCTGTACCCTACGAGATAGATCAAAATAATGGATTATTTACGAAACGATTATAAGCAATACAGTATTAATCCTTATCCAATTAAGTACCTTAAATACTTTGTGCATCTTATATAGATTAAAATGACCCCTTACAGTATGTAATTTAAATTAATATTTTTGAAGATAATAAAGATTTAAAATGCAGGAACAAAGGTACCGGCCGGGGCCCGTTAGGTGGCACTGCTGTCAATTTATCAGTATCAGTTAATAACTAAGCATAATATTTTAATGATTATTCTGAAGCGGTACGAAGTTTGCCGGGTCAGCTAGTCATATAATAAAATTTAAATACATTTTTTGCCAAAATTATTAGGTAATTGAAAAAAGGTGTAAATAAATAAAAAAATGCCCGAAACATATCATTTGAATCAAAATGAAACATGTAGTATCACTTCAATATGAAAAAAAAAGATTAATAGTAACATTTTTTTCATTTTGCACCTTTAAATGCATTTTGTGCAAAAACTATGAGAGATACGCAAAAATACTTTTCCAGGTTTTTGTAGGGGATTTAATTTCCTACAATTTCGTAGTAGGATCTTTTATTATTTTTCCAGCCAATCGCGAGATATAGACGAAAATGTTGTTTTTGCACCCTTTTGCAATGTATTTGCACCATTTGCCGGTATTGCAGCACCCTGCAATTTTAGTATATTAATCTACGAAGACTTACGGAAATTTTGGCGTTGGTTGCAGGTGTTCAACCAAAATGGCAAAGTTAAGCTTTTATTGACTGGACTATAGTATGAACGAAGTATGCAAAGTCATCATAACACAATAATCTCCGATTTAAGGTTTACTTTGCACCGTTTACGGTGTCCGCAGTTTTAGGCGCGTGCACAAGACACGTGGCCTCAATACGAGCGCCACTTTCTTCAACAGACAAGTTTATATGATCGGCCTCGAGTATTGCGATGTACACATTAATGTTATCTGACCCTTTTTTATTGATAAAACCGACAGAATTGGGCACATTCTTCGAGTAGTTTGAACCCAAGTAGATTACCTCACTCTGCAAATGTTGAATGGCATTTATTATCGTATTTTATCACGTTGTCACAAGTGTATGTATGTTAGGTAGGAGAGTGGCTTATTAAGCTTTACCTCCCTAGTTAAGCTTTCGGTAACCTCACGATGGAAAGCATCGAAAGAGTCGCAAAATATTTTATGGCTCTCCCACATATTACACTGTATTTTAATACAAACAGCAGTGTTTCAATACACTTTAATACAATTCTTTACAAAATAGTCGCATTTGTACAAATACGCAACACATCGATATTGTCATTGTAACATTGCCCAAAGGTATACATTTCTATGAGTAATGTGTCTGTGGAACGATTGGTACGTGTCATTAATACATTTTTATACCAATTCAGTGACGTAATAATAACAAAACAGTTGATTATCACCGGTAAGAAAACGCAGGCATGTTTGCACGAATCATTTACTTTACGTAACAAAGCGTTACGATGCAACCTGTTTAGCAAGAGGTCAAGTAACGATCGGCGAAGTAACGCAGGTTTTAAACCCTATTAAATAGCACTACTTAAAATAATTGGATGTCAGTCTTCTGTTTCTGTATTATTAGTAAGGTGATATTTTTATAACAAGACGTTTAATTCAAGGAGTTAAAAGACCAAGTTGAAATGAGAGACGGTCGTTTATAGTATTGAAGATGTTTTAGAGTTTGCGGACAGGTCTCCAAAAAGATTGGGCAAGTTAGATAAACACAAGAGCTATAACTTCAGTTCCGACTGTATAAACTATAAGGAATCAAGAGGAAAACCTTTAATTATAATGACATAACTATAATTGGGACGAGATTGAATGTGTGAAAACCTCTCTGGTCTCGGCGATTCAGTGATAATTTTTTTTATATTCAGGTTGGAACAAAAGCTTGCTTACATTTCAAATGATGATTTAAAAGAAGATAGTTATGTGAGATAAAAACTGTTTATTTATTATTAACGTATACACATAGAGATATTTTTTTAAAATACCTCATATAAATGTGATCTTTGACTATTTTGAGACTGCTGCAACCTGGAGGAGAATTTTCAATGACGGCCTCGAGTGTTTCGTGAATTTTTTTTCCTCTTGAATATTTTCTAAGGGACTCTGAGTTGCTGTTGAAAACTTTGCTTTTAAGGTATCCCCAAAGAAGAAGTTAATGGCAACTCTTTTGGATATTATATTTGTCCACAAATTTGCAAATTGGAGCTTGTGGGCGCGATTTTGAGGCTTGTACCATTTGAATTTTGTACGGATATAAAAGTGACTCTACTCTGCCTGATGGAAAGCATGAGTAGAATCCAGGAATAGGGGCCACCATCTTCATTGTGAGTGCATACAATACAGCATGGTGATCCACGCTATGGCGGTTTAGTGAGTGGTCTCAAACTCACCAAGGAAAGTCGACAGTAGTAGTGAGGGTAGTACTGCTCTGGTCGAGGCGGCCCATTCATTCTGAAATAAGCACGGCTCTACTACCCTATACTCATGAATATTTCTGGATGTATATTATTCCGTTACTCGTTCCATATTTAATAGAGTAATTACAATGTTTCTCTAAGTTGTATTTCGTATTACTATTTATTTTTCTACATTTCCGAGTTATTGAATCCTCTCTAATAAGGAAAGGAAGCAAATGGGCTAATAAATTATTTCCTAAGAACCTCGTATCGATTTGATTGAAACCGTTCTCGGAATACGGTGTACGTGTGTGATTAAAGGGTAGCCAATTGTAGGGCGTTCTTGTCGTCATGGTCACCTAATAAGTCGGTCACGATTCTATGGGGTGAATATTTATTTGCTTCAGACTATCTATATTATACACAAAGATATAAAGCTACTTTTAGTTATTATACAGATATACAGAATAAAACAGTATTTACTTTATTGTATTGTGTCTTTATTTGCATTCAGTAAACTTTGTTTCACTTGTTTAAATTCAATGACATAAGCGTTGTTTTTATGTTGAGTTATGAAATTCTTTTCATTGCTGCAGTTGTATTTTTCTTGAACAATTATATTGCAATCATGTACATGTGTGTATATATATATGTGTGTGTGTGTGTGTGTAGTTATGCAGTTAATGTAAATATTAAGAGTGCCTGGAATTTAACCTTTGACCAGAAGGACCCTCTCCTGTAAGACTCTGATGGTTTGATATATAAATAAAACTTAGGAATAAAAAAGTGCTGCTTAAGTAACGAACAAACGACTTCCTTAGAGTGTATGTAGATTACTCAAGGTTATTTTACTTACACGGGGGTACAGGTATCTAAGTTCAACGATTGAAACTGCAACTTATAACTTTCTCTACTTTCTTCATAGTATATATATAATTTCTCTGTAGGTGTGTTAATGACTAAACTGCTCCTAAACGGATAGCAATTGGAATAAAGTTTTGTATGTATATTTCGATGGGTACTGCTGTCGGTTTATCACCATCAGATAATAACTAGGTGGTACAGTTTAATATATAATCACAATAAATTGTTTATCTTTTAAACTTATTATGCTAGTGTGAGCGAAACTACAATGCAATTAACATAGATCGACCATTCCCCTCCCCGAGATACACATAAATTGGTTTGTTTTGTGTTTATCAGTCAAAGTAAGTAAGTTACAGAAACGTATTTAACATAAAAAAAAACAAAAGTTAAAAAGACATGAGGTAACCTAACAATTAATTTTTCGTGTAAATATAAAATTGTGTGGATCTAAAGTCCATAATGATTGTTATTTTACCTATCAACTAAATTATTCGCTTTTTTAGTTTCAAGTTATTGTTCAAATGAATTAAAGAACCTCCGTCATCAAGATACGATATTATAAAAAATACACATTAACACATAATATAACACAGTATTGTTATATTTTACATACAAGTGTTAATATATTAAAATGTTATACAACTCAGTGGTATAAAATCGCACTTCCCTGAGGTCAATTATCGGAAAGAACTTAAGGAATACCTGCTCATGATTGAGTAGAGTTTGTCTTGTTACGTGGTCAGGAAACCATAAATACTGATGTGATGTAAGACTCACCGTATATCCAGCCACTTACCTCAAGCGATTGTGACACGAATGGATTGGTAATACAGCCTATTATGGCAAGTCAGCACTGATTGACATACATTTCCTGACTGACATTTATTACTAAATTGGTGATTTGACATACAAATATTTTATTTAGGTATATAGTTTAAGCAAAGCTATTATGATCTGGTTCATTTAATACTCTAAATTTTTCGCTTACTTTTTTATAAGCAATCGATATCCCATCCCTACTATCCATACTAATATTATAAATGCAAAAGTAGCGCTGTCTGTCTGTCTGTTACGTTTTCACGCCTAAACCGCTGAACCGATGGTGATGAATTTTGGTATAGAAATAGGTGGAACCTTAGGAAAGGACATAGGCTACTTTTTACAGCGATAGCCTACATAGTCATATTTTATATATTTTATACAACTTTGTACTTGTTTTATTGATTATTACGTAAACAGGTTTCTATCTCTCCTTCGTAAGGGGTTTTGGCCTACTGCCAGGTCAGACGGGTTGGTTCCAGGGATTGTTTCTAGTTTCCTTCTTTGTGCAGTTAGTGATGTTGTCTTTCATAGTTTGTTCCCTTGGTCACCTCTTACGACAACCAGGTAACTGTAATCTGTGACCCAGGTGGGATCGATGGGGACACTCTGTATACTTATTACCCCACCACACGGATATGTTGAATTAGTTTATATGGATTAGTTTCATGTAATGTGTCTTATTTGCGTGGAATTCCAATTTCGTGGATATGTGTACTTTATTATATTACCTTTAATAATTTCATGATATTAACAACCTAACAAGCAGTTTTAGGCTAAGTACACACGAAGCGTTTTTCTCCCGTGCCCGCTGCGGTTGCGGGCCCGCAGCTTCCGTAGAATGCAGATTTGTATTTGAAAAAACAAAGCACAACACACGACGCGTTTTACGCCCGCGGCGTGCGCGGTTGTTTGCGGCTCCCGCTGCACCGGCGGGCAACCTGTAGAACCGCGCGGGTCGCGGTCGCCCGCGCCCTCGGCGGGTTGCGCCCGTTCGCTTGGCGGGCGACCGCATCGTGACATGTTTGTATACCTCGGGATGTTTATATATTTGAATTAGTGGATGCACCCAAAACCTTCTGGTCTTTCTTTTTTTAATTCTTCTGTGAGGTAAATATATTGCAACAGCTCGTTTCTGGTGTGTGTCCATGGCGGTCTGAACCTCAACTGAACATTACCGCATCTTGCAACCGCCTGTCTTGCGATCATTGCCCGCAAACGTGGCGGGCGAAGATCGCAACCGCGACGGCCGCGTAACCGCGCAAATAACCGGTTTCGTGTGTATAGAAAAAAAACCGCAGTTCCACGACCGCAGCGGGCACGGGAGAAAAACGCTTCGTGTGTACTTAGCCGTAATGTGTCAATTAGACCCAACAACTAGCATTTTTGTATTTTTCTATAACAGGCAAATAATATTAACATATCTGTTTCAGAGAAGCTAAAAATTGCCAATATCAATTTCATATTTCCGTATATTTTTTATACTCGCTTTAGCTCTGCCCGCGTGTACGACGGCTATTGTTATAAAAAGCTGCCAAGTGCGAGTCGGACTCGCCCATGAAGGGTTCCGTAGCAGCAAGTAACATCATTTATAAGTTCTTATAATAGTGTTTTGATTGAATGAAAGGTAAATTGCCTTTTACGATTTATGACGTATTAAAAAAAACTACTTACTAGATCTCGTTCAAACCAATTTTCGGTGGTAGTTTACATGGTAATGTACAACATATATATTTTTTGTTTTTATCACTCTCTTACTTTAGAAGTTACAGGGGGGAACACACACATTTTTCCACTTTGGAAGTGTCCTTCGCGAAATCTATTCAGTTTAGAAAAAAATATATTAGAAACCTCAACATTATTTTTGAAGACCTATTCATAGAACCCCACACGTATGGGTTTGATGAAAAAATTTTTTTTGAGTTTCAGTTCCAAATATGGGGACCCCCAAAACGTGTTGTTTTTATTCTATTTTTATGTGAAAATCTTAATGCGGTTCACAGATTACATCTACTTACCAAGTTTCAACAGTATAGTTCTAATGGTTTCGGAAAAAAGTGGCTGTGACATACGGACGGACAGACAGACAGACAGACATGACGAATCTATAAGGGTTCCGTTTTTTGCCATTTGGCTACGGAACCCTAAAAAGTAGTCTATATCATTTCTCAAGCTCTAGACTATCTGTGTACCAATTAAATGGGTTCAGTAGTTTCGACGTGAAAGCGCGACAGATAGACAGAATAATTTTCAACATTTATAATATTAGTAAGGATGAATAAAAACGTTTTGATCGACATATAGATTAGGAACGTGACACACTGGACATTGGTACAATTACTTTGTGTGGAAAGGCTGCGGAAGTCACGTGTGGTGCGGCGCCGCCTCTTCCGGTAGCCGCTGACCACAGCCAACAAGGAATGAGACCATTAGTATTGATTGGAGAGAATGTCACAAGAGTGCTGTTATAATATCGATCAAAATTATTTTAATGAAGTTTAGAAAACTACACTAAATTCGTAGCCTCTTTTTACCAAGTTTCTGATGATGCTATAGTGCCGTAATAGACTGCACCCCAAGAAATATCGCTCTGATTCACAGACAAATATTCTTTGACTCAACTCTTTAAATTACGGTCTGGTAGAAGGCTACCTTTAACTAAAAAGTAGATAAACCTACCATTACCTGGTACAAAAAATTAAAAAACATGTTAATAATATAAAAGAATTAATTATTCTTACCATTACAAAAAGATATGATCAAATTATGATACCTACGTATATGGATACAAAACAAAAACTATTGGATTGAGATGCTTAAGTGCACTTAAGTACCTATTCTTATTGTTAGCTGGAGCAAAAATGTTCAAATACTTGTAAACCACAAAACATCAAGTCAAATAGTTCGACATGAATAAAAGCAATCAACCACATCGAAACTTACTACAAAAAACTTTAAACTTAGTTTGACCTCACTAACTAAAGCAAATATGCACTTTTTTCGTTTACATAGTATTTTTTGCACCTAATACAAAAAACTGATGTTGACATAATACCCAGTATAACGTATTAGGTATAAAAAGTATACCATACAAGGTATAAGAGACAATTATATCGAGTATTTTTTGCACGATGACCACAATATCAGTTCCGCCAGTCTTGTCAGATGATGTAACTGAATTGTGCAAGTTGTATTGTGAAAAGGATGACGAGACGTAACAAATACCTTAAAACACATTTGTAATTAAATTTACTGTTACTTGAACCTACATCTTATGATAAAAGAAAGCAAACAAGCAGTGGACCTCAGAGGGAAAGTCACTATGGCACATGGACACCTATAATATCCCACTGCTGGGCTCGGGTCTTCTCTCAAAAGAGGGTTAAGGCCATCCCCATGCTGGCCAAGTGAGGGTTAGGGACTGGCAAGACACATTGTGGTTACGTAATCTTGCCGTTGGCCGTTTTTAAGCCTCCAACTAAGCTTCATGATTGCTCTGTTATAATAAATACCGGGACCGACTGCTTAACATTCTTATAACTTCCAAATCACGGAATCACCCATCTAGGTACTGACCGCGACATCGTTGCTTACCCTTGGTGATTGTTTCCAATCACCTAAGGCCACTCGGCTACCTATAAATCTATACAATATAATCGGTACTACAATCGGTGAAAAAAAACATGGGCCCACCACACTGGCTTTAATTGAAGATATGGTAGGTACCACATGAGTCGATTCGGCACATTTGTACTAAAACAAAATTTTATTAGTAATAAAATTTTACAAGTTCACAATACATGAAGCTGCTTTTTATTTATTACGCAAACAAAACATTATGTAAGTGTAAAATATCATAGTATCAGCCCCGCCTATAAACTGTACGCCTGATGTAACAACTATTTGGACATCACTAACCTAACATCAGTGCGCAACTCAACAACACTACTTTGATCGTTCACAAAAATATTACGATCAATGTAAATTGATCCAAACGTCGGGCAACTAAAAAGGTATTGCATCAGAGAATCATCATCAATCATCATTTTTCCTTGGTTTACGTCATGTGTAATAATGCGAAACGTGTGAGTGATTAGTTTCTTTAATGGTACTAGAGGGAAATGAGTACAACCTTGTTGGTCTAGTGGTTAGCGTATGCGGCTGCTGACCAAGACATCTCAGGTTTGATTCCCGGGTCGGACTAAAATGTCCTGCAAATATTTGATTCGGAGTTTGAGAGTTTTCTATGTTTTATATGTATGCATTTACAAAAAAAAGTATGTTTATGTATTCATATCAGTTGTTTAGTGTCATAATACAAGCTCTGCTTAGTTTGGGACTAAATGTTATTGTGTGTTAGATGTCTGAATTTTTTCATTTATATTATCGCCCTCAGAATTACAGTACTTAAAATATAGTTTAGTAAAATATAGTAACAGATGAAATTTGAACGAGTGATTATATTTTCTATCATTTACATTGTCATTTATTACGTGCTTGTTTTATTACAAATGAGGCGAAATACAAAATCTAATTTACGTCGTAACATTTGAAACGACACAGAGCTCAAACTATATTTCAAGAACTCATGTTAAAGAAATAGACCAGACTTAAACCTTCTTTTTTTAAATGAAGATCCTGCCAAAGTGACTCTACTCTGCCTGATGGAAACCATAAATAGACTACAAAAGTGGTGGCCACTATATTCATAGCAAATGCAGTATGGTGACCCATACTATAGCAGCCTTATGAGATACTGATTCACGCCCCTCTATAAGGACCCTGGATCATAGTGGGAGGGAAACACATGCGCGACTAGGAGCTCCATATTTCAACCTTCTAGCCAAGTTGCAAACATTTTTCATTTTCTATTATGTTCTTGTATCCTCTTATTTCATTGGCTAATGTCACTAGGTCACGTGACAAACATTATATTAGCCAATGAAAAAGAGAATAGACAAATGGAATAGAAAACAAAAAATGTTTGCAACTTGTTTAGACGGGCTGTTCTTCTATTTCTAATAATAAGAAGATTTCTTACGTACACTATCGTTATTCTATAAGTTATAAAGACACGTATGGTTTTTTTTCTATTAACACCATTAATTACACATTTACATAAACAAAAGAATTCTTTATTTTATATGTTTATATGGTGTTTAACGATTCCATAAACGAATATATTACTGTTAGTTGCCCCTTTATGGTTTAAGAATCAGACAATAATTTCCATAAACAAGTTCAAACTAGTCAGAGACCAGTTCTTTAAAGCCTATTAACGTCAGTTGATAAATTGTTTTAAAAATCAATTAAAGACACTAAAGAATATATGTATATAAAATAAATTAATGTTCATTAAGAAACAGAAAATAAAAAACGCCTAGGAAATTATTAGTAACAATTACTCAAGTTATTGTGAACTAGTGATGCAACCCATATCACAACCGGTGACTATCCGATACCCGGTATCGTTTATATAGTTCTCTTTATCCGATACAAAGTTTGGCACAGATATGTGTTTGCTTGGATCCTCAGATCCGTCAGTTTGATTTCAAATAATTCGAAATTCTACCGTATCGAGAATATACCTTCGACTTAGAAGGACAACGTAATTCTTTGTCATAAATATTTTTGAATCTGAAAAGGCGGTCGCTGTCGATATTACTTCTTAAGTAATAAATAGCATAATTTTATAACTTACAATGTGAATATTTTATTCTTTAGACATGGCAGAATTATATTGCTGCAATACATACCTGAAACAATAAAAACAAAACATTAGAAATTGTCAATATCAGTAGATAATTTAACATTATACATACTCTTTTAAAACATCTCATTACATTTAGTTATACCTTAATTTGTTCAAAACTTAATAAATTTATAATTAAATTTTTATATCTTCCTATTAATTGTCACAATTCAAGCAACTCAACAACAAGCAACCCAGTGCAGTAGCAGTAGAAATTATAAACAGTTGGTCACTATGTGCAAACACCAGATGTATACTTGTTTTGGCCACGCTCCAGATTTGTGTATCCGTACAAAAGTGTACTTGACCCGCCCAAGGCTGCCAGTGGTAGAAATAAATTACATCACTATCATTCTAACGACTAGAAACAGGAACTCATGTGTTAAGCACTATTTTGTCAATATGTTGTTGATATTTTGACACTTTTATATGACGTAGTTTATCATTCAATATTTAGCAAACAGTGACACAAGTTTTGGCAATATTTCTTCCATTATTTTGCAATGAAAACGGCAACATTAATGCAACATTTACAATACTACTTATTTAACAAGTTTAAAAAGATTTTTAACGAGTATGCCTATAAGTGATAAAGAACACCATCCGGTGCAATTAACAAGACCGTGTATCAGACTAATAAAAACTAACAAATTTTATGTTATTCTTCTCCTAAAATGAAGGAACTGATATTACTTGGTAATTTGACTTGAATATCAAAGGCATTAGATGACTTTGTGGAACTCCACTCAGCCGTCTTGCCATAACATAAATTATCTGAAATAAAGTTTTATTTTCGTAAGCATCTGGGTGTATTACTGATTGAATTTAAAACTTGCAAGGCGCAGTTTCAGCAGAAATTCAAAGCGAGCGATGCATATTTAGTTATTGAATTAGCCGATGTCATACCGACAGCGTCGCGCCGAGTACATGACTTGTAAACTAATAACTCTGTACATTTTTTCTACTGTTTCCTTGTTTGATTGGATATCGAACCACCGCTGCATATAAAAGGATCATAAACGCAGCTAACAATATACATTTACGTTTATATTTAGGTAATATCGTCACATCAAAAAGTAATTAAGCAATGTATAGCAATGTGTACAATAACCGCACACTATTTGAGTACTCGAACTCAGACCTCAAACATCGAATGATAAAACAAACTAATTAAAGTTTTTAGGGTCATGTCACTAAGTTTTTTTTTTGATAATATTATTAGAAAGTCTAGCAACAAAGTCAAAATAATTTCTATCCAAGGCAGAGAGCGTCTAGTAGTTCTTGTTCCAATTTTATCTTTTTTGAAGGCAAAAGAATGAGCGAAAAAAATACTTTATTTACCTTTTAAAAAGTAACATTTAGCAGGAATGGAAATCCGTGACGTACAAAGAGCACCCAATAGACGGCCTGTAACATGTTCTTATTATAGGAAGATGTATTGGTATTGATTCGGTTTTACGTCTGCAGATTATTATACATCACTTTGTGCTCCGCTGGAGCTTACGAGAAAGGAAAGCGCTTCCATATCACAATGTACGACTGCACGGTTTCTGGCCTAGTGGTTTAAGTGGTCGCCACGCCGCTTGCAACGGCGCCAAGTGTTGTGGGTTCAAATTCAACACGGGAGATCAGTTTATGTGATTCTCTAATTGTTATTCTGAGTCTGGGTGTTCTTTGTGTCCGTTGGTAAATTCCTAGCGACATAGGAGTACATTCCTAACGCGGGAGTTATCTTTTTAATAGAAAAAATGTTTTTTTCGATATCATTTCTATTATCACCTGCGTACATACTTAAAATTCAATTAATTAAATCTTGTTAGCAACTACGTCTTCGTTAAAATATTTTTTTTTAAGAGACAAGAATAATAGCTTTTATCAACATGTGCGCATGCTCATGACGTATTTCAATAATGTAGAATAACTGGTTTTCATACAAGTATTGAATTAATACACGCAGACTAGTGTTTAATATTCGAAATATTTGATGAAAAGACCGACATTTTGTCGTCTGTATACGTTTTAGATATTGTCCTGATATATTTTATATTAAATTTCATTAGGTATTCAAAAGCATCAGAGCTCTCAATTTGAGTGGTTTTGTGGTTATTGCTATTTCAATAATTAATTTTGATTTGAATTGATAATACTAGAGGATGGTCTATTTTTTGAAAAACATAGTTCGAAAACAAACTAGGCAATATATACTACGGTAACCATTGTATGGTTTGGTATTGTTCTGATTCTGAATCGATTTTTTACTTATCAGACAGAATTCTTAATCAACAGACCTTTAGGTTCATTATAATGTAAGATTGGGCAGCTTAATTAGCAGATATTGCAGCAAGCCAGGAACTAGACAAGCACAATTAACTAGTCCAACAATTGTGCATGAAAATAAAAATGCTTCACTTTGTGTCGTATTGTTGTTTGTACAATAGAATTCGCAAATAAGGCAATTTTCATTGCAATATTCGGATTATTTAAAGTGGGTCAGCAAACAAGGAAATGAGATGATCACACATCATTGTCATCTACATAATATAAACGATGTATTATCACAATGTCGTAAAATACTTGGTAATAATGCTGTCTGACTGCCTAGTGTTTAGCGCCGCAAGAGGTCTCAGGTTCGATTCCCAGTGCGGACCAAATATTTGTGTAATCCACAAATATTTGTTTCGGAGTCTGGGTGTTTTCTATGTATAATATATATGTACATATTTCCAAAAAAAAAGTATGTTTATGTATTTATATCACTTGTTTAGTACCCATAACACAAGCTCTGCTTAGTTTGGGACTAGGTGACGTTGTGTGTAAGATGTCCGAAATATTTGTTTAAGTATTTATTAAAAAAATAATCTTCGTTTTCGTAACCTTTATTAGTCTAGAGTTTCGAGTTTTTTCTACGGAACGACAGGCATCGGACCTCCACAATTATGAGGGTGAACTAAATTCGAAGGTTGACCTACTTGTCAGTACATTTGAGGGTACTGACTTTCCGATGACGATTGTTTTAGACGTAGAAGAGTATATACCGCACATGCTGTTAAATATCATACAAGATAATATCAGCATATTAAACTAGGTCTAGATAAACAGTAGCCTAGCGGGACTGCTAATAAATTGAGCATCGCATACCAGGGCTGCAGTGAGTACCAGTAGGTACTCTGACTGTGACAAGTTGAATGTAGGCCGATTGTAATTTAAAGCCACCTAACAAGATATTGATTCTTTTGATAGACCGAGAAATTTGTTATATATACTAGTTACTAGGACTAGATAGATGATAGAAGTTATCTTGCTGATTGACATTGCATCGGATATGGAAAATTTTGATTCTATTAAAATCTAAATATCAATTTCCCTTAAATATCTATTTCATTTTGTTATTAGTATTTGTTGTTATAGCGGCAACAGAAATATATAATTTATAAAAAAATCAACAATAAAATTCTAGCTATCGCGGTTCTTATGATACAGCCTGGTGAAAGACAGACGAACGAACAGACGGACGGACGGACAGACGGAGAAGTCTTATTAATAGGGTCACATTTTTACCCTTTGGGTAAAAATCCTTAAAAAGATTGCTCTTTCACATCACGTCAACCTGATATATTTCCAAAGATCCAGAATGTTCTTTTCTAAATTGAATAGATTAATCTACTAAAGCATACTTAATTACAATTTAAAACCGATGTCCATAAGTTTGTGGTCGGAACTTTTAAAACCAGTTTGATATACAAATATGTAGACCAGTTTTCTACTAAAACGTACAGAGGTTAATTCTATTTTTGGTCACTAACAGGTTCTATCAACATTTAATAAGAGAATACACGATAATATATGAGCCCATAATAATATGATATTTAACATTGGAGTAATTTTCGTTTCTTGATTTTCTTTAAAAGCACTATATTGATTGAAAACAAAAAGGTCTAAATATACACAACAAAACAATAGAAATACATAAAAAATTAAGAAATACATAAAAAATTAAAGTATAAAACTTTAAACGTATACTTAGTTCTACTCTTAATAGCGTAGCGTAATATAGAAGTGTGTGTAATCGTCTAAAGTGGATTTTTTTTAAACATGTTATTTTTAATATTGTGCCTGAAGTCCAGACTTTTTTTTATCCTGGAGAGCGTCAATATTTGACGAGGCTTGCCATTTAAGACCGACCATTCACCGTCTTCAAGCGACTCCCATTTGTTTTAACCTGTCTCAAACGTTGTCATTCATATCTCGCTAAGATTGGAAACATTAGCGAGCACATGAGAGAGCTGAACACATAAACACATAAGTTTTAAAGTAGTCTGGCAACAACAACAATTGTTTGTGTAGTTTTTTTTTTAATAATGATACGGGACAAGAGTTTGATATTACTGCCAGTTATAAAAATGAATTTATAGTTTTATTTAATTAAAAGAATAGTTTAATAAAAAAATATTAAAATAGTTTGTATAAATAAGAAGTGGAATTAAGTTAATAGGCGTTAACACTATTTTATTTTATGTAAAAAAAACCAATTAAATACCGGGCAATAAAAATATCTAAAATGATGGAATTAATTATCGTCGGTGTGCAGAAAAAAAGTTATATTTAAATAATCATCACCATCACCATGGAATGATCGTATTGCATGATAATGCGTTCACTAATCATAGTTAAAATTACCTTTTCAGGAAAGTTATTTCAAGAAAATAGTCATTTTTTGTTAATTTTAAAGTCAAATTTAAAACTAAGGTGAAGAGTATTCCAAAAAAATCTGACATGGAGCTTTGCCAACTATTGCAATCTTTACATAATCTTTGAATATGTTTGACGTCAATTTCTCTTTGCTAAACCCAAGATAGCCATGTTTATTACCTCATACTTCTAAGATAAAAAGTTTTCAATGATAATAAATCACTTGTTCGGCAATCAGCCAAAAACAATATTTACAGACAAATTTAGTACAGAAAAGTATTGTAAGAACAAGTTAAGATAAATATTACATTTATTGACAATCTAAGTTTTAAGATATACTGACCAATGTTTATATACGTAAAAGCAATTCTCTGTTCACTACTTTTTATACAAATATGGCGGTCTAAATCGTCTCATAGTGTAAAAAAATATCAAAAATTGTAACTAAAAAAGTTAATATACATTTCAAAACCGCCAAAGACACAAAACTAAAGAAGTATAACATTTATTTCGATCTGTCAGTATACAAATGTATAAGGTGATTGTTTTAATTATGACGGTCAATTGAATAAAAGTTCTAAAAGTTTGTACATAAAATGGCTGGAAACAGTTCAATGTCATCGTAAATACATCTGCAACAGACATCAGTTCATTCACCATCCTATGCAAACAAAAAGTTTTGGTAAAATTTTAAGAAAACATTTATAATTTCCATCAGGCAGCAAGCACTTTGACATGCCGAAACTTGTGACTAGAGAGATCGAAAATTAATGAAAATAATAATGTTAAAACTATCTACAAACAAATTGTTTGTGTTGGTATCGTATGTGATTATGGTTTACTTATTTGTAGTTTGATTTACTCCTGAATATAGTCATATAGTTAAGTATCTGTAAAACATGCTGCATAAACCGTGCTTTAACGACATCTAGTTACGACGAGTTAAACTACTCAGTAATTGCTGACAATCCTGTGTCACGCAATTAAGTTCTCAAGCGGGTTTTTAAATATGAAACTTCCGTATACCAACTGCTGAGTTTCGAAGTCTACCAGGCACTATTAACCAGTTCTATGCCCATTAAAATGAAACAGATTTTAGTATATCTAACGTCAAGAGAACTTAAAGAAAATGTCTTCGCGTATAGTAATGATAGAAGCATTTTGGAAGGTGTTAATGACCTTGTTTGGCCAGACATCCTAGCCACTACCGTAGATAAAAACTGCATTAATAAACCATTAGCGAGGAAGAGAGGGGAGTAAGGTGAGAGACAGTGATTAGCTGCCGGCGCACAAAAGCATTGCTAAGAGTGCGCCAAGCGTGACGGCTGGAAACGTAGCTCCCATGCTTTTGTCAGCTCATTAAATTGAGGTATGTAAAATAATAAATACTTCGGAAAATAACAAATATTTCGGACATCTTACACACAACGCAATCTAGTCCCAAACTAAGCAGAGCTTGTATTATGGGTACTTGACAACGGATATAAATACATAAACAACATTTTGAGCACCGATTTTAATGAAATTTATTATGGCTATACTTGAATTCTTGAGAAAGGACATAGGCTACTCTTTACTGCGAAAACCAACAAACACTCGGCTAAAACCACAGGCAAAAGTTATTTCAGAATAATTAAAAATATTCCGTCGGCAACGTAATGAAGCTACACAGGTCACCACAATATTCTGTTACCAACTAATTGTCGTACAGGGATAAATAATGCGTCGTCTCATACCAATAGAAACGAGACACCAGAACCTCTGTGACATCGGAGTTTCAACCTTTGAACGTATATATCAGGCGTATGACGTGACATAGGACGCGTCACTGTCATGGAGTATGTCATATACATATATGTAATGTTCGTGAGTATGTCAGGAATATTTTGTTGTACCTACGGGTGTACCGAGTACTACCGAGTATGTAGGTAGGGCGGGGACGACTCACTCGCTGTGGTTGACAGATGATTGTCGAGTATTCCTGTAGTATGTGTTGTATTCTGTGAAATATTTTATTTAATTTGGAAAATTTGTTACTAATTGATTTTAACCAACATAATTTTATTTGAGTGATTTTTACATTCAACCGTCTGATTTTAAGCTAGGCAAATCCTGTAATATGGTTAGCAGACTGTAGACAAACATACATAAATATTTCTAAATATATATTTTAGTAAATTTACACCAAAACGTAACAAATAATCGTATTAATCACACAAACTTATCTTGAACAGGAATCGAACACACGACTTCTGGCTTCTGGCAATGAAACTAACTACTAAACCAACAGGCGAGTCAAAACAAAAAATTTCATTATAAACTTTTCATATAATGAAAAGTATTGGGCAAACTATCTTAATTTTTTTAGGGACCAAATGACAATTATTCCGCATCAAACGAAATAAGGCAAGAATTACGTGAATCGGACCATACATCTCAACGTAATCGCTGTACATACATAAAAAAATCTATTTGAGAACCTCCTCCTTTTTGAAGTCGGTTAATTAAACGTAAAGAAAGATTGCATAAATTTACCGTTATTAACTAATATATAAAATTCTCGTGTCACAGTTTTCGTTTCCATACTCCTCCGAAACGGCTTGACCGATCTTTATGAAACTTTATATGCATATTCAGTAGGTCTGAGAATCGGCCAACATCTATTTTTCACACCTCTAAAACGAGAGCGGAGCCGCGGGCATCAGCTAGTTTGTATATATTTTAATCGGAGTGCCAAGATAGGCAACATCAAACAACCAATCGCTGATATACAAGAAAAATATCAAACCATTCGGTAGCATTTTTTCTTGTAATAACTCCAAAATGAATAATAATGGATTGCCATAATATTACGATTGATTACATACACTTATAAACTTTGAAGTAAAATCACAACAGGTCGTGGCCATTTATAAGAATATTACTGAATTCCGATCAAATTATACGAAATCATGGGTTTGTAGTTAGAAAAAACCTTAATTGAGTTTTAAGAGTCCAATAATTACTAATATTATGTTATAAACTACAATTTCGTTGTCATTATATAATGTTTTTGCACAAATTTAGTTACGAGAGCAAAAAACATTTAATGCCTAATTGGTTCTCTGTTTTAATTTATACAGATCTTATATTCAGATAGCGAGCTTCGAATATTATTATTTGTCACTAGCTGACTTCCGCGGTGTCACTTGCCGTTGTTGTTGTATTTTCCAACAACAGACGGGAGTAAAGCTCAAGTTATTATTTCTTAAGTCATCGGCTATTTGTCAATGAAAGTCCCTTCAAAATCGCTTAAGCCGTTCAAGAGATTAAAAGGGACAAAAAAGTTATTTTTTGATGGTTAGTAAGTAGCGTTCATATTTATATTTTATTATTATCTTATCATTATTATATTATATTTCAGTGCATTTAGTGAAAATTATTAATTACAAACAGACGAATCAATTTTATTTTTTTGTGTTAAAAAAACATTATGAAAAAGGTCGTAATAAATACATATAATTAGGTGGGTATAGTATTAGAGGAGCTTATGACAGCAAAGTCAGAGGTCGTGAGTTCAATCCCCTTTAGTTCAAGTTTAAAATCTCTATTCATTTTTATAAAAGACTAGCTTTTGATCGCGGCTCCGCCCGCGTGTATGTCGGTTATCGCGGTAAAAGTAGCCTATGTCCTTTCCCAAGGTTCCATCTATACAAAATTCATCAAAATCGGTTCAGCGGGTTAGGCGTGAAAACGTAACAGACAGACAGAGTTACTTTAGCATTTATAATATATGGATTAACGTTTTCGAACAAGTATGGTATTCGAATACCATACTTGTTCGAAAACGTTAATCCATATCTCTTTGTTGTTGACCGAATACGGTCGGATACAAACGGATTTGGATGAAACTTTATAGATAAGTAGCTTATATATCAGAATAACACATAGGCTACTTTTAACGCAATAATCGAGATACATGCGGGCGAAACCGCAGGCGAAAGCTGTTTACAATATTAGTAACATGTTGTGTCAGTTTTGGCTGATACAAATTATTAAAGCTTGCACCAAGTTATCTTGATAATAGTAATGACTTGTATATCTGTAACTCGACACATTCCTAACAACCCATAACGTAATAATTTATTATTAATAAGCTGTTGAATAAATAGCTAAATCGTTCCTTAAGTCGCAAAACAATACATTTTCAACTTTTGTACCCATTACATAAATTTAGTTTTTAGGGTTTCGTAGTCACTCGGAACCATTATAGATGGGACATGTCCGTTCGTCCGTCCGTCTTCGACCTACTGCCCAAACGGTTCATACTAGAAAGATGAAACTTTGCATGAATATGTATTGTAATTACGTCGACAAAGTGCTACAATACATTTATGAAAAATAATTTTATTTCTTGTACCACCTCACCTACACGTAAAGTGAAGATGTTTTTTTTCCTCGCGTCTACTCCATTGTGTGGGGTATCATTACATAGGTCTTTTAAAAACATTTCAATTTAGGTATCCGTTTGCAAGTTAAATAACTTTAAAGTGCAATTTTTTTGTAAAAATAGGGCGGCCTCTAAAAGCTTAATGCCTGACTCAAAAAAGATGAATAAATTCGTGATAGTAGTCCATATATTGAATTTTAAAGGAAAACTATAGCGGTTTGGATAACTTTATTATTAAAGTACGGAACCTTATTTTAAACGTGGTCTGACACGCACTTGACCAATTTTATTCCATGTATTATTGTAAACTTGTCATACCAGAATCAACAAAAGGCCTCATTATACAAAAACGTGATTTACTTCAAGAAGCCTTTCACTGGAGGCTTCTTTCGCATCGGAATGCAGCCAGTCCTGTGCCAACAGCATCTACTTTCACTCACCACTTGTTCACCATGAATTATAGAAATTACCCAAGTTTTTTTTAACACGGAAAGGGCATCACTTATGTTTAATCACTATATATTGTGTTCATATCATTTCCTTATATGCTTGTTCTTCCTCGTTGTACTCTTAAGGAAGTATTTTAATATGCACATCGATGACATGTCAATTTAAGAAAATGTGTGCTACAGATAGTTTATTATGAGGAGTGATATCAAAATACGATAATATCGATATGCGACATTGATCTATTCAAACTATTGCTTGTATACACTAAGATATATATGTTTAACTAGCGTTTGTTGTTGTAACCGCGGGCAACGCCGCGGGGCGAAGCTTGTCTAAAACAAGTACCCTAAGTTACTCCTTATATCATTAGCTATCTGCCAGTGAAAGCCCCGTCGAAATCAGTCCAGCCGTTCCAGATATAACCCGGGAAAAACAGACAGACAAAAATTGATAAAAAAAAATATTTTGGCATATGTACCGCGTCCGTGTGGTTTCGGATTAAGAATACAAAGTGTCACCACCCCTATTCATTCCATGGGTGTCGTAAGAGGCGACTAAAGGAACAAAATAAGCAACTAACATCACTGCCAAGAGAAGGAAAACTTGAAACAAACCCTTTACCAACCCGTCTGGCCAGCGTGGTAAAGTAGGCCAAAACCTCCTTTCAAAGGAGAGGCCTATGTCCAGCAGTGAACTGTTAAAGGCTGTTGATGATTGATGACCGCGTATACAACATATGAATTTAGTAAAAAGCGGTTATTTTAATATTACAGACAGACACTCCAATTTTATTTATTTGTATATCCCTTTCATTTCATTGTCTTTTCTGCTATACTAAGCTTTACTTCAAAATGCTTATAATGTAATTTCTAATGTAGCTGGTCAATGGCTTGCTCCCTGTTATGTTAGGAGGGATGAAAATTATCTAACAATGGTAATTATTACGGTTCTGATTATCCCTTCGAGAAGATTCAGTTGGATTAATATTTTTTGCTTGCCAAGATAACTACTCTGCCTGATGGTAAGCATGAGTAGAATCCAATAGTAGTGGTTACCATACTCATATATGTGACATAATTATGTTTTAAGTTTTAATATTTGATATCGAGTGTTGTTGACATACATTACAATCGATATTTTATCTCTTATCAAGATGTCTATGACTTTCTGTGGCTTGGGAAAGAAGTGTGATGATAACAAAAACTTAATACACTCAAAATAAATAAATAAGTAATAATAATAAATAAATATTTCGGACATCTTACACACAACGTCATCTAGACCCAAACTAAGCAGAGCTAACAAGATCAATTGTTTAGTAACAACTAAACAATTGATATAAATATATAAGCATCCTTTTTTGTAAATACATACATACATATTATACATAGAAAACATCCAAACATTTTTTTTATTATTTTTCTCGTATTGTTTTTGTAGTAGTTTTTGGTATGGTTTAATTTGTTTAAGTATATCATTTTTCATTTTTCCATTATTTTTTATTTTTTTTACTTAAAGACGCGTTTTTAGTAAAAATATATAATAGTTATGTACAACAGCAATACAACCTCATATTTAGCAATACAACTAATTTACTTCAATTTGATTTCAAATTACATTATCAGATTTTTATAAGCAATTAATATTTTTACATTATTTCCTATCCGAATGTGGGTTTTTCTAACCCCTATTAAAGATTATAAAACGATTGTTTATCAAAATATTCGGTAAAGGTAATTAAATATTATATAATGAAATTAGTACCTATACTAATCTGTGGAAAATTTGGTTCCTGTACCTATTTAAATGACCTTTGTATTATTACGTATACTAATCTGTGGAAAATATGGTTCCTGTACCTGTCTAATAACCTTTGTATTATTACGTATACTAATCTGTGGAAAATTTGGTTCCTGTACCTGTTTAGATAACCTTTGTATTATTACGTATACTAATCTGTGGAAAATTTGGTTCCTGTACCTATTTAAATGACCTTTGTATTATTACGTATACTAATCTGTGGAAAATATGGTTCCTGTACCTGTCTAATAACCTTTGTATTATTACGTATACTAATCTGTGGAAAATTTGGTTCCTGTACCTGTTTAGATAACCTTTGTATTATTACGTATACTAATCTGTGGAAAATTTGGTTCCTGTACCTGTCTAATAACCTTTGTATTATTACGTATACTAATCTGTGGAAAATTTGGTTCCTGTACCTGTCTAATAACCTTTGTATTATTACGTATACTAATATGTGGAAAATTTGGTTCCTGTACCTGTCTAATAACCTTTGTATTATTACGTATACTAATATGTGGAAAATTTGGTTCCTGTACCTGTCTAATAACCTTTGTATTATTACGTATACTAATCTGTGGAAAATTTGGTTCCTGTACCTGTTTAAATAACATTTGTATTATTACGTATACTAATCTGTGGAAAATTTATTTTCTGTACCTTTTATATACCTTTATATGTAATACATAGTAACAATGGCTATAAAAACAATAAAATTATATGATTTAATTAGTTAATGTCACGTGTAATTGACACGTGTTGTCCACCAAATTTCCATGAATATTATCAATTCACATGAATAAAATAATTAACACATATTATGTGTCAATTACTTTTTTTTGAAACGTATTACCTCATTTTTATTTTTAGAACAAAACCAAAAAAAAGTGTGAAAATAATGCATGGCCGTCTTAAAATTTAATTTATGCTCTATGTATAGTCAGTGTTTGAGGGGTCAAAATATTTGCCAAAAGATTATGGTGAGTTGCGTCACTTTGTCATTAATCTTGACTGATAATAAGCGCGATGACACCTGGGATCTGCGGCGCAATATCGGATTAACAGATTTGTTTATATTTTAACCATTAAAATATGTACGTTTTAGCTTTTGCCTACGGATCTGTCTGTGTATGACGGCTATTGTGGTAAAAAGTTGTCTGTTACCTTCCTCAAATATCAAAATATCTAAATACAGTAAAGTAGGGTTAATTTCGAAATTATAATATTAATATTTAAGGATTTAGTTGCATATAATAATGTTATTATCACACGAAATAACCCTTTCCTGAGTATCCCTAGCAACATGATTGAAAATATGATAGTGGAATAAATAAATGATACTCGTAGATTCAATACGCTACATATTATATTTGACTATCTATCGAAGTCTTTCTAACAAATACTATTCTATTGGTTACTATTGTTATGTACACATATTTTCGATAAAAAACACAAATAATGTTGACATATACATACATAGCTGACCTACCTCACCTCGTCTGCGTCTCTTATTGCACGTAGCTTGAAATGATGTTAAGGCCCGCGACACCAAGCGTGAGAATTTGTGATTGAACACCCACATACATATTTTACATGCACACAGACGCATCGCGCACTGTCGCATACATACCGTAGCAAGCAATCACCGACTTTCGGTTTTTTGCATAAGTTAAATATCCATCAACTGTTCGCCTTTGTAGAACGTATTTTAATGTCTTACAACGCACGCAATGTATCTTGCCATAACGTAAAGCCCGTAGGATTCATTCAGTACAGAAAGTCATAATACTTTCTGTATACCAATCGAATGGTCAAAGATTATAAAATAATTTTACACAGTATAAAATAAATTTGCTCGCGTGCATTGTCTGTCAACTCAGATCGTTTTAAATACGCAAGGTATTTAAATACGGTTTTCATCATAATTAAGGTTACCTTTTAAAGAAGATTTATTAATGTTATTTTATTATTTTAAAGGAACACATAAATAAAGCCAATATTGACAAAAGTTTACGAGTTACATAAATTAGGAATAACCTACAGTAATACTTTTTTAATTATACTTTTTTAATATTTCTTTATTATTTTATTTGTGAATAATAATTTCAAAGTAATTTGGAACAATGTAATATTAATCCTTATCATAATAAATACTGTAGACATTTAAAACAATTTTATTCTACATGAAATATGTAGAATAAAATTGTTTATTACACAATATTATTTAAATAAATATTTTATAATACGTCAGAGCGTTCATCCAGGTCGCACCCGTAATTGGCCGTAATCTTACACTAGTGACTCTCAGTGTAAGATTTTATTATGTCAATAATGTGTGATTAACGATACATGGTCTTATAGGCATTTAAAAAACATTTAAAATTTGACAAATTATACCCTCCTTTAAAACCAATCTATCCATTGCTGCAAACATCATGAAAATTGGTGCAGTAGTTTTTAAGTTACGTTATGTTTTGAGTTTAATAGACAGGTTGAAGGGGCAGAGGACTGTGTTTTTTTTAATATATTTAATGCAAACGGCTTATTTACGCAATAATGTTACTAAAATAAATGTGAAAGTAACTCTGTCTGTCTGTTTGTCTGTTACCTTTTCACGCGTAAAACGCTGAACTGATTTTGATCAATTTCAGTATAGAGATATATGGGACCCCGAGAAAGGACATGGCTACTTTTTACCACGAAAATCGACACACTCGCGGGCGGAGCCATGGGCTAAAGCTAGTAAAACATAAATACGACTAGCGGAAAGTAACTCTGTCTGTCTGTCTGTTACGCTTTCACGCCTAAACCACTGAACCGATTTTGATGAAATTTGGTACGAAGATAGAACTGAACTTGGGAAAGGACATAGGGTACTTTTTATCGCGAAAATAAAGGTAGAAGGGTTTGAAATAGGGGACGAAAGTTTGTGTCGAAGTTCCTTATTATCAAACATAAAATCAGGTAAGATTGTTTAATCTACCCTTACCATGTCGTGTGATATCAACGAATTCCACGCGGGCGAAGCCGCGGGCAGAAAGCTAGTTTATAATAAATAACAATAAATAAATATTTCAGACGAATGACACAGAATATCATCTACCAAATATTCGTGTGATCCGCAAATATTTATTTCGCAGTTTATAATACATAAACATACTTTTTTGTTATAAATACATACATATTATACATAGAAAACACCCAAACTCCGAAACAAATATTTGCAGATCATACAAAAATTTGGTCCGACCCGGGAATCGAACCCTAGACCTCTTGGTTAGCAGTTGCATACGCTGACCACAAGACCAACAAGGCAGTATGATATATTACAATAATAAATAAACAACTATTTCGAACATCTTACACACGACATCATCCAGTCCCAAACTAAGCAGAGCTTATATTATTGATTCGACAACTGATATAAATACATAAACATACTTTTTTTGTTGCTTACCTATAGAATACACCCAGACCCCGAAATAAATATTTGCGGATCACACAAATATTTGGTCCTACACGGGAATCGAACCTGAATCCTTACTCAAGCAAAGTAGTCGCATGCGCTACTACTGCCCTCATCATTATGAAATGATGGCTACCAGGTCAGATATTGCGTCTGGAATAGCATTACAAAATAAAAAAATATTTAATAACTATTTATAACGTGCTTATAAAATTTTAGGGTTTCCCTATGAACTAACACTGAAAACAGCCAACACCTAAAAAAAAAAATTTTGTGGATCTCATAAACATTTGGTCCGACCCGTGAATCGAACCCGAGGCCTCAATCGCATATGCTACCACAGCGCCACCGAGGCAGTCATATAAAATGAATTTTAATAATCGGTCCACAATTGACAGAGTAATCAATGAATGTACAATAAAAAAAAACACAAATAATACTCCTTTTTTGAAGTTGGTTAATAATAATTTAAAATATAAAGATTGGTGTGTCTATTCTCAGACCTACCAAATATTATCAAAAGTTACACACAGTCACGTCGTCGTATGTAAACAATCAAATCTCTGTGTGCGTGACAGTGCGTGTGGAGCTAAAAACGAGCGTGCGCTCGCCTTGAATATTCGGAGAACACTGAATTTTTGGATCGCGTGAACTCTGTTTTATCGCAAATTATTTCTCCATACTAAAATGTATGGAACTTTTGCCGCTAAAAATTAATGATGTTTAAGATTAAATTATGACTTTCTGGTGAGAATTAATAGAAACCTTAAATGCTTAATCTCTTTTTTGTACTTTTTTCTTGCAACTAATAAAATATTTATTTCAAATAAAGCAATATAATACTAGATTGATTCCAAACAGAAAAGGTCGATTTCGGTGATTTTAGTCACTGTTGATGATTTTTTTCTCGAAAATAAATAATCGTATTAGTAACTTTACTCGGTTTCTCTATAGATTGATTTATTAAGAAACTGAGATATTTTTTTTACTGTCAAATAATGAATTAATTTGTTTCTCTTGTCATAACCGTAAGTGCTTTTTCGAGCAATTATGGAAACGATACCCTTAAGGTAAATAGATTTGCTTACAATAAAAGGTTATAGGATGACAACTTTTAGGATAGACATATGCTGTCGCAGACTTTTATTATAACTATATGAATCTTTTGTGAAAGTAGCCGTTTAAACAGCGCATATGTAATTGTTTAAACAGCGCATGTGCAATTGTTTAAACAGCGCATATGCAATTGTTTAAACAGCTCATGTGCAATTGTTTAAACAGCGCATGTGCAATTGATGTATTATGGATACTAAACAACTGATATAAATATCTACATAAGCATCCCTTTTTTTAATAAATACTTACATATTATACCAAGAAAACACCCAGACTCCGTAACAAATATTTGTAAATAACACAAATAATATTTGGTTCGACCCGAGAATCGAACAACCAAACAGACAGTATCGTTATCAGATCATATCGCGTATTGAAAGGTCCATTAACGTTTAATTACAGTTTCTTTGCAAATTATACATAAAGCTTGAATAACGAATTTGTATCTTTACATAGATCTGCATCTTTATAATTAAGATATGTGCGGGGTACATAAAATTACATAACTACAGCAGTTATTAGGTTCCCACATTTATCTAAAGAACAATGGTAACATTAAAGGTGTGTTTTTTCATCTACATTAGATGACATATATTTAAATGTTGGGTACAAAAATGTTGTACTACCCGCTGTGCGAATATAACAAACAATGAGAGATAAAAATAAAAGTTGTTATATTCGGTAAAAAATGAAGATGAGTCTACGAGTGATAATTATCTGGGGTTTATATTTAGATTCTGGCGTCAACCACACCGTGTCATTAGGTTGTTGAGTGACGAATTTTTTGTTTTGTTTTTCATTCATTTCAATATTTCGGATTTGCCATTATTGGCTCTTTCAGAAATAGAAGTCATAAAAGAGTTAAATAATATATAGTGCGCATTTTCATAACTTTACATTTACTTACTTACTTTACATAACTCCATAGAACAACACAGGTCCTCGAATATAACTCCTTCACAAGCTATCATCCCGATTATGAAAAGCATTACTTGAAGTTTGCTACTTTGTTTATGGGAATATTATTTCCCGTATTTTTATAATAAATTAGAAAATCATAAGTATAGGGGTTATAGATTATTTTCTTTTTTTTCTAGCAATTCTTACGTGTTTCAAAGTACTGACCCCATTTGTTCTTTCTCAAGAATCACAGTATCTCAATTCCAAATTGCATTGATATCGATGCAGCAGTATAGCAAGCGTAACAGACAAACGAACAAAGTTACATTCATATTTATAATATTAGTATTTATGTTGTTGAAAGGAGTTGGAAATAAAAGAATAACCAGGACAAAAAATATAAATAAGACCAGTAGAAAAGATATCGCATTGCAGTTACATTTATTATGTCTCTTTTGTAATGATTCATTAATGTGTTCATTTAATATTTAAGACTGTTTATAATATAGTTAATTGCAGCATTTTACTTGACCCTGAGTTTTTTATGCTAAATTCTTTTCTCACAACTACCTCTATTGTATTATGATTATATTTATAATAAAGTAAATGTCTACCAGGTATTATTTGAGTTTCATTCCATTAGTATAAAGATTCCTATTTCGTTAGATAACAATGTAATATAGGAAAATGTAATTATATTAGATAAATAAATAAATATTTCGTACATCTTACACACAACGTCATCTAGTCCCAAGCTAAGCAGAGCTTGTATTATGGGTACTAAACAACTGATATAAATACATAAACATACTTTTTTTGTGTAATACATACATATTATACATAAAAAACACCCAGACTCCGAAACAAATATTTGTGGATCACACAAATATTTGGTCCAACCCGGGAATCGAACCCGAGACCTCTTTATCAGCAGCCACGCAAACCACTAGACCAACAAGACAGTCAGATAATAATGTAATGAAGGAAAATGTAATAAAATATGATTTCTCTATGACAGGCAAAGATTTAAATATTTGTTTTTCTTGAGTTTTGCGGTTAATAACCTATGGTTCAGCGTTTAGACGTGAAAGCAACGGACAGACTGTATTTACTTTCGATTGATATGGATCAGACTAAATTTGGTGATAAACAAGCCGACGGACACAAGATAAGTAAACCGTCGTTCGCAAATGTGAACAGCACTCGCAAGTATTCTTAACCTTCTTAACTTTAAATGAAAAAGTTCAAGGGTATTAAAAGTATATTTAGGTATACCTACGCTTATGTCACAAGATCTTTTTATCTCAAACTAATTTGTTTACGCATGAGATATCTTCGTGATTCGTACATGACTGTCATTACTTCCGATTTTTTAGGGTTCCGTAGTTTATCACTCGGAACCTTTATGGTTTCGTCATGTCTGTCCGCCTGTCCTCGATATGGACTACCCCAACGCGTGACGTATCATTAGACAGGTATTTTCAAAACATTCAGTAGTTGAGAGCATAGAAGATTTTCAGATTTAGATATCCATTTGGGCGTTAATCAACTTTAAATCCCATTTTTGTAAGAACAGGGCTCAAAAAATCTGCAAAAAAAATATGGAAGTGCATATTATTGTATTGAACTTTAAAGGAAAACTATAACGGCTTAGTAAACTTTTACCGTCCAGGAGATAAGGGGCCTAATTTGAAAATGCACTCACTTGACAAACTTCGTAGAAAAATAAAGAAATAATAAGTAAACATAACAGTTACCTATTAGGGCACGATCTCAAATCCACGTGCCATTGTGGGTGACTACGGGACCGTTATCTATGCGTGGCCTAACACGCACTTGTCTGTTTTTTATATACTAGCTGACCCGCGCAACTTTGTCAATATCTTGAGGATAAGAATGTGACCATGAATTAATATACTTTAGAATTTATTGTCATACCTAACGAATATACAAAAAAAAACCGTCTATTTGCTTGCCAAAGCGCCTCTACCCTGACTGATAAAAACCATGAGCAGAACCCATGAGTGTACACAATGCAGCATGGTGATCCACACCATGGCGAACTATTAAGATGCTTCTACGTCATTTGGTCTCCGTTCTCGCACTCACCAACGAAATAAAACAGAACGAATGGTGTCATTTTTAGGTTGGTCTTCTCTGTGAGGGTAGAACTGCCCCATCATTATCATCAACAGCCTTTAACAGTCCACTGCTGGACATAGGCCTCTCCTTGAAAAGGAGGTATTGGCCTACTATACCACGCTGGCCAGACGGGTTGGTATAGGGTTCGTTTCAAGTTTTCCTTCTCTTTGCATTGATGTTGTCTTTCGTAGTTTATCCCTTAGTCGCCTTTTACGACACCCGCGGGATGAATAGGGGTGGTGACATTCTTTATTCTTAATTCGTCACCACACGGACAAGTACGGCAGTACGGCAGTACTTGTCCGTGTGGTGACGAATCGATCGGACACGGACAAGTACTTGTCCGTGTCCGATCGAGTCATATTACTATTACCTATACGCTTAGTAGAAGTGCGACAACGTGACACGAGATAGTTATTTATTAGATTATGCATTCTTTAACTCTTCGCTAAAACAAATGAAGTAAAAATAAGTGGTGTGCAATGGGAGAGGCCTATGTCCAGCAGTGGACTGATATAGGCTGATGATGATGATGATGATGAAAAATAAGTTTTCTACATTTGAAGTTATTTGTTAATTAGAATTTGACTGCACGTTTGGCTCAGTGGTTTAAGCGGTCGCCTCGCTGTTTCCTACTGCGCCAAGTGTTGCGGGTTCGAATCCTATAAGGGATAACACTGTGTTATTCTCAAATTATTATTCTGCGTTTGGGTGTTCTTTGTGTCTGTTTCTTGTGTTTGTGAAGTCCCCCGCAACACAAGAATATATTGCAAGAAAAAGAACACTTTTGCTCTATCTATCATGCAAAGAAACTCCTGACAGAGCTATCCATACGAATACTATAAATTGGATAGTAATTCTGTCTGTCCGTCTGTCTCCCGAGTGGTTTTAATTAAATAGGAAGAGATAGGCTACTCTTTACTGCGATAACCAACGTACACGCGGGTGGAGCCACGGGAAAACTAGTTACAGATATTTTGGAAGTACTTCAATTAAATCATTAAGTTAAGAAATATGTATATGATTGTAAGGAATGTCACATTAAAAAGTGAAGAATACGATAATATATATAGCATATAGGTATACTGATTGATACAATACCTATTACTACAGTACTTATCACGTACTTGTCCTGCAGACCGATCATTGAACCAATGTGAGGGAGGATTATCAATGTGACCTCCAAGTTCAACACTCCCCATTATATTCAAGATTGTACTGTAAAATGGTTATATTACGCTCATAAAAGCGCAGACAGTAAGCTACATTTAGTAAATGTGTACAAAATCATGTGTAAATGATCTTGAAAAGTACATGTAACATGTTTTATTAAACATATTTATTTGAGGGTCGTTCGATCATCCTTTTTTACGCGTGGAATCCATTTCACACCATACCCTTCGTGGAGAGACGAAGGGCGTTTGTGGGACTGCCGGTCTACCCTTGAAACACGACGTTGACCTGCCTCGGTGTTCAGTATTTGTAGCTACCTACTATAAAATTGCATATAATAATAAATATTTCGGGCATTAAACACACAACGCCATCTATCTTCAAACTCAGCTGAGCTTGTACTATGAAAGGTTGATTGACTAATAGAATACATATGTATGTATATATTACTTTTTTTGTAAATATGTATATAAATTTTATACATAGAAAACACCAAATTCCGAAACAAATATCAAGGACATGCATTGTAATGAGCAAGATACTTTTTATATTTACAAATGTTAACAATATAAAACTTTTTAGCAAAACATGAACCGCAGAAAGAACTGTAAAACAGAAAGTAATAAACTATTATTACTTAAACTTAATAACTTCTTAAAATAGTGTAAGCATACCTAATAATAGAGTCGGTGCCAAACAATCTCGGTACCCTTTTAATTACAGAATAATTTATCAAAATCAATCTACTCTGCAAAAAGTTATAATTCCTCCTTATTTTTTGTCGATGAATAAAATGTGTCTAATGCTATTAATATCTAAACGTAGTAAACTGTTAATTTATTTGGAAACTTAATAGCTATGTTAATTATCTCATGGGCGAAGTTAAATATTGCAGACATTGGCCGCCACTTCTGGATACTATTCATGCTTTCCATCAGGCAGGGCGGAGTCATTTTGGCAGCTAATATAAAAAAAAAACATTGCAGTGGAGTCTAAGTTTATATATACTGTTATGTAAAATATTAACGTGAGCGCGATCTCATATCTTGTTCGCTTTCATGTATTACCACCATATCCAATCATAGTATTATGAAACATCAATAGCATGGACAGACTGCCAAAACGATTACAAATATGCCAAACTTATCTTTCAGCTCGATGTAGTCGGGTGAAAACCGGACCTGGGAATCTACGAAACATAACGAACGAGGCAGTTATAAACATTGTCAAAATCCAATTACGTATTTAAACTCCAACCAATTTTGACTAAATAGTGTGACTTTTTAATGGTTCTAAGCTGTATCCGTGTTCACAGAGCAGTACTCTACAGTAAAAATACAAATACGCATTTATGTATTACATTATAATCCCATATGCAGCATTTCGCTATTCTCAGGAAGTCATTACAGCCTTATCATGTGCAAATATTAATATAGCATTTGATGATGGCCTTGCGTAAGTCGTATGATTATTTATATACAGAAAAATTAGGTCAGTAAGTCAGAATGATGCTGTTATCAATGACTCGTAAAAGCTAGATTATAGTGCTCAATGCAATTGAAATAAAACTACAGAACAAGAGAGATATGACAAGATATAAGGAAAGCTATGATTCATTTTTGATATTCATCTGGTCTAACTGCCGATGTGTTTATCTGTTCATCTGCTAGCTAAAATTCTTTCTACATGCAGATATGATCTTATATGCTGTGTGAACTTAAATGTTGAGTTCTTAATAGATCTATAATCGCAGATAATCTTCATAGTTTTAGATAGTTTTCTTTTAGACACGAATGTACGTTTTTGTAAATGCAAAATCATTTATCGAACCTGATTCAGTTATATCTTAGTCGCCATTTACGACACCCGCGGGATGAATAGGTGTGGTGACTCTGTATTCTTAATCCGTCACTACACGGACAATAAAAAACTGCAGTCAATATCCATGGAAACGGCAGTTATTTACAATTAGGAAATCAACTGCTCCCTAACCTGTTACTAACAAAAAATCCTGACAGGTTTAGGTTAAATGAATTGGTCGCCTCACGACCTTGCTTATTGTAAAGACATTTATTTTCTCTTACCGAGGTCTAAATCATTCTGTTAAGCCCAGAAAAGTCTTCTGAAAATAAAACTAAATTTATTATTCTCAATTATTTGATCCTTGAACATAAACTTGAGTAAAAAGTCTCGCGTCAATTACAACTTTTGACATCTGTCATGATTCCTTATCCTTAATCCTGTTTCTCAGTCCCTCAGTGCTCGGGATTTTGCTTTGATTGACATAATTTAAGAAACAATGAATAAAATACTGCTCAAATTGATTCAATGGGTGCTCACTTAAGAGAATTGCTTACTTGTTATCTCGTTATGATAAGGTTTATTTTGAACAAAACGTTTTGGAATATAACAGAAAAGTGGCTGTTTATTAAATTAGTACCTAATTTTAAATCTGTTTATTGGGATTCTCCTGACTGCAGTAATTAGAATACAGAGCTACATATCAAAGGTGTACGCTTGAAGACCTGCACCAAGCAAGACCAAACGCAATCCGCGTCGCCGAGCACTGGGCCAAAATAGTGTAAAGTGTTGCCATCGACACGATAAGAAGAAGAAGGTGTAGTGTTGTCTTTACATTTTGTTTGATATGTAACTAGTATATAAGGCTATTTTTAAAATTAAAACCAATGCCATAAGGAAAAACTTCCGTTTCAATAACATAGTTAGGTAATAAAAAAAAATAGTCTTAAATAATATCATCATCATGAACAATCCATAACGTCCCACTTGCGGGCTCAGGTTTCCTCTCAGGAGAGGATTTAGGCCATACGTCCCCACGCTGGCCAAGTGCGGGTTCGGGACTGCCAAAACAAGTTGTGGCTACGTTTTTAGCAGCCCGAAGGCCTCCAACTAAGCTTCACGACTGCTTAATGTGACCTCTGAATCACGGAATCGCTCATAACATATCATACTACAAACGGTCACCCATCTAAGTATTGACCGTGCCGTCGTTGCTTACCCTGGGTGATTGTTGTAAATCACCGAAAGCCACTTAAATAATACACCAACATTTTACTTTTTATACGGTTAAGGTACATTAACATATGATAAATAAACGTAATTATGATCTTTTTATAAACCCATTTATTGACCCATTATTAAGTCGAGCATAACCAATACATTAATACACCGAAAGGACGCACTTCACACGAATTGTAAGGAAAATCATTTTTTTAATTATTCTAGTAATATAGGTCATACACAATACTAAGAATATTAAATTGTATATTAATATTAGTCTCCAAATTCATGCTATTATGCGATATACGTCATTGTTTCGATGTTCAATAAGCGTCAAGCAATTAACCGAGCATATTTTCGGATAATGTGCCGTAAACAGTATTTTTAAAAGTAAATTTATCGCTTAAATCATTATATTATCGAATAACTTTTATATAAATAAATATTTCGGAACAGCCCCAAACTAAGCAGAGCTTGTACTGTTGATAACTGATATAAATACATAAACATTTTTTTTTTTGGAAATACATACGTAGAAAACCACCCAGAATCCGAAACAAATATTTGCGTATCCCACAAACATTTGGTGCGACCCGGGAATCGAACCCGAGACCTCAAGCACAGCAGTCGCAATCGCTACCATTTCGCCACCGAGGAGGTCCAATTAATATTTTCTTAGTAAAATATTTGCTGATGAGTGTACAAACTACGTGTCACTTAAAACTTGTTGTAATATTCTTCTAAACGTCTTCAGTTTTAGAACATAATCATTAAATCGTCGCTTCACGTGTACAAACACGACATAATGTTTGTTTGTTAACAAAACGCTCTCAAACAAGTAATACGTAACTATTTGTAACTACTTGTCTTAACAACCAAATATTTTGTAATCTGTTACGTAAACGTAATCAGGAGCTATTTTCGATACTTGAGTAATAATGTCGGATGAAGGGTATACAACTAGAACTTATTATATACCTTTTCAAAAAATCTGTTCGCGCACTATCAGCTGTTTTCCTTCAAGCAGTCCCTTTGGTAGGTTCATATAAAAAACGGAATTTGTTTGAAAGAGTCAACTTCAACATTGCTGGGAAAGACTGTTATAAAAAATAAATTAACCGGCCAAGTGCGTGTCAGGCCTCGCACAGGAAAGGGTTCCTCAGTCACCTACGTACGTGGATTTAAAATCGTATCCAATAGATAATTGTTATGTTTACTTATTAATGCGTAAATTTTGTATGACGTTTTTCAAGTGAGCGTATTTTACAAGTTAAGCTCTCTAACTCCTGAACCAAAAAAGTCATCTAATCCGTTATAGGTTTCCTTCAAAGTTCGTTCGTTATATGTACCACCATCACGAATTTTTCCAGATTTTTTGAGCCAGCCGTTTAGCTTTTAGAGGGGGGGGACGCCCTGTTTATATACAAAAAAGTACCCTTTAAAGTAGAATGTCTTTCAAACGAATACCTAAATAAGAAAATCGTCTTAGAAACACTTTATTGTTTTTAAAAGACCTATCTAATAATATCCCACACCATGGGGTAGCTACGAGAAAAAAAAAACCTCCACTTTACGTGTAAAATAAAAATATTTTTCATAATTTTAATGTAGCACTTTGTTGAAGTAATTACAACACATATTCTTGCAAAGTTTCATATTTCTAGCACTTACCGTTTAGACGGTAAGTCGAGGACGGACGGACAGACGGAAAAGACGAATCTATAAGGGTTCCTAACATAAACTTCGGAACCCTTAAAAATACACTACACACTTTGAGAGCCAGTAATTTCAAAATAATAGGTTCGATGACAAAAAACGTGTCAACAAATTATGTGACGGAGGATTGTGACGTAGTCTTTATTTAGTTTTTAAAATCATTGAAGCACTTATATTTATACAGTCATTAGTTTAATGATGTCACTAACAAAAAAAAACATTATTTGTTTAAGAAGAATTTTCATTGAAATGTTTTATTTATGATAATGTTTTATGCAAACAATATGCACACGAAATAGTAATGTATAATAAAAATATAAGATTTATTGGCACTATAATAAACCTTTGGCCGCCACGTTGCCGATCGCGACTTTGATATTTAGTATGTACAGTATAAATATCAGAAGTGTTGCTATCGGAATCTTATTTATGGTTCCCTTTTTTCAAATAACCCTAAATAATATAAGGGACTGAAAGAACTTTGGCACATTATCGGATCTCTAAATTTTATGTATCTACTTTTCTATGAAACTCTTGTACATATTATATAATGTTATCTATCTAAGCAGTCTCCTGGGATATTCATTCTTATTCATTGTGTCAACACGCTCAATTCAAGACTACAACCACGTCACATAAAACTTTTCATTTAAAAAAATATTTCATATCGTTTGTGGAATGTACATATAACCGGTAAAAATTGGCGTACAAAATCGCTATAAATTGAATTCTTAGCAGCGAATATAAATGATTACCAAAGCGTGATAAAGCCATCAATCGTATGACTCCAACAAGCTTCGTATATGGATTATTTATATTATGTATTTGGGTCGGGCGTTGAGAAATGACACCAAGAAAAGATGTCACAAAATCTTTTTTAGGAATATGCCAATACTTTGTGATTTTCGATTTCAATGTTTAACATATTTATTCATATCTTTTGGGACTTGACTTTTCATTTGCGTCTTTATCCGTGTCTATAATGCTGACTGTACAATTTTTGAGATAAGATACAGGAATTATTGTCATTAAAGGCTTCTTGTTTTTACATTTTTTTAGCTTCACCAGTATGTTTGTTTGTTTGTATGTTTGTAACCGACTCCTTTGATTGCGATTTTGACCCATTTTAATCGGCCAGATTTCGTTTAAACTTTGTAGATTTATCAAGGACCAATGACAATATACTAATTTGAAAAAAAACTAAAAAAAATGTTTTAACAAATGAGTCCTTTTTGGTCTTTTTTCTAAATTTGGGCGACGTGATTGAAATATTTGCAGAAAGCACCCCACGCTTTGTTACATTAAAATTAATTTTCTACTTTTTAGTATAAAAGCGTGTTTGTTTAGTTTTTTCAAACTTTTTATATAGTATGGTAAGTGACTTCCATCATACCTGCAACTTTTGAGTCACATAATCTGTTACCACCTTTTAAACGTCCACTTTCCGGAATTAAGGGAAAGGATTTTTCTTCTTTAATAAGCAAGGAAAATATTGTTTAAAACCTTAAAGTGCTATTTTCTATTAAGCCGTGGCATCACTCCACTCAAAGGTCACACTTAATATTAATTTACTATATAATTTCAGTAATACTAAATAATTGACCTTATTACAATTCAGTAGCGAATATACAAAGGTCACAATCGCATATTTATAGAGATATAGAGGTACCCTTCTGAAATATGAATGCAAAAAATCTATCCACTAGTACCTTAAAGTTAGCAATTGTAAACATGTCAAGTATCAAAACTTAATGATGAATGACGAAGGTTAGTTACACGTCAAAATGTACCATGTAATCGTATTAGCACTTATATTTGAACTTAGGAGTCATTAATTTTGGATGGTTTGTGTCTCTTTTAGACGCACAGATTGTGGTTATAGTTTTTAAGTGAACTTGTCATTTTAATGGACGTGGCAGACACCTGGAACACACACACACGTAAATATGATACATATACATATATGCATTATGAACATTGGTTGTATTTAGGTGTGTGTGTGTGTGTGTGTGTGTGTGTATGTCTGTCTCATCTTTTAGGTCTGTTAAAATATTTTCCACAAAGTTTATTGTTGTTTTATAATAAAATATAATTCCTAAGGCATTTATTTATTTCCATGCTATAATAATTCATTGCGAAACACATCATTGTAGAGCCTTACAAGCTGTACAGTTTTATCGGTCATTAATAACGTCAATATTGTTGTTAAATTGCGATTTATACTTTTGTAACAAACGCTCCATCTCTTAACTTTTCATACAAAAAAAACTCGACAGATAAAAACAAGAAAAACAAAAGAATTATTTTTTCGATTTTTAATGTAATTATTGGTGACTTTAACTTAAAATAAAATTTACTATTGGCTGAAGTAATGATGAGACACTTAGAAATGCTCATCGAAAACTTTACATCGATTATGACTGAAATAACGATGTTAACAACTCAAGCACTGGGAGCAAATCAATAATCGATTTCTGGAACCACCTGCAAGTTCGCAATTCGACTTTTCTACGTATTCATGCGAATCATTATTAATTTTAATTAATGATTTTTCCGTTTCTTAATCGTAAATGATGAAAAATACAAGTAAAGAAAAGATGATTATAATCGCCACGGCCAAGAACTTTAATTCACCTTGAAAGGTTTAGTTTCTTTGTAAACTGTAGAAAGTTTTGATTTCAAAACCTTCTAATTTGTTTTCGATAAAACAGGCAAAACTTGAAGAGATATAGCCGCAGACAAGTAAACAAATAATAAAATAACACAAAGAAAAAACTTCCTGAATATAAAAAAAATAAAATTCATATTGCATAATAACCGCCGGCTATACGTTTTCCTTTATTCAACTTTCGATTGAGCTGTGCCGATTGTCTTACGATCTCTACCGTTAATGGGGGCTTAGCACATACAATATGGTTCTGAGAACAATAATAGTACAAGGAAACAAAATTCCACAGTAATACAATAATAATTGTTTTTATCCAACCCATGGTGTATTTTTCCTGCCTCACATTGTACACAGCATACGCGCGTGGTAACGAGTGTGTGAAAAACTTCTAACAATGGACTCTTAGTGTAAGAAATACACTTACATTTCTCTTGTGTGGCTGGTATTAAGTTAAATCTATTGTTTATTGAGTAATGTACTATTAATATTAACTTTTGCCCGCTTGAATGTCGGTTATCGCAGGAAAGAGCTTATGTTTTTCCTCAAGAAATAAGGTATTTTCATGCCAAGTTTCATTGTAATGGGTGCAATGGTTTAGTCGTGAAAGTGTAACAGACAAACAGACAGAAGATATAAATATATATATAGAAGTAAGGATTGATGGTACCAAACTTTATTATGTTCGTAAAGAACTTTATGTTGGGAGAGTTGTAATTTTATGATAGGTGGTTGATGTCCTAGAATCCAAACATAAAACATATACTGTACATCAGTGACACTATGTCTATTTGAGACTACAGCTGCCCAAGGATACCTGCAAATAAATGGTCACTGTACCAATCTAGAAACTCACTTCCCTCGCCAAAATCAAGAGAGGAAGATTGGTCTCCAAAAATATAATTACTTAATAATTAAGGTCACAGTTCCAGCTCGCCCATTTCTGTCATAGTTGTCAAAACATTTGCAATGGTGGTAATATTATTGAAATGTTAATTGTAAACTTAAATAATGCCATACAAAAGCGGAATTATATGTCGTAAGGTACTCTTAAATCTGGTATAAATATCAATTCTTATCGTAATCTGACCGAATAAGGCTGTTATTTTATTATTTAATAATAAGGTCATAGCCACCGTTTGTACTTACGCAATGCATTCGTGTTTTTATGACTTTTAAAGTATAATAAATATGTCCAGTACTTAGTGTAAAATTAAAAAAAAAAAAATTTTATGAAAAGAATTGTCTTTGTACCCCTTTTAAAACGAAGCTTATAACCCTTGAGATACGTAATGTTTATACATTATGCTCTATAAATATTAATTAAATGTATATAAATTTGTAGGGTCCAGCCCATACGTTAAGTGCCACGAAAGATCAGGTTAAATATCTGAACAAGAACAGTTTGAATGGTTTTATTTGTTACCTCGTTTTCGTGAATAATAAGCATGTATATTATGTCGCAGCAACGCAGGTAGTTAGATCCATAAACATATATAATTATATAGGTAGGTACCTACGAATGTAATTACATATTTACCTGAAGAATTTTACAAGTAACAAACGAGAATAAATTATTTAAATAAATATTAATTGACATATGTCTAACTAACAATAATTTACATATGTATGTACCTACATACATATTGTGTCTATATATATATTGATTCAAACTAAATACTTTTGTTTGAGAAATAAATTTTACACCGTTATTTGTCGCACAAAACATAAAATATTAAAATTTACGTGACAGCGGATACGATCGCGGTATCCTTGCTATTATTTATGTATTTACCTTTTATTAAATACTAATAGAAGTATTCTCGTGAATAGTGTAAACACCAAAAAATGAATTGTGAAAAACTGACTATTTGTTCCAGCTATCTTTGAAACGCTGAAGTAATTTTGACGGGAGTTTCACTTTCAGATTGCTTCTCCTCTACTTGCTAATAGTCAGGGGAGCGAGAATTAAAATTGCGTACTTTGCGTTGTCAAAGTGTTTACCCGTAGAGTGCTATCAACCGAAAGAGCCCCGTATTATACAGCTTTCGTCAGGAAATATTGTGCCCCTCCCCCCCTTTTTATTGTTTGTGCGGAAAATACATCGGATACTGACTACTGGTAGCTAATCAAGAATCAAGTATCCTAAAAAGGGCCGTCCTAAGTTGGGCAAAGGCCTCGAGAGTGTTGAAAAATAAACTACGAATAATACTGCAAGAGGGGTTTAGTTAATCACAGTATTGAAGTAATTCTGTCTCCCAGTTACTCTATAAGAAAATCACAAATTTTGGCCTTTTCAAATCTTTTTGTATCGAAATCTATTGTAGTGGATTGTTTTACATCACAATTGCATCATTTAGATTACGTATCATAGGTGTCAACGGCAACTGAGCTAACAATTTTTACTGTTGAAATATTCGGAACACTTCACGCTTAGCGCACATCTAATGCTATACTGTGAGGTTTGTTTCGCGAAATTCTTTCGTAACTTTATAACTCAGGTGTCGGACTTCCAGTAAACTATGTATTTAAGAGCCAAAACTAAAACATCAGTAATTCTTGCTCATTTATCAAGCGTTACTTGTAAACCTATTGACATATTCATATTCATATGTAAACTACTTTTAACCTGACTACTAACTAGTAGTCAGTCCTTCTTCAAGGTCAATTCTATCTCTATACCGAATCCAATCGAATCGGTTCAGTGGTTTAGTCGTGACTCGTGAAAGCATAACAGACAGACAGATATGGATTCAAGAATCTCCCTTTTGAAGTCATTTTTCTTTTTTTTATTACTCATCTCAAATATATAATTATATTGACCGCCTTGTTGGTCTAGTGTTTAGCGTATGCGGCTGCTGATCAAGAGGTCTCGGGTTCGATTCCCGGGTCGGACTAAATATTTGTGTGATCCACAAATACTTGTTTCGTAGTCAGGGTGTTTTCTATATAAATATGTATGTATTTACAAAAACAATAGATTTTTGTTTATGTATTTACATCAGGTGTCTAGTAGCTCTGCTTAGTTTGGGACTAGATGATGCTGTGTGTAAGATGTCCGAAATATTTATTCATTTATTTAACTATGTTACGTATTGATAGGTCTTTTACATTTTAAGAAAAGCCGGAAGACATCTTAAATTGACGTTTTTACAAACCAACAGTTTTTTTTAAGTTTATTAATAATATTAACTAATATATTATGCAGTGTACCGGGACGATGAGTCTCCTCAACATTTAGTTGAATATTCATGGTCGGTCAGCTTCAACTAATTGAACAAAGACTCAATTCCTTAGATTCAAGATCCAATTAGAACTAGAGATACAGAAAAAAAAAACAAGAACTGACTTCTTGCATTGATGAGAAAATTATACAAAGAGAATCTTTTAAGGATCTCGAAACTTTTTGATTTTTTTAGCACACTTTAACAGCTACACCCTTTATATATATGTAGGTTAACAAATGTTAATACACTTTAAGAAGAGTGAAAGTTGAAATACACAGATTGCTTCTAAGTTTATTGTAACGTTGAATTAAAAAAACAAACAAATTGGTTAGAGATAGTCGCCAGACGGAACAGTTTTTTTTCACTTTTTTTTTTATAATAGTATATCTCCAAGCGCTCATAGCCGAGTGGCCAAAACAATCATCGAGGTTAGGCAATGACGGCGCGGTCAGACCTAGATGGGTGACCGTTTGTAGCATGATAGTCATTCCGTGATTAGGAGGTCCCGGTTGTTATCATAAGATAGCAGTCTAGAAGCTTAGTTGGAGGCCTTCGGGCGGTTTAAAAACATCCAACGGCAAGATTACGTACCCACAACGTGACTTGCCAGACCCAACCCGCACTCGGCCAGCGTGGGACGTATGGCCATAGCCCTCTCCAGGGAGGAGATCCAGTGGGACATTATGAGTTGTTGATGATGATATCACGAAAATGTACATTAAATAATGTGATAATATGCAATCACATGTTATAACTACCATTGTTTACGTATCTTCTTTACTAATTAATGCAGTGAACGTGATATTAAATTGTAATTTATGAAGTTCATCGAATGTCGGTCACCAGCGGTAATGTATTTATATATATGTAATCAATTATTCATAAGTAGCTTTGTATTTGCAAATATATTATTTGCGAAATGTAAATATTATTGAGCGTGCGGTTATAATAATAATAACGTCAAATATAATAATATTCTGGAGTAAAATGTTTCAGTTTAATGTAATGTCTTGGTTATTGAATTCTGATTCTGTATTTAAGACCAGACAGCGGTTTTTTTGAACGGTGTACTTCCGTAACTGTTCATATTTATGTAAATTTATTACAGTAACGCCAAACGGTACGTAGTAGGTTATGTACGCGAGTACCGCAAGGCACAATACTAGGGCCCTGTATTTAGCAGGTTTTGTCAACATCAGCGCTTAATATCTCTCTCCGTTGACCCTTTCTTGTTATTTTGACAATAACAAGTCGTACTAAGCTATACTTTTAATTCTTCAAGGTGGGATGGAAGAAATTAAAACATACTGACACTTTAAGATGAGGACATAACCTCGTGGTGATAACAGGAGCCTCGAAATAATTTACGACTCCAAAAGCTATGTTTACAGAGCATTACAAAGAAAGAATCTCTAGTTGGATAAGTGTTGACCTTGCCTTGTAGTACCTACTGTAATTTATTGTACATATATTAAAGTCCCAGAGATAGACAACAAAGATAATTTATAAAGAAAATATTATTTTAGAAAAGGGTGATGATTGACAGTAGAATTTATATTATACCAATTAATATTTTATTTAAATAGAAAAATTAATTTGCGTTATTTCCATGGTGAAAAAGGAAAAAGTAAGTGTTTACAACATTAATAACAAGGAAAAAATGGAAACCAATGAATTATTAAGGCTCTCTCTTTATCATATAATAGAGTGAGAGCCTTAATAATTATTTATTTAAAACATTATCCAAAACATGGACCAAGAAAAATTATTATAATAAATATTTTAAACCCAATAGTTTAGTGTGGGTTTACGTTGTAATTTATAAAATAAATAAAATTGACGATAATAACGACAACGGTAAAATTATTTTAGCAACTAAAAATTAAGCCTCGCTCAACTTTACCAGGTTTTAATATGCTACTGGCAAATTAATAATAGTGTTTCATGGCATAAAAAATAGTAATAATATCTGGTGTATCCAAAAAACGACAGCTTCAAGCCGTTGGACCTCGGAGTTCGTGAAGCATGACACCCTTTCGTTATAGAATCCCTATCTCAACTCCATACAAACTTGTTCATTGTGTTGTATCTAAAATAGTATGTCATGTGTTTAGCTTATTTTAATAATAATAATAATAATAATATATCTCTTTATTGTACACCAGAAAAGAAACATAAAGTGGTAGCTTAAACTAGGTGGTACAAGTGGCGGCCTTATCGCCCGAAGGCAATCTCTTACAGGCAACCTTTAATTTGATTATTATATAACGTAGTAACTTAGTGTATGTCAGATTTGTTTTTTTATTTGATACAAACCTTCCTTTCAAACACCTAGTTATAACTAGAGATAGTCTATGTATTATGTTCTCAATTCATTAGAAATAGTAATTTTTCATTTTAGTTTTTCAAGTACGTATTTCTCTTAGTATATAATGTAACAAACATCAAAAATAACATTTCAAAGGTTATACAGTACCCACTTTTAGAAGAGCATTACAAAACAGACCCCTAACCAAGTTTCAAACGTTCTTCATTCGCATTCGGCTACTCATGCATATTGGGAAGTCAGTGGCTTCCAATTTACTGACAACGATAGTCGAATATCAGTTCTCCCTTAGGGTTGCGGAGGTCAGAGGCTAGTCGCTCCGTGGAAAACTGATATTCAGGTAAAACCGGTTGAACAAGTAGCCGACCCCAAATAATATTGGGATTAAGGCTAGGAAGAAGCATAATATTATATCAATATTAAAATATTTTTGAAATACCTTGCATGGCTGGTGCGGGCTACTTGTATTCTATATTTATGAATAAAATTGTTTATATTAATACGTAATAACTTAACATTGTAACCTTTTGCACATAAAATGCAAGTGGTTCTTAAATAATGTTGAGAGATTCAACTATTTTTAAAACGCATTAAGTCAAATGCATTAAAAGTGAACCTTGTGACCTTTCTGTTTACAAGGCCGGGGATTATTTCATTAAAGATACATGCATGCATATCAATAGTCAATTCAAATGTTACTTTTAAAATACTGTATACCTACTAATTATAGAAAAGTGGTGATATAAGGTTATATAAGGTGGTGATGTGACACACACGCATAGACACTCTTTTACTTACCTTGTACTTTATAGAAGTTATAGTCTTTGACTATAAAACTTTAATAATGTTGACACTTTTAGTTCAAATTAATTATGCTCAAATTTCGACCACTTCGCTACCACTAGTATATTTTTTTGCGCAATAATATTTAGTGACAGAAAATGTATTTTACTAATGGTGTTTGTTTGCAGATTTGAATAGCTATATACATAATACTCGTATTTACACCACTGTTAGAAAACAAGTTCCTATAAAAATTTTACTTAAAGCAAAGCAAAAAATGTAAAAACTGGCTTTACAAGTTCGAGATCAAAGCCATGAATTAACGTTTTATATGAAAAGAAATATCTATTTTAATTTTAAAACATCTTTTTATCAACATAAAAGGAGCTGGCAATAAGAAACAACTTTTCGATCACCTTTAGAGGTATTTATTGCACAATACAAACATACATCTACTGAGGCTGTATCAAATACGTTTCTTAACATTATAAAACCACTAAAAACGGATTTAAAAAACAATTTAAAGTCAGATTCTACGTCATTGTGTACTTTTAGTATACTTTGTGCATTTCATGTTAGCAGGGCCGGATTTAGGGGAAGGCAATCAGGGCAACAGTCCCGGGGCCTCTACAAATAGAGACTTCGGAAAAAAAATCGAATTCAGGCTAGTAAACACTAGTAAACAAATTTTCTTTTCATATTTTTTTTCGCGTTGTACCTTTACCTACAGTACTTTGTACAAACATGATTAAATAAAATTTAATTTTAGATGATTATTGTTTTCGATTATATTTATATGTTCGTTATATAATAAAATAGTCTATACTTGGTTTCACAATAAATTATTAATTGGAAAACTAGATTGAAAAAAATGGTCCATTTTATTAGGGTTCCGTAGCCAAATGGCAAAAAACGGAACCCTTATAGATTCGTCATGTCTGTCTGTCTGTCCGTCCGTATGTCACAGCCAATTATTTCCTAAACTATAAGAGCTATACTATTGAAATTTGGTCAGTCGATGTATTCTGTGAACCGCATTAAGATTTTTACATAAAAAAATGAAAAAAACAATACATTTTGGGGTCCCCATACTTGGAACTGAAACTCTAAAATTTTTTTTTCATCAAACCTATACGTGTGGGTTATCTATGGATAGGTGTTCAAAAATGATGTTGAGGTTTTCAAGATCATTTTTTTCTAAACTGAATAGTTTGCGCGAGAGACACTTCCAAAGAGGAAAAATGTGTGTCCCCCCCCTCTAACTTCTAAAATAAGAGAGTGATAAAACTAAAAAAATATATGTTGTACATTACCATGCAAACTACCAACGAAAATTGGTTTGAACGAGATCTAGTGAGTAGTTTTTTTTAATACGTCATAAATCGTAACACGCAATTTACCTTTCATCCAATCAATACAATAGTATAAAAACATCGATGAAAGTTACAACGAACTACAAGAACTTTTATATGATGTTACTTGCTGATACGGAACCCTTCATGGGCGAGTCCGACTCGCACTTGGCCGCTTTTTTTTGTAATATAATTTGGGACCAAGGGGCCTCCACTCCTTTTTTGCCCCGAGGCCTCCACACCTTTAAATCCGGCCCTGCATGTTACTGTACGTCTTTAGCCTAAAGAGTAGGCTATTTGCTTTTTCAGCAAACGACGTATCTCCATGCTAAATTTAATTGTGATCGGCGCAGCGGCTTAGCCGTGAAAGCGTAACAGACAAACATCGAAACACATATACTTTTGAATTTATAATACATAAGCTTTGGCCCGCGGCTTCGCCAGCGTTTATGTTGGTTATCGCGGTAAAATGTAGCCTATACCATTTCTCAAGGTTCAATCTATCTATTCCAAAATTCATCAACATCGGTTCAGCGGTTTAGCCGTGAAAGCATAATAGACAGACATACTTTCGAATTCATGATACATATTAGTATAATTATAAATACACTAGTTAGATATATTCGTGTTGTAGTGTTGCCCCTACACTTGAGGTGCCCCACTTCGTGCACGTACTAGACAGGTGTAACCGCAGTACTTGAATTGTTTTTTGTGGCGCTACAGATTGTTGTAACTGGTTGTAACAAAATTTCACTTTCGAAACATTTTGTTTTGGTCGAGTATTTTATTGTACTCTCTGCGTAATGTTTATTTTTAAAAAGTTAGGCAATGGAATAATAGAGTCACCGTATATGTATATTTTCAAATAGTAATTCAGTTAATCAATTTAAAGACATATTTTTTACGTTTGTCATCTCTGGTTGAAAATGAAGACATATATCGTGAATTGGGCGCAATTAATTCAGTGCTAAATAGGTGCTTTCTTAGTACGTGTAACAACTTTTAGTTTTCGCACTTGCAATAATAATAGTTCTTGAGTCATACGATTTACTGCAAAACTGAAGAGAACATTACCACTTAAAAGTACAATTCTATCATTAACTTCTTCACAACTGGCACATAAAAAGCATACAACAATAGATTGAGAGATGCACAGCAAATAGCTAGTGTAACATAGTTACACATGTAACTTGTCCACACAAAAGGCCCCGCTTACGTCTATGTCACGCGTAGTTGATCGTAGAAAGTATTGTAAGTGAAGGTCGCGTGCTTACTCTGAAGCAATAGGTAAAGCAGTTTAGAAGACTGCTGCACGCATTGTGAATAAGAATTAGAGGAACAGACGCCACCTCGCTCTAAACCAATAAACTTCGAGAAATATAAATAACTAGCTGCGCCCCGCGTATTTTCGGGATATAAAGTAGCCTACGTATGTGATTATCCAGAACTCATTTTTAAATTAGCCATTTACAAACTATCATTATGGTTACTATGCAAGTGTGTTATGCATAGCAACCTGTGAAGTTTTGACTGGAGATAAACAGTGATAGATACATTTTGACAGCTACGATTTATGTATTCTTAAAATCACCTAGCTTTAGCCCGTGTATCGCGATTATTGCAGTAAAAAGTAGCCTATAAAATGTGTTTATCTGATATATAAGCTTTATTAATGTAAAGATCCTAATCCGTTCAGTAAGAAGATACATACATACAAACTTTCGCGTTTATAATTACTTATCATTATAATATTAGTAGGATTAATAGGATAGTAGGATTGTCGAAATCTATTAACAAAGATATCGTGTAACACACACTCACTCACATACACACACACATATATATGTATAATACAGAAATCAGCACCTCTGTTATTGAATTCGACAAAAAGTGTTTTTTGAAATGCTGTGTCGATACTTGAAAGACAATCCTTATCTATTAAGCATATAAAGGTACGGCAAAATGAGTTTTGCAAGTTATTAGAATCGACAGATTTTTCTACGTCATCAAATATGTAGATATAAGTCGCAAACGTTTTTCTTTTTGCTATCGCTCTTGTTGGATTGGCTAATATTATGTTTTGATCACGTGACTGAATGACATTAGCCAATCAAGGTACTACTGCTGTCCATGAAAAATTGGTACCTCAAAATAACTAATTTCGTGTTATATGTGTCCTAGGAATAAAACTAATGGTGGAATTAGACTTTCAGTGATCTCACTCACCCGGCGAACTGTATCTTAAAGGAATGCTCAAAATGATAATGTATTTATTTCTTTTGAACATAATATTCGTGCGTTTGATATCTTTTGTTCAGAATGTGATACAATTTCCGCAATACTTCTACGTCTCTATATTAGATTTATTAAACAAAAATTTGGTAAGCAACATTTTGAATATAAATGATTGCATTAAGAAGAACTAGTCTACTACTAGAGGAATTTATTTCCATTCTTAGCCTCTATTTAAAGTAAATAAAATATAAGTGTTTACTAAGAGTTTCTCAGTAAAAGCTTGTGAGTAGTTGTGAGTCGTTTACAAGAAAGCCGAATCTTTACACCTGTTCAACCGCCACCCTAAAATTCCTGACGCAGAACCGTCACGGTTTTAAATTCGATACCCTAGGGTCGTCCCGCTTCAATACTTAAGGTAAAACACTTTGTAGGTCTCATATTCTACGTCCTACATACCAGCAATGTTAATACATAACCACGCAAGTTTTATAATTGATAATAAAATATTCATTTCCTCATTATTTCATTTGGCTTTCCTGTATTTTGTTGAAGATTGTTCTACACTAATTTTAAGTGTATGACACAAGGTTACACACACAGAAAAGTTTGAATAGCGCTTATTTGATTTCTTTCATGGCAAAATTGGTTGAAAAAGTGAAAGCAATTCGAAAACAGCAAAAATTCTAGGCAGCACAGTTGGAGTTAGAGTTCTAGCGAAGAAAAAAATCATGCTTAGATAATCTGTAGCGATAATTCAGGGGATTTTTAAAATATTTGAATATTAAATAAAGCAGGCCAGGGTTATACCTGTAACTCCAATCGAGCGACCCTTCTAACATCAAACTAACACTGACTATAGCACTAAAGAATAACCGCGTTTGGTTATCGTAATCCACACAATATTGATCCCTTTACTACTTAATTGAAGGTTAAGTTTACAATAAAAAATATTATCAAGCATAAGCATATTGGTCAAGGCGACAGAACTCTATAGAGCCGAAAGTGCGATAAAAAATATTTAATTGACAACACTAGATTGTTACATGATTCCGTCATAGTTTGATTGGAAAAGTAATAATCTATTGATTTCAACTTTATTTTATATTTTCGTTAGCTAACAATTGCAAGATTTTACCGTGACTACGTTTACCAAACATAATTTGTCGTTATTAAAACTTTTTACCCGATAGTAGGTATCTAATTATTGTAATTATATAGTAAATAGCTTACATGTAAATTACACGTTTAATTATTGCAATTTGATGTGGGTTTTGATGTAAGTTTTTTAAAATGTTATTGAGTTAATTACCTATATGTTACATATTGTCTTAAGATTGCCATTATCCAAAAAAAGGCTGCACACATACCACATAATATCATCTCATTGAAAGCAAAATAGCATTATGTCAGTTTCCTAGACAGTTCAATAGAATCTGTCAAAATCTACTGACTAATTATAGAATCTGACAAACTAATCAATTTAGGAAAATGGAATTCAACAAAGAGGTAATTCATTCATAACTAAAGATATCAGAAACACGAATTTCACAGGCCTTTGTAGATTCGTTTTAAAGATTTCTGAAGCCCCTCGCCAGTTTTTATCACTTCATATATTGTTGAAATAAAAATCAAAAATATTGGTGTACTGATGGTAGGTATACCAAAATAGTTACTTATATAATGAACAATTAGAGAGGTGACCAATTGATTGACCTTGTCAGACAGAGTACAAAATTATAGTCGCATATGTAACACATATACATTATTATCTAGCACATGTATCGTTCATAAATTTATAGATCAATTCTAAATATCCGTCTGTGATGTTAAAATATAAGTTTTTAAACTCAATGACTGTACGATTTTCGATACTTGCAATACACTAAAGTCAAAAAATCCCTTTAAAACATTTTAAGTTTATCTATTATTCTATTCATTCAAGTTACAATAGTACGATGTCCAATAAATCTTCGTCGGATTCAATAACCCCATCAGACAAACAGTTTAGCATCAAATATCAATACAGGATGTCGATGAACCCATATATGTATGTAGGACGTCAACAACAACCTGATATACCTACCACATATCCATTTCATTGGCAGACCTTCGTGTTTATCTTGTGTGAGAGTTTTACTTTCAGACACTTTATTAGACGCTGGAATTTGCTCTAAGTATTTCTAGGGAAGAGTAATCACTACATATATTTAGGGACCAGTATATTTTGTTCATTGCACTGGTTTTGTACTTTTCTATTAACTAGTATTGACACTAAATACGTATACAAAAAACCATATTAGAATGTGGCCATTTATTTTATAAACCAGAAAAACACACCCAAAAAAAGTTCGATCCCGGTAGTAAAGTGTGTTTTTGCATTTTTTTGCATTTTATTAAATTACACAAAAAATAATTATATACCTGCTAAAATTTGAAAAAATATTAAATTCTATACATTCTAATGCTTTTTAGGTATATGATTAACTGCCTCGATGGCGTAGTGGTAGCGCATGCGACTGTTGTGCTTAAAGTCTCGGGTTCGATTACCGTGACGGACCAAACGTTTGTGTGATCCGCAAATATTTGTTTCGGAGTCTGTGTGTATTCTATGTATATTATGTATTTACAAAAAAATAAGTATTTTTATGTATTTATATCAGTTGTTACTACCCATAACACAACTCTGCTTAGTTTGGGACTACTAGACGTTGTATGTTTATTATTATTTAAATGTAGTTAGTATCGTTATCTAAAGACATCAAATGAACCCGAATTTTCAACAAAGACCAGCCGAAGAGGATGCGGAAAAGGATTGCGGAAAAAATACCGAGCATTGACCGTGAGAGCTTTAATATAAGAACAACATATCAGACTACATATTTAATAATTTTATATGTATATATAACGGAACAATATAAAATGCATCGAAGTAACGTAGGTGTACTGTACAAGTGTAATTAAACGTCATTTTGAATAATGTGAATAAAACCTGTTGAGTAATTTCAACTATGGATTTGTTAAGCTAAATTTATCACGCAGTAATATGCATGAATTTACTTAAAGAATTCGCGATCAGTCGTCACGGTAACGAGGATGTGATGTTTAAAATTTAATTGTTTTCAGAAAAAAAGTATTAAGTATTACTTTTTACATTTTTCAGATTTAGACATTTGCGCAATCCTTAGCTGTATCTATTATATATTTCTTCTTATCCTAGCTTTTATCCTTAATATTATTTGGAGTCGGCTACTAGTTCAACCGGTTTTATCTGAATATCAGAGCGACTGACATCGGACCTCTGCAACCCAGAGGGAGAACTGAAATTCGAAGGTTGAACTATATTTGAGGGCACTGACTTCCCAATAACGATTTTCATTTACGTCAACACAACCGGGACTGACAGCTTAACGTGCCCTCCGAGGCACGGGCGTGAATCACTGCCAAACTTCCATACTCTGTATGAATGAATTTTCTGTAATAAAAACCCAACAACACTAGTGTACCGAGCCGGGATTTGAACACGAGACCGCTTGATCAGCAGTCGCCTACGCTAACTACTAAAGCTGTCTTTTTTAATTAAAGGGTAATAAGGGTAATCCGAAAGCCGTGCCTTTACGATAAAAAAATCTAGTAACACAAATTTCAATGTTATTCAATGACACCCTTTACAAGAAATAGCGACAAGCAAAACTAACAAATGCGACAAATTTATAGATATGTATACAAATCTATACGATTTAACACACTAAATTTAACATTACATTTGTAGAGATAAAGTTGATATTGACGTGATAACAGACGAAGTGAGCTTGTGGGAGCGACCAACATAACAATGATAGATGGAATGTGACACGAAAAAAACGAACGAAAGAGAGGTCAGATTTATGTGAGACAGAATATTCGAGTGCTTCCGTTGATGCTATTCAATAGAGGCTCTTGTTAAATCAGGTGCCAAACGCTGAGTGTATCACCTGTGATATTTATGTTAGGTACTATAGAAAATGTATGTTAACTGCCTCGTTGGTCTAGTGGTTAGCGTATGCGACTGCTTACGTTTTTTTGGGATTTTCTTAGGAAATTCCTAATAACTGCCCGGAGTTTGGAAGTTTGGCGGTGATTCACGCCCGTGCCTCGGAGAGCACGTAAAGCCGTCGGTCCCGGTTGTCATGAACATCGCAATCGTTATTGGGAAGTCAGTGCCCTCAAATATACTGACAACTAGTTCAATCTTCGAATTTCAGTTCTCCCTTAGGGTTGCGGAGGTCCGATACCAGTCGCTCCGTGGAAAAACTGAAATTCAGGTAAAAACCGATTGAACTAGTAGCCGACCCCAAATAAACTTGGGAATAAGGCTAGGAAGATGACTATAGAAAATGTATAATATTCCGAGATACTTATCAAAGTCTATTTAGACCTGAAGTAAGTTTGAATGTGGATAAATAAATTAAATTAGAGCGTTCGAGTTATACATAAGCAAGCGACATTAATTTATTCAAATATATATTATATTATTATTACTTACATACTTTCTATGTGCAATATACATACTATTCTTTCCCGTATTTGACACCTTTTATTTCCCTTAAGTTGCCATGAGGAAAAGAGTTAATTAGTTATTTCCATAACAAACAAAGTCCATTTCAACAATCCGACATTCCACATTAAATAAATAAATAAATAATAATAAATAAATATTTCCGACATTTTAAACACAACACCATCTAATTCCAAACTAAACAGAGCTTGTATTATGGGTACTAGACAACTGATACATAAACATACCTTTTTTTCTGTAAATCCATAAATTTTTGAACAATTTTTTATTAAAAATGCTTATTATTTAATGTTTTTTCTTGACACAAATATGTTTTATAAACCGCACGCGTTGCATTACAGTACAATAATGTTAGCTTTATAATTGTATATATTTTTTCATGAACGGATCAAAAAATAACTAAGTTACAAGCGGCATTGATATATTAATAACTTATACTTACTATAATTGATTATTGACATTGAATACATTTTATGTCTTCTGATTTAAATAACAAAATAAAAGTTAAATTGAACATTGTTATTATATTATATTTTGACTGCCCTGTTGGTCTAGTGGTTAGCGTATGCGGCTGCTGATCAAGAGGTCTCGGGTTCGATTCCCGGGTCAGACCAAATATTTGTTTCAGAGTCTGGGTGTTTTTCTATGTATAATATGTATGTATTTACAAAAAAAAAAGTATGTTTATGTATTTATATCAGTTGTTTAGTACCCATAACACAAGCTCTGCTTACTTTGGGACTAGATGATGTTGTGTGTAAGTTGTCCAAAAAAATATTTATTTATATGCGTCTAATACATAGTTAAAATACAATTATTTGCCCAGACTGAACCCCTGGGTTAGAAGTTTGAAATTTCTGTATCTGATCTTTTTAATATTGTTAATTTTCTTATGAAGACACCTTTACAAAAGTTCCACTCCACTATAATGAATGAGGTACGAAAATTTGTAATTTTTAAAGTTAGTTACCCGAAATATGCAATAATCCCGTGAGCAAATCCGTGGATTATAGTTATAGGCGAGGATATGAAATAACAAAAGCAATTAGCATAGTTTGAGGGGCTAACAGGAAATTATTTAATGTGCGGCCATTATTATCAGTGGTTTATAAAATATAATAATTAATTATTATTATATAAAAAAAATGTTTAGAGGACTCGAATGTTCCGGCAAAACGGCCCGTTGAAAACACAGTTAAGCGACCATGACCTGCTCGTGCTATTTGTAGATATATATTATTTATACACACCCCAAAATACTGTATAACATAATCCCTTTCTTTGTTGCCAACCTTTAGCTTTTAATATTATCCTAATTATCTAAAAATGCCAATAAAATAAGACTTAATTACGCCTCTGGCAATCTATTCTTTGACAACACTTTCAGGGTAATGTAATATAAGCTAAAACACTTAGTCTATTATATTATAAGTCTTTTGAATGTTGTAGGTACATATTTTCCGTCTCATGATTTCGTTTCTATACTACTGCCTAAAAAACAACGAGACAAAACGACAAATCTATATCAATAAAAATACCCTTGTAATGAATTTAAAACAGATCTTTATTTGTTATCAACATAGGCTCCTTCAAGTTCAAGAGTTGTTATATATCATGTATATATTATATACCTATGTCTGGCAATTAAAAAGACTAGATAACATCTTGTAGGTTAAAGTCACTGATAAGACCAAATAAACACTAATTTAAACCATAATTATTTTCTGTTCATACAGGAAATTTTACTAAAAACGATTAGGAATATTTTTTTATATGTAGGTATTTATAAGCCTACCAAAGTGACTCCACTCTGCCTGATGGAAAGCATGAGTAGAAATCAAAAGTAGGGGTTACCACCTTCATTGTGAGTATTGACAAATCAGCGTGGTGAACCACACTATGGTGGCTTAGTGAGATAACTACCTACATCATTTGGGCTTCATTCTCACATTCACCAACGACATACCACATCGTTATATCTTCCGTGTCAGTGTATTACCGGCAAAGTCGAACAGGCCCATTCGTGCTTAAATTAGCATGGCTCTAAATTAAAATAAACAAATTAAATTCATGACGTGGCAATACTTTTAAACTATTAGGATAAAAAGATGTCTTTAAAAAAACACAAGCAATCGAATCAAAGAAAATTTATTACATTTTCCAAAACCTTTTAGTTAGATATTTCAACGCCTACCTACCTACACCTACACCTTCGTACCTTAGATCGAAATAAAATCTTCAATTTTAGACGGTCTATAGAATTGTTACATGTACAAAGCTCAAAGGAAAACTCAGGGTCGTTTAACGAGATAAAGAAATAACTATGTGCGACTATGCAGTACAATTCGATACAACTGCCGTTGGTCTAGTGGTTAGCGTACTTGTATGCGACTATCGATCAAGTGGTCTCGGGTTCGATTTTCGTGTCGGACCAAATATTTGTGTGATCCACAAATATTTGTTTTCGAGCTTGGTTGTTTTCTATGTATGAATATGTATGTATCTACAAAAAAAAAACTTCGTTTATATATTTATATCAGTTGTCTAGTACCCATAATATAAGCTCTGCTTAGTTTGAGACTAAACCATGTGCGTAAGATGTCCGAAATATTTATTTATTTATTAAAATATATCTGTCATGATTAAGTGTACTATGGAATAATGTATCAAAGTGACTTCTAGTTGAAAACAAGATTGCTATGTTACCATTCATGAATATGGTAACGATATGGAAATAAGACATTTAATCGTAAAGAATAATCTTAAATTTATTTGCTATATATTTTTCTGATTAAATTATTCATATTATTAATATTAATGTGATAAATTCGAAAGTAACTCTGTCTATCTGTTACGCTTTCACGGTTACAACGCTGAACCAATATCAGTCAAATTAGGCAAGGAGATTCTTATGGAAGAACATAGGATAGTCTTTGCCGCGATAGCCGACATAAACGTCCATGGAGCCGCTGGCAAATAGTAAATAGCCGCTGGCAAATAGTAAATAGCCGCTGGCAAGTAGTAAATAGCCGCTGTAGTAAATAGGTACAGTCATCTATATAAATAAATAAAATTGAAGTGTCTGTATGTAACATCAAATTAACAGTTTTTTACTAAATACTATACTGTATCGAGATGATCTCTGGAACAGCTGGAGCGATTTTAAGGGGACTTTAACTGGCAGAAAGCTGATGACATAAGGAGTTACTTATACTAATCTCTTTTTTTTTCAGCTTTCCCCCGTCGCTCGCGTTACTCGCGATTTTATAATTGTTAACAATAACAGCGGGTAACAACGCGGTTAGCTAGTAAGAACTAAATAAAATATTCTAGTATTCAAGTAAAAGTAGCAAGTTCATTTGAATTCTACGTACAGATGCTGTGAGTTTCACTCGAGAACGGAAGTTCGAGTCCAGCCTGACATCAATTCTGATCAGAATCTGTTTGTGTACACGCCATTCGAAAGCGAATTTGAATCATGCGTGCACACAATACAAGTTAGTTTTGCGTGAAATGTGAGATAATATAACTAGATAATATAATTAGGAAGTGATTACTATACAACCTTGAATACAGAGAGGTCCGATTTAGGTAAAAGTATTTCAGAATAAATAATTATACGTTCATTTATTTTTACTTTGTTCTGTTCTATTATTACGCATGTTAACGCATTTTTAGTCATTTACGAATAGTGTGTTCAGTTTGTAATGTAAAATAAATATTTAATTCGTAGCATAAAAAAGCTCTGATACTTTAACTAGGTAGTTTTAATAGGTAGTATAGCCACGCTGATTACAGCTCGGGTACGGTACGGGTCGGCTCGACCGGGGCAGTACTACCCTCACACAAAAGACCATCCCAATAATTACATCATTAACATTATCTAAGTAACTCAGATACGTTGTTTCGGATGTTCGTTTAGCAATCCAGAGACGGTAACGCATGACAGATGTTGGTGAAACGAAAGGCTTGCTAACTGACATTGACATTCCTTCCGCTATAAATATTGAATGTGCACACATTTTGCGTTTCTTCCTCTGGTTTTAGTTTACATGAAGCTCCTTTTGTTATAACTATGTATATATCTCTATTGTATGTTTCAGGTCAGACAACAATCCTGCGAGAGTTAGTCGTATGCCGATCCTCACCTAATAAGAGTGTCCAATTAAGTATGAAGTCGTAGCCTTGTTGGTCTAGTAGTTAGCGTATGCGGCTGCTGATCGAGAGGTCAAGTTCGATTCCCGAGTCGAACCAAATGTTTGTGTGATCCGCAAATATTTGTTTTGGAGTTTGGGTGTTTTCCATATATAATATGGTTGTATTTACATAAAAAAAGTATGTTTATGTATTTATATCAATTGTTTTGGTACCCATAATACAAGCTCTGCTAAGTTTGGGACTAGATGGCGTTGTTTGTAAGATGTTCGAAATATTTATTTATTTATTGGAAAATGCAGCCAAAGTATTAAATTATAATAAAAATAATGCTCTCCCCCTAAAATCTGGATATTAGAATGACTACCATCCGATTAACTTTCAAAGTTCGAGATTAATTACTCTTATTTTCATTGATAAACTATTATTTATGTGTGTATGTGATACTATATATAAAACATTATATTATTTGGTACGTAAAGGTATTTATAGGTAAGTGGATTCAAATAATCCTTCTCCCTCGCTTCAATTATACACCTGATACATTCAGCTCTGCATCACTGGCTGGAGAGAAACGCCTTTGACCAAAAGTTCGCTTTATTACAATGAATTTTCAGGAAGTGTAAATAAATAAATTACGTTTTATTATTTAATTTTTATACCAAAAACTGTATGCAGTTAGTTAATTAAAAATCATCTTTTATTAGATATCTGAGTAATAATTTGCACAAGGAAGGAACAAGAGCACTTGTAATGTTTTTACTGTACAACTACATGTATACATGTTTAAAACATTAATTACATTTATTTATATCTATTTACATATATATATATGTTATGTTTACTGTGACATTTTCCTGTATACGATCTTGTTTTTCTATAAACAATTTTACACAGTAACATAGTTTTTGAAATTATGAAGTACTATTTTTAGGTATAGTATACAAATATATAAATATGAATTGTCTGTCTGTATAGTTTTTGTTGTGTAACGGGAGGTATATTAAAATGAAAGTATTTATGGTACTTACGTATTTTTTTTTTTATTTTTTTCTTTACTAAGTACTTTTAGACAATGATATTTTTATAATATCATTGACTTTTAGATTCATTCGGTGAAAAGTTTTTCAGTTTGAAATTTTGAAATCACAGAGTTTAATGTAATGTATTTGTATAGATATATAAGTTTTTAAGTGAAATCTTTACAATTATTTACTAAAACATGGTTTTAGAATAATATTTTAATAGACTCAAATTTAATACCGTAAATAAAATAATAATAAATAATGTATGAATTTTGAGTAAACATCGCTTGTATTTTAAATTAGCTTTATTTGTTTTGCAAAGAACTCGATTACATAAGAATTCGAAGTAGGAATGAGAATGAAACGGCATACCAAAGCGAATTAAATCTTATTTGAAACGCAACGTGAAACTAGAAGAAATGCGGTTTGTTTCATTTCTGGCCATGCCCGTTGAATTCTACTGAAGATTTTAGTGCTATTTACAAGAATAATTAAAGATATTGTTAAAAAATGTAAAAGAACCGATATGTTTTCGTTATGTCGAGAAGTAAAATTAACAAAATTATTAACAAAACTTGATTAAAATTAAAGAAACAACATCTGTAAAATTGAGATACATTTTAAACTTTGCGATGCTATTGATAGTTTCGAATTATCGGTTAAATGTTTATAAACAGTGGTTGTTATTAAATATTTAAAACTGTGCGATAATGAATGTGTTATTTTCTTTTTTTAGTTAAACTACTAATTTGGAGATCCGATCGTTTTGCTTGGATGATTTACCTTGGACCACTTACGCAACCTCGTTTATGGACGAATCTATTGATATACAAAAATATACTCACTACATTTACATTATACAATATTTTATTTTAATATAAACTATATATAGAATAGATTCTTCAAAGGTATAATGGTATAATTTAATGTACTTATACGTATTTAAGTTCAAGATCGAATCATCATAAATTAGAAAAAATTCTGTTCAAGTAGGTAGTCTCTTTACAAGAACATAATAATAACGTAGCTAAATATTATATGGTTTGGTTATTGCAATTTGTGCATGCGTTCATACTGAAATAAACTGAAATGTGGGGTTCCTCAGGGAATTGCTCAGGGGCCTATTTATTTCTCTCCTGTACAATCGATATTTGAAATACATTTTCTAGTAGTTTTCCAGCATCGTTTTGTAGTAGATGGACCTATAGATACACAAATAAGTATTTTTAAAGGTAAAACTTACCTCTAGCCCAGCCAGTGAGAACGTTTCCGAGATATGCCACTTTGTACACCGGGTCTGGATCACTTATACGCACGCTGTTTGTGCGTCGAAGCAGCTTGCCTAAACCCCTGGACAGTCTGCCAATAGCACGAGCTGTAAAGTCCTTTCCGGATGCTCCATCTGACAGACACACTTCTGCCGGCAGGATTGATTTTGCCTGGCCGTTCTCCTGTATTTTGTGCGCAATAAGCTTGGGCATCGTAAGTGGTAAACTTTTCTTCCTTTCTGGAGTCAGAGTTTTCGCTTGGTTGACGCTGTACACATTACAATTCTTCTTAAAGCTTTGTCCGGTTACATCTTTGGTTTGCTCTGTGTCATCAGTCTTATCGCATTTATCGAACTCAATTGTTTTAATTTGGCCATTCAGGTTATCGTTCAAGTTATTGTTATTGATATTGTCCGCTACTCCGTCGCTGTACCGGCGTTCAGAGTTAGAGCGTCTCTTTATTAGAGAAGGATTCCTTAGCATTATGCTAGTTTCACTCGAGCTTCTGTTTTTAAGGATGTGTATTTTTTTGACCCGCGAGACCGCGCAATCGACCTCGTCGGCGCTGACCATCCTTTCCGTTTTACCTTCCTCGTCCAGGAAGCGCACTCTTAGTCCGTTAGGTTTACAATCGCTGAGTGTTTTTTCTGACTCTTGGAGACGGTCGGATTGATTTTTTGCGCCTGCTTCTAAGCAGTGGCGTTCGTTTTCACTCAACGCTCCGCGAGCCATTTTTCTTAACACGTTTAATTTTTTGTCAGCACTATTTACATTATCACTTAAGTTCACAACAACGAAATAGAGCCACTGAAGTTTAAGTTATCCGTTCTCTCCGTTAGCTTAAAGCTGTATGTATATACTAAGACCGAACCAGTTACCTCCCTCGATAACAACTAAAACACACCAGAGTAGTAGACACCTCGTCCATTAAAGAACGACACCGGTTTGGAATGCAGCCTTCTCCACTTACTCAATGCACTTGTCCATTTGTAAAAGAAAACTTTAATGAAAGACGCACCACTTATAGTACGAATCGTTACACTGAATTTTAATATGTTTGTTGTTATTAGTTTGTTATGTTTACTTCAACGATGTATTACTTTGAGATAATATATCGAACGTATGGCATGAAACAACGCGGCGCGTGCGCAAGCGTCGGCTCGCAACGATGGAATGGAATGGCGGCTAGCGCGGGTCGCGGTGTGCGGAGCGTTCCCAGCGGTTACTTGATCCCAGCTTTGATTCTAATGATCCACTGCTCTTAGTTACGTTAATACATCGCTGTCAGCAACTCCTGGAACAATATAACAAATGATTATGAGCGAACAGTGTCATACATGACGCAACAATGTCCAATGTTGATTTAGAAGACAATATGATATTAATTGAACAGGTGCATCATTTGCTTTTGTTTTGATAATTTGGTAGTTTAAGAATTATTATTGATTGTGATGTGGTGCTGGACGAATTTAACAGTGATTTTTTTTTGACTTAGAAATTTTATATTTTAGTATTTTTGGTGCTTTCTTCGGACTTACCCATCAATCACTGCCCTAAAGTTACCATTGGACTCAAAATTATTTTGCAATTTTTTTTTTTAATTTCGGACAACATCAATTCATCATCAAACTTGTGCAGAATTAGTTTTATCTTTTATGTATAGATTAATAATTATCTTCTAATAATACTAATTAACTTCAAAAAATATTTTTTAATAGTTAAGGGAAGATTCCTGGCTACAATACGCCGTAAGGAATGATTCATACAGCACCATGGCGCGGAATACCCCGACAACATGAATCACTCCAGAAATCAATAGAAAAGTCATGAAAAATGACACAACTTTAACAAATAACATTGAAATACCACAATTTTAGTTTAAACGGGTTTAAACAAATACCCTTTTTTGTAGGTGTATAAAATTCAATGATCTGAAATCGACTCCGGGGTTTGCGGTGGGGCCTCGTGTCGGAATCGAACCGTGTAACCACACAGTTGGCTCAAAGAGGGAGATTGTAAACGACTGTTATAACGACATTAGCTGACTCCCTAAAATCGCCTACCCGTCGTATATGCTTTTTTTTTCTTTTTTTTACGTGTGGAAATCCGGGGTTTTTTATGCGACAGGGCGGTGTGTTGGATTCGACCCGACTAAAACCACACGGTGTGCCCTCTTTGCGCTTCTGTTTTAGGAGGAGTCCAGGGTGATCTCCTTCTGGACGGGGGCGTCTTATAAATCTAATACAACTTTTGAAAGTCAATAATTATTCATCTATAATAAACACATCTACATTTTAGTGTGAGCTATCATACCTATTTAAAATGCGAACCGGTTATAATATGTTCTTTTAACTTTAATATGTAGCGATCATTCGGCCATTGGTTAGATATGATTTGATTCATTTTGTTTTTATTAGACTCAAATTCATCCGTATCACATTTAGCCTTTATATTCTGCCCGTGACTCCGCCCGTGGGTATTTTGGTAATCTCGATAAAAATTCTATGTACGAGTAAAGCCTTCCTCAAGATTTATAATTTTCCCATTTCAAAATTCAATAAAATTGTTACAGCTGTTTAGCCAGGAAAGCTTATCAGACGGACAGTTACTTTCAATTTATAATTTAATGTATACTTTCGAATGGGTATATAATATTAAGTATGGATCTCAATCCTCGACATTTGCAGTTCCTAGTTGAGTAGATTTGAATTCCTAATGGCAGCCCAGAGTTTGGAAGTTTGGTGCTGATTCAAGCCCGTGCCTCAGAGAGCACGTAAAGCCATCGATCCAGGTTGTCATGAACATCTATGGCAATCGTTATAGGGAAGTCAGTGCCCTCAAATTTACTGACAACTAGTTCAACCTTCGAATTTCAGTTTTCCCTTAGGGTTGCGGAGATCCGATGCCAGTCGCTCCGTGGAAAAACTGATATTCAGGTAAAACCGGTTGAACAAGTAGCCGACCCCAAATAATATTGGGAATAAGGCTAGAAAGAAGAAGAAGTTGAGTAGATTTGAAGAGGTATAGAAATCAATATTTAGTTTTAACATACATTGAATAGGTCGAATATGTAAACTAAAAAAGACCCACAATTTGGCCACAGGCAAACTGAGTCTATACTTAATGACTGTGCTTTACCTTATGTCTTTCTAAGGAACAATTATTTAGTGAATTGAATATCCTTGAAGCCGACTTCGCTTAAGATCTATATAGACTGATCGTCACCAGTCTGAATCTCTCGGGGATATTAATGTATATGTTTGATTGAGTTTAACCAAATGCAAATGCACAGACACAATCAAGAAGTCAGAATTATAGACCTGCAGCTTGTCCGATAATCTAGTTAAGTAAACTTTGAATGCATCTGTATTTTAAGGTAATATGAGATGCTTATTCCTGATTTAATCTATACCTACCAAGTTTTATGAGACACCATCAAAATTATTATTTTAACATCACACTGAAATTGATTTTCGTCCATCTTGTAGTAAATTCTATATAAAAAAGCCGTATTGTATGTCCACCATTGTCACTACTAAACCCATTAGCGCATTATAAAACAACAAAAAGTAAGTTACTCAGAAAAGATCAACAGTTTTTTGTCAAGATGACATTTTCATTTTTTCATGACACAAAAAATGACAGTGCTATGGAGTACAGCTTAAATAACACTTCAAATAATAAATAACCAAACAGTATGTAATGTGCTTTGTAATTTAAAAATAATGTTGTTTCCAGTTTTTAGTTCATTATCTGTGTTTTGAACCCGTCTTTGTACTTTCAGGTATATGTTTGTCACCAAATTGGCTAATTTGTTATGGTCGACTGCCTTGATATTTTTATCTCAAAATTTTACAGACCACTACACATTGCATTTAAATATATTTTTCTGCAAAAAAGAGTACAAATTTCCAGGAGACAATAGAAAAAGCGCTGAATATTTTTTCTTTACGACAGAACAGCAAACTTTTTGTAACTTTGTAAAATCGAAAAAGATTTTTTTTTCGGCTTCGTCCATTTAAAAAAAAAATACTATTATATAATCGTATTAATATTCATATCATTATTGTCATTTTATTTGACCTAAATGGTTTGAAAATTGTTTGTTTATCGATATTTTTAACAAGCGAAATACCGGAACAAATTTTTATGGTAACTTCGTATATATCTAATGTTTTAATTAACTGTTATATTAGATTCCCTGTTCACAAACGATAAGGAAGCAAATGTTATACTACAAATATAAGTAGATAGCTACAGTCATTATTTGTCTTCTTCTTTTTTGATGAAATGGCAACCAGCCGAATATCAGCTATTTCTGCCAATGTCAAGTAATTATCGTCTTCAATTGTAAAGTCTAGTCTTCAAGTCGTCGTCGTAATGAATTTAATAATAAATAAAAACTGCCAAGTGCGAGTCGGACTCGCCCATGAAGGGTTCCGTATCAGCAAGTAAAATCATATAAAAGTTCTTGTAGTTCGTTGTAACTTTGCGTGTTACGATTTATGACGTATTAAAAAAAACTACTAACTAGATCTCGTTCAAACCAATTTTCGTTGGTAGTTTGCATGGTAATGTACAACACATATTTTTTTAGATTTATCATTCTCTTATTTTAGAAGTTAGAGGGAGGGGGGGGGGGGACACATTTTTCCACTTTGGAAGTGTCTTTCGCGCAAACTATTCAGTTTAGAAAAAAATGATACTAGAAACCTCAACATCATTTTTGAACACCTATCCATAGATACCCCGCACGTATAGGTTTGATGAAAAAAAAATTTTTGAGTTTCAGTTCCCCAAAATGTACTGTTTTTTTTCTATTTTTATTTAAAAATCTTAATGCGGTTCACAGAACAGTTGACATACGGACGGACAGACAGACAGACAGACAGACTTGACGAATCTATAAGGGTTCCGTTTTTTGCCATTAGGCTACGGAACCCTAAAAAAGTGGATGACATGAAATGGGGACCGGCTTCCGAAAAAACAAAAAACGATCTGCAGTCATTATTTGATTTTGAGACGAGAGAAATTGAGAACATTTTCAAAATATATTCGATGAGTTCCGATAGAGGACAATGGACCTTTATCGATTTATAAAATCATTGAATAGTATCAATGTTAGAATACGAGAAAAAAAATGTATTTTAACAAAATGGAAATATTGGAAACTGAGAAGACCTATTTATCTCTACTTAATTAATAACGTTAAAAATGACAGTTGTTTTTAAAATTGAGTAAAGACAAAGAATAATCAATACGAGTATTAGTTCAGAAACGTTTTAAATCGATTTAAACAAATAAGTTCAATCGATTAGTCGGAACTGTTGGTGTATTAGTTTGTGACCAGTTGACCTTCTCGAATTCATGTTTGGTAAACATCAGCTGGTTATATAAACAGTTTTTTTATGGTGCAGCGATAGGGCACGACTCTTCCGCGGTGCTGTGAACTGTAATGATATCGGTTATATAAACATGGCTAGAAGTTCCACGAGCACACCTGCTACATACGGAATGCTTCCTTATCTATAGTATTCCTATATACATCAATCCTAGAAAACTGATTTTAAATCTTTCCTGTTCCTTTGAATATAATTAAATCTTTTAAATTATCTCTTTGACATTGTTGGGACCAGCCCCCCTAGCCAAATTGCAAACGTTTTTAGTTTTCAATTCTATTTCTGTCCGTGTGGTGGCGGATTAAGAATACAGAGTGTCACCACCCCTATTCATCCCGCGGGTGTCGTAAAAGGCGACTAAGGGATAAACTACGCAAGACAACATCGATGCAAAGAGAAGGAAAACTTGAAACCAATCCTATACCAACCCGTCTGGCCAGTGTGGTATAGTAGGCCAAAACCTCCTTTCTAAGGATAAGCCTATGTCCAGCAGTGGACTGTTAAAGGCTGTTGATGATTATGATGATTCTATTTCTGTATTCTCTTGTTCACTAAAATATAGACATCATACATGTTATGGTCAATACTTTTAACAAATGCATATCCATATCTACCAGTTAACGAGAAAATAATAAATTATTTACATACTAAGAGTCAAATTTATTGGATCGTATTAAAAAAACACCACAACGTCGGGGAAGCTTTACATGTATTTAGTTATTAACATAGATCGGAATTGGGTGTGTGAAAATACCTAAAGTTTGCAGTAAGTTTGCAATAATAATATGGAGCTGTTACAACCACTGTTCTTGCAATTGAAATAAATGTTTTTAATTTATTTTTTATGCAGTGCAGGTTTAATAATTAAAAGAAAAAGCCGACTTCAAAACTATGTAAAGACGCGAAAATGTTCGTTTTCCTTACATCAACCTGTAGCAAAACTTTTTAACTTAAGATACAGATCAAAAAAAGAAATTAAAACCGCATTAGCATTTTGCAGATATATAAAATTCTGTGTTTGACCGACAAAGAACAATTGGGACTAAAAGACCGAATTTTAACCGGAAAAGTACAAAACAAAAATTATTTAGAACTGTATTAGCAGAAAATTTATTTAGAACTGTATTAGCAGTTTGTAAATGTTTATATTTCGGTGTTTCAAAGGTAAGGAACATGTAAAAAAAAACAAAACTAAACCGGTAAAATTCAAACCCGGTTTAACTTAAGTTGTTGTAACAGCTCCATATTATGTCCCGCTGCAAACTTTAGGTATTTTCACACACCCAATTCCGATCTCTGGTTATTAATCACTACGGAAGATAAACACAATATTATAAGGTAAAATTGACATGATTTACGATGTGGTAGAATAACTTAATGGTTCTTTTTATTTTTTTATTTCACCCGCATTTTTAAATTCGCGTACGGGGAAACCCTTTCTGCAGAAACAGTATTCCTTTTCTTGTTAATAATTGTTTATACTATACTATAACATATATACGACTAACAGCCGTCTCTGAACTAAATGCTATTGATAAACATTATTTTATATTTTAAATAAATTACATACTAGCTATCGCCCACGGGTATGTCTGTTCTGATATCGGCAAAACTAAATTATCTGAACAGGCTAAATTTCCGTTAAATTTCACCAAAATATGAATAGTTAATTTTTCGAGAAAGAGTATTGAACAATCATACATTGTTACAAACTTTCACATTAAGTGGGATAGGATAGAATTACTTGCAGTTTAATTACATGAGAGATAGAACAAATCGTAGTGCTTGTCATAAATTTTATTTTACTGGGTGGGAATTGAACCAATGAACGTCTAATGGAGCAGTCTGTAACGCGATGGCCGACATATAGGCGAGCTAAAGTTAGTTATTTATATCAGTAAAAAGATTTCAGTGTAAAATATAAAAAACAAAATCTAGGAGCATATTTTAGGAGGTAGTAGAGCCATGCTGATTTCAGCTACACGAATGGGCCTTCTCGACCGGGGCGGTATCACCCTCACACAGAAGTCCAACCGAATAATGACAGTATTCTTGCTGTCGTAGGTCGTTGGTGAGTTTGAGATCAGACGCCCAATCATTCTGCATCATTCTCCCCGTTTACGGAGGCCGGGAGAATGAAGCAGAAAAATCTGACCAGGCCGCCATGTTATGGGTCACCATGCTGCATTGCCTACTCTCACAACGAGGATGGTGACCCCTACTCGTGGATACTACTCATGCTTTCCATCAGGCAGAGTAGAGTCACTTTGGTAGGCTTAAAATATATTATCTATGTTTATATAATATATTTAAGCCTACTATATATCCTATATACTATATATCCTATATACTATAAATCCGGTAAACGTAGATTTAGCTCCAAACTCATAAAACTCTTAAGAGTTTACTCTTAAAACTTTTACGCAATTTTAATTAACACCAATAAAATGTTTATTTAATGTTGTTAATTAGAACTAATGATCTGCTCTTAGTGACGTCAAACCATTATTGGCTATTAACTCTTTACGAGTGTAATACACAATAGACATTTCTAGAAGACTTCTACGAATGGTAAACTTATCAAATGTTAATGACTTTACAGATTTTGTGCTCCCATTAAATCAAATCAAAGAGATTATGTGCGGCTTCGTTTCTTTGAGCGGAGGAGGTACACATCAACACCTCATGTCGTCCTGCTTGTGGCCGCTGATGGACGGCACGGGTTTTCCCCTCCATTCGCTTCAGTGGCCAGCCGCGAGGGCGACGTGCCGGACTTCACCTAATTAGAGAGTTTCAATTGAGATGGCGCTCCCATCAGTACGGGCAGGCGTAGGTAGGGGTCCAGACAGAGCAATAGCAAGTTCCATGGACCACTTCTTATTTCAGACGCAGATTAGCACACCGTTTTAGTCGGTTCGATTCTGACACACCGGCGGTGTGTCAGATCGAGTGGGTTTCGAACGGGTTCTACCGCTCGTGGTCACGGATAGACTCAGATCGCGAATAAGTCCCGTATTCAGGAAAAAACAAGAGTATGTGTGAAAGTCGCGAAAGTCTGAAGACAGTTTGTTTCTTTAGTAAAAAACATGGACAACATTAGCTAACAAGTTGCAAAGATAAAGGCAACTTAGCCATCAAATCTTAGCCTACATTAGTACACATGGTATAGAACGTATATTATGAGAACTGCAATTCTTAAATATACCCACGTGACACAGATACTGTGTTAGTTCCTACAGCTATCATATTCATCAAACGATGCTTTAAAAACTTCACCTATTAAAGACTATTAAAGTCGTATAAACCTTACGTAGAACATACAACTATGAACACTTAATCAATGCACTAATGTTCAATATTGTGTGACTTTAATTAGGCAATAGGTAACAATCTATAAACTTGATTGAGATAAATCCGGATCACATGAAGTTGCCTAAAAGACTGAAATCTTCCGACACTGAGAACGCCATCTTGTAAAATAAATTGTGTTAAGTGGATAATAAAATACTCGTTAAATAAGAGTAATAAAATTTGTTTGTCGCTTTTTATTGCATTCATAGAAATTACACAAAGAAAAATAATGAACGAAAAAGAAAAACTAATTGTATTTTTCTAGTTTGCAATGATCTCAAATTGTGGCGTGAAATTAGCCGAGTACCAAAAATTGGTCATTCTGATATTTTTCATTTTTACTTTAAAAATACCACTTCCGCATTAGGAATATTATAATGTTCCTGTGTAACGGGGGACTCTATAAACATACAAAAAACGGACACAAAGAACACCCAGACTAAGAATAACAATTTGAGGATAACAAAAAGTGTTATCCTGTGTAGGATTTGAACTAACAACACTTGGCGCAGTAGGTAGCGGCGTGGCGACCACTTAAACCACTAGGTCGACGGTGCAGTCGAATTTTTAGGGTTCCGTAGTTCATGACTCGGATATCTTATTTATTTATTTATTTTTTCACCGAGTGAGTCTTTAGTAGTTTGCTACCCTATTCGTCTCTTACCATGCAAACGACATGAATAGGTATAGTGGCACTGTAATCTTAATCCATCGCCACAACGAAAAAACAATGGAAACATCTAATAATCATTTACTATTTATCTTTTATGTTATAAGCCCTGTTTTTACATAATAATTATAGACGAAAATTGGCTAGTGCCAATTTTCGTCCATACTACTACTAAAAATAACTTCGATAAGGATATTTTTTTTGCCACAAAATTTGTAAGAAAAAAATGGCCAAGTACGAGTCGGACTCGCACACGAAGGGGTCCGTACCATTTAATTACAATCATCATCAACAGCCTTTAACAGTCCACTGCTGGACATAGGCCTCTCCTTAGAAAGGAGGTTTTGGCCTACTACACCACGCTGGCCAGACGGGTTGGTAAAGGGTTGATTTCAAGTTTTCCTTCTCTTTGCATTGATATTGTCTTGCGTAGTTTGTCCCTTAGTCGCCTTTTACGACACCCGCGGGATGAATAGGGGTGGTGACACTCTGTATTCTTAATCCGTCACCACGCGGTAATTTTATTAATTACAATATATATACCTATATTATTTCCTATATTTATTTTATTCTGTATTTAGTATCACACAATAGAAAAGGTAGTAGAGCCACGCTGATTTCAGAACCAACAGGCCGGCTTGACGCTCGCAGAAGATCAACCTAACAATTATTTGACATGATGAATTGATTTTAACTTGATTTTATTATGTGAGTGTGTGAGTGCCATGTAAAACATGTTTCTCTTTTCAAAAAAGCAAACATTGTGTTCTTCACCATTGCGAACTTGCGATAGTTTTTCTTTTTCTGATAAATGATAAATGATAAATGATATTTATTTCTGTAAGTAAATCTTTTAGACATTTTTACAAGTCGGACTTATAGCTAGAAGGCGCCGGCATTTCCTACGACTCACTCTGGGAAGAAACGCCGAAACAAACCACAGAGGTGTCTTTTTTTTTTTTTAAGTCCGTGTACAACAGTAAAGAGAACTATGTGAGTGCAGTATAGGGTCTGGGTTGACCTTTTGAAGAAAGGACCAAAGTTTTGAGTCGACCTGTCCATACAGACGGCATACGGGCCCCAGCCATCGTGTAGCCTAACCGATGTAGTCAGGATCCACAACCCGGAACACGACACTGACGCCAGCAGGACACTTGAGTAGGCCGTGGAAACACTCAAAACCACCAGAAAATTACTAAAATATAAACTAACATTACAAGCCTACACTATACTCACATTTACAAACTTACACAAAAAAATAAAAAAACTATACAATTCAATTTCAACGAAAAAATTAACAAATTAGAAATGTTCATCACTTTAAAATGTGGGAGCGAGCAGCATCAATCCCAAGCAAATTTGTCATTTAAATAATCAGTGACTGTGTAGTAAGCTTTATCACACAGTTTTTGTTTAATTACGGACTTAAATTTGTTAATACTTAATTCTTGAAATTTGCTTGGAATCTTATTGTAGAATCTCACACCCTGACATCGAAAAGACTTGCTTACTTTTTGTAGTCTAGTCGTTGGCAACACGAGTTTATCTTTATTTCTAGTGTTTATATTATGAATGTCGCTAAACTTTGTGAATAAATGTATATTTTTCTTAACATACACTAGATTTTCATATACATATTGAGATGCGACTGTCATAATACCAATTTCTTTAAACTTATCCCTCAGTGACTGCCTATAACTGAGATTATAAATTGCGCGAATTGCTCTCTTTTGCAACACAAAGATACTTTGAATGTCAGCAGCATTTCCCCACAACAAAATACCGTATGACATTACACTATGAAAATAGCTAAAATACACCAGTCTTGCGGTGTCCACATCAGTTAATTGGCGAATTTTATAAACCGCGTATGCTGCAGAACTGAGTCTATTCGACAAGCCATCAATGTGTGGGCCCCACTGCAATTTAGAATCTAAAGTTATACCCAAAAACTTAGTGGTGTCCACAAGATTTAACTCCTTTCCATTTATCAGAACATTAGTTTTTACCTGCTTAACATTAGGTGTAAAAAATCTAATACATTTAGTTTTTTTCTCGTTTAAAAGCAAGCTGACCTATTGTAAGTGCCTACATGCATAAAGATTTTTTCAATTTATACTGTCACCGTTCATAAGATTCAGCCTGTTGATAGACAAACAGACGGAAAGTAGAGTCTTAATAATAGGGTTCCGTTATTACCCTTTGGGTAGGAAACCCTAAAAAGTAGTTTTACTAGAAATTGCTAGAACAAACCTGACTATTATATAATCATTATCGTGTGAGCATTATTCTGACTCCATCGTTGACCATGACTAATGGCTAATGATGATTACACCAAGATAGCAATTTGTCTATTACAATGTAGTTTATTTACCTCTTAATTTGAATACATTGTAACTTACAATGTAAAACTTGACACGTGACAGTAAGACATAATAATAAGTAATGGTCGCTCAGTGGTTGAAATTGATCATAATTATTATTTTTTACCTTTCTGCACTTCTCCTTCATATAAACTGTGTCATATTTCTTAGGCCTTAGTCCTTCTTTCTCATAAAAAAGAGGTATACAGTTTATACTGCTATAACCGAATTCGATATCTTTTTTCATTAATATGAAAATGGCAAACTTTAAAAACATACATAAAATGGACACAGAACATCCCCACGTGGGATTTGAACCCACGACAGTTGACGCAGTAAAAAGCGGCGTGGCGACCACTTAAACCACTAGGCCAATTGTACAGTCCAATCTAATTTTTACTAATATTATAAAGAGGTAGAGATTTGCACCCCGGATCTATTAAACTAATATAGAAAATTATTTCACTAATAGGAAGCCATATTATGAAAAATTTTATCACCACATTTTTAAAATACGAAGGAAAAGCTGCGGCAAAAAGCTAGTTTAATATAACAGCTATTAATTGAACTTTGATATATTTTTGTTATTATTTTTATCTCGAACAAGCCCCACTGTACGACAAAAACTGTGTATCCATAAATATATCTATAAAATCGTTTAAAATTTGCTGCTCTAAGATAACACATACTACTTATTACTTTGTAATTCTCCAAGTTCTTGTCGTACATAAATACTGTACGTATGCAGAAATCATAATTTTCACCTGTACCACGACTTTTAATCAGGCAGTCTGGTTTAGAGAACAACACTGTTGTACTAAAGACCACTCAATTATATGGATACATTTCATCATCAACCCATGATGTCCCATTACTGAGCTCAGGTCCCCTCTGAAGAGAGGTTTAAAGCCATACATCCTCACGCTGGCAAAGTGCGTGTTGGGGGCAAGATACATATAAGTAAGCCAAAACCTCTTCACTAACTAGAATCCCATGACTGACAACACTAAACTATTAAGATTTTTGATGATACCTATGCCTTAAAGTAAGTACCATAATCTAGTATCATTCCGATGCTTCGCTACCAGGTGTAGCAAACTATCAATATCCTAACACAATAACTTCTGACAGTATACGTGACCCGCATGCGTTTATAAATGTTTTGCGTCGCACGCGCTATATTCGATACACACTAATATGTCGTCGATGACAGTTAACAAATGACGTCAGTACGTGTGGAAATAAATCCTTTCGTTTATAAGATATACCATGGGAGTATTATGCTTCGGCGCATGAGACACGTCCAGCGAATATATTGGTAATATTTACTTCCTCGAGGCTTCTTCTCAGTCACTATAGAGTTCGAAGCGGTTTAAATCGAAACAAAAATTCTTCCCTATGGGCCACCGCACACTAGCTACTTTTAGTATCGGCGATCGGCAACTAGTCGCTTTTTAGAAGCTAAATACCGTGACCGAACGCTCCACACCGCACACTTAAAAACGCTAAACGCGGCGATCGAGTCGCTTTTTAGAAGCGCGACACAGCAGCTGAACGCTACTCTCCGCACACATTCGGATGCCGGTAGCAGCGACTTGGCATCTGAGCAGTCGCTAAAACGCGCGTTTCCGATACCGCGATCGAACGCAGGAAGTCGCTAAGGGCCACCGCACACTAGCTACTTTTAGCATCGGCGATCGGCAACTAGTCGCTTTTTAGAAGCTAAATACGGCGACCGAACGCTCCACACCGCACACTTAAAAACGCTAAACGCGGCGATCGAGTCGCTTTTTAGAAGCGCCACACAGCAGCTGAACGCTACTCTCCGCACACATTCGGATGCCGGTAGCAGCGACTTAGCATCTGAGCAGTCGCTAAAACGCGCGTTTCCGATACCGCGATCGAACGCAGGAAGTCGCTAAGGGCCACCGCAGACTAGCTACTTTTAGCATCGGCGATCGGCGATTTGGCGACTGCATCGATGCTGCATCGCGTTTTAGCGACTTCGGAAACGCGCGTTTTAGCGACTGCTCAGATGCCAAGTCGCTGCTACCGGCATCCGAAATAGTGCGGAGAGTAGCATTCAGCTGCTGTGTCGCGCTTCTAAAAAGCGACTCGATCGCCGCGTTTGGCGTTTTTAAGTGTGCGGTGTGCAGCGTTCGGTCGCCGTATTTAGCTTCTAAAAAGCGACTAGTTGCCGATCGCCGATGCTAAAAGTAGCTAGTCTGCGGTGGCCCTAAAACGCGATGCAGCATCGATGCAGTCGCCAAATCGCCGATCGCCGATGCTAAAAGTAGCTAGTGTGCGGTGGCCCTAAGTTCTTTTTAGCTTTTGCTAATTCCAATTTTCATTCATAAAAAAGCACGGTCATTTGTTGTATCCGTTTTTAGCAACAAGATAGGGTTATGGACTACCAGTTACCTATAGCTTGATTGATCTAAATTATAATAATATTTTTTTTATTTAATCCGAAAACAGTTTACAAATACATATTATTCAAATTAAAATGTTATAACAGTATGTATAATTATACAGTCTAAGATTGTATTAACCCTTATTTTATGCAACCTGAGATGATAGTTTTTGTTTAAAAAGAATAATAATTAACTTTAACCAGACTGCGTTATTTATGTAGCCTATGTCACCCGGGTGAATCTATTGACGAGGGGTCAATTCACTAAAGTTAGTTCATTAGTTTTGAGGCTACAGCATACGCACATAAGTCACCTTAACTATTGACCTTCCTTTTGGATTCACCATAATAGGGTATAAAGAAAACGATGTTCAAATTTAAAATAAGTTAATATGTAACTCAACAGCAAACATATCATTTCGTTCGTTCATGATTGAGCGGAGCTGGAACCAGTTTGCGTAGATTACTGCACCAGGAAAATATTGGAAAACATCAAACAAATAAATCTTAATTACTCTCAACTGTATCTTTTTATTTTAAACGATGTCTAATGCATTTATGAAACAAATAAACCCTGTCACGTTGCTAAACATTTGTTGTTTGTCTAATATTTTGTGGATCACGTTTTGATAAACATTGATGTGATTAAAATAGACACTATGATGAATAAATTAACTGGACACTGGTATCTATTCGTTTGTAGTTATTCTTTCACCCGTAAACTGCCAGAGTGGGATCTTCTGGTGGTAGATTAATTTCTGCGGTTTGTGGTGGGTGGAAGCAAAATTGCGTTCAGGCCGCCACACATACGGATTACGCCGATTGACAGGGGGAGTCCAGGCTTCTGTAAGAATAGTGCCCAGATAGGTGTGGCGTCTATCCTGAAATGACATGGTCCGGGTCCTCCTCAGAGCAGGGCTCATGAGTCACCGAGGAGCCGGAAACCAACGGATTTTTCCACCCCGTTTACAACAGCAAAAAAGATATAATTTCATACATCTAGCAGATTTAATTGAAAGCTAAGTATTTATAAATTAGTTTAGCTGTATAAACACATCACATTATTTTTGACAACTTAGATCGTTTGAGTTAAACTGAATAATTACTTCAAATAAATATGTAAATAAAAATTTGATTAACTGTTTTGTGCATTATTTTGACCTACTTTTTGAAAACTAGTAATGCAAGTTGATGATGTAGAATATTAAAATGTTATTATTTAAATGGTAACTATGTAGAATTATATTGGTAAACTAGTTAGTAAGCAATTTTGAGCCCGAGAAACATGTTCTATCTCTCATCATCTCAGTCAAAGAACATCCTCAGTAAGGACTCAGAAAGCAAAATAGGAGGCCTAAGGAGGCCTCCTATTTATCGATTACCCTGTCCATGTTATTTAAATAATCCCAGGTTCCATGACGACACCACGTCTATTCTTAGGCTTTAGTAGATCCCGTCCTTCTCCCTTTTTTTGCAGCGCATCGGTAAGAAGCATCAAGATTTGATTGCATCTATCAATAAGCCGCTATCTCATCCGATTCGATTTATATATTCGATAAATTGCCTAATTTATTTCTAAATTCATGTTTATTTAGTTTACATAGCGAGATCTCTTTATCGATATCATTATAAAGCCTGGAAAACAAATTGCAGTCTACCAAAACGCTGCCCTACAGCATATGGAGAAGCACACCAGGAAACATGGTGCATATTAAAAATATTTGTCACACTGACAAGACCTGAGTCTCTTCTGCACTTCCGTAGTAGAATAGTGACGTGATTTGTGATACTCTATCTTGAGGATCGCTGGCAGAAGGTTTATCTTCCTAGCCTTTATTCCCAAGTTTATTTGGAGTCAGCTATTAGTTCAATCGGTTTTACCTGAATTTCAGTTTTTCCACGGAGCAACTGGCATCGGACCTCATCAACCCTAAGGGAGAACTAAAATTCGAAGATTGAACCAACTGTCAGTATATTTGAGGGCACTGACTTCCCAATAACGATTGCCATAAACGTTCATGACAACCGGGACTGTAAAAAACCCTACAACACTTTTTTGTTACGATCGGGGATTTGAACCCGAGACCTCTTGATTAGCAGTCGCATACGCTAACCACTTGACAAACAAGGCAGTCTGATGTCCTAAAATCCGACTAAGGAAACTACGCAGGACGTCATCAAAGAGAAAGAAAACTTGATGATAAAAACCCAATAAAAAACCTTCCTTGCCAAACTTCCAAGAGAACAAAACGACCTTGCTAAGGAGAGGACCATGTCCAGCAGTGTACTATTAAAAGCTGATGATGACCAGAAAATAAAAATATTTCATTGTGTTATTATTGATTATATTCAATGTATTATATTTACAAATAATGTAATCAACTAGCATTGTCTCTCCAGTACGCGAATGTTTAGGTAATATTGGGATACAATGTGACTAATTATTACATAAACAATGATTCATTGGTTATTTAATAAGTGAAATGAAACTTTGTCATCAATATTAGTAGCTCATATAAACCGTCCGCCTATAATTTATAAGACAAGGCGACCTACAATAAAAAAAAACGGCTTTAATGAAATAAATATTAAATTTGTATAAACATAAATTGTGTACAGGTTTTCCTTTTAGCCTACTTGTGGATTGGAGACTATTGATGTACAGATCGATTCGAAACCACATTTTGTATTCTACTTCTATAGAATATAAATTAGAATTAGAATAGAATAAAAATTTATGACTTTTAGAAGGAAATTAGGTATGGTGAAATATATATTGATTGAAAATAATACAAGACAATTGCATCTTTATTCGCCTCCTCATTAAGTTAGCTTCAAGATGTTAGCAGAGTCGAAGAATTATAGTATTATCATCCATTGATGACACATAGAAGAGAAATGGCGTTATAATTGTTTGACAAGACTGTACGGGTACGGATAAAGTAGTGGATGAAGCGGTCTCCTCATCACTTTCTATTGCGCTGAGTGTTGTGGGTTCAAACTAAACATTGAACGTCACTTTTTGTGATCCATAAATTGTTGTTCTGACTCTAGATCTAAGTCCTCCATTTTACAGATATATTTCTTAGCGCGGGCGTTATAGAGAAACATAAGTAATTTAAATTAACGTATAAAAATATTTCAGGCAATGTTTTTGTAAGCATACTTCAAAACCTATAGATTATCGAAATTGAAATGAAGTTTTTCTCCTTTTATAAAACTCTGAGAAAATTTCTCGTATGAAAGCGAGTTTGAAAAAGTTACATAAACTCAATATTACTTTGACGCTGTTCTCAGATTGTAGTCAAATGACGTCACTTTCTTTAACTACTTTTTTATTATTTTCTTCAACTCTGTGTTTTTCTTGTACAATACTTAACCAAAGTTATTATTTTTATTTTCACCAAGTTTCGAAGTAGTATCGTGACAAAGACGAATGACTTAAGATGAAATACATCTCTAAACCTCATTTAATGTATAATAATAATATTGAACCTGTATCAATTTGAACTCTATGCCCTAGACCTAACCAAACTAATAGCAAGTAAACTCGTTTTGAGAGAGGGAGATGACCAATACATCTACAAACATTGCCAAGAAGAGGCTTATGTCCAGCAGTGGACTGTTAAAGGCTGTTGACACACGTATAAATTCAACGTCACAACGAGCTGACAAACAAAAGGCTCACAAACACGCTGAAGCTGAAACACAACCAGCGTCCATGAATACCTTAACTTTTAGAGTATGTCTCAAGAGTGCGATGCAGCTCTTTCCGTGAACACAGAATAAGGTAGTTTCTAAGTTTCTAAAGATCGTAGGACATTGAGATTGCTGCAAATGACTGAACTCCTGGAGCTCTTCCCGACTGCCAACGTTAGGCTGCCCCCGGCTTTAGTAAGTAGGGGAACCTGTTGAACCTTGGTACTATGTGTGCTTTGGCCACTAGGCTCGTTTTAAATATTCGCGCTATATAAAATTTTACTGCCTATGGTATTCGGTACATCACTACCGACTATTCAATGTATTGTTAGTCACATACCGCTATTAAGCCGGTGTTTGCTGTTATCGACCTTAAAACATTTTTGTGGCGAAAAAGTAAGTATTTCTAATATATTTTAAAATCTGATAGTTTCATTACTTGTTATATGCTATGGTTTCTTTTATTTAACAAGTGCTCAAACAATAAATAACTTACGAGATAAGTGACCTCAAAACTATTTAAAATCCATCGTTTTGTTGTAGTTGGAGGTTGTACCTCGGTCACTGTCGATCAGTTGTTCCTTGGTCATACATATCTTTATATTGATAATATTATTATAAAAGCTAGTCCCAATAACTGATTAAAAAGTTGAGAGAAATGATCATTTAAAATCTATGTACTAAAATGTACATTTCTGATATTTTGGTGGTGAGTATCCAAATAATTGATCTTTCAAAATATGCAATTTAAATTGTGTCCTGTACGTCAAATCACAATGAAAAATATATATCTAAAAAACTGTCCTAGGTACAACAGGTTCCCCTACGCTAATTCTCCGGGAATCACACACACACACACACATCCTGCGTCTTCCCTAGGGTGGGGTGATGTGGAAAAAAATGACGATTCCCATCGTGGATCTCTAGATGTACCAGTTCAAAGTATGACCAACATGATTTAAGCAGTTTAGAAACTGTAAACGCGAATAGAAGGAAGGAAGAGCTAAAGCATAACACACAATAGTTGATTAAATTGCATTGTTATCTATAAAAAAGGTTTTTGTTAGGAAACACGGATTTTGTTTTTTCGTTAAGAAATGTAGATAGACAGGTTGGGTTTCTATTCTAGTACGGAGCAGTATTAGTTTAAGTACTACCTGGTGACTTTTGTTTGACTATTCTACCGTGATATGCTTGTTACTAGCCACGCATATAAAAATATTTTTTTACAGAAAAATATACAGTCTTAGGTTTTTACTTTTTTGTGAAGAAGCTTGAATTACGAGTAATTACGCCATTGAGTTAAATTACATACTGAGAGGATTAGTAATTAAATGTCTACTTTGTGTCAGCTAATAGTTAATTAAGTTCAGTGGAACTTGTGTAACAGGCGAGACTGAGACTATTACCAAATATCATTATGACAACCGGGCCTTGCTAGTAGTCGGTGAGAAATGATGAGTTTAACATTTAAGTTATAGCACTTTTTATACTTATTTATTATATAATACTTGCTTATCATTGCATATCATTTCTCGCGTCGGATCTACCAGTCGGCCTTCTGGCGGCAGATATCGGACTGATTTCGTTAGTACTCACAACTCTCACCAGTGGCTCCTCGCAGCTGTTTGCACGCAGCGGCCACACCCTGGTAACCATGTCGACTCATGGGCCAAACCTGGTAGAGGGGGCTTGGGTGCACAGCACCGAGGCTTTGCGGTCGCTCCCCGCATAGTGCATAGGGTCTGTCTTGGTTATAATTACAATCCACCTCCGGTGGCGGGGCAGCTAGGCATAGTGGAAGGCCTTAAGGGCGACGATAGGGGTTATATTATTATCGTACGGCCAGACACTGCATCCAATTCCCCACCAGTTGTAACGGCTACCGTTCCACTGGACAATGGGGAATATGGACAAGAGAGTGCACCTGTGTTTGCGCGTACACTTGTGCACTTTAATATATCCTGCGCATACGACTGTCTTTGCATGGCTTTGCTGGATTCGAGATCAAGCCCTATGGCGATGGGTGATGGTAGAGGAGTCCAGTAGTGATGCTTACTGGGCTGTGTCCAAAGCCTGCATATAGGCGACTTAGGGAGAGTGGTCGCTCTCGCACTGCGTTGGAGTAACAGTGTGGCTCGGCAGCACCCTATGTGACGAAGCAGCTCTATTCAGAGAGGCACTGCTTCCCCCGCTCAGACGGGGAGGGGACTAGAAAAGGTGTTCCTAAACAACTGCTTACTCCAATAAATATGGGAGGCAGCTCACCACGGCTGTCTGTGCATCCATTCTACGTGGTCGACATATTAGGAATGACATATCAAATAAATGCCTTATTTTTGGTGCGTGGAACGTACGCACTTTATTGGACCGCCCATCTAACTTATGCCCGGAACGGAAGACTGCTATAGTTGCTCGTGAGCTCCGGCGCTACAATGTGGATATAGTCGCTCTAAGCGAGACACATTTAGCCGGCGAGGGTGAGCTTACAGAGCGCGGTGGTGGTTATACCTTTTACTGGAAGGGAACTGATGCTGGCGAACCCAGGCGATCTGGGGTTGGGTTCGCCATTAAGACAGACGTTGCGTCCAAACTAATTGAATATCCAGTATATATATCTGACAGAATTATTTCATTACGTCTTCATCTAGATACGAAGAACTTTCTTAATGTCATCGGCATTTATGCCCCAACAATGGATAATGCCGATGAAATTAAGGACAAATTTTATGAAGAGGTCACGCGCACGATAGCAAAAATACCAGCTAAGGAACAAATACTTCTACTTGGGGACTTTAATGCACGGGTCGGTCGCGACTTTGAGGCGTGGCCCGGAGTGCTTGGCAGGCATGGGATCGGGAGCATGAATAGTAATGGTCAGCTGTTGCTCGGTCTTTGTGCTCAGTTTCGACTAAGTATAACAAATACTATGTTTAGGCTCCCGATGAAGTATAAAACAAGCTGGATGCATCCAAGATCTAAGCACTGGCACCTTATAGATTATGCTGTGGTTCGTCAGCGTGATCTGGCTCAAGTTCACGTCACTCGAGTAATGCGCGGAGCGAATGCGTGGACGGACCATAGACTTGTCATCACAAAACTAGAGCTGCGACTGCATAAGCCCCATAGGTCGAACAAACCAAAACCGCCTCAACTTGGTTTACACGATTTGCAGAAGCGAGAGGTGAAAGAAAAATTTAATCAAGCCATCAGTAACTGTGTATCAAAACTCACTGTCAGCTGCGGTGACCTCAAAGCAAAATGGCAGGAACTAACTTGTCAAGTTACTAAATTGGCACATGATACTCTGGGCCTAAAACCGAGACGCAACAAAGATTGGTTTGATGAAAATGATACCCTGTTGACTGACGCTATAAACAGACATCGATCTCTTTTGCACCGTAGGGACTCATCGCACCATCATCATAGTGATGAACTTAAAAAGAGTTCAGTGGAGCTGCGAAAGTTCATTCGCGGTGTAAAGGATGCATGGTGGATACAGAAAGCACACTATATGCAGTTTTTAGCAGACTCAAACCAATTGGGAGACTTTCATCGTGAATTGCGTGCATTATTGAGTCTACAACAACAGGTAAACGTACCTCTAAAATCCAATAACGGCATGCTACTAACGAGTAAAGAAGATATACAGAAGCGATGGGTCGAGTATTACAATACTTTACTTAACGTAGATCGATCAGCAGATCTTCATTATATATCGGCTATGCCCACGCTTCCTCAGGTCACGGCACTTGATAACCCACTGACTTTTTGCGAGGTCGTCGATGCAATAAAGCAACAGCGAAATAACAGAGCGGTGGGTGGCGATGGTATCCCTGGTGAGTTACTCAAGTATGGCGGGAGTGACTTACATAAAACGATTTGGGAGTTATTCTGCCGCATGTGGGAGGAAGAGACAGTGCCAGATTCTTTCACAGTGTCGAACATCTGCACACTTTACAAAGGCAAGGGCAACCGTGCTGAATGCAATTCCTACCGAGGCATATCGTTATTATCAGCTCCAGGGAAGGTTTTTGCGAGAGTCCTTCTAAACCGGTTACTGAAACTGTCCGAACAAACTTTACCTGAGACTCAATTTGGGTTTCGCCCAAACAGAGGTACGTGTGAAGCAATCTTTTCTATACGCCAGCTACAAGAAAAATGCAAGGAACAATCGCAGCCACTGGTACTCTGCTTTGTGGACCTAGAAAAAGCATTCGATAGTGTTCCTCGCGATGCATTGTGGATTGTGCTTCGTAAGCTGGGCTGTACTGACAAATTTATACGACTAATACGACTGCTCCATGATAATATGAGTTGCTGTATCACAACGAGAAATGAGCAGTCGGAATTCTTCGGAGTCACCTGTGGAGTAAAGCAAGGATGCGTTTTGGCACCTACCTTATTTGCATTGTATTTTGCAGTCGTAATAAAGGACTCCTTGCAGGGCAATACTAAGGGTTTACACATTCGTTTTCGAACGGACGGCAAACTATTCAACCTAACCCGACTAAAAGCACACACCAAAGTTTCATATGACTTTATCACCGAGGTTATGTACGCTGATGACCTGTGCCTGGTAGCGGAATCCCCAGAAGACCTGCAAGAGTTAATGGAAAACCTTGATAAGTCTTGTCGTGTATTCGGACTAAAAATTAATATCACCAAGACTGAAGTCATGGCCGCAGATACTGTTAAACATGGCCCACTAAATATACGACTCGACGGTGCAGTTCTGAAGCAGGTCGAAAAATTTAAATACCTGGGTAGCACCTTAACATGTAAGGGCGACCTCGACCCGGAAATTAACAGCAGGATTGGTGCTGCTTCAGCAGTGTTTGGCAGACTCCGGGAGAAGGTATTTCGCTCCCATGACCTTAAATTACAGACGAAGATCAATGTGTACATGGCCATTGTATTACCGAATATCCTATATTCGTCGGAGACGTGGTGTGTGTACAGAAGACATATACGTGCATTAGATCATTTCCACCTTAGGTGTCTTCGTGATATTCTGAACATTAAGTGGTCCGACCGCATTAGGAACACGGATGTTTTGCGAAGAGCTAATGTTTACGGCATTGAAGCCTATCTAATGCGCCGCCAGTTACGGTGGTCTGGTCATGTCGCAAGAATGTCTGAGGAAAGGGTCGCTAAGCGCATCTTTTATTCTGAACTCAAGAACGGCAAGCGGAAGCGAGGCGGTCAGTTCCTCAGATATAAAGATGTACAGAAGAGGCATATGAAGAGATGCAAAATTAACATCTCTCATTGGGAGGATTTGGCTAGGGACAGACCTGAGTGGAGGCGGATGATCCACCAGAGTGTCGACAACTTTGAAGAACATAGAAGATGTGATCTCGATACCAAACGAGACAATCTTAAAAACAAACCCACTCCCAACATAAACTACAATTACCTGGATGGTGTGCTTACTTGTCCCCACTGTGCACGCTCGTTCAGTGCCAAAATAGGATACGTAAGCCATACGAGAGCACACGCCCGAAACTTAATGCACAAAGATAATCAGTCACCGTAGCCGAAATCGGCTTGGGAGTCATCATCATCATCATTGCAAACAGTAGCGCATGTCCGTCCTCAATCATCTTTAAGAATCAATATCAGTAAGTCTCAAGTATATCAATACTAAATTTCTTTTAAATCGGTGCAGTAGTAAAAACCTAACTAACAGAGAGAGAGAGAAAGAGAGAGAGAGAAACAGAGTGACTTTCAAATTTGTAATATTGGTACGGAAGTACGAATTATGCATTAATTGTAAAGTAATGATATTGTAGAAGCAATAGCTCGAACTGTTCATGGTCACACCTGTAATTCCAACTGATCACTGTCAAAAAGCGAGTTCCTAAAGCCTTAACTTCTATGTCTATTCGATTCTTTAAGGAAAATATCACAAGTTAATAAAATATTCCATACACACTATTGTACGCCTTGAGACGCTGGCGTACAACGACAATTGCAGCATAATAAAGAATATTATAATACCGTTTTAGTTTACTTTAAGGTGTAAACATTTTTAGAGTTGAAGGTTGAAGTTAGGCGTACATAGACCGAACGGGTCTGTGAATGATGAAATCAACGTGGCTCTACTACCTTTTAAGCGTATGAGAAAGACGTATCTTAACGCTAAGTCAATTGGTAAATAAAATATTAGACAATAATACAAGAGAATAGAAGCGTTAGCGATTGTAGAGAGAGATTTGACAAGAAACATTTCCAGTTAAAGGCTAAGGGGTGGGAATACTCTTTTCCTTTGTGTTATAACAGACAGTGTGGTAACCGGAGCCTGAATCTTCCCTCTTTTTAATCAATACAAGTAAATAACATTGTCTGTCACAACCTGTAAGTGCAAAATGAAGATTTTTTCTAAATGCATATGAAAGTACATACGTTTTTAAAACTTTTGTCTGTCTGTCTGTTCATTCCAGCTAATCTCTGGAAGGGTCTCGACTAATTTTACCTTAAAAGTGACAAGGTTCGTAATATTTTCATATATCTAGTCATCTATTAATCTCGATTTGACTAAAGAATTGGTAGCATATCTTTTTCGGTTTCACTTCACCATTATTTACGAGTACACCCTAATCTTTATTAAAGAGCTGATGGCATTCCTCACCGAGTTTAATAACAGTGAGATAGATAAAACAGCAGTAATGAGAGTTAATATAATTTTCCTCGTGTCCACAGACGAGACGAGACATGAGTGCCAAGGTCACGTATATACATATAAATACTGATACAAATGTGATATATGCTCGTCTGTGCAGCCCGCGATCACCGCGACATACTATTACATGGTTAATTATAATTCTCACTATAATATGACTATTGACTGTGCTAAAATAACTAAATACCTACATACCCTCATATAAGAGTCATTAGACGCTCGCATTTTATTTATTTATTTATTAACACTTCCTGCATTACATTTGCATGAGGCGGACTTTATGTCATATGGCATTTGGATCCAATTTTTTTCAATTTCCATTCTAACAACAAAAATTTGGACCAACTAACATCTGAATGGTACAGTAAAGGATGGGGCAGGTGTATTCTCAAAAAGAGGTGCCAAAACTTTAATAATAATAAATATTTCGGACATCATACACACAATGTCATCTAGTACCAAACTAAGCAGAAATTGTATTATGGGTATTAAACAACTGATATAAATACATATCATACATAGAAACACCCAAACTCCAAAACAAATATTTGCGGATCACACAAACATTTAATCCGACCCGGGAATCGAACCCGAGACCTCTTGATCAGCAGCCGCATACGCTAACCACTAGACCAACAAGGCAGTCAACTTTATCTCCTTCTTTTCTTCTGTTTTACATGGCCCTCTAAATTTTTCAATAATTTTATGTAAATAAATATAATAAAAGAAATAAGAGACTTAAAAAAAGGCAGACAGAAGATATTTCTTTAAAGACTAAACCAAGACGTGGCCGCAGTGACCCATTACTGTTGTGACCATCACATGTGATGAATAAGTGACCTGCGAATCGGGGCAACTAGTCAAGATATTAATTTTACTAGCCGAATCTCTTTCTACAATCACACAGTGACAGTAAGCGTTAAGAAAATATTGTCCATAGAAAAACTGTTAAAACAAAGGTAACTTTCTACCAACTGTGAAAAAAGATGTTAAAATTCTACAGAAAGCGAACGTTTGATCAACAAAAGCCTAACATAAGAATATTATAGATCTTCCCACTTTAATCAACATAATGGTCTAGCTTGGAGATTTTCATGTATTTTTGTTTACATTGTGACAATGCACTTAGGTATAAATTGGAAAGAGATTGTGTATATCGGCGCAGTACATACCTATAAGTTTGTAGGTTGTATTTTTTTTCTACAGATAAATTTTTAACTTATTTGGTGTCAAGCTGATCCTGCATACTTAGGTGAACCCTCCTCTGGTCGTGCTTTGAAACCTCAAAAGTCCCCCAATGACTTCAGATGCTGATGCTGACTGTTACTGGACACAGGTCACTATGGACGCCATTTGTAAATGGTCATAATGAAATGGTGTACAATAAAGATTATTCTATTCTAAAGATGCGAATACATTAGGAACTATATTTTAAATATAAAAAAAGTCTTTATCATAATAGTGAACTTTAATCACTAACCCTCTTATTCGTAATTGTCATGAGCACCGTTTCTTTATTATTTTCAACTTTAAACTTACAGCTTTAAAGTTGATAATAACACGAAACTCCCGTATATATGTATATCGCTTTAATCTCCTTCTCGATTCCCATTACTCAGGTGTATATGTCGTACAAAGATTAACCCTCCACGCTTCATCGAGCCATTTCTCTTTAACCAAAGGCATTCGAGCATGGTCTCATACTTTCTATTGATAGCTTAATAACTTTCCTCTATTGGGCGTCACTGTGACTAGTCACTCGTGGAATTAAAGCCATGGTGTCCGTAAACTACATGCTATTAGTTGGAAATTGTCGACGCGTTTGAGTATGGGGGACAGAAAGAGTAACATGGATATTCCGTTTGGTTATTTAATGTAAAGAGTTTGTCAGCTGACCAACTGAATTAATATTATTATTGTTCTGTGAGAGTAAGGCTTCAACAGAAAAGGACTGGCTCTGTGGGATTGATACTATGGCCTTATAGAAAATCTGTGTTAACTCTGTCCGTAGTTTTACCTTGCCCCTTTAAGTCTAGAGCTGTGAGAGCATACATTTATTTATTGGTAGGCAGACGATGTTGCATATTGAACTTAATAATATGTCATCTACATTAATAAACCTAATCCTTTTTTCATTCGAATGTGCTGAACATTAAAATAGTAAACAAATACTAATAAATGACACAGACGACCATCCTAATATGCCAGCATTAATGCTGTCTTTCGTTTGTGAGTGGCAGATCCTGCCTACTCTTGGATTTTACTCATGCTTGATATCAGGCAGAGTAAAGTCACGAAAAACATGTATGAATATGTTTAATTCAAAAGTACATCTGTCTGTTACGCTATCACGGCCAAGCTTCTCACTGCACTTATTTCAATTAATTTATAACCGTCTTAACCGACATACGCTCGGACGGAGTCACGGTAAGACAAGATAAGGTAAGTAAATAAAAAATATCTTGCGGTAAATATATATGTGAAACCCAATAAAAATAAAACACAATTTAATCTCCCTGAAGACTTTTGACGTGACCCGACTGAAACCAGTTCATCCTATATGCATGAACCATTAGAAGATTACATTTTTATAAATCATATTAAACGAACCACTAGACAACGAAGTGACAACTCTATCTAGAATAAAAGCCACCAACTACCATTTCAACGAAATAATGAATGACTTAATGAGTTAAGTGTATTCGTTCGAGTAAATAAACTTCATTTGCAAGTCAGAACCTACAGTGTCACTTAACAAAAATTATGGTCAACAAAATGTAAGTGTTTAGTAGGCCTCTGTCTGCCCCTTTTATTTCATATCTTTATTTTTATTTTCATTTGAAGATATGCCAGTGCTCTTAGTAAGATTTGACACAATCACAAGTCCAATGACAAGGCGATTAAGCTTACGCTTTTCAAACTCACTTGTACCTGCAATGTATTATTTTGGCAGCAATATTTGTGGAATATTGATTGGGGGGCACATTAATAGTTCAAGGGTTGAGCTTTCGTTTCACTTCAAAGAGCCTTTGTATTATTTCTCTATTGTATGAAACATCTTATCGAACCCCGCACAAATACGACAATATAGGCAACGCTATCGTTTGGCCATCACTTTGCAGGCACAATTCTGATTTAATAAATTCATTTTCATATAGTTAGTCAAGTTAGCCATAGCCATTACAATGACCGTGAGTGTTCAACGAGGGCGCAGTCAGTGCCTAGATAGTTGACCGTTGGTGGCAGGATGTTATGAGCGTTTCTGTGATACGGAGTTCACCTTAAACAGTAGGTCTCGGTTGCAATCATAAGATAAAAGTCCTAAAGCTTAGTTGGAGGCCTTAGAGTGGTTTAAAAAACATCCGAAGACAAATTTACGTAGCCACAACGTGTGTCAACCGCACTCGACCAGGGTGGGGTAGAATGGCCTTAACCCTCTCTTGAGAGGAGACCCGAGTCCAGTACTGGGACATTATGGCTTGTTGATTGATTGATTGAATAAATTTTTAAGGGAAAATATCTTTGCTATTCCAGATATTAATACATCTATGTAGTTAATTTAACCACAGAAAACATAATAGTACTCATACAGAAGACTCACTACGAAAAGTAAATTAAAGAAATCGGGACCCTAGGCGTTAAAAGATAAAGTTCAATTCAGATCGCACAGCGCCGAATCAACTACAATTATATTTACCTACCGTTGCGTCTCTTTCTATCGTGTAACTTTTACCTGTTCTGACAATGTCTAGTCGACCGGCATACTAGTCCGGGCAGGCAGGCGGCCGACTGCGGAGTGACACCCCCCTGATTTAACTCAGATCCGTTCAGTTGCTTTGGTGTGATTGAGTAAGAAACATCAAATTAAATTAAGTAAGAACACTGTTAACATTACATGTTGTTCAGTAGTTACGTGTTCACTATTTAAAAATTATCGATTTGATTATTTGTTTGTTGCATTTTTGTACAAGTAAAACTAAGGTAAAATAGCATTACTGGAAAAAAATCTAGCAATTATTGTTAATTATAGGAAAAAATATGGTATACAAATAGTTCCTCATGTTTGTTGAACTGGAAAAAAGTGTTTTACGCCATTAAAATCTAGTAACTAACTACTAGAGTAACTACTGCAATAAAAGTTATAGATAGGTACACTAAGATATCCATCATTCGGTTCTATCAGTAAGATCATACGAGAACAAAATCTTATTTTATTTTATAGGGACCTTCCATAAAATGTAATTGAGAGGAAATCTTAACTATCTGTTCTAAAAGCAAAATAAAAACGTCTAAGATTAATATCGACATCTTTTGGAAATATGTGTTTTAAAAGACAAAAGAAATTGTCAAAAGTTATCGGTTGATTAAAGTTGTAAAAGTAATAGGTTTCACTATGAGAACAATGTCTCGTTAGAAACAATCGATATGATTATCACAAGAGTTGTTTTCATATCGAATAACGTATTTTTATAGAGTTGCCCGTCTTCTTCCCACGTATTTTGTGACAAACAATGGCTAGGTCAAAGCCCTCAATACGTTTACCTTTTAAGAGTACTTTGATTAGATGATACAAATTGTCTGAGACTCTGAGACAGTTTTATAGTTTGGTCATTACCTATATTACACTCATCTAACGTTCGAAACACGTTGTAAAAATATTAACAATTTTTTTTTTATTTTACCAATAAGCTGTGCCCGCTGCGATGTCACTTTTTACATGGTACATTTAATTATCATGGAACATTAATCCTTTTTTTAATAGAAACTTAGGTAGCTGTTTATAAAATGGTTCAACAAATTGTTGTTTGAAGGGTGTTCTTTGTGTCCGTTTCATGTATGTTTGTAAAGTCCTCTGCGATATAGGATGTATGTTCCTAGATCAGTTCTTTTAAAAGAAAAAAACAACAAACAGAAATGGTGAAGATTGTTGCGAATAAAGGTACAAAAAACATATTAGTAAATATACAACAGGACGGCACAATATAGAAATAGGTCTCTGAGCGTCTTATTGAAAGCTGTTCACGAATCCCTAAGCCCAGTTTAGGTACTTTGTATAGTTTTAATCCCCTCAAACACTGGTGAAATGTCTGCCCAAGACGGTTTCAAACATTTCAAAACAATAAAATAAGAACATTCATAATCTACTTTAGAGAACCTGTTTAAGTTTAATAAATATAAACATGAAAATCTAAAACTTCAAACGAAATATTGTTCTAATATCAACGTAAGCCTCTAATACACTAGCTAGCTTAGATTTGTGTGAACTGAAGAACGAAATTGAAGTTCAAAATGCTTTATGTATCCCCTGAAGTGCGCTAAATCTAATTCACCTGGTTTGTTTAGAACTTAGCGTAGTAAGCTAAGTCAGAATAACTAAAAGGCAATTGAAATTGTATAATTAAAAGGTGTACATTTAAGGCAATATAGGAATGTGTTCTTGCATTCTTCGATGTATAATGTTTCTTTTGTTCTTAGAATAGAACACTAAAAATATTAAAACCAGCCTGTACTATCAAATCGTGTATTTGTCGACGACCGTAAATGTTGGACATTCAATCAACACATGAAATCTTGTTAAGGACTCCAGTATTAACTCCAACATATTTAAAATAAATAAAATGAGCATAGTTTCGTTAACTAACTCAATTTTGGGTTTTGGGTTTTATTTAAACGAGCAATAGTTTTTGTAGAAGACGGTAAGCGTATATACCTACACAAAAAATATTTGAGTGCCACCTAAGTTGACACTTGACCTATACAATTAAATCATAGATAGACAATCCTAGGTCTTATACTAAAAGCAATCAGATATGTACACAACTTAATTAAATTATGTTTAGACAAATGTTATTAAGTAGTCTTAAAAGCAAGGAACTCAAAGAGAATAGAATTATGTAATATTAATAAATATTTCGGACATCTTACACACTACGCCATCTAGTCCCAAACGAAGCAGTTTGTATTATGGGTACTAGACTTCAGATATAAATACATAAACATACTTTTTTTGTAAATATTATACATAGAAGACACCCAGACTCCGAATCAAATATTTTGCGGATCACACAAACATTTGGTCCGACCCGGGAATCGAACCCGAGACCTCTTGATCAGCGACCGCATAAACTAACCACTAGACCAATAAGTCAGTCAAAGTATAAATCCGGTATCACGTTTTGTATTCTAAAGTTTCTATCAATATAAATGTCAACATGAAATTAAACTGCTGCCATGAAATTCAAATTTAAAAGTCATTGATATCGAGTCGTGGTTTAACCGCCAAAGCGTAACAGACAGAAAGACAGATAGTTAGTATCGATTACCGTGTGGTTACGGATTAAGAATACAGGGTGTCACCACCCCTATTCATCCCGCGGGTGTCGTAAAAGGCGACTAAGGGATAAACTACGCAAGACAACATTAATGCAAAGGGAAGGAAAACTTGAAACCAACCCTATACCAACCCGTCTGGCCAGCGTGGTATAGTAGGCCAAAACCTCCTTTCAAAGGAGAGGCCTATGTCCAGCAGTGGACTGTTAAAGGATGATGATGATGATAGTATCGATTTAGGTACAGGAAGTAGCTACGAGTATAAACAACTTTTTTTTACACATAATATACTATGTGCGTAAAAAAGTTGTTGCTGAATTATTCTCAGGAAAAATAAAATTAAATACATAGAAAAAGCAAATTTTCCATTTTCAGTTAAATTGTCAAACTGTTTTGTTTACGTTGTTTCCAAATCGTTTTGTCGCATTAGTATGCATTGTTCATAGCGTTCGCTTGAACACGCCACGCCTAAATACCGGCTATTATGTCTTGGAGGATTCCATTAAAAGTTAAACGTAGTCTCTCTTTTGGATTATAATGCACGTAAACTCTTCATTAATTTAAAATCTATACTTACTAATCTTACCTTCTCCTGAGATCAGACCCAAGCCCAATAGTGGGATATTAAGGGTTGTTGATAATGAAGATTACCTAATACCTACTATTATAATCTGAATTTAACACTAACATTCAACATTCGAAAAACATGCGAATGTAAGATTATATCGACTGCACGGTTGGCCTAGTGGCTTAAGCGGTCGCCACACCGCTTCCGACTGCGTCAAGTGTCGTGGGTTCGAATCCCACGTAGGATAACACTTTGTGTGATTCACAATTTGTTGTTCTGAGTCTGGGTGTTCTTTGTGTCCGTTTCATGTAAAGTCCCCGGCGACACAGGAATTTATATTCCTAATGCGGGAGTTGTCTTTTAAAAAAAGAAAAAAAAAAGAAAAGGAAGATTATCTGTCGGTATATTACGCTTTTACAGCTAAACCGTTGAACCGACTTGAATGAGTTTCGGTTTAGGCCAGGTGGAGTGACGACCTACGCAAGATAGCTGGCAGGAGCTTTATGCGAGAAGCCCAAAATCGATCAGAGTGGTGTGCAATGGGAGAGTCCCATGGCTGTAGTGTCCTGCGATAGGCTTATCATGATAATGATGACAGAGATGTATTGGTCCTTGAAGAAGGAGAAATGTTACACGTGTACAAAGTTGGTATCTTGATATTTTAAACTAAAACTGTCAGTTCTCTGAGTTTAGACAGAGCTGTAGCTAGGTGTATTATGTTAAAGAATAGTTTTTAACATTTCTATGAAATAACTAAGTGAGTTAATGTTTTAATATTTATTTTATACGTATAAACATCCACTTTTTGCTGTCTATGATTGATGACCCACTAATACAAGAGAACAAGACAAACATAGATATTAACATGGATTCAAACACATACATCCAGTTAAACAGAAATTAACTATGTATTTTTTTTAAATAAAGCATTCCAAAATAACAGTCCTCTACCTGATGGAAAGCATGACTAGAATCCAAGATTACTGGTCACCATCCTCATCGTGCGACCCACACTATGGCAGCCTAGTGAAATACGCTCTGCATCATTTAGCCTCTGGACCAGTCATATTACGAGTTCCACACGAGAGATAATAAGCTGCAAAAGTGCAAACTCGTATACAAAAGTTTTTTACAAGTTGTTTCAAAAGTCTTATACAATGTCGTGTGTGCGTCGTAAGTTATGCAAGGTCAAAGGTTACCAAATCAGTTTGTTTAGATTTTCTTGTCGTCTGTTACTCCGATGATTTTAACATTTGTTATAAAATTGTAGATCATTAAATTTGCGACATTTTTTTTATAAATATTCTATTTATATTCTATACTAGCTTTCGCCCGCGGCTCCGCCCGCGTTTATCTCGATTATTGTACTAAACGCTGTAGAGTTTCATCCAAATCCGTTCAGTGGTTTCTACATACATACATACTTACAAACTTTCGCGTTTATAATATTAGTAAGATGTGAAAACTTTTAACTAACCTTCTTTTTTTGTACGAAATTTGTTTACTGTAATGATCTAGTAGTAATCTTTTCTTCAAAAATAATATAAAATAATAAAAGAAAATATAATACATTAACGTTAGACGAGGTATCTGGAGAGAGGTAGATAGGTATACCAAAATGTCTTTCATTAGCGAAATGTCAACAAGACACAAACTGATAGACAGATTTGTTATCAGTAATTCTACCTTGTCATGGCGGTGACAGGTGTCGAGCGATTAACGCGAAAATGATTCAGAAATTCAAGTAAGGCGCAAAATATTTATAGTGAGACGCACCAAATAGTTGAAAGATTAATTAAATCTATACCAATATTAAAAAGTCGATAAGTTTGTTTGTTTGAACACGCTAATATCATGAACTACTGGTTTCTTACAGTATTAGCTATTTATTAATCTGTGGTATTAGATAGTCTAGTTATCGAGAAAGACTATAAGCTATGTATCATCACGCTATCACCCAGAGGGGCGAAGTATAAATGAAAAATGTTGCAAAAAACGGGTGATTTTCGTTTGAAAGTTTCGTAAACGGTTGAAGTCTTAGAAAAATTATGCATGAAAGAATTTATCCCCTTTAAAAGATCTAAAAAAAGGTAGCAACAGCTTATATGTCTATCTATCTTTTAAAGTTGGCTCATTAAAATATTTTTTATGGGAATCATTTGCTTCCGCGGCATAGAATCACGCTACGAGCAATAAATCCTTTTTGAGGTAATGTTTGACTGCACGGTTGGCCTAGTGGCTTAAGCGGTCGCCACGCCGCTTCCTACTATGCCAAGTGTCGTGGGTTCAAATCCCATGTAGGACAACACTTTGTGTGATTCACAATTTGTTGTTCTGAGTCTGGGTGTTCTTTGTGTCCGTTTCATGTATGTTTGTAAAGTCCCCCGCGACACAGGAATTTATATTCCTAATGCGGGAGTTGTCTTTTTTAAAAAAAAATGACATATTACATAGATTAATCATAAACTAGCCAGGTCAGTCTATGATGGGACCATTTATTTATCTAATATCATTAGGAAGATCGCCAAAATCGATGCGTAATTGCTAAATCGAAGCAAGATTACCGATATACATATTAATTATAATAACCCTGAATCTGTGTGATGTTTTTATTTATTTTATACTTTATTTTGTAAGTAAATCTTTCACAGATATTTTTACACGTCGAACTTAACAGCTAGAAGGCACCGGGTTTTGTGAGCAAACTGCGTTAAACCTCTATCTAAAATTCTCCCCGTATTCTCAAGAATGAAATGTCACCATTAATTAAATGTCAACAGCAATCTCAAAGGTTCATTCATAAATATTACAAGCACCCACACGAAGCTCTAACATATTTATTCCTGAAGATGAAGTGTACGTTCTAATCAAGTTACACCAACGCAATTATTTGAACGCAGTAACTTTCCTCTGTGAGATAATCTTGTCAGTGATCAAGAGAAAAGAGATTGGATTGAGGTAGAAAAGTGGTTAGAAGTTTATAGGATAATAGAACACCGAAAGACTTATAAATAATAATAAATAAATTAATATTTCGGACAACTTCACACAACATCATCTAGTCTCAAACTAAGCAGAGCTTGTATTATGGGTACTAAACAACTGATATAAATACATAAACATACTTTTTTTTTGTAAAAACATACATATTACACATAGAAAAGACCTAAACTCCAAAACAAATATTTGCAGATCACACAAACACTTGGTCCGACCCGGGAATCGAACACGAGACCTTCTGATCAGTAGTCGCATACACTAACCACTAAGACCAACAAGGCAGTCATCAAATTGGTACACCATTTGACCACCACCATCAAACTTCCTCAAAGATTCGTTTTATCTCTACTTTTTGCGTAAATATTAATCCTTATTTCTAAAAAAATTCCATCAGACAGAGTAAAGTCGTTTTGGCACTACCTTTTATAGAAAATATAGTTTGTGTACTAGTTTTTGCCTACAGTTCCACCTGCGTGTATGTCGGTTATGTCGGTCCGTAAAGAGTAGCATAAATACTTACTCAATAATCAAAGTGTTTCCATTAAAAACTTCATTGAAGTTGGTTTACAGCTTTAGCCGCGAAAGCGAAACAGACAAACAGACTTTCGAATTTATAATATTACTAAGGATAGTATAGAGTATAAATAAATTCACTAGCTAACTTCGGTTTGTAGATATTCATTTTCCGCTCTGTTAGAGAGGCAAGTTGATTCGTAATATGTTACCCTTCCGAACACACGATTATCTTCGTACTCGGATGATGTTATCATGTATCACTTTAGCTAACCCTAATATCGACGAGCAAATAAGCCAGGGTGGATATAGGCGTTATAAGATCAGATATCCTCCGCTGAGTTTTCATCGTAAAAAGATGCCATTTGAAATAATCTGGCAAGATAAAATTCTCCACGGAGGATTTAATGCCAGATATCTATACGATTTATGATCTACATACCAATCTCTCACTTTTAGGATACATTTGGAGATTTTTATTCGTCATAAAATGTTACCAATATTTAGATGTAAGTTTTAGATTAGAAATCTCTAATAACATTACTAGCTGCTAGCTGACTCACGCCACCCGCCTGCGTCTTCTATTGCCAGTCGCGTGATGTCATAACAGCGTGAATAAAAACGTTTACCTCAAAAATGTTATGGTGATCAAACCTTAAAAGACAGATATACATATACTGTCGCTGGCAAAAGGTCGCGCAGTCACGCTGTCGTTCACCAACAAGATGGACCGATCAAGTAAAGGACTCGTCGACTTCTAAATTCTACTCGGTTGTAAGAGACGCGCTGGACCGAAACCAATGGAGGAAGATCATCCATTCCAGATGCAACCGTAAAACTGACCACGATCCTCAGACATGAGACTCCAGAGAGAGAGATACTGCCGCTGGCTCTTTTTAGAACTTTTATGAGGATATAATTCTTTCATACATTGTTTTTATGAGACTCAAAACGATTACACAGCACGCGTAATGAATGCTCTCAAAAAGAATATTCTTTTTCAATTTTGCAACATTTTTATCGATACCCCTTTCCCCAGCTTCTTCAATAACTGAGCTATTTAAAGCTTTAAAGATAGAATAAATCAGACTAGTACTTTAGCACGTACATGCAAGCAAACTCTTCAGATTTATAGCTAGTATATAGTATACCTACGATAGCTTTGATTCGCAAGTCGTTTCGGTTAAAAGTCAAACACAGTGATACAAAAACCAATGGGGTGATCCGTGAGTTATAAAGTTTTTTTATTTATCCGCATTTTCGATATATAAATAAATTCGTGCATTATGGGCCATAAAAGTGTAAAAATTTCACTTGCTACATTATCATATTATTAGTCCGTACATTTAAGCTTTGTAAAAATAATATCGTTACCTTCAAACTTATATCAGAGCCCAACTTATTGCTGTTAATTTGAACGAAAACGCTGTCAATTTTGTAAACTTTAGTATCGGCACGACATTACTATGAGTTATTTAAAATGTATAATATACCTCTTTAAAATACATAACTACCTATTGTAAATATAAATTTTAAATGAATTACATTGTAACTAGCACTAGACCTTTTACTATAAAATTTCCACATTATTTCTATTTTAAATAAGATCTTCATAAAACAATATCTGAATAGAATTAAGTACACTTGATGCGTCTTTTATAGCAATCGTCGAATACTTCAACCAGCCATACCATTCCAACCATATTTTCAAATATTAAAAGGCTTATTATGTCTTTTTATCGCCATCGAGACAGAATATATTTTACACACGTTAATAAATGTTTCACACATTTCATTGATTACTTTCAGCCGTAAAACCCGGGACTAATGTTTGATAATATTGTATAAACCGCTAACGACCCGATTGGTCCATCAGGTAATAGCAATAATCTTCTGATTGAGGTGACATGGCGTTCTAGGTAATGGATTGAATTATGTACCAGTAAACAATTGATCGGCTCCCACATGGCGCGGTTGAATTTATTACAGACCGGTCACTTTTATGACAAGAAAAATAATATTCTTGTAGGTTACATGACCATCTAGGTACTTAAAGAATCCTACATAAATAATGTTCCGGACATCTGACACACAAGCATCAAACTAAGCGGAACTTGTAATATTATGTATTCTGTGCTATGACAGCAAGGTAGACTGATAGAAAACATATGTATATATTTATAAATACAAATATATTATACATAGAAAACACCCAAACTAACCGAAATAAATAACTGCCGATCATACAAACATTTGGTTCGACCTGGGTGGGAATCGAACACGAGACCTCAAGCACAGTACGCGCATACACCACCACTGCGCACCCAAGGCAGTCACAAATCATCACTTCATATTATATACCTATAGGTATATCGTAGTCTTCTTTTATATTCTCGTCTTTCCAATATTCCTTTATGGTGTCGAGTCCTGGACGATGAAAGCGGCCGACCGTAGGCGCATTGATGCCTTCGAGATGTGGTGCTGGAGAAGACTACTGCGGATACCCTGGACAGCTCACCGCACCAACACCTCTATCCTCAAGGAGCTTGCAATCTGTGAGCGCCTGTCATCCCTGTGTCTCCGTAGGATCCTGGGATACTTCGGCCATATTGCGAGGAGGGCCGATGATAGCCACGAAAGGTTAATGGTGACTGGCAAGATCGAAGGGAGGAGACCCAGAGGCCGCTGCCCGTTGCGCTGGACAGACCAAGTTGGCTCCTTTCTCGGATGTATCTCGATCCATGCTGCTCTGCATGCTGCCCGGAACCGACACAAGTGGCGAACCGCCATTCACAAAACTTTAGAAAATGAGGGTCACGACCCTCAGAACTGAGGAGAACGACGCAAGGAGGGATATCGTAGTCAATTTATATATTTTAAGTTCGTATTCGTACTTTTGAAAACAATTTCCTATTTTCAATAGTCCAAACGCAAAAAGTATGACACCATCAATAATCAACCTATCGCTGTTTTGTGCTGAACGAAGGTCCCCATAACAGAGCGCCGAATACTAGAAATATAATTTTGCTGCCAATAGCGGGCAGCAAACTTATGATAGAACATGATCCAACAGTTCAGAGTCACAGAATGTAAATAGCGCTTTCTAAAGTGTATTAAAAATGTATGTTGTTAATGAAATAAATTATTATTATAATTATTATAATGTATTACGAAAAAATATCTGGTACTTATAAAAATCATTATCATTTTTTTTATCTATTTGTCCATTTCTTTCTTTGTTTCGACTATTCTGTGGAACAATTGGCCCGATTTTAAAGTGACTTCAGTTCAGTGCCAGATTACTTTTATTTTAGACTAGTTTCGACTCCTGTTTGTTATTGCATTAGTAAAGGTCCGGGGCTCAACTAATATCTACTAAAGTGTTTGAGAATTATGGTTTCTAGTTGTTCAACTATGCGCAAAACAAAATGATTTCATAAATTAAACTTATCTGCGTGGGCATTATTGTGTAAAACTATAAACGTGTAATAGACATATCTTTGATAATCAACAGAATATTAAATTCTTTGATGTAAAATCAAAAGACGCTTCGATGCCCACGCAATTTTGGTCCAATCTAATCTGTACTAAGCAAACTGCTGAGGTCAACTTTAAATAATAACTAAGAACTCGGGGGGCAACCTGCAATTGTTGTTGTACCTTTAAAATTACAGGGCAAAGGGGCGAGGCTAGTCAAAAAAATAAAAAAGTATAAACTATTACCCAATTACAACAGTACAGAGATACATTTATTCAAGTCTAAAAAGTCGTAGTCACGTGTTTTAAAGTGTTATGGTACGTTTCTACGTAACGTGTGACTAAGGCTTTTTAGATTAGTGTTATCTTTTTTTATTATTTAAAATGTTTTGTTGCTGTTCTGATATTAATTTATTTCCAAATTATATTTTAATAAACAAACCAAACCGACCGTGATAAATAGTCTGAACAGACAAACATACCATGGAAATATTACTATTATCGAATAAATACGGACAAACTTACAAGTAAATCTGAAATATTCCAATGATATCAAACACATCATATTTTCTCAAATTAATTCAGTGACACGTATAGCACATATAACCTATAACTAGCAGACGATCAAGACGTTTCTAACTATTCCATATTTGTCCAGTTCTAATAAGGAGTTAAGGAGCTATGAGGGAACAGATGAACATACATAGTCTGCCAAAAGCATATAGTATCAACTCCTTTGGTTCCGCTGTAGTCGGGTAATAACCCAAGCTAATCAACATACCATTACTATCCGCCAGTGAAAGTCCCGTGACAACCGGACGAACCATAAACAAACCTTGTCTTGTATACCGAATGTGCACTTTAAAACCCTTAGGCAAATGTAAATCCAAAAGGTTTTATATTCCTTATGACATGTAAACTAAGCTTTAATTTGATGGGTGCAACAAATCCTCAATACTGATTCCATTGGATTAACAAAATAAAAGCAGCACTTGAGATATGACTAGAAAGCTCATTTGTAGTTTTATATTTTAAACTGTATTTGTATATAACGAGAGTTGTTATTTGTTGACTTCATTTAGTAAACCTTTTGTCCTTGCAACTAAGATATATGTATTAATTTTACTTGTATATTCATAATAGTGTATTATAGTATTGGGTGATAAATCTATAACACTTAGTTATCTAGATCTGAAGTTAGCATCACATGTACAATAGATTTTAGAGAACCATAGACTTTATAAATTACCCCAAACTATACAGAGATACAACTAGACGAATAGTAATATTTAAATTCGCTTATTTGAACTAAACGGTCATCAAACCCGCAACTCAACTTAGTAGTAAAATCACGAGTAAAATGCTCTGCCATTGTGTCGTTTAGATTAAGCTCTATACCTAAAAACGGATTTATTACAAAGAAAAGAAATTTAAATTAAATATTAACTCAATTTGTATTGTACAAATATAAAAAGGTCTTTTCAGCGTTTCAATTAAAATATTCCGAGATAGTACAGACTAAAATCAAAGCGATGTAGATTTAATAAAATGGTTTTAAGTCCCAAGAAGAAAATTAGGTACGTCTACCCGCTCACAAGTAATTTAATTCAGAACAAAAGGTGAAAAAAAGAAAGAATATTTATACATGTTGCTAGTAAGTGACCCACGTTATTAGATTTTTTATTTGAGATACTAATAAAAAAACCTTTCATTTGAAATATAATTTATTTCAAAGTATTGAGTTTTAAATTAAAAATTCATCCTATTTTACGACTTATGTCTGTGTTTGAGTCTCAGAATTTAATATCTAAAGGTACAAAATATCGAGTCAATAGTCTAGTTTAGTAATTTCGGTACAAATTATCATTTAAACTAATAAACAGACAAAGGTGTTGTCCTATAAGGCGGTTTTCACACTGCACCACGCTCCATCGCGTAGTGCGGAGTGGCAGATTTTAATATTGTATGTAAGTACATCGATTAGTATAGAAAACACGCCAGGTCCAACACACCAAAAACGCGCCACGGCGCGTGAGCTCGTGCCGCTAGTAGATTCTGCCGCCGCGCGCGTAGGCGGGGCGGACCGCAGCAGTAAACACATTTATATACGAAATTGAACAATGCCCAGCAATTTGGGATATGAAATGCAAAGAATACAGACGACGACGACCAAATGGAAAATAACCTTCAGTTTGGTACGGGCCGCGTACAAAGCCGTCAGGCGCGGAGGCGCGGTAAAATCTGCTCGAAGAGGTAGGTCTGCTCCTTCGTGGCCTCGCGCGGGATCTGCTGCCCCGCGCCTACGCGCCTGGTCGCGTTGCCAGTGTGTGAATCGCCTAAGGTATCATCATCATAATGCATACATTTTGGAACCCTAAAAAGTCTAAAGTTACTTACTCACTGCTATTGTAACGTCTTGAGTTTTCCTCGAATTTCAGGAGATCTAATTCTAAAATAATTAGTTTTAATAAAATAGACAGCGATTTCTGAAGATGAGCCTTTTAAAGTATTAAATTAATATTAGGTATATTTAATTGCACATTAAAGTGAGATAAGTTTACGCTACGCTATCGGGTCACATATTGGATCAGTGCAGTCACCCACTTGACTTCACATTCTTGACACAATAAATGGAATTAATATGCAATACCGCGAACCTAGGAGCTACTTCGAAACTATTCATTACAAATCGTGAAACTAAAGTTTGCTTCATTATAGGAAAAAAAACCTATATCGATGTTGGGATTATGATCTTCCCGTTTTGGTTTTGTCACCACTACCAAGTTTTGTCGAAAGAACCTGTATTGGAAATGCTACTCTTCAAACTACTCTTGTATATATAAATGAACTTGTTAGACTTGAGTACATTCAGTCTCATCCAATTGTTCCTAATTTTGGTCGTTTTGAACAATCTAAATTACCCAACCAATTTCAGTCTCGTATGGACCCATTACACTACACCAGCCAACAATAAAATCTATTTTGTCCTTCTTAGTGGTATTTTACCACGTAATATGAACATTTTGTACACCAAAACGACGTTAAAGCCTTGTTAACTACAACATACTTCACAAGATATTTCCTATAAAAATCTTCATAGCCTTCAAGGAGAATTTCAGCTGACCTAATGGCGACTACTGAGCCTGCAGTAACGAGTTTATGAACCATTCATATATAAAAGCGGGCAATAAAAGGATACAGTAATAAAACATTTGTGCTAGTTGCTAAGGTCTATAATAGTTTTATTCGTTGTTATAAAGTGAAAACAAAGCTTTCTTCCTTCTTATGTTTTAAAATCATTACATAGTACAAAACAAAATTCTTTGCCACGTCTGTCTGTCTGTTAAACTCAAAACTACTGCACCGATTCACAATGTTTTCAGCAATGAATAGATTGATTCTCCAGGAAGGTTTTCGATGCAGCGGCTTAATCATGAAAGCGTAACAGACAGACAAGGTTACTATTGAATGTGTAATATTAGTATTGATTATCTGACAGACACATTGATTGAAATTGTCATTTATTTTATTCTTTGAGAATATTTAGGTCATGTGTCATGATGACATTTCACATGTCAAATTAATCGAACCCTCGCGCAGATACACTCCACCCTTTTCTTGTCAAAAGACGAAAAAGTCGAAATGAATATACCTTTAGAAAGTTCTTTTTATTTCATCATCATTGAATTTTTTCCACTGAATTGAATTTTTTCGCCTTTATTTTTTAACTTAAGTCTTAGACCTATCAATAGTAGAGTGAATAGATTTTTCATTATTATACGTATATCTTACTTTTTGCCCGTATAACTTTATATTTAATGAAAATCTAGGTTTTATCAGCGTCTATATTCGTTAAAGTTATATTTCTGTACGTCTAGAACCACAAAGGAATAAACTGACATTCGCATTTAATACTATTAGTTAGAAGAAGTTATGTATGATATAAGTTAGAATGTTAGAAGTTATGATGTAGGTACAGTGATTTTATATTGCCTCTTGATAGAGCAATTTTTTTTTTTTTATATATATTTAAGTCTGCCAAAGTGACTCTACTCTGCCTGATGGAAAGCATGAGTAGAATCTAGGAGTAGGGGTCACCATGCTTATTGTGAGGGTAGGCAATGTAGCATGGTGACCCCCACCATAGCAGCCTGGTTAGATTAAATGGAGGTATTGTGCATATAAAACAAGAGTATGTCGCAGTTAAAAACCAAATTTATTTGTACTAAAATAATTAATCTGAGTTTGTCTAATTAGTGATGTTAATCGCGACGTGTGTTTAGCCTGGCGATCGACATTGCGCACTCTTTATAAAATGTGTGGTGCGCGTTTCGTTGGTGAGTGCAAGACCGTAAGCATAATGATGCAGAAGCATCCCATCATCATGATCATCAACAGCCTTTAACAGTTCACTGCTGGACATAGGCCTCTCCTTAGAAAGGAGGTTTTGGCCTACTATACCACGCTGGCCAGACGGGTTGGTACAGGGTTTGTTTCAAGTTTTCCTTCTCTTGGCAGTGCTCCAGCTGCTTATTTTGTTCCTTTAGTCGCCTCTTATGACACCCATGGAAGGAATAGGGGGGACACTTTGTAGGAGCATCCCAATAGGCCGATATAGTGTGGGTCACCATACTTCATTGTGTATGGAAATGGGTATGGTGACCACTGCTCATGCTTTCTATCAGACAAAGTAGGGATACTTTGCCGGGCCCATATAAAGAAATCTATGTAGTACAGAATATTCTTGTATAGTGTAGACTCAACAAAGGTTCTACGGGAGTCGGACCAAAAGGTGTTTTTGGGTTTTTTTCAGGAAGTTACTAATAAGAGCCCGAAGTTTGGAAGTGTGGCGGTGATTCAAGCCCGTGCCTCGGAGAGCACGTTAAGCCGTCGCTCCCGGTTGTCATGAACATCTATGGCAATCATTATTGGAAGTCAGTGCCCTCAAATTGACTGACAACTAGTTCAACCTTCGAATTTCAGTTCTTCCTTAGGGTTCCGGAGGTCCGATGCCAGTCGCTGCGTGGAAAAACTGATATTCAGGTAAAACCAGTTGAACTAGTAGCCGACCCCAAATAATTTTGATAATAAGGCTAGGAAGAAGAAGTGTAGACACAACATAGCATTCACGTTGGAAAATAATTACTTTGTCTTTTTTAAATTAATTTGCAAACAGCGACATAAATACCATAATAAAATCAAAACACGACACATAAAGTTAATATTATCAGTGACATTACTGAAGGTAACAATCAATTACAGCTCAATAAACAATTTCCGTGCCTGTGACCCCACGCAGACACTAATGAGAGTAATGAGTGTAAAATTGAATTGATAGAGGGAGACAACTGACAATGTGCATATGTACTCACGTACAGTCGACGTTACGAATGTTAACTCTATCGTCAATAGTTACGTTACGGTAAGCACAACGACAAATTAAGACAGAGCCAAAAAAAACAAATATTTTGATAGAGGAAGTATGTTTCTATGTTCTACTTCCATGTGTTTTTCTATGTATAATATGTATGTATTTACAAAAAAAGTATTTTTATCTATTTATATCAGTTGTTTAGTGTCATAATACAAGCTCTGCTTAGTTTGGGACTAGATGGCGTTGTGTGTAAGATGTCCGAAATATTTATTTTTTAATTTTATCTTCGAAGTCTTGTTCCTCCCATTGATTCAATTCAATTGTGCCGAAAAATATTATATGCAATAAACATAAGTGCATAAATATTAAGGAACGTAATTACCTCATCTAAGAAACAAATGTTTGACGCAGTTGTGTGCATGAGTGTACTGGTGTAGGACAATAGCAGACACAGGGCCTTGTGCATGGTCAGAACAAACTGTGTCTATATATAGCACTGATATTACTCTGTCCTTTTGTAGGTCGATAAACACATTGCAATAACTACTGTACACGCAATAGCACAAAGAAAATCGGCCAAGTGTGTGTCAGGCCACGCACAGGAAAGGGTTCCTCAGTCACCTATAATGGTATGTGGATTTAAAATCGTATCCAATAGATAATTGTTATGTTTACGTATTAATACGTTAATTTTGTATGACGTTTTCCAAGTGAGCGCATTTTACCATATAAGCCTTTATAACTCCTGAACTAAGAAAGTCATCTAATCGGTTATAGTTTTCCTTCAAAGTTCATTAGATGGACCACCATCACGATTTTTTTCAGATTTTTTGAGCCAGCCGTCTAGCTTTTAGAGGGGGGGGGACGCCCTGTTTTTACAAAAAAGTGCCCTTTAAAGTGAAATATCTCGCAAACGGATACCTAAATCAAAAAATCGTCTAGGAAACCCTTTATTGTTTTTAAAAGACCTATCTAATGATACCCCACACGATGGGGTAGCCTCGAGAAAAAAAAATCATCCCCACTTTACGTGTAGGGGAGGTACCCCAAATAAAATTATTTTTCATAATTTTATTGTAGCACTTTGTCAACGTAATTACAACACGTATTCATGCAAACTTTCATCTTTTTAGCACTTACCGTTTGGACGGTAAGTCGAGGACGGACGGACGGACGGACAGACGGACATGACGAATCTATAAGGGTTCCGAGTTATGAACTTCGGAACCCTAAAAAAGGATATGAATTGTAGATTTCAGATAGGCCCTTTAGCTGGAAACACGCTTTAGGAATGTTGGAGGAAGTATGAGTGCGACAGTTATGCAACAATTGTCCTTTATCAGGGCCGAAGCAACCTGTCATATTGATATCAGGCATCTTGCTGAATTCAACATGTAATGTATAGTCTATTTGATATTAAATACTTATCTTATTATAACATTTAAACTGAAGTACGTACCTTTCTAACTTATTTGCTAAACATAATATAGGCATAGGCATTTCTAGCAGTGCGATCTAAACATATATGTGCATATGATCATCTAGTAGTAGATTGCTGTAGGCTGATGACACTCATTAAAAATTCATTTTTGACGAATACTTTACTTACGTTTTTCAAAAAAAAAATTAACAATTTTTTTCTAAACTTCAGCTTCAAAAAAGCTTGAATTGATTTAGATAACATACGCGGTCTTCGAGCCTAACCTATCTAATATATCTATATGTAATGTATCAAATATCATATGATGTGATGACTGCCTTGTTGATCTAGTGGTTAGCGTATGCGGCTGCTGATCAAGAGGTCTCTAGTTCGATTCCCGGGTCGGACCAAATATTTATGTGATCCACAGAAAATGGTTTCGGAGTCTGGGTGTTTTCTATGTATGGATTTACAAAAAAAAAGTATGTTTATGTATTTATATCAGTTTTTAGTACCCATAATACAAGCTCTGCTTAGTTTGGGACTAGATGACGTTGTGAGTAAGATGTCCGAGAAAAAAAAAACACTATTTTTCAAATACTGTGATGTTGTTCAACTGATTTTATTTTTTTAACTATTTCCTTGATGGGAATCCAACCAATTACTTCTAATTGATCTGTTAAGTTCACCAACTATAAAACCAACCTATGAGCTAAATAATCTTTCATATATCCCTCTCAGTACCGAGATGGCTTTCTTTTCATTAATTTTTAAGGTAATTATTATATATTTTTTACCAAAAACCACGAAACTATAAATAGGCTGAAACAATATACGTCGTACCTATATATTGTCCTTGGTCACAAACAGGCATTACAATGACTATCTATAAAGTACAACATACATCTGTTATGTACTACGCTTTATACAATCGTTGATAAGTACTAAATTGTCATGTACCCACGATAATAATCTCGGCGTGGTGCATGTGTCACGAGTGTGACGCCACGGCGAGGTCACTGCCAAGTGCCAACCTTCACAGTGAAACGATTTGTAAGTAGCGTCCGTGGATGCCATTAAATACTATTTTTAATGACTCATTAAAATTTAATGCTTAAAAATTTACCTATCATTACGAGAAGAATTTCTACTCGTTTTCAATCTAATATGATTATATATGGTCACATAAAACTCTAGAGTTCCAGTGTATACATCTTAATTTGTCGTTGCATAAAGTTTAATCAACAAACAGGGCAACTTGTACAGGTCATGAAATACAGTCAGACTTATAAACAATGAAATTCGCAGTAATAATTTACCGGGAATGTTATGACTCACAGAAGTAGCTGTTCACAATGTTCCTGAATTTAATAATGGTTTCTGAACGTATTACCGCAATTTATCTATACAAAAAAATTAAATTGGAGTGTCTATAAATAATATCAAATTAACAGTCTTTTTCTAAATTCATATCAAAATATATATGGCACTTATATCAAAAATGCAATTTTCATAAGTTTTGTCGGTTTGTTTTGGCTAATCTCTGGAACAGCTGGCCCGAACTTTCACTAGAAGCTAAGGAGTAACATAGGCAATTTTTTTTGGACTAGTTTACGCGTTTACAACGCGTTACTCGCGATTTACAACGATAACCGCGGGTAACACCGGACTTAGCTAAGCTAAAGCTAAATTAGATTATTTTAATGAATTAGCTTAGCTAGTTTGTAATAAAATAAAACTTGAAAAATAAAAGAAAATGGTGAAAATGCCTATAAGCCTTCTACGAAACGTTTGAATTTAGATTTTTTACTCGGATTAACTGCCGTCAGATTAAGGATTAGGTGATATCGAAGTCCTGTAGAACGACTGTTGTTAGCCTTTTAAAGGTTCCAACTACCCATAATGATAGTCAAAGTTGTTCGTATGGCAACCCAGACAACTAGTTTATTATTATATATTTATCGCATCATTAAACAGAACTAAGTCTGTACTGAGCCTAACCATTTTTTTTAAATGAGCTAATAAAATGAAAAGAAATGTCTAGAATCATAAATATACTCATAGCTATATAAATATACAATATACACAACATAAAATAGAACCTTCGATCGGATTTTATCACAGACTCTTTTACGGATTATGTATTACTGTGTCTTGTTTGAGGTACCAATTAAGAGGTACGGAAATTTGCTTTAAACTTGCATTTCATAAGCCCACGGGCATACAATTTTGTTAGAGACAATTTTAACACTTGCCTTCCACACACCCGTACTTTGGCTCGCTGGTATCAATCACTTGATTGTGATCCCGGATTTTCTTCAGAATCATTAAATGCTCTCAAAATATTAGTTAAAAATAATCCAACAAAAATATTTAAATGCAGCCTATGTTTTGATGAAATGGCTCTACGGAAATCTGTACAGTGGAATGGTGAACATTATGTAGGATTTGTAAATATTGGCAACAGTCTAGAAAATGATACATTGCCAGTTGCCAGGGAAGCTTTAGTCTTTATGCTCACTAGTTTAAACAGTAGTTGGAAGCTTCCCGTAGGATATTTTTTATGTGATAGGGTCAGCGCTGAACAAAAAGCCTCACTTGTAAAGATGTGTATAAATATAGTTAGTGAATGTGGGGTTGAAATAGTAAATATTACTTTTGATGGCTGTCCAGTAAATTTCGCTATGGCAAAACTATTAGGATGTCAATTGGATAGCAATGATATTAAGCCTGTATTCATGCATAATGGTAAAAAAATATCAATATTTCCAGACCCCTCGCATATGTTGAAATTAGTTAGGAATACTTTGGGGGATAAATATATTTTACAAGATGCAGAAGGTGCATGTATATCATGGGAATACATAAAACGATTGGTACAATTACAGGAAAACGAAGGATTCCATCTAGCCAATAAACTTAGAGAAGGTCATTTGAATTTTAAACAACAAATCATGAAAGTCAAATTAGCTGCGCAATTATTAAGTGCATCAGTGGCTGATGCCATTGAGTATTGTAACGTAAATTTAGGAATTGAAGAATTCAAAAATTCAGATGCTACTGTACATTTCATTCGACAGTTTAACGCACTATTTGATATTATGAATTCACGAAATCTAAATTCTAGAGGATACAAAAAGCCTCTAATGTTAGAAAACTTTGAACTCGTAAAAACATTTTTGAACGGCATGTTTAAATACATAAATTCATTAAAACTAGATGATATAAATATTACTCTCACCAGTAGAAAAACTGGCTTTCTGGGATTTTTAATCTGTATAAAATCTTTGTTATTTCTGTATGAGGAGCATGTACTTAGTAATTCCTTAAATTTTATATGCTCGTATAAATTAAGTCAGGACCATCTGGAGATATTTTTTAGCGCCATTCGGGCAAAGGGTGGTTTCAATAATAACCCGACTGCAACACATTTTAAATCAGCCTTTAAAAGGTTATTGATTCACGGTGAATTAAAACATATTTCAGGCAACTGCTCACTTCTGAGCGATATTAGTATTTTAAGTTGTTGCAATAACCCAGAAATAGCCATCAACTGTACCACGGATCGTAACAAATTGTTTGAGGAAAATGAGCATGTTTTTAAATCCTTAAAATCTGACATTGTAATTTCTAAAGATCACGATTACTTAGCTGATCCCACCAGAATAACAGAATTTTCGCGTAGTGTTATTATCTATATTGCGGGGTTCGTAGCAAAAAGTTTAAAAACACAGCTAAAATGTGAAGACTGCATTTCCTATCTCCTATCACAGAAAAAAAATGAGACGACTCTCCAATTTAAAAAAGATAAAGGCGGTCTTCATTATCCATCCGAGTCAGTTGTAAAATTGTGTGAAATAAGCGAAGTAATTTTTCGAAAATTTCATCATATGCATGACACTGCTATGGATTTTCTTTTACAGGCTTGTATTAAAAGATGTATTGGTCTTAATTTATTTAATAATTTTAGCGCAAATATAGATCATTTTACCAAAAATCACCATTACGTGCTATTAATTAAAGCTATATGTAAAAAATATTTGAACGTTAGACTACATTACAGCACAAAAACTATGCTGATAAGTAAAGAAAAAAATGTTAGAAATTTCTATAATAAACTCATTTTGTTTAAGGGCCAATAATAATAATAAATATTTCGGACATCTAACACACAACGTCATCTAGTCCCAAACTAAGCAGAGTTTGTAATAAGGGTACTAAACAACTGATATAAATACAGATTTTTTTTTTTTTTGTAAATACATACATAATATACATAGAAAACACTTGTAGCAGCAGATTCACTTTGTGTTAATTAATATTATTTTTACGGGAATTAACGCGATCACTTATTTAGGGTATTACATACCTCTGATGGTATTACATACCATCACTTTGTGTTTATTTATAATTTAATGTGAACAATTTTTTTTATATATTTACATCTCTCATGTTCTGTAAGTAGGTTCTTATTACCTCCAAATGGGGCTTGTAGGTGACTAATTAGCTCTCTAGGGTAATAATGTAGCTAGAAAAGCCTTAGGGCGGTAAGTAATAAAAAAAAACACTTCTTTCTTTCAAAAAGTTCGCGTACATCTAACCATCATACTGGCAAAAGACATCATTCAGCCCAATGACCAAAGAGGTCGCTTTGCTATTGAGCCTTGTCTTCGTGTGAGTATAATAGTCATCAACAATTTTAAATATCGAACGCCGTTCGATATTTAAAATTGCTGACTATTATATAAAAGCTCAATTTCGATCTTGAAAAAAAATAATTAAAAAGTTCTTTACTTGATTCTTTTAATGAAAAAAGGCGGGTTTTATTCTTATAATGCCGGTTTTTTTTTACTTACCTCACAATCGATATGTAAAGCAGAATAGTTAGCTTGGGTGTAAGCACCAATTGCACCCTCGAACTATAGGCGCCTTCGCTGCGCTCGTGCGCCTAAATATCTCGGGTTGCAATTGATGTCTTACAGCCCTTGGCTACTAATAAACTACTATAAAGTAATAACATTTGTTATTAAATCACTATCCGCTTTGTAAAAATGTAACAAATGCAAAATCCGAGAGGGAACTGGTACCCATAACTCAAGTTAGATCTTACCATGGGTACCAGAGTTCCAATAAAACTACAATGTTATCTTCCTATTTACATTTTCATGTATGTAAAAGTGTTGTTTATCTTAATTGAAATAAAAAAATATTATTTTCTTATAATGCCGGTTTTTTTTCTACTTGCCTCACAATCGAGATGTAAAGCAGAATAGTTAGCTCGTGTGTAAGCACCAATTGCACCCTCGAACTATAGGATCAGGAGCACAGCGAGCAAAATATCTCAGGCTGCATTTGATGACTTACAGCCCTTGGCTACTAATCTACTATTAATTAATTTCAAATAAATCAGTTATTAGTCTCAGTGTTGTGTATTAATTCGCATATTAGTATCTTCTTTACATACTATAAGCTCCTAAAAAATAGTTTTTTTTACAATCAAATCAATTCCGATTCCGATCCCGGTTGCATCCTCAGCTTTCGCTTTGGCCCGGGGCCTGCTATTCTAATCTAACCATATTTGACAGATTTGTTAATAATTTGGAACAGTAAACGGAATAACGATTCTCCCTTATTAAAGGGGAATTGTTTTAACTTGGCAACATTAATATTTGATGTACTTTATTGCTATCCCTTACGGGTGTACGCATATGACCGGTCTAGGTCATTCTTAGTCTAAGTCGAACCCTCACGCAGATACACTCCACCCTTTTCTTGTCAAAAGACGAAAGAGTCGAAATGAATTTATAAAAAGTTCTTTTCATTTCATCATTGAATTTTTTCCACTGAATTGAATTTTTTCGCCTTCATTTTTGAACTATAGTCTTAAACCTATTAAGAGTAGAGGAAATAGAAATATCATACTTTTTACCCGTATAACTTTATATTTCATGAAAGTCTAGGTTTTATCAGCCTCTAAACTCGTTAAAGTTATATTTCTGTACGTCTAGAACCGCAAAGGAATAAACTGACATTCGCATTTAATACTATTAGTTAGAAGAAGTTATGTATGATAGATGTTAGAATGTTAGAAGTTATTTTATCAATGTTAGAAGTTATGATGCAGGTACAGTGATATTCGATAGCCCCTTTGATAGGAACAATGGAGGACTCCGTATTAAATGTGTGGTGCATGCAGAAGCATCCCAATAGGCCGATTCTGGCCGATATAGTGTGGTTCACCATACTGCATTGTTTATGGTGACCACTGCTCATGCTTTCTATCAGGCAGAGTTGAGTTACTTTGCCTGATAGAAATAATATAAAGAAATGTATGTAGTACATAACAATATTCTTGTATATCATAGACTCAACAAAGTTTCAAATCCCGGGTTGGGCCAAAAAGTGTTTTTGGGTTTTTCTTAAGATCTTCCTAATAGCAGCCCAAAGTTTGGAAGTGTGACGGAGATTCAAGCCCTCGGAAAGCACGTTAACCCGTCGGTCTCGGTTGTCATGGACATCTATGGCAATAATTATTGGAAAGTCAGTGCCCTCAATCTTAGTGACAACTTGTTCAACTTTCGAATTTCAGTTCTCCCTTAGGGTTGCGGAGGTCCGATGCCAGTCGCTGCGTGGAAAAACTGATATTTAGTTAAAACCGGTTGAACTAGTAGCCGACTCCAAATAATATTGGGAATAAGGCTAGGAAGAAGAATTATAGACACAACATAGCATTCAAATTGAAACGTAATCACTTTGTGTCTTTTTAAAATTAATTTGCATACAACGACATAAAAACCATAATAAGATCAAAACACGACACATAAAGTTAATATTACCAGTGACATTACTGAAGGATACAATCAATTACAGCTCAATAAACAATTTCCGTGCCTGTGACCCCACACAGATACTAATGAGAGTAATGACTGTAAAATTGAATTGATAGAGGGAGACAACTGACAATGTGCATATGTACTCATGTACAGTCGACGTTACAAATGTTAACTGTATCGTCAATAGTTACGTTACGGTAAGTACAACGACAAGTTAAGACATAGCCAAAAGAAAAAATAATATTTTTGGCAGAGGAAGTATGTTTCTATGTTCCACTTCCATGTGTTTTCCTATGTATAATATGTATGTCTTTACAAAAAAAGTATGTTTATGTATTTATATCAGTTGTCTAGTACCCATAATACAAGCTCTGCTTAGTTTGGGACTAGATGGCGTTGTGTGTAAGATTACCGTTTTTTTTAATTTATTTATCTTCGAAGTCTTGTTCCTCCCATTGATTCAATTCAATTGTGCCGAAAAATAGTACATGCAATAAACATAAGTGCATAAATATTTAGGAACTTAATTACCGCATTTAACAAACAAATGTTTGACGCAATTGTGTGCATGAGTGTACTGGTGTAGGACAATAGCAGACACGGGGCATTGTGCATGGTCAGAACAAACTGTGTCTATATATAGCACTGATATTACTCTGTCCTTTTGTAGGTCGATCAACACATTGCAATAACTACTGTACACGCAATAGCACATAGAAAAAATGATATGAATTGTAGATTTCAGAAAGGGCCTGTAGTTGGAAACACGCTTTAGGAATGTTGGAGGAAGTATGGGTGCGACAGTTATGCAACAATTGTCCTTTATCAGGGCCGAAGCAGGTTGCTTCATGTCATATTGATATCAGGCATCTTGCTGAATTCAACATGTAATGTATAGTCTATTTGATATTAAATACTTATCTTATTATAACATTTAAACCGAAGTACGTACCTTTCTAACTTATTTGCTAAACATAATATAGGCATAGGCATATCTAGAAGTGCTATCTAAACATATATGTGCATATGATCATCTAGTAGTAACTTGCTGTAGGCTGATGACACTCATTAAAAATTCATTTCTGACGAATGCTTTACTTACGTTTTTCAAAAAAAAAATTAACAATTTTTTTCTAAACTTCAGCTTCAAAAAAGCTTGAATTGATTTAGATAACATACGCGGTCTTCGAGCCTAACCTATCTAATATACCTATATGTAATGTATCAAATATCATGTGATGTGATGACTGCCTTTTTGATCTAGTGGTTAGCGTATGCGGCTGCTGATCAAGAGGTCTCTAGTTCGATTCCCGGGTCGGACCAAATATTTATGTGATCCACAGAAAATGGTTTCGGAGTCTGGTGTTTTCTATGTATGGATTTACAAAAAAAAAATGATGTTTATGTATTTATATCAGTTTTTTAGTTCCCATAATACAAGCTCTGCTTAGTTTGGGACTAGATGATGTAGTGAGTCAGATGTCCGAGAAAAAAAAAAACACTATTTTTCAAATACTGTGATGTTGTTCAACTGATTTTATTTTTATTTTTTTAACTATTTCCTTGATGGGAATCCAACCAATTACTTCTGATTGATCTGTTAAGTTCACCAACTATAAAACCAACCTATGAGCTAAATAATCTTTCATATATCCCTCTCAGTACCGAGATGGCTTTCTTTTCATTAATTTTTAAGGTAATTATTATATATTTTTTACCAAAAACCACGAAACTATAAATAGGCTGAAACAATATACGTCGTACCTATATATTGTCCTTGGTCACAAACAGGCATTACAATGACTATCTATAAAGTACAACATACATCTGTTATGTACTACGCTTTATACAATCGTTGATAGGTATTAAATTGTCATGTACCCACGATAATAATCTCGGCGTGGTGCATGTGTCACGAGTGTGACGCCACGGCGAGGTCACTGCCAAGTGCCAACCTTCACAGTGAAACGATTTGTAAGTAGCGTCCGTGGATGCCATTAAATACTATTTTTAATGACTCATTAAAATTTAATGCTTAAAAATTTACCTATCATTACGAGAAGAATTTCTACTCGTTTTCAATCTAATATGATTATATATAGTCACATAAAACTCTAGAGTTCCAGTGCATACATCTTAATTTATCGTTCCATAAAGTTTAATCAACAAACAGGGCAACTTGTACAGGTCATGAAATACAGTCAGACTTATAAACAATGAAATTCGCAGTAATAATTTACCGGGAATGTTATGACTCACAGAAGAAGCTGTTCACCATGTTCCTGAATTTAATAATGGTTTCTGAACGTATTACCGCAATTTATCTATACAAAAAAATTAAATTGGAGTGTCTATATATAATATCAAATTAACAGTCTTTTACTAAATTCATATCAAAATATATATGGCACTTATATCAAAAATGCAATTTTCATAAGTTTTGTCGGTTTGTTTTGGCTAATCTCTGGAACAGCTGGCCCGAACTTTCACTAGAAGCTAAGGAGTAACATAGGCAATTTTTTTTGGACTAGTTTACGTTACTCGCGATTTACAACGATAACCGCGGGTAACACTGGACTTAGCTAAAGCTAAATTAGATTATTTTAATGAATTAGCTTAGCTAGTTTGTAATAAAATAAAACTTGAAAGATAAAAGAAAATGGTGAAAATGGCTATTAGCCTTCTACGAAACGTTTGAATTTAGATTTTTTACTCGGATTAACTGCCGTCAGATTAAGGATTAGGTGATATCGAAGTCCTGTAGAACGACTGTTGTTAGCCTTTTAAAGGTTGGAACCTTTAAAAGGCTAACAACCTACTACCCATAATGATAGTCAAAGTTGTTCATATGGCAACCCAGACAACTAGTTTATTATTATATATTTATCGCATCATTAAACAGAACTAAGTCTGTACTGAGCCTAACCATTTTTTTAAATGAGCTAATAAAATGAAAAGAAATGTCTCGAATCATAAATACTCATAGCTATATAAATATACAATATACACAACATAAAATAGAACCTTCGATCGGATTTTATCACAGACTCTTTTACGGATTATGTATTACTGACTCTTGTTTGAGGTACCAATTAGGGATCAATTTCGAAAGCATTTCTTTTGTTATGTCTACAGTACTGTTCATTTCGTCAATTGATTCTTCAGCTTAATGATAAACAATGATGTCGTTTTCTTTCATGGCATCTCAAAGTAGACCAGCAAACTACGCAGAAGATATTACAGTTCACGAGTGCAAACACAACTGTATTCTCTGTTACCTCTTTGTTGAAATCCGATCCATAAGAACCAAATTAAATCCGATTGGACGACTATTCGAGATGAACAGAAAGAGTTCAGGCACAGGACACCGATCTTCAATACACGGGGATTTAAACCCTAAACTTCCAAACTCCGGGCTGAAACCTCTTTCTTGGCAGTCGTATAAGCTAACCACTAGACCAAAGAAGCAGTTATGTATTATTCAGTTATCAGTTATCTTTATATATATAATTCTTCTGTGAGTGTGTATGTCACTGAACTTCTCTCAAACGAATGGACCCATTTTGATGAAATTTTTTGTGTGTGTTCAAGGGGATCTGGGAATGGTTAGATTCGCAATTGGACCCGGTAGGTGGCGCTGCGATCAAGTTCTGGAATTTTAAAGTTGGACTATACGAAGTTCGCTGGGTCAACTAGTTATATATATAAACAATTTGTTGGATAGATAAATGGCGACTCTGAGCAAAGAAGATGTCGCGTCGGTCGCCGGGACTGCGGCCCGCCAAAGAGGACCATTGAAGGCAGATTGATTGCTACAGTACCGGATGGGATAGCAGCCTAATTTCAAAAAACTGCAATCAGGGTAGCACATCGGGATTGAGGGAAGAAATATTATCACACCGAGACATGGCCTGATAAGGCATATCGTTGATTCGAGGAGGACCTGAAATCTTGAGATTGTATTTCCCCTGAGCAGAAAGCAAGAAGCCCGACGTTGGAGTAGTTTTTAGTTGTAACACACACTTTTGGAAACTGCTTCTCCGAGAAGCAGGAGATATATAACATTAATGTGAAGGCCTTTTTAACTATCCTTCAATTAGGTACTCGACTGTCATTGAGAGTTAAATATTCCGGACAACTTAAACACAACGTCATCTAGTCCCAAACTAAGCAGAGCTTGTGCTATGGGTACTAAACAACTGATATAAATACATAAACATACTTTTTTTTGTAAATACATACATATTATACATCGTAAAACACCCAGACTCCGAAACAAATATTTGTGGATCACACAAATATTTGGTCTGATCCGGGAATCGAACCCGAGACCTCTGATCAGCAGCCGCATACGCTAACCACTAGACCAACAAGTCAGTATTATATAAATATTTTATAGACATCGATCATCAGATCGGAAAACAAAGCAATCAAAGCGAAAACAAAGGTTTTATTTCATAATCTGAGTTTTGATCGATAACATTTTTATTGTTCTATAAAAGTTACTGTTTAGTGTTCACAGAAATATATAAGCATATTTTAGGTGAGGATAGAAGGGCTTGAGCTTCAATAGGCAGAAATAATGGTTTAACATTAGTTTTCTGTGAGGCATCACTTCGGTAGAGGCTGCCCATGCAAGCTAACAAACTGATAACTGCACGGGTGGTCTAGTATAAGCAATCGCCACGCCGCTTTCTACTGCGACAAGCGTCGCAGGTTCAAATTCCACGTAGGACATCATCACACAATTTGTGTGATTCACAAATTGTTGTTGTGTGTCTGGGTGTTGTGTCCGTTTCATGTATGTTTTCCCCGCGACACAGGGCTTATATTCCTAATAAAAAACTACGGGCCAATATTATACTGTGGAGTCGCATTACAATGTTTAATGTGTACGTATATACGTAAGTGTCTCATGTTTATACTTAACTCTCGATATAAGATATTGCAATATTGTATGTAGTCGGTTGTGGACGCGCAGGCGCATAGATCGGGCGCTGCGCTAATAAATGAGCGTGTTTCCTACTATGCGTAGGTATCATTAATTGATATCCTTGGTTCACGGTAACACACCCAGCCGCGACAATCCTACTATCCTACTAATATTATAAACGCGAAAGTTTGTGAGTGTGTATGTATGTTTGTTGCTCTTTCACGCAAAAATTACTGAACGGATTTGGATGAAACTTTACAGTAATACAGCTTTAGTATCAGAGAATAAAACATAGGCTACTTTTTACTGCAATAATCAAGATAAACGGGCGAAAGCCAGGTGATTATAAAAATATATTAAATCGTAGATATCAAAATGTATCACTGTTTATCTCCTGTCTAAACTTCAAAGGTTGCTAGGCATAACACACTTGCATAGCAACCATAATGATACGCGGGTAACACCGCGGGGCGCAGCTAGTACAATATAAGGTTTTACACAAATACATAAATAAATACATACATTAAAATTTCCTTCATTTTTTCGTTACAAACAATTGTGTTACTAGGAATTAAAGTTCCTTTAAAGTTCTTTTACTAAATATTTAATTAAAAACTTTAACAAAACGATAGCTAAGTTAACTTGAATGTAACCTAATATTGAATAGAAGCTTTCAAATTCAAAGTTTCTTCATTGAAAATAAGTTTCAGTGTTATTAGTATTATTGATGCTCGGATTGCTCCAAATGATACTCTGGTTAATTAAGTAAAGAAGGTACTTTACAATATTTAACAGTATTATGAAAATTCACTTAAATTAGTTATTTCTTACTCACTGAACTACTCTATTGAAGTTTATTTATTATATTAAATTGCCTCGTTGGTCTAGTGGTTAGCGTATGCGACTGCTGATTAGAGGTCTCGGGTTCGATTCCCGGATCAGACTAATTGTTTGTATGATTCGCAAATATTTGTTTCGGAGTTTGGATGTTTTTATGTATAATATTAATGTATTAACAAAAAACAAAAAGTATTTTTATGTATTTATATCAGTTGTCTAGTACCCATAATACAAGCTCTGTTTAGTTTGGGGACTAAATGGTGTTGGCCGCTTTTTTTCAATGTTAAAGTGAGTCTACTCTGCCTGACGATCCGAGAGTTAAGCCACTCTGTTAAAAAAATGAGGACAAGAGGTAATAGAGAAAAATATTTTCTCTATAAACAGCAGTAAGTAGCCCACCTATTAACTTCGGAGAGTAATCTTACTTAGCTATATAAGAACAGACACTGTTTTACACAAAACGTTAATCAAGAAACAGTATTCCGATAACTCAATCTTGATTGAATGCCTTTGTTCAGTAGAGAGTTTACGAAAAGGCGTCAAAATCCAACTTAATAATATATTTAAAGTTATGAGTGAATATACTCAAAAATGTTACAATACCATGTTTCTATAATCTATATTACTATGTGATATGTGTAATATTATCCTAATGTGTGTGTGTGTGTGTGTGTTTTTTACTACGCAGCTACTGTAAAATTGTTGTTATTGTATAAAATAATACTCTAAAAGTCGTTAACATTTTTAACACATACTTGCCATAATGATTTAATCAATTTTTTACTTAATAATTAATAAAGTATTAAAAGAATCAACAAACCAATGTTATACTTACAAGAAATCTTTGTTATATGTATCAATAAATTCAGAAATTCAACCTGGTTTTTAATGAAACCCGTCTTTGTAGATACAGGTATTTTAAAATTTAAATTTAAAAACATTTTAAACTTGACAAATTATTTACTTAAACCTTCCTCGAGAATCAATCTAAACATTGCTGAAAACAGCATGAAAATCGGTGCAGTAGTTTTTAAGTTTATCTCGAACAGACGGATAAACGCGACAGAGGACTTTGTTTTATAATATATAGTAATATGGAAAAATAAACAAAGAGAGGCGGTTAAGCCTACAAAGGTTAAGCCAGTAATATATTGGTCTGTAATACATTTAAATATCACAATTTCATAAATATTTGTAACGCTTTGATAGGATTAAATTATTTCAACGCTTTTATATAGCTTAAGGTTAGCAAAAAAAAAAGTTTTTTATTGTTTCATCTACGTATCAGACCCCTATCCAAGTTGCAAACGATATTCGATTTCTATTCTACTCTCTATTCTATTTATTTAAACTCTCGTTTCATTGGTTAATATTTTGTTTTGATCACGTGACCGAGTGACATTAGCCAATGAAACAAGAGAATAGAGAAATCCCTACTAATATTATAAATCCGAAAGTAACTCTGTCTGTCTGTCTGTTACGTTTTCACGCCTAAACCGCTAAACCGATTTTGATGAATTTTGGTATAGAGATATATGGGACCTCGGGAAAGGACATAGGCTACTCTTTACCGCGAAAATCGACACACTCGCGGGCGGAGCCGCGGGCAAAAGCTAGTATAATATAAATCGAAAAACGTTTGCAACTTGGCTAGAGAGGCTGGTCCAAATTCAAAAGTCCAGTCACATTTTCTCCATCCTCTATATTGTCATTATTTCATAAACTTTATTATAATATATTGTCATCAAAAAATAATTTAGGCTTCAAGTCTAAATAACACACTTTTTATTTTTCTTACTTTCTTTTTTCTTGTTTTGACCTAAGTAGTTTACAAATTTACAACAACCAATTAATTTTATTATAACTTTACAATTATTTACTAATGAAACTTACCATTCTTCACTAGTAGACGAGTTTTGTACGAAATACTCGTATCTACGGCGTAGCGAGTTGTCGTAGAGATGCGGAGACGTAGCACGGGCGGGCGGCGCGGGGCCCTACGCCGGACTGAGCGACTTACCGAGCTTCCATCAACTGTGTACCTATACACAGTACCTACGACCGACTGTAACTTTGAATTGATTCACTAACAAAGAGCTTGTTCATTGTAATGACGTCTTACGTGGAAGACAATGTTTTATTATTGATATCGAAGTTGTGTTATTGTACATACACTACGTTTTTTTTTAATCAAAATTGATTTAGAGGCTTTTATTACAAAGTAATATGTTAGCCCCATCGTGGCTTACTTTACGATACAGCTGACTATGTAGTCATATGAGACAGAGGAATTACATTTGCACATCAACGAGTTCCTCTGGTGTCGATATTTGTTGATTACGTCGATATGACTACGTTTTAGAACTAATAATATATGCAATAGGTTAAATGAAAAATATCCACACCCTAAGGTTGAAAATGAAAGGATGAAAAAATTTATTACATAGGCCCCTCCTATTTCACACTAATCAATGTTAGTATTCTTGCGTCTACCTCTCCTGCCAGCCCTGTCGTCCTAAACTAAGTTTACTGAGACGCGGTCTCCACACCACCACATACACACAACTCGGTTACCCCAACAGTTGTCGGTACAGTGGAGGCTTCATCACGTGGAGGCAATACAAAGTATTAAATGAAGAAAGTGATGAAAAACAGCAAAAAAACAATCATAAAAAAAATGTAATCTTAAGAAAAATATGACTACTTTAGTTTTTTTTAATTTAAGATTAATATTGTGGGTGTAACTAAGTTTTATTTTATTTTTTATCTGTATAATTAAATTCTCAATTGAACAGTCTTCGTTTCATTAGGATGGCATACGTAGTTCGGGAGATATTCGGGTTTATGTGACTGACCCGTTATTGGTTTATGTGACTGACCCGTTACTTTTGGAACCGGCTTTATTTACATCAGTTGTCTAGTACCCATAACACAAGCTCTGTTTAGTTTGGGACTAAATGATGCTGTGTGTTAGATGTCCAAAATGTTTAAAATATTTATTTATTTAATAACTAACTCAGTAGGACTGGTATTTCTATCTACATTCACATCCAGGAAATGGCTAGGACTACCACGTGTCCTCAGCAGCAGCAGTGAAGCCTCTTGCATTCCCCTGATTGCTGCAAAATCATTCTTGTAATTATCGGTGAACATGCCAGAGATGCTGCACCATTATAGCAACCCTGAGGGTATCCCAAAAGGCTAAAGTTGCAAACGATACATATTTTCATATCACCATACATTTGACTACTTGCTGACCCACAAAAACATGGAAAAAAAAGTAATTGACCTCGTTTCGTGGTGGGTACTTACAAGACCTAATACTTATTTATAACATCGTAATTATTTGGTGGTTTATTTTGTAATTAAGTTTTCAAACACGGCGGGTCAATGTTAAACCTTTTGTTAATACAGTCTTATTACAATTTATGCTCTTCGAATATGGGGCACGACTTGTCCTAGATGTTTTCAAGGTTCTTCCTTGTCAGGCACATAATCATAAGTAATATTAATTAGTAAATGATTTGATTATAAACCTTTACTGATGGCCAAAACTTTTTGGAAGTTTTGCTTAGATAAAAGTTTTATGCATAGTTTATACAGAAAGACGTAGAGACGTAGAAAAACACTTTTACATAATAAAATACAAATGTTACATGAAAAACGTTCAAGGATACTATTTTTTAAATTCTCGTATTATAATTCACGTAAATATAGAGACAATGCAACGTATTGATCTATCTGTAAACTCGTTATTTGCGGAAATTACTACAATTTTTATATAAAGGCAGTCTTAGGCATGGAACTATGACCAGCTCCCTATTCTGATGTATTGAAGAAAGCCTAATTAACCCTGCTGATGATGGCATTACACGTCTCATTTGGAAGCTAGAATTAATTAAGAATGAAGAGTTTCCAAATAGCATGCTAAAGAATTTAGTAAGTGTATACTTATCTCAATTCAACACCCTTCTTTTTCCTAGCCTTTATTACCAAGATACTTTTGGGCTCGGCTACTAGTTCAACCAATTTTACCAGAATTTCAGTTTTTCCATGGAGCGACTTACATCGCACCTCCGCAACCCTGAGGGAGAACTAAAATTCGAAGGTTCAACTATTTGTCAGTGTATTTGAGGGCACTGATTTTCCAATAGCAATTGCCATAGATATTCATGACAACCAGGACAGATGACTTGACGTGCTCTCTTACCCACGGGTGTGAATCACCGCCAAAACTTCCATGACCTGTAATTCCACATCCTGTCATTAAGAATTTCCTGTAAGAAAAACCCAATAACACTTTTGGCCCGGCCCGGGATTTGAACCCAAGATCTCTCGATTAGCAGTCGCATACACTAACCACTAGACGAACGAGGCAGTCAATTCAACATCGATTCTTTGAGTTGACAGCAGAAAACTAAATTATTACGGAGTTACATAGACTACTTATTATCGTTATGAACGTCATATATGCGGGCCAAGCTGCAGGCGCAAAGTAATCATCACTACACATCATCCACTTAATTCACTTTACTTCTTCACTTATTGTGTCACTGTTGTACTTTTATGAATGTTTATTGCTATTACTCTTTTACTTTCATCATCATCAACAACTCATAACGTCCCACTGCTGGGATCGGGTCTCCTCTAAGGAGAGGGTAAGGGTTGACTGTGACGTCATCACGCTGACTGAGTGGCAAGACACGTTGTGTACTACGTAATCTTGCCATCTGAAAATCAGCGCTAGACGGAAACCGCGCAACATTCAGCTGAGATGGCAACCCGTTCTGGTCAACACTTTTGATGCAGATCCCACTTGTCAACACAATCTTCGTATATAATATCATTTGTACACGCTTTATATTAGCTTCACCTGTGTTTTTGCTTCACCGACTCCTTTAGGTCCGATTTTGAAAAGGAGACCCAAACGGCAAATTTTCGTTCATACTTTGTAGATTTATCGAGGAACGGTGACAATACATTAATTTGAAACAAAAAAACAAAAAAAAATGCTTGAACAAATTAGTCTTTTTTAGTCTAGAAAAGAAATAGTTTTAAAAACTAAACAAACACGCTTATAAACTAAAAAGTAGAAAATAATTTTAATGTAACAAAGCGTGGGGCGACGTTTTTAAAATATTTTCACATTTTTTTTAACACTATTATTTTTTACTGTACAGTTAGCTGCTCTGTACCACGTGAACCATGAATAAATTATTTTATTTCTTTCTTTCTTATCGAGACCATCAAGAAATCACATTACAGGATACAGAAAAACAATACAAGTTGTTTCTAAACAAAAAGGACAAAATGTATAAGGCAAACGAAGTCCTTGACAGAAATGATTTCCCAAATGATTCCTCTCAAGTTTCAATAAACTAGGCATTCATATTTGACATTGAACTTGCGTCCTACTTTCCATCGAGACGCGTTCCCTCGCACGTGACTCACTGTAATACCTCCTTCTAGAAAGGGTAACGATTTAAGCGTAAATATGTATAACAGCTATACTTATCAAAAACTTCAGTAACTATGGATGAACTATAGTTTATTATTTTTCTAGAGATCCGTAGTTCTCGGAACCTTTATAGTTTCTTTATGTCCGTCCGTCCGTCTGTCCTCGAATTACCTACCAAACGGTTAGTACTAGAAGGATGAAACTTTGCAAGGATATGTATTTATGTATGTATTTATTACGTCGATGATTTGCTAAAATAATAGAAGATTTTTTTTGTGGTAGCTCCCCTACCCGTAAAATGGGGATGTTTTTTTTCTAGAGAGTTTCCAAAGTACTCTATAATGTGTGGTATCATTAGAAAGGTTTTTTAAAACATTGAGAGGTTGTTAGGACATTTTTTTATTTAGGTATCCGTTTACGATATAATCAACTTACAGCGCATTTTCTTGTTAAAATAGGTTGCCCCCACCGCCTCTCCAAAGAGAAAAGAAAAAAAAAAATCGTGATTGTAGCCGATGTAATAAACTTTAAAGGTAAACTATAAAGGCTTCGATAACTTTATTAGTTCAGAAAATTACGTAAAAAAAATAGTGAAATAAAAAATAAACCAAACATGTAAATTATTAGAAATAAAGTCATAACAATTATATAGTGGATACAATTTTATATTTATATGCCATTATGGGTGACTACGGAACCCTAAAGTATGCGTGGCCAGACACGCACTTGAACGATTTTTTTGTTATTTTTTCTGTTTGTAACACCACTCTTCATATATTTTTTAATGTAACTTGCTTAGCTAGTAAATAAGAAAATAGTTACATTACGCTTTACAATATTGAGTATTAATTGTAACAATTGTTGACGAAACTTTTCCCAATGGATAGCTACTAATTATGCCAGTTTAAACATGTTTGAAAATTCCTCGGTCTAACTACTCAACCAATTTTAGTTAATTAGGTGTAAATAGGTAACAATAGATCCGTAAAAATAGCAAGATGACATAGGCTACATAAATATTATCAAAGCTTTTACATATACGATTCTCAACAAATCACTATACGTACATTAATCTTAGGGTTAACTAGTAAAACCTAGAATGTACTTCTTCCTAAGGACAGAAGTTCGAAATGGTCAGAGATCACCATTCATTACCAACTTTTACACTATTCATTCGGCAAATCTTTTAACTAATCCCGCCGGGCTTGAACTGTGCGATTACAATCGAATGAGGCCCGGTTTTAGTTCAAGAAAACACGATACATCTAATATTTCGGACATATTTAGGACATTTTCTACACAAAGCCATCTTACCCATTTTTTTTTTTTTTTAACGTGTGGAAATCCCCGCGGACCGTCACCCCGTCGGGGGTTACGGCGGGGTGGTGTGTCGGACTCGAACCGACTAAAACCACACGGTGTGACCCTCTCTGCGCCTGTGTATTCGAAGAAGTCCAGGGAGGGGATTTCCTTCTGGACTCCAACCGGCGCCTGCCCGCACTGTTGCGGGCACCAACTCTATCTCGACTCTCTAATTGGGCAACGTCCGGTCACACTCGGACTCAGGGCGGCATGAGACGCAGGTATGCGCGCCTCCGCCGCCCGGGGCGCCGGCGGCGGATCGGGTCCGATTGGATATCATCCTCCCGGGCCTTCTCCGCCACCTCCTTCTGCAAGATTACGTCCTCGCAGAAGGTTGCGACCGCGGTAAAACAACTGTCGCTGCCGGCCATCGATCTTATCAAAATCAAAATCAATCAAAATCAAAGCATTTATTTCAAGTAGGCCAGTTACAGGCACTTTTGAATTGTCGAAACAAAAATGAAAATTAAATGTAGCTACAGTCCCAGTCACAAGACATAAAAACTGTGAAAGTACTGTAGTTGCCCATTCCCTAGCGTAGATCTCTATGGAGAAGAACGGGCAAGAAACTCCATGGACACTCTTTTAAATCAAAATGTTTTTTACAAAATCTTGGTTACATCATTCATGTTGAGATGGTACATTATGTGAGAACGATGTAGCAAGACGTGCACGTTAAAAGTGTCCATAGTACAACAAAAATACAATTCAAAATTAAAATAATTAATTCAAATAAGCCGTGGCAACTAAGAGATGACCAGTCACAACTGACAGCGCCCGTTCACGAACATGACGCATGGATCCACACCATTCAACTCAACCATTTTGAAGGGAATTAAATGATCCGACACACGCGCCACCATCAGCTTGACATTTGAGTGAGCATGACATACTCTCAACCGCCAGGGCAGATTCAAGTCAAGAAAAGACGTAGGTTTTCAGTGAATGATAGCTTGAATAGCTTCCTAGTACATAGTACTCACACAATATGGGCCATATGATTATATAATACTAAAGAGATTGAATCTATACAATGCAAAGAAAGTTGTACAATCTTCAGCAGCTCCAACAATACCATTTAATGCTATCAATTTATGCGCCCCTGTCCTTAAACGACTTAAATGACTTATGACGGCCGGCAGCGAGAGATCCCCTCCGATGACTGCAGTGTACAACACATGTGTATAATCTGTTTATCGCTGTTCATGTTTTCAATAAAAAATCGGCCAAGTGCGTGTCAGGCCACGCACAGGAAAGGGTTCCTCAGTCACCCATAATGGTACGTGGATTAGAAATCGTATCCAATGGATAATTGTTATGTTTACGTATTAATGCGTTGATTTTGTATGACTTTTCCAAGTAAGCGCATTGTAAAAGTTAAGCCTCTATAACTCCTGAACTAACAAAGTCATGTAATTCGTTATAGTTTTCATTTAAAGTTCATTATATGGACCACTATCACAAATATTTCGGCGGGCGGGACGGCCTGTTTTTACAAAAAAGTGGCCTTTAAAGTGGAATTTCTCGCAAACGGATACCTAAATCAAAAAATCGTCTTAACAACCCCATAATGTTTTTAAAAGACCTATATAATGATACCCTACATGATGAAAAAAAAAAAACATCCCCACTTTACGTGTAGGGGAGGTGCCCTAAATAAAAATATATTTCATAATTTTATTGTAGCACTTTTTCGACGTAATTACAATAAATATTCATGCAAAGTTTCATCTTTCTAACACTAACCGTTTGGACGATAAGTTGAGGACGGACGGACGGACGGAAGGACAGACGGACATGACATATCTATAAGGGTTCGAAGTCATAAACTTCGGAACCCTAAAAAGTTGTAGATCTTTTAATTACCTACAACTTTGTCATTTAACTTTCTTCCTTGTAGTTTTGCCGGAAATCGAGATAAACCGTTTTTTACCCTTTGTTGTATATATTTAGCCATCCAATCTGACTCTACCCTGCCTGATGGAAAGCATGAGCAGAATCCAAGAGTCGGGGCTACCACACTTGCTGCGAATGCGGACAATAATGTATGGCGGCCCACACTATGGCGGCTTAGTGAGATGCTTTTTCAGGCCCCGGTTAAAGGACCCGAAAACCTCCCCCCCCCTACCCCTTCCCGACCTCAGATCGCCCGTAAATTATTTTTCCTTTCATTTTTATAATATTCTCCTCCTTTTCCAATAGGTTTCATCCTACTATAATTTTATTTGTTTTCAAAAATTATCTATCCTGGTCTACTGGTTTATATGTCATTTACAAACTATCATTATGGTTGCCATGCAAGTGTGTTATTCCTAGCAACCTGTGAAGTTTTGACAGGAGGTAAACAGTGATACATTTTGACATCTTCGATTTATGTATTTTTATAATCACCTAGCTTTGGTCTTTGTATCTCGATTATTGCAGTAAAAAGTAGCCTATGTCCTTTCCCAAGTTCAGTTCTATCATCATACCGATTTTCATCAAAATCGGTACAGTGGTATAGGCGTGAAAGCGTAACAGACAGACAGACAGAGGTACTTTCGCATTTATAATATTAAGTAGGGATTAAAAAAAAAACTACTCACTAGATCTCGTTCAAACCAATTTTCGTTGGTAGTTTGCATGTTAATGTACAACATATATTTTTTTTAGTTTTATCACTCTCTTATTTTAGAAGTTAGAGGGGGGGGGGGGGACACACATTTTTCCACTTTGGAAGTGTCTCTCGCGCAAACTATTCAGTTTAGAAAAAAATGATATTAGAAGCCTCAACATCATTTTTGAACACCTATCCATAGATGTAACACGTATAGGTTTGATGAAAAAAACAAATTTGAGTTTCAGTTCCAAGTATGGAGACCCCCAAAATGTATTGTTTTTTTTGTTTTTTTATGTAAAAATCTTAATGCGGTTCACAGAATACATCGACTGACCAAATTTCAACAGTATAGCTCTTATAGTTTCGGAAATAATTGGCTTGACATACGGACGGACAGACAGACAGACAGACAGACAGACAGACAGACAGACTTGACGAATCTATAAGGGTTCCGTTTTTTGCCATTTGGCTACGGAACCCTAACAATACATTTTGGGGGTCCCCATACTTGGAACTGAAACTCAAATTTTTTTTTTTCATCAAACCTATACGTGTGGGATATCTATGGATAGGTGTTCAAAAATGATGTTGAGGTTCCTAATAACATTTTTTTCTGAACTGAATAGTTTGCGCGAGAGACACTTCCAAAGTGGAAAAATGTGTGTCCCCCCCCCCTCTAACTTCTAAAATAAGAGAGTGATAAAACTAAAAAAAATATATGTTGTACATTACCATGCAAACTACCAACGAAAATTGGTTTGAACGAGATCTAGTGAGTAGTTATTTTTTAATACGTCATAAATCGTAACACGCAATTTACCTTTCATCCAATCAATAAACTAGTGTAAAAACATCGATGAAAGTTACAACGAACTACAAGAACTTTTATATGATGTTACTTGCTAATACGGAACCCTTCGTGGGCGAGTCCGACTCGCACTTGGCCGATTTTTTTAGACTTGTTTACTCAACTAATTGATATGATATCAATCAAAATCGGTTCACAGTTGACGGAATCATTGGACATACATAAAAAAATCGCCCCAGTGGGTATAAGGCCTTGCATAGAATAGGGTTTCGTAATCCCCCATAATGGCACGTTAATTTTGTACGATGTTTTCTATGTAACCACATTTTAAAAGTTATACCTTTATTACCCCTGAACTAACGAAGCTATCTAAGCCGTTATAGTTTTTCTTTAAAGTTCATTTTTCACCTCTCAAGTAAGTATCATCCACCTTCCATCTTAACCGTTTGGACGGTAAGTCGAGGACAGACGGACGACACGTGGACTACTACTATTTTATGAAGTCGTTAAAAATATTAGTATTCGATATAATCCAATACTAATCGATGGAGAGCTTGTGGCGACTTCCACATACAGCGCAAGCGAAAAACATACAACAGCGACATCTACCGAAGGAACACTGAACCGCTCAACGAACTATACGGAGTAATTACTAATCCTGAATCGCAATAGAGAAATTATCGCACCGATTAACATACATCATCCCACCGTCAACCGTTGGACAGTGACCCACCAGGCATGGTCACCTCGCCCGGTCGGAAGATCCTCCCTTTGTGATGGAGGATCACTGTATCCATTCCTCCACAAGCTCTTTATTAAATTACGGCCGGAAATAATTAGCAAAATAAACAAAACCACGGCAAATAAATTCTTAACCAAAACATAAATTTTAGAAAAATAAATGCGCTGTTAAATTATTAGCACAATAATTATTTGTATACAGGAAAAACTCGTAATGCCAAGCAGTGTGTTAAACATCTTCAACACATACGCGAATTGTGAACGAGTATAATATAAGTGCGATTGCACCGAACACGTTCTGAAATGTAATGGTTTCATTCTGAAATAAATGTACATGTCATTTACTCGAAGCAAATTACTGACAACATATAATATGTTGGTGCTTTTGACTGTGATGTTTGTCAACTACGAACATTACAATTAGATATATTATGTATTATATGTCTACAACGTTCTTAGTTTTGGAAGATTCTAGTCTATTTGGCCAATGATCTTTCATACATCCAGTATCTTTTAATTACTCATTTTGCTACTTTACACTATCGTAGCATACACTTCATTTGTGATATAGCCGCGTCTGTCACAGACTCCTAGCTGTAATTTAAGAATTGTAGAAATTACGAATTCGCCAAAAACGTTTAGCGTTAAACATTATATACAATTTAGAAGATGAAAATAACCGCTGGTGATGTAATAAAATTTAAGCCCACAATGAACAACTTGATATGAAATGAAATAAAATATGCTACTTATTTAATTCTTTTGATATAATTTGATATTTAATATCACGTCGAGGCGTAATAAAGCGCACGCCCTTGAGGCCTACGGCATCACTCTATGACAGGAGAGCCCTATTAGAATAATTTAATTTAATTAAGCCCACTCTCCCCGAGGGTAACATTTGCCGTTCAAGAAATTGATGCTGTAACACTAGAATGTTAAATTTGTTTGTTGTTTTTAAATAAGTTCTTCATCACTAAGCCGCCAGGACGTAGGTTAGCATCACCATGCTGCACGTTGGTCTGTCGGTTAACGAAAGCGACTCCCAATCAAGAGGTCCTCGGTTTGATTCTTGTGCCGGGCAAAAAGTGTTATTGGGTTTATTTAACCAGAAATTCTTGAGAATAGAAAATAAAGAAAAAGACCACATTAAGCTACGGAGTATCGAATCACCTGATGACTGCCGGAGTCCACAGATACATGCAACACAACCGACACAAGTGCGTTGACGCTATTTGATTGGGTTCCTGAGAAGCAAACAAACAAACTCTTCTTCTTTTCTTACATTTGTATAGATTTGTGCCGTAATTTTATTTCTACTTCTGCAAACAAAGAATAGTAAATAGGTAACAAATTAAAAACAAAAAGTAAGTCTGAATAATTTAGATGTGAATTTTTTACCAACAAAAATAAAAATGATCAACATTAACAGGTTTGAGGAGGTTACTAATTGCCATAATTTAAAAGATTACTTTTGACTTAAAATGAATAGTTCCTCGTCAATAGTAATGAAAAAGTAATAAAAAAATATCAATTAAATTTTAATGCAAGAAATTGTAGCCATATATGTTATTTAACGCTAACCTTTTCTTGCCAAAATGCCTGTAGTGAACTGTGATAAAGTAGATCAAAACCTCTTTTCTAAGGAGAGGTGTATGTCCAACGGTGGACTATAGAAGACTGGGTGAACACAAACAATGTCTAAAATACCAATATGAACACGTCTAATTAACGATGTCAAAAGTATCAAAAAATATGTTTGTCAAACATATTTTTTGATACTTTTAGCTGCAGCACATTTTTATATTAAATTTTAACTACTGTTTCAAAAACTAAAAACACCTTTGTTAGTAGCTGAAATTAAAAGTAAAAAATCATTTAACGTAAAAATATGCGTGGAAGTGCTAGGCGCTTGTAGTAAATACTTTATTGATAGTTATTGGTAAAAAAAAAGACATTTTTCCAAGCTTTTTTATATTCACAACCACCACAACCGAATATTCACAACCAACAAGCAGATACAAAACCTATGACCATTAGGGTATTTGTTAAGCACTCATAAAACTCCTTAGCACTTACGATTTCTTAATATTTTTTTAATGAAAAAAGATTTTGTTGCACGTTTTCCTTTGAACATGATAGAGGTCATTTCTGCCCAATGTTTAACAACTTGTCGTACTTTCAATTGGCAATACTGCTTTCTTAGAATAAACTCGAGGAGTTTGGTAGGTTTCTTTTATAGTATGAGTTGAACACGTGAGCACTTGGGCCACGCGGTTCGTGGAGGCACGTTTCTACCTCAAAGCATTTATTTTCTAAATAGCTTCTGCCTACGTATAAATTACCATAATGTGAACGGGTTGGTAGATCTTGCTTAATAATTTAAGATCTGTTGCAAGCTTACGTTCATCTTTTAAGTAAACAAATCTTTAAATTAAAATTCAGGTTTTAAATAAGAAAAAGATATCTGTATGGAAATTACACACAACCAAATAACTTCATCACAATGTTATTTGTCTGTGATAAGATGCACGGGATCACTAGAATAACAGACCAGAAATCGATTTAACTGTTTTTAAAATTAAAACTCCCATCCTCCCTTCTGAATTTACCCGTAGTACATCCAGAGTGGAGGGGGGTGTTTGATTATATTGACATTGAAAATACAGATTGCACGCAGACGACGAAGAGAAGTTGATACGTCATAACGCATTAAAAAATGGTTTAATCAAAATGTTACTGTTACAATAGTACTAAAACAAATCTTACAACTAATAAATACAAACAAAAAATACAGACGAAACCACTATAGCCACTTATGTATCGTTTGAAAGCTTGAGGGTTCAGTACCTATCTACAATTAGCCTCATGTCAAATAAAAATAAAAAATATCGTATGCCGAATATTGTAGCTTATTTTTGTGTAGCAGTTTAATAGGAGTACTTACTTTTATATATTTTAACAGAACTATTCAATATTGTTAATGTCACGGTATAATTTCATGTTACAATATTGTCATCAGTTCCGACTGTAATAATATAATGAGTTCTATTATTTAAGCGGTGCAGCAGCAGCATTTTCATTTCCACAAACGAAGTAAACACGGTTTACACGCTTGGAAAAACGCCTTGCTCTTTATCTTTTTGTATCCCAAACTTTTCTTGTCAAAATATATTGAACGGTCTCTTTACATACATTTTCACATTAGCGCAGCTCTCAATCAAGGTCTTATTAAATAAATCGGCAACTAAGTGAACAACTTTGAGCCATTGAGCTATTGGTGTACATTGGATTTTATATAATCTGAACACTCAGAGGGTACTAGTGCACCGAGCACGTTTGAAGCCGCGTGATAGCTCAGCTATGATCGCACCGTCTGTGCCTGACAGGTGAAAAATTGTAAATTGCGATGCCATTGTGAGTCATAATGTGCGACCATATCTATATATACTTTATATTTTCATCGTACTTGACAACTGCCTGAAGACGATATTTTAAAATCAGTATCACTATATACACATAAATCCGCTTATCCCTGTGATGACAAAGGTTTAGTTAGAGGATATATTACGGCCCTGCATTTTGGCAAATTATATAAAAATAGCAAATTATATCAATGAAGCGCTCATAGCCGAGTGGCCTTAGGTGATTGGAAACAATCACAAAGGGTAAGCAACGACGGCGCGGTCGGACCTAGATGGGTGACCGTTTGTGGCATTATATGTAATGAGCGTTTCCGTGATTCGGAGGTCACGTTAAGCAGTCGGTCCCGGTTGTTATCATAAGATAGCAGTCGTGAAGCTTAGTTGGAGGCCTTCGGGCGGCTTAAAAACATCCAACAGCAAGATTACGTAGCCACAACGTGTCTTGCCAGTCCCCAACCCGCACTCAGCCAGCGTGGGGACGTATGGCCTTATCCCTCTCTTGAGAGGAGACCTGAGCCCAGCAGTGGGACGTTATGGGTTGTTGATGAATGAAAATATAAATGCAAGGTTTTTTAAAATGCCATTTTGAAAGCTAATTGTTTTCAATCATAATCTTTTTATTTTAGTAGGAATTCAGAAGCATTCAGAAAAAAGAAGTAGGGTGGTAAGAATGCATGGCAATTAAGGAGGCCAAGGTATTTTAATTCGACATGCGTTTCTCTTGGTTCACCAAGAAATTATCCCAGGGTAACAATGCGGAACATTCTATTCCTGTTTGTTACCCCACCGTAGAGTTCAGTTATAGATATTGAACACGTTGTCACTCATATCGTACTATTTTCACTATCAGTTGAATTGTAATCGTATTTAAAATACGCGTTAATATGTATAGGTAATTTACATGATATTAAATTGATTATCTTAAATCTGATTCAGAGAATTTATACTTTCCTATAAAGATTCCAAATCTATGATTTTGTCATGATTATTTTCTTACGAGATGCTATTTTATAGAAATTTATTTAATAAAAAAATCATATTCCATAACATACCAATTTCTCAATCACTATAAATGAAAAAAAAATTGTAAATGGAAAGAGATAGCTATTGTAAATTCGCTCGTATGGGACAGAATTCACATTTGTTTTATTGCACAAGTGAGTTTGTTCTACCAAGTGTTTTCACAATAATGTTTTGTGTGCAGTGTTTTTCAAAAAGAGCATGGTTTTTCACCTATAATACTGACATACATGTAGCATGGGTCTCAATGTTATAAGTATTGCATTTATACTATAAGATACAAAATTGTAGCTTTTGGGCTAGGACACCAACCACAGAGTCCCACAAAGACACGAGTGAGACATGAGACATATCCTCATTTGGACCTGACAGTTAGTCATTCAATTAATCTAGACTATCACCAGGTTCCGCTGACTTCATCTGATTGTAGCAATTACTTTAATAACATATTAGTTTGTGCATACACAAGTCATCTGCAAGAATTAAACTGGTCTGATAAGGAAAACCGAACACCAGTTTTCCTTTTGCCAAGTGAAGGCTATTGGTTTAAATATAATTACTCCTAAGGCATGTTATATTTTAATAAACATGTTTCAAATATGTAGCAACAAGAGCGAGAGAGAGGATTGCGTATGCGACTGCTAATCAAGAGATTTCGGGTTCAACTACTGGGTCTGACCAAAAAGTGTTTTTGGGTTATTCTTAGGAAATTCCTAATAGCAGCCCGGAGTCTAGAAGTTTGGCGATGAGGCACGCCCGTGGCTCAGAGAGCACGTTAAGCCCTCGGTCCCGGTTGTCATGAACATCTATGGCAATCGTTATTGGGAAGTCAGTGCCTTGAAATTTACTGACAACTAGTTCAACCTTCAAATTTCAGTTCTCCTTCAGGGTTGCGGAGGTCCGATGCCAGTCCAGATATTCAGGTAACACCGGTTGAATAATATTACCCTGACCCTGAATAATATTGGGAATAAGGTTAAGAAGAAGACTTTTAATTAATTTATACTGTAAACACAGGGCATGTATCCGTGTTGTGAATATAACAGATTAAGAATACAGAGTGTCACCACTCATTTATCCTGTGGGTGTCGTAGAAGGCGACTAAGGGAACAAATTATGCAGGACAACAACACTGACAGGGAGCATCACTTGAAAAAAACTCGGTGGCGCAGTCGTAGCGTATTCGACTGCTGTGCTTGATGTCTCGGGTTCGATTTTCGGGTTGAGTCAAATGTTTGTATGACTTGCAAATATTTGTTTCGGAGTTTGGATGTTTTCTATGTGTAATATAGATGTATTTATAAAAAAAAAATTTTTAAGTATTTTTACCAATAGTCTAGTAACCATAATACAAGCTCTGCTGAGTTTAGGCTGACACAGCGTTGTGTCAGATATACTAAATATTTACTAATATTTTTTTATATATTGTAAGGTATTTCATAAGTTAGGGTATAAAAGGCGGCGCGCGCCTGTGCTTCACACATTTCTTGTTCGACCCTCGTCGTGGTAACTCTGAAGGAATGTTGTTGTGATCTTTGCTATATTTTTACATTGTTAATATCAAATGGTAAAGTAAGAACTGCGAGTATTGTAAGTAATTAACTTGTTAGAGTTGGAAATCTAAAGTAACTATTTCTATTCAAATACTAGTAAAAGTTAGTTTATTGTGTAAGTACTGTAATGATTATTAATTGTAAAAACAATGTTGGAAAAGAGTGTCCATGGAGTTTCTTGTCTGTTCTTCTCCATAGGATCTACTCCTTGGAACAGACAATTAGCTTATTAAAAACAGTTTGATATAATTTAATTATATTTTTGTTTCTATTTCACCTTCGACCCATAAAATCAGAAGTGGGATAAAGAACCAAGCTCATTAGCATTATAAAACTTTGATTTCCAACTCGTTAATTCGTTTTATATTATTAGTCTTTTGTACCCACTTTTTTTAATTTGCTTGTATATGGTGTGGTATTTTTGTGTCTAAGTTTTGCAACTTGCTCCGTAGCAGATCACGACACCGGTCCTGTGCTAGGACACGGCATAGGGCTCGAGATTACTCTCGTAACAGCGTGTCAATAAGTCGTAGTAGTAACCATGATTCTCGTCGCGCTAGACGTTCGCGTTCGCCTACCCACAAGCGTAACGAGCATACTCGGTGTCATGAGTCACGTTCATCTTCCCGTCGTTGTAGTGTATGCGACACCGATGTGCAAAATACATTTCATACGATTTTAATGGTGATTTAATGCCATCGAGTCGAATAAATCGACTCCAGGTGGATGATACACTTCAGAATTGTGTAAAACCTACTAGTAGGCAGGTAATAACAAATAATTCCAATACGAATAATACAATTCTTCTTGATTCGATCACGTCTTTGTTTGTTGCCCAGAATACTTGTACATCAGAGTTGTAGATACAATTTACAACAAATACACCGGTAAATAACTATATCGAACGACCGACCGTTGGTAGGTGAAGGTAGTTTGACATCGAACCCTAAAGTGTAGTTTGACTAAAGCAACTATTCATAACTGTGATCCTAGATCAGCAAATTTGACTAAAGCTATCCAATCCTTGCATCTAAGTAGGTCATATAATTATTATGTCTCAGATTTCGATCCTTCTGTTACTGCCATCAATGTTTTGTTATATGTGTATAGCGCGGGTAGTTGACGCTATGTTGTGTCAGTGTGTTTGTGTGTAACGTTTTCTTTCTAGCTAGATAATATTCTGCTGACAAAAGCTGCACCCGTGCATTATACGGGAACTAGTACAATGTGAAAGGGGTGCAATGCAGTTCATCAGTGCGACCCGGTAATGAGTGAGGTTACCGAAAAGCCTGTAAGTTGCTATTAACGCTTCACTGGTAAGATCAAATCATATTTTCATATCGTGTTTTGATTTATTTCTACATAACTGATGTGTAGTGTACGAAAGTGAACCGTGTGCGTAATTTAAATCGTTAAAACGATCGTAATGATTGATGACGCTTATGAGTAATTGTCCAAAGCTGGTGTAAAGCTGTAGCTTAACAAAAGGGTTAGTAGTAATCGTAGCTGATCAAAATTTACCAAGTTATTTCATAGTTTGACATAATTTGTTTGACGTGATGGAAACGAATTTTTGTAACTATACCACCTGTGCATAAACAACTGGGCGTCTTTACTATGGATGATGAATTAATAGCAGTTGCAGTTTTAAAGTGGCTGCCTAATGCAAAGCTAACCACATTTTAATCGATTTACGTAAAATGAAACGAAGTAGCACTAACGTAAGTACGCTGAGAATAATACCTACCTTATCTTTCTTTATGGAAAAATAGATACTTGTCAGATTATAACAATTTACAGTGTGTAAACCAGGTTACTAGATATGTTTCTCCGTAAGTGTAAAAATGGAAATGATCATTATTAAACAACTAGCTTTAGCCAGCGGCTCCGCCCGCGTGTATGTCGGTTATCGCGGTTAAAAAGTAGCCTATGTCCTTTCTCAGGTTCTAAACTATTTGAGTTTCAAAATTCATCAAAATCGGTTAAGCGGTTTAGGCGTGAAAACGTAACAGACAGACAGACAGTTACTTTCGCATTTATAATAGTAGGGATGATCAAAAAAAAAAAATAACAACAAGAAATAGTTGATGATCAATTACATTTCTAATTTTTTATTTTGATAATTCGATGATTGAGCTATTCTTTTATATTGGTGGTTGGTGAGAGCAAATACATCGAGTTTAAATTATTTACTGGTAATTGTATCAGTCAGCTGTTATTGTAAAATCTGTAGTGTTATGACATCGAGTGGCAAACGTTTAGGTTCTAAAGTTATTATGTTAAATTTATTTTATAGTTACGAGTAGGTAGTACGAAAATGACTACAATTGTAATTTATGATTCAAAGAAACTTCTTTAAATTCGTCTTTAGACGGCGTATATATTTAAATACGTAGTTTGGACTCCAAACTGGAACTTCATATTGCAAATGTAATCTTATTGGGTTTACACAACGTCAACAACAAATTTATAGAAAAATTATGATAACGTGTAACATATCGTATGTTTGTTAATTATGTTGTGATATGTTTATCGAAATGCCAAGTATTGATACCGGTAAAGACTAAATGTCTATCGATCTTATTAGTACGTCTACTTAGGCATAACTTTAATAATGGGTTAAAGTTATAGAAGCATTATGAAAGGTTCTAAATACCCTCACTAGTGTCAAGTATTAAATAAACTTTAAGTGTTAGTTTGCGAGACATTATGTTGTTTATGAAACTATAATTACTAAATGGTCAGGTTAGACCGAGCTAAAACAAGGTTTAATCACTAGTCAATGCGAGAGTACCAAGTAGTGTTACATAAAGATAAGACTAGCTATTTCGGGTTTTAAGTTTTAAGATCTTAAACAAAAACATTCTAGCACACTTGATCGTAAAGGTGTGACATTCATATGTGATCACGAGTTCATGTTCATGAGGACATTACAAGCCAGCACAGGCTATTGTGATCTTTTCTCTTCCTGACAGAGGTGCATATTGAAACGTCAGTACTAGTGATGGTTTCGATGGGCTGACAGTTAGTGTATGCTACTACTGTTCAATATAGGTTCGATTTTTGGGTTGAACAAACATTAACTAATAATACTGTGTACTTCTATTTATAGACATGCATGTCGCGGCCCGAAGTTTAAAAGTTGTGGTCAAAGCTTCGTGACTCGAATGAGTACAAAGAGTCGACGGTCCTACGCCTGATCTCTTTCGGGTCATATTGGGTGGCCGTCTCATCAGACCAAAAGCATACACCTGTGTTCTACAAGCACTTGCATGCTGTGTGTCTTGTCTTCGTGTTTTTGGTTGGTCACCATTGGGACTGGCCGCCGTAGCAGAAAGGTAAAAAGGTTTAAATGGTAAGGTTTAACTACAGACTCGAGACGATCGACGATAAGCAGACGGTGGCCTATTACAGTAAGTGATTGAACGACACCTGTCATACAAGCTCTGGTGCAGAAAATGACTTTGATGGCAATCAGTCCGAACTTGAATTCAATGCGTGGCCATACTTGGACATGCTTCGAAGTTGCTTGACACCAACCGTCGAGCTGCAGACATAACCAAAATTAGTGACCCGGTATTATATCCTGAGTTTTGCAATAAACATTGGGAACATCCTTAACTATGTACCGTGAGACTTCTGTAACATTTTGTAGCAACCTCCGGTCCATCTTGAGAAATAAGCGAAAGATAGTAACATTCTTGACGGTATCACTGTGTACATACTGAGGGCACTGTTATTTTTAAATATCACAAAAGTTTTGCTTCCTGATATCGCCTTCTAAAAGCTCTGTAATTAATCATGACGATAGTGACGCATATTGGTGATGTAAAAGTAATACCGAATGCAAAACTAATGCAATGTTTCATGCTTTCCTTAGATGACAACTGTGCCTTGAGAGGTCTCGTCCTTCGACCTTCTCGCTGTCTACGCGAGCCGAGCGCGGTCAGTGAACTAGCGTGTGCTGCTGCCTGGTGAGGCGCAGACTTGCAGCCTACTGGCTGTTCTGCGAGGTGTGGACCTGTGCTCGCCGCACGCTGAGGCGCGAGCCTTCGGTCTGCTCGCCGCACGCTGAGGCGCGAGCCTTCGGTCTGCTCGCCGCACGCTGAGGCGTGAGCCTTCGGTCTGCTCGCCGCCAGCTGAGGCGTGAGCCTCCGGTCTGCTCGCCGCCAGCTGAGGCGCGAGCCTTCGGTCTGCTCGCCGCCCGCTGAGGCGCGAGCCTTCGGTCTGCTCTCCGCCCACTGAGGCGCGAGCCTTTGGTCTGCTCTCCGCCCGCTGAGGCGCGAGCCTTTGGTCTGGCTTCAAGAGTAGTGAGTGACGCCAGTGGTTGTAATGTGTTCAACCCACTGAGAGAACATACGAGAGTATGGTTCTTCGTTTTAGCAGCTTTGTGCTAATGGCATTCACAGTATGCTAACGTTAGAGCCTATGCTGTGAATGCATGACAACTTTGATTCCATCGCTCACGATGCAATTTTAAATTTGTGTTTTTCCCCATTGTTGATTCTAGCCAGACTGAGACCGCGTTTTTATTGGTTGAAGCCGATAAAACACTTTGGTAAACGATAAAATTTTATTTATATGTGTCAATATGATTGTGTGTGTGTGTGTGTGCAAGAATTTTATATCTGGATGCGATGTTTGTGTGGTGCATACAAAAGGCGACTTGTATGTTTCACTCGCACTAGCCTTGCGTATAAAATTCTGGTTTCAAATTTTAAGTGATTAAAATAATCAGACAGTGTTATTTCATCAGGGCCCCGAATCACCAGTGGCTGCACATAGTCAGGCGCTATCAATGCCACTGCTTGAAGTGGAGAGCCCCGGCAGGATGGTTCAAGAAATCGTCGAGGACGACTCCCTGTCAGGAGAGGCCGTGTAAGGTATTTCATAAGTTAGGGTATAAAAGGCGGCGCGCGCCTGTGCTTCACACATTTCTTGTTCGACCCTCGTCGTGGTAACTCTGAAGGAATGTTGTTGTGATCTTTGCTATATTTTTACATTGTTAATATCAAATGGTAAAGTAAGAACTGCGAGTATTGTAAGTAATTAACTTGTTAGAGTTGGAAATCTAAAGTAACTATTTCTATTCAAATACTAGTAAAAGTTAGTTTATTGTGTAAGTACTGTAATGATTATTAATTGTAAAAACAATGTTGGAAAAGAGTGTCCATGGAGTTTCTTGTCTGTTCTTCTCCATAGGATCTACTCCTTGGAACAGACAATTAGCTTATTAAAAACAGTTTGATATAATTTAATTATATTTTTGTTTCTATTTCACCTTCGACCCATAAAAATATATTATTTTTGGTATTTTGTTGTGGGGAAATGCTGCTGACATTCAAAGTATCTTTGTGTTGCAAAAGAGAGCTATTCGCGCAATTTATAATCTCAGTTATAGGCAGTCACTGAGGGATAAGTTTAAAGAAATTGGTATTATGACAGTCGCATCTCAATATGTATATGAAAATCTAGGGTATGTTAACAAAAATATACATTTATTCACAAAGTTTAGCGACATTCATAATATAAACACTAGAAATAAAGATAAACTCGTGTTGCCAACGACTAGACTACAAAAAGTAAGCAAGTCGTTTCGATGTCAGGATGTGAGATTCTACAATAAGATTCCAAGCAAATTTCATGAATTAAGTATTAACAAATTTAAGTCCTTAATTAAACAAAAACTGTGTAATAAAGCTTACTACACAGTTAATGATTATTTAAATGACAAATTTGCTTGGGATTGATGCTGCTCGCTCCCACATTTTAAAGTGATGAACATTTCTAATTTGTTTATTTTTTCGTTGAAATTGAATTGTATAGTTTTTTTTTTGTTTTTTTTTGTGTAAGTTTGTAAATGTGAGTATAGTGTAGGCTTGTAATGTTACTTTATATTTTAGTAATTTTCTGGTGGTTTTGAATGTTTCCACGGCCTACTCAAGTGTCCTGCTGGCGGCAGTGTCGTGTTCCGGGTTGTGGATCCTGACTACATCGGTTAGGCTACACAGATAGTGATAGGTGCAGTGCATGCATGCATGTATGTGTGTTTGAGTACATTACACACACGTCGTGTACGTGTACATGCGTGTAACGTCACGTGGTGCGCGACCGCCCCACCGGCCGCAACTCCACTTGATATTGACATTCAATCTTTCATTTGCTACGTTTAGTATTTCAAGAACTACACCACCAGGATTCTTTTAGTACATTTTGTGTTTGCACTTTGGCCTTTAAGGTTCCATTATCTACATTACTAACTTAAAACCTTTATAAATGCTAGTAATTTAGATTTGAATATTACTTATAATAACAGTTCAGACCATCTTCGCAATCATAATTTAATATTCATACGTATAATAATTTAAAATAATAAATTATACCAATTAATATTCTTCGTAATTGCAGTTAAAAAACCTTCTAAAAATGCTTTAGTGGCGAAACAAATAAAACTTATTATTATATCTTTATCTGGTTACTATCGTATCACTATATCAATCTGTTGGGCTCACGGTGGGCCGGTTTAATTAGAGAGGTCACACGAACTCATAGGAAACCGATATCAAGCAATTCTTTTGCTGCTTTTCACTAAATGTCTTAAGTTAACTTAGGCTCCAGTAACTTGTAACCATTTTTTTCTGGAGAGAGGGAAATCGGCTACTTTTGGAAGCTAAACTAGCTATTGAACGACATGTCTGCTCGTTTCCTCATTATACGATAAGATAAAAAGAATCGTTAAAGTTTAATAACGACTGACAGACAGACAAAAAATGAAATAATTGCTTTCTTGATGAAGTTTCGTATATATATTTTTATATGCAATTAGTAGAAAACCGGGAGTCACGAGCTAAACCGTTCAGCTCTTCCGTCTGGTGTCGAGCAGTTCAAATATGGAACTAACTAACGACGTTCATGTTTCCCTCTCTTTATTGTCTGTTCCTTCCAGTGGGGCGTAAAGAAGCTTCCCACCAGGCCGCCACAGTGTGGGTTTTCATGCTGCATTGTCCGCACTTACAATGAGCATGGTAATTTTGGCAACATTGCTTTCTGTGTTTTCTCCCATTTGTTATCATTCAAAATCAGGTTGCAGGAATGCAGAATATAATTATTTAAATTCATCGCAATGTTTACACGTGATATAAGTTTACATTAATTTTATAAGCAAATTATGTAAAATATCCAAACAATGGAGATGTGAGAACTCCAAAATCCGTGTATGCAAGAATATGCATAAATATGGAAATTACAGCATCATCATTATAATGTCTGCATACCATCAAAAATTGAAAAGGTTGTCCATATATTTATATCCTCAAATGTCTGAAACAGGTGACTTAATAGTGATCAGGTTTAAATTATTTTTCATTATATTATTTACTAGCTGAGCCCCGCGTTGTCACTCGCGGTTAAAATAGCCTAAATTACTTTTTGTGTCATCAGCTTTCTGCCAGTGAAAGTCCTGTCTAAATTGGAGCCAGCCGTTCCAGAGATTAGCCGGAACAAACAAACGGACAGGCACAAAAAAAATACTTTTTTATATTAGTACCGTATATACTTAACGTATATACAACTGCCTCGTTGGTCTAGTGGATAACGTATGCGACTGCTAATCAAGAGGTCTCGGGTTCAAATCCCGGGTCGGGCCAAAAAGTGTTTTTAGGTTTTTCTTAGTAAATTCCTGATAGCAGCCAGGAGTTTGGAAGTGTGGCGGTGATTCACGCCCGTGCGTCGGAGAGCACGTAAAGCCGTCGGTCCCGGTTGTCATGAAGATCAATGACAATCGTTATTTTGAAGTCAGTGCCCTCAAATATACTGACAACTAGTTCAATCTTCGAATTTCAGTTCTGCCTTAGGGTTGCGGAGGTCCGATGCCAGTCACTTCGTGGAAAAACTGATATTCAGGTATAACCGGTTGAAATAGTAGCCAACCCCTAATAAAATTTGGAATAAGGCTAGGAAGAAGAAGAAGTACCGTATATACTGAGCTGACCCCAAATAATATTGGGAATAAGACTAGGAAGAAGAAGTACCGTATATAAAAAAAACTGTTTATTACACACAGACACTCCAATTACATTTATTTGTATGTATAAATAAATCCTTATCCAAAACCAATAGGTGTTTCACATTTATAACGCTGTACAAACTAATATTCACAAAAACATTTAACACGTCTGTAAGTACTGTTTCAAACGATTTAACATGTCTTTTTATGACCGTGTTTATCAACTATTTCTCGCACGTACACCACAACATCAAATAAACTATTCATTATACTAACTGTATTTATACTTTCGCGACTTATACACGTACTCATGTTTTTTGCTACAATATTGTTGCAAGACTTGTTGTGGCTACGTAATCTTGCTGATAAATGTAATTAAGCCGCCCGAAGTATCCAACTAAGCTTCACGACTTTTATCTTATGATAACGACCGAGACCGACAGCTTAACGTGTCCTCCGATTCACGGAAACGTTCAAAACATATCTTGCCAGAAACAGAGCAACATGTAAGTCTGACCGCGCCAAATGAACGATTAAACAGATCAGTGTCAAGTTTATTGAAGTAATGAGTAGTAAAGTTATGCGACAGCTATGAATGATCGCCGACCTAGTTCACGTCTGACACTATATAATATTATATTTACCACTTATAAGGTAAAGATTTAATAATAAAACGCTTATAACCAACTGGCCTCAGGTCATTGGAAACGACCTTTATGTGTGACCATTTATACAACCGTAAGATTACGTAGCTACAACGTTTCTTGCCATTCCCCAACCTGCACTTGGTCAGCGTGGAGACGTATGACCTTAACCCTCTCCTGAAAGTAGACCCGAGCCCATGAGTAGTACGTTACGGGTTGTTGATGATGATGAAAATAAAACACTTAATTGATTTGCAATTAGTATGATGGAGCAAATGGATTAATTAACATTTTGTAAATTATAATTTCGGTTTGCAGTTTTGTGGGGCGCTTAGACTGGCGTCGGTTAATGTAATGGAATATCAAATCCAATACCTCTAACTTAAGATTTTGTCTCGTAATTAATAGAGGATCTTTTCCAAGTCCCTTCCCTATCAACACTTTCTTTGTCTTTCTAGGTAAACTACAGCCGTTAAGATACTCGTTTACTTTTACAAGTGAGGATACAATTCCTCGTATGTTTGTAAATAAACAACAGAGATAAGTGGACCAGAGCGTCATACGAAGACAGAAATAGCTCCAGGACAGGAACCCAGCAATTCGGCTGCAGCACCGCGCCCGCGCTACCGAGAACAACAACGAACTCACTCACATCCGTCATTATCCAATCCAGGTTTTGAGCTACTAAAATGATGCTTCATACATTTAAAGTGAGTGAGTCTTGACGAATATATTTTTTACCGAAAACCTAGAATCTTGGATATCGGTCATCTAGGGCCTAGATTGATAAGGGTGGTAGTATTAAGATTTTTTTTATTAAAAGAAAGCTCCCGCATTGGGAATATAGTCCTGTATAGCGGGGAACTTTACAAACTTACAAGAAACGGACACAAAGAACACCCAGACTATGAATAACAATGCGTAGATCATACAAAGTGTTATTCCTTGCTGGATTTAAATCCACAACACTTGGCGCAGTAGAAAGCGGTGTGTCGAACGCTTAAATCACTAGGCCAAGCGTGCAGTCATTTTGATTGGTGATTGATAAAGCCCCCGTAGTAAATCTGTGTATGACATTCAGTTAATTATCATCAAAATGATACATTAAAATATTTATTAGTCAAATAACATTTTAAAATTACTTATGTAATATTAGTCAACGTTATGAGGAATGAAGTATTAGATGACTCAAAGTTTTAAGTAGGTACTAGTTTTATGTTTTAATTAGTTATTGAAATAATTACATAGTTATTGATAGATTACAATTACTCACTCCTCAAATATTAATTAGCAGTATTACGAGTACTGTGAGCAGATGCGCCATTTTATTGGTGATAACAACGCAAAAAGACGTCAAATGGTTTGTTGTCAGCGCTCCCTCGGGAATGTTCTGTAAGATGAACCGCAAACTAAGCGACTGCTCGCCACAAGTAAACAGAAATAATTATAAATATTTCTTACATCTGACACAACATCATCTTATAGTGAACACCCAAACTCAAACTCTAACGCAAAAAGGCATTTGGCAGTCTGTGTATTGTTACGAAAAGTAACATCAAGAAAGTTGTAGAATGCGGTGACAGTCAGTTTCGTTGTACAAATTCTAGAGATATATAAAGAAGGACGAAAAGTTGTTTTTAAATACTAAGTTCGGCAAAAACTGCCATCCTCTTTCAAGGTGAAGTAGCTGTCTTAGCATGTATGGTTACATCTTACAGAAGCAATATTCAGGATAACATAAGAAAAAAACTGTTTGATAAAAATAAAGAGTTGAAGCAACAGGAGATCAAAGACCGTTAAAGAGTGTTCGTTTACTCGAATAAAAAACAATGAAAATTATTTGAAAAATACATGATTTAGATATTTTTAAATATTTTTCTGATAGCTATTACGATCTTGTCTATCACCCAGTTTCGGCTTGACATCGACTTCTGGGACACCCTGCATATAGACAGACAAGATACCTGATGATAAGCACCGCCGTTCACTCACGTTAAACAGTACATCTAATTTCATCCTGAAATTAAGGGAGCCCATAGTAAATTGGCGTTATGTATCCTATAAGTTCTATCGCTTGAGAAATCTTTGAAAAACTTCAATGAGACATTTAAATCCTACCAGTAAGTAGCTTCAAAAATTAAGTATGAAAATGATGAAAAATGATATAAAAGTTCGGTATTATTATTAATTTATACGAGTATTAATTAATTATAGAAAAATGAAATCTTTAGTGCTAGAATATTATTAATTTTATTTATTAAAGTAACTGCAGTATATCCATCTATATTGTCAACTCACAGATACATGAGCCCACTCACTATCGTCGCTAACAATCGACTGAACTGTGTCACAACCGCACGTGCACTAGAAATGATATATTGCTTCATTCTCATTCATTCGAAGATAGTAGAGTGCAGTTCGATCCACTCTCCGGGTGAATAGGACGTGTTAACAGTGAATTATTAAAATATCTTACTGTTGTTTACTACTTAGAAACCGGTTTTACCGGAGCGCGCGAGCGCACCCGGTGTTATCGCGTATTGAACTTTATGCAATATGAGTGAAAGTGTAGTTGAGCATGACGGTACAAGGGCTGATGATAATGTAAGTTTGAGCGGTAGTAGTATGGAGGAAGAGGACATAATACAGAATGAAGCTAACAACTATGTTGAAAGCAATAACAGAGAGGGAGAATGGAATATGAGCGGAGGAGAAAAAAGGAGAAAAAATGAAAAAATTGATATTTGTATTACACACACAGAAAAACTTCCAAAACAATTTGCGTTTGCTAAATTATTTCTAAATGAAAACATAGAGGGAATTCGATCTATTAAGTATATAAATGCTTATAAAATAATTGTAGCATTTGAGGACTTACCAAGTGCCGAGAAACTAATCTCTTGTAAAAGTTTTAAAGATAAGGGATGGAAAATATACAAGACATGGGAAGTGGGTGTAACATATGGCATCATAAGGAATATCGACCTGGAATTACCCGAAAGTGAACTGTTGTCATCTATTAAAAGTATGAATGAGTGTGAGATTTTGTCGGTTAAAAGATTAAATCGGAGGGATCCGGAGGCTGGTTGGATACCTACTGAGACCGTACGTATTTGTATCAAAGGAAGCTCGCGTCCGCAATATATTAAGATGATTAATATCAGAGTAAAAGTAGAACCTTTTGTCTTTCCGGTAACTCAATGCTCCCGATGTTGGCGCTTCGGTCACCCTTCAAAATTCTGCCCATCTATAAAAATTATTTGTCCAAAATGTGGCCTAGATCACGCGAATTGCGAAACAACTACTTTTAAATGTGTAAATTGTAAAGAAAATCACATCTCGTTGGCTAAGTCTTGTCCTGTTTATTTAAAAGAAAAAAAGATAAGAGATTTGATGTCTGATTTCAACTGTACATACCGTAAAGCATTAGACATGTATATACCTCCGTTCTCATCACGATTACACCCACAAAAGCAATCGATTACAAATAGAACTGCTATATTAGAAAATCAACCATCAACATCATATGCAGCGGTTACAGCGAATACACATAGGAAAACAAATGTTGTTGAAGTGAATACGGCTAATCAAACCAGACTAACTCCTTCTAAGAGGAAGAAATGCAGCTCGTCGGATCAAATAACATGCGAACCAAATTGGTCATCATCGGAATCAGACGCCGACATGTCCTCCCTCGCAGGCGACCGCATTGCTACTGAGGAGCGGCCGCATGTGCGCGCTCGTCGTCCCCGCCGAGCATCAACGACAAATGAAGGTGTAAACAAAGGTGAATCATACATAAATGAACCACAACGGAATATATCAGCTTCTGATGAACGTAATATGCAATCGAGTCCTAACTTAGTATATCAGAAAAATGAATCATTCAAATCACTACTCAAAAAAATTAAAAATCTAATTTTATCAAAAAAATATACTTGGAGTCAAAAAATTAAAATAATTATAAATAACTAATGGTGCCTATCTACTATTTTGCATAATATAACTAACTTATCCACATTTGAAAACCTATACCATATGTTTGTAAATGATAAAAATGGCCAATAATGTAATGGTCAATATTTTACAGTGGAATGCTCAAAGCCTAAGACCTAAACGGTTGGAATTTGAACAATTATTAATACAAGAAAAAATTCATATAGCTGCAGTAAGTGAAACCTGGTTGAATCCTAGTATTAACTTTAAATTAAAGAATTATTGTACTTTTAGAGTGGACAGAGAGGATCACTATGGGGGTGTTTGCATTATTAGCCATAATTCATTGCAGGCGCAACTATGTCGTTTGGAACATCCTAATGAGGACATACAGATTGTTCATATTAGGATTTTTAACTGTAAGAACATAGAAAATATAATATCTGTTTACTGTCCTCAATGGGTAACTACAAACAGACATGACTGGAATATTCTATTCTCACAATTTCATACGAAGACCTTGATTTTGGGAGACTTTAATGCGCATCATTTCACATGGTCATACAAGACTGATAATCGGGGTTCTCAAATTTACGATTCATTAGCGGATTGTAGTTTGGTTTGCCTGAATGATGGTAGCTATACTCGTATAAGGTTAGCAGCTGGTTCGGTACAAAGAAGCTCTCCTGATATTTCTCTATCTTCTTCTGATATTGCATGTTCACTAAACTGGAGAGTAACCAATGAATCCCTGGGAAGTGACCACCTACTTATACGTATCAATACAACCTGTCCTTCTAACCCTTTCTTTGATAAGAAGCGTAACTTTAAAGCTGCGGACTGGGAATCTTATAAATCTTGTCTCGAGAGTAAATTTTCTGATTTTGTTATTTTAAATGAACCTCAACTTATATATGATGATTTTATTAAGCTTATTAGTCAAACAGCAAATAATTTTATACCCGTAAAGAAAATATCTTCAAATCCCACGAGCCGTTTCACCCCTAAACCATACTGGACTCCAGAATTATCCCATTCAGTAGCTAAAAGAAGACTGGCTTTATCTAAATTTAGAAAAAACCCTACTCCCTCTAACCTAACTATTCTTACCCAATGCATTAAAGAATCTCAGAATCTCATTAAAAAGGCCTCAAAAAAATGTTGGCATAGATTTTGTGATAGCTTACATGAGGTCTCTTCTGTAAGTGAAATGTGGAGGAAAATGAAGTGGATGAAAGGAAATGTTATACGTAGTTCTTTCATAGACCGAGATAAAAGTGAGTCTCTATTGATTAACTTATGTCCTTCGTATGTCCTTAATTGTAAACCTAACTTTAATTCTCAGAACAATGTAATAGAAGCCGAAATTACTTTACATGAACTTGAAACTTGCATCAAAACAAGCGATACGGCACCGGGTTGGGATGACATCTCATTTTCAATGATAAAAAACTTACCGAGTAGTGGAAAGAAAGTATTGTTATCTCTATACAATATATGTCTATTAACAGGTTTCACTCCTCACCAGTGGCGAGATATCTGCGTTATCCCTATTCCGAAGCCTGGTCGTGATCCTACTCTCACTAGCTCCCTTCGTCCGATTAGTTTGATTTCCTGTGTCTGTAAGATTTTTCATTCAATCTTAAACAAGAGACTGGAATGGTTTTTGGAAAGGAAAGGGTTATTTTCAGGCGAAACCGTTGGTTTTAGAAGGTCAAAGTCTAGTTTAGACAGTCTTACACGTTTAGTTACGAGGATTCAATCAGGTTTCTCCAAAGATTTGATGACCTTGGGATGTTTCCTTGATATCGACAATGCCTACAATAATATAAATATTGACTTTTTACTGACTACTTTAGATAAAATTGATGTTGGTGGCAAAATATGCAATTATCTATGGAACTTCCTTAGCGTAAGACATTTAAAGATTAAATATGAGAATAGTTTTATTACCCGCACTACTGGTCGAGGACTAGCACAGGGTGATCCACTATCCCCGTTGTTATTTAATGTTGCAACATACAATATTTGTGAATCTATAACTGGTGTTTTCGTTTCTCAATATGCTGATGACTTTGTCTTGTACATGTCTTGTTCGGAAAGATACTTGTCAGAGAGTCGTAACACTCTTCAGGGAGCTTTAGATTCACTAGTGAGATCGTTGGCACATTTAGGATTAAGTGTTTCACCCTCCAAAAGTAAAATGTGCATATTTAAAAAGGGTATTAATAGAAACAATTGTACTGTGTCGATAGATAATATACCATTGGAAGAAGTACCTACTGTGAAATATTTGGGCATGTGGTTGGACCGATCCTTAAAATGGTTCAAACATATCAACGTACTATATGAGAAAGCACATATTTATTTAAATGTTTTAAAAGTACTAGTTGGCCCGGGATGGGGCGTACACCCTAAACATCTAAGACGACTATATATATCACTTATCAGAAGTCGCTTAGATTACGGCAGTTTTTTGTATGATTGTTCTTGCAAATCAAAATTGTACAAACTTGATAAAATACAGAATGAAGCAATGCGTATAATGGGAGGTTTCATTAGGAGCACTCCCATCCACGTAATGGAGAGTGAGCTTTGTATCGTACCTTTAGAAATTCGCCGAATATTTCTGGGGGGTAAATTTTGGTTTAAATCTAGGTCCTTGACTAATAATAACACAGTTATGGTTATAGAAGAATTAAGCCCACTTATTTCACGTAGATACTGGAGACGCAAGAGAATTCCAATCCTTGTTGTTATGAATTCGACTTATAAGGTCATCAATATAGATTCACGAGTGTGTTTAGAAATGTATTCATTAGATTATTGGATAAACTGGTATAATTTAAATGATATAGTGATGTTTAATATAGAATGTGTACGTTTTGCGAAGAGAAGTTACAACCCTAGTTTACTACGTGAAAGCTGTTCCTTATTTCTTGAAAACAAGTATTCTGATTTCTATAAAGTTTATACAGATGGATCCAAAGAAAGCTTGTATATGGGAGCTGCTTTTTATGATCCACAGATTAATCAATATTTAAAATTAAGACTGGTTCACAATATGTCCATTACCTCGCTCGAATTAATTGCTATTTCAGAAGCCCTAGCATATGTCAAATCAATAAATGCCAATAAGTTTGTTATTTTAACTGATTCAAAAAGCGCTCTTCAACATGTGGCTCGGTGTACCTCTTATAAAAGAGGCATGCCGATAGCTTACGAAATTATTAATTTACTTTTCGAATTAAAATCTAATTCAAAAGACATTATTCTTCAGTGGATTCCCTCACACATCGGACTAAAAGGTAACGAGGAAGTGGACAGATTGGCGAAATTAGCTTGTAGTGATGGCGTAGTTATGGGTTCCTGGCCGTTTTTTACTGATTGTATACATCTAATTCGAGAACACTGTTTTATGCTTTGGAAAGTTCATTTTGACGAGCGATCAGTACAGAAAGGTATATGGTATAAAACACTTCAAAACGAGCCCTGGAAGACTCCCTGGTTTGATGATTGTACATTGGATAGACAGATGATAATAACAGCGTTCAGATTACGTTCCGGACACATCCCACTTAATAAGTTCGCATATATGATGAAGAAAGTTCCATCTCCCCTTTGCTCAGAGTGTGGCATTTTAGAAGATGCGTATCATATTATGATGGAGTGTGTCCGGAATGAAGACGTGAGACATGATTTGCTAATTATAACAAATAACCAACCTGGCTTTTGTTATGATATATTATCTGTTCCCCTTTCGGAGACGGCAAAGTCGCTGTATAGGGTAGTGCTCGTTGGAATGAGGCGGCGGCCATTATATGCATAATTACACATATATTTTTGTTATAATACATATATGTAGCTACTGAGACTGATCCGGCAAAATCCTTATCATCATAGAATTAATAAATGTTGTGTTTGATCATTGTCTGATGAATCACCATCGACCAATGATTAAACACAGCATTACCGAAGGCACCGCCAGCAGAGCTATGTTTTCTTATTTAATATTATCCAGGAGTTGTTAGTTATAAAAAGTGTGTGCCCATTATAAAAGTTTGTATGTAAATTTGTACACAGTAGACTAGATTTAACAATTGTGTTGTAGCTGTAGTGGATCTAATGGAGTGGCGTAGTCCTTAAGGACTAAAACTCCTTAAATAAAGAGAAAAAAAAAAAAAAATAGTAGAGTGAATGAATGACTGAGTGACGCATACACTATAGTAATTATTTAATTTAATTTACCAACAGCCTGTAACAGTCCACTGCTGAGCTTATGCCTCTATGCCTCTCCTTAGAAAAAAGACTCTGGCGAGGACCAAAGTAATTGATGCTTATCTAAACTATTATATATCTACTAAATCCCTCTGAAAACAAAAAGTGTCCCTGTATGTAGTGCCCCAACTCACGGCTAAAACTGTTCATAATGATTTATCCCACTGTTCCTCGGAAGATAACATATCTGGAAACAGTGTCGTACTTCCAGGAAGAGAGTTAAGAGAAGTAGGGCAGCTGAATTATTCACTAATTGCATTTGTATGAATTTTTTTGCACAATGATGTTGTAGTAACATCAACAATTGTTTGTATTGGATAGATATTGAATTCCAGAACTCTCCACAGTTCTTGGCCTACTGAACCACGCCAATCAGGGTTGGTACTTCAGCATTGTCTCTTATGACACTCATGGGATAAATAGCAGTGATGACACTTCGTAGCCGTAAATTCATTCCACTCAGACTGCATTCATCAGTTCATGTGTTGACGTATTTATGGTGGTTCTTTATTCCATTACCACTGATGGAGAAGCTTCTTACAAGTCCACTATAGTGTGTCCAAGGTCATCACGCTGCATTGTTTGACTCGGGAATCGAACCCGAGACCTCAAGCACAGGAATCGCACAGACCACCACAGCGCCACCAAGGCAGTCCAAGAACTAAGAAGAACTTGTTCCTTACGCAACGACTTCACCACAGTGACAGTGGCAGTAGACATGACAGACTTACTCTTAATTACGTGATGGAATGAAATTGTTTACAATACGAGAGTATGTAATATATCTCTGTCTACTTGTTTAAGAATACAAGCGAGAGTGTACGACTATATATGTATCTACAATTACAATGGTCTTAGAGTATTACTAGATTCATTGTTGTTTAGCTATGTACGCGGCTCCTCTATCCATAGACACGTTTGAAAAGGAAGTTTATTGTTCCGATTTGTGCTTTGAATCTGAACGTATCCAACCGGGAGACTGTGACGAAGGTATGAAGATCATATGATATTGTTTAGAGGAACAATACTTCTAGAGAATCTAGAGAGACATAAAACTTGTATGGAAATAGTTGAAATGTACAATAATGTCGAGTTTATCTTAATAGTAATATTTTTGGCTAGAAGAGGTTATTTTCTGGCCTGACTCAGTGAAGTGATATACAGTACTCAGGCAAAACCAATTAAGCTATTTCTCTATAATCCCCCAACCCCCACTTTTACAGTGGTTTTAGAGTTTATGGCGAACAGAAAGACAACCGCGGCGGAGAACTTTATTTTATAATATGTAGTGAGTAAGGATGATCGATTATATCGATGACGGACGACTTGGCTAGGGGGGGGGCAGGACTGCATACACTGCAAAGAGAAGGATACCTACCTTTCTCCAGCAGTGGACCATTCTCAGTGGACATCGACCGGGGCAGTACTACCTTCACACAGAAGACCATCCTAATAATGATAGCATTCATGCTGTCGTATTTCGTTGGTGAGTGTGAGACCGGAGGCCCAATCATTCCGCATCATTCTCCCGGCTGCCGGCCAAGCCACCATAGTATTGGTCACCATGCCATTGCCTACCCTCACAATGAGGATGGTGACCCCTACTTCTCGATTCTACTCATGCTTTCCATCAGGCAGAGTAGAGTCACTTTTGTAGGCTTAAATATATAAAAAAACATTTTAAACAAACAACTTATCGTCTGCAATTTGATATAACTGAAATTATATAAACCCACGAACAGGTAAGTGGGGGCATTTCCCGTGTTCAGTGAATGGGTACCTATCACAATCAGGCAAATTGGTTGTTGGCGTGATTGCACGATATTGTAAACAGACATGGAACAAACCGTTCATAATCAGTTAAATAGACAGGTTTTACCAGCAAATGTGTTGTATCATCATCATTATCAACAGTCTTTAACAGTCCACTGCTGGACATAGGCCTCTCCTTAGAAAGGAGGTTTTGGCCTACTATACCACGCTGGCCAGACGGGTTGGTATAGGGTTGGTTTCAAGTTTTCCTTTTCTTTGCATTGATGTTGTCTTGCGTAGCTTAACCCTTAGTCGCCTTTTACGACACCCACGTGGGATGAATAGGGGTGACACTCTGTATTCTTAATCCGTCACCACACGGACAATAATATAAATGTGTTGTAATATAGCTAAAAATAAATAAAAAATAAGCTTTAATAAGAAAAGATGAATCTATATTTAATATTATAAAGCTAAAATGTTTGTTTGTTGGTTTTAAAGAGCTAATCTCAGGAACTACTAACTCTTCCTAGCCTTATTCTCAATATTGTTTGGGATCGGCTACTAGTTCTATTGGTTTTACCTGAATATCAGTTTTTCCACGGAGCCACTGACATTGAACCTCCGCAACCGTAAGGGAGAACTGAAATTCGAAGGTTGAACTAGTTGTTAGTAAATTTGAGGGCATTGAATTCCCAATATCGGTTTTCATAGATGTTCATGACAGCCGGGACCTACCGCTTTATGTGCTCTCCGAGGCATGGGCGTGAATCACTGCCAGACTTCCTAAAAAAGATCTCGGGAACTACTAACATGAGAAAGAGGTGTTCCTTTTGAAAAGTTCTCAAAAAAGTATATAATTGTGTCTATTTTCTATATTTAAGATCATGCTATTTGCGATAAAAGATGCAGACGGGGCTGCGAGTCAGCTAATATTAAATAGAAGTTATAATATTAAAGTCACTCAAATAATCATCATCTCCGCCGAAATACGTGCCCTGGGCACAGGCCTCCCTCGTGGTTTTCCACAAAATTCGATTCTGTTCTGACCGTATATCACTGCTTGTTATCGCGGTCAAAAGTAGCCTAAGTCTTTTTTCAGGCTCTGAACTACCTGTGTACCAAATTTCATTTAAAGCGGTTCAATAGTTTTCGATTCTTTATAGGACATACAGACAAACAATTCGTTTTTATGAATTTTTATTGTTTGAAGACAACTGACTTATCCCTATAATATGAATATTATGGAACTTCGGGAGTGAATTCTCGTTGGAACGTTTACGACAGGCCTTTTACCTTTTAGGGAAAAAAAAATTAAATGATATGCTTCTTATAAGTGAAAAGATACAATTAATCCAGTAATATTCATGCACAAAAAACATATTAATTAACAATACGGAAAAACCGTCAATTTTTAAATGTGACTATTAAAAAAAAGTACATTTTTAGGTGGTTGTGGTGTCATTCTGCTATACAAAGTCGAAATTTAAAATTTAGACTCAATATAAATAAACATATTTTAGAGATTAGGTTTCATATTTTAGATTCGAAAATTATTTAAAAAAAATGTATCCTGTTAGTATACCACTGTTATTATACCATTAAGTTCGATTATGTTTATATTCCATTATAATATTTGAGGATCCATTTTTTCTTGTGTTCAAAACGCAGAAAGGTCAAAGACCTCACAAAAAACAATTCGACATCATTTGATGGATGAGTGCCATTTTTGAATTACAAACAAACATCATCTCAAACTCGCCATTTCTAAGATTATTTGGGGTCGGCTACTAGTTCAACTCAGGATCAGTTTTTCCAGGGAACTACTGGCATCGGACCTCCGCAACCACCGTATTTCAGTTCACCCTCAGGGTGAACTGAAAATAAAGCGTTCTTCATAATTTTACTTATTGCTGAGCCCGTTGAGTGATGTTAAAATCTCAGACAAGCGGACTTGGTTTTTGTCAGTTACCAAAAAACAACTAAATTAAAAATATTTCATTCCTAACATAAACTGTAGGTTATTTAGGGTTTTAAAAAAAACTTTTATTATTTTTGTTCTTTAAAGACCGAATCAGTCATTGTCAAGGTCACCGTGTGTGTAACGTTTGTGTTCGTGTGAACAAACTGGGACCATTTAGGTGTAGTTGTGTCGTGTCGTTCACTAAACTTTTTTTATTTATAAAGGGTTTTTCAACAAGAACTTTGTTTTCTAAAACAAATTAAAACTAAGAATGTAGATGAAGATTATTCAAATTTTTATTGTATTACAAAGATAAAAGTTTGGCAATTATCAATAAAAAATTATATCTGACAAATCTCTTAGCAAAATGTCGGGTCTATTTCGTGAATTACATCACGGATTTTGAGTTTAAAGGCTGCAATCGATTCGATGGCGCCGTATACACTCTGTCCTTATCATAGTCCCTCGAAAAATAATTCAGTAATTTTAAATCACACAATCAATCCGTAAGCTTGAATACAACTTGACCTCTTTATAAGGTACATTTAAATAGTGATTTGGTTAGGGTTTGGTTTTACTAGGTGAGGTTAAAAGCAAGCAAGGACCCGGTTGTCGTGAACATCTATGACTGTCGTTATTGGGAAGACAGTGCCCTCAAATACATTGACAATTAATTCAACCTTCGAATTCAGTTTGCCCTCAGGGTTACTGAGGTCCGATACCAGTCGTTCCGTGTAAAAACTGAAATTCAGGTAAAACCGGTTGAAGTAGTAGCCGACCTCAATGTTGAGAATAATAAAGACTAGGAAGATGAAATAATGATGAGGTTAAAAGGTAGCTAAACGTGACCCAGAAATGGGGCAGCTGCCAATACTGCCATGACATCGATACCCACTTCTATCGTATCGATTGAGAGTCCATTAATATTCTATTGACAGAAGAAACAATCAGTGTATCTACCTGCTACGCCCACGTGTTAGTCTATCATTGCGGTAAATAGTAGCCTATGTGTAATTCTGATATGTAAGCAATATTACTATGAAGTTTCATCGAAATCGAAGTAACAAACAACAACATACTTACAAACTTTCGCGTTTATAATATTAGTAGGATTTTAAGCGGTCAACCTTTGTGTACATTGATGTATATTTTTAAAAACTAATGACGAGGACTGTTGTTGAACTAACAGAACTGGAAAAAACTGTTTATTGAATTTTCGTCTATTTGTCTGTGTTTGTGCTAGCTAATCTTAGAAGTGACTCTGCAACCGATTTGAACGTGGTTTTTTCTTATGTAACGTGGTAAGCTTCAGTTGTCGTTTGGTGTTAGATTCAGTTGGCAAATTTAACGTTGTTCTCTCTAAGAAGAAATTGGCCAAGTGCGTGTCAGACCACACATAGAATAGGGTCCGTAGTCACCCATAATGGTAGGTAGATTTAAAATCGTGTCCAATATATTGTGGTGTTTACTTATTATTTATTTATTTTTGTATGAAGTTTTCCAAGTGAGTGCATATACAAGTTAGGCCCCTATAACTCCGGACATAAAAATTTATCTAAACCGCTACAGTTTTCCTTGAAAGTTCAATATATGGACTACTATCCTGTTTTTTTTTTATTTTTTGAGTCAGCCGTTTAACTTTTAGAGGGGGGAGGGGGGCGTTTTTACTGAAAAATGCGCTTTAAAGTTGAATAACTCGCAAACTGATACTAAAATACAACTATCAGAAATTTTTTTCAGTATTTTTGAACAAACCGTTTGGCTTTTAGAGGGTGGGGGGACGCCCTGTTTTTGCAAAAAATTGAGCTTTCAGGTTGAATAAATGGCAAACGAATACCTAAATCGAAAAATAGTTTTAGCAACCTCGCAATGATGGGGTGGTCGCGAGAAAAAAAATCTCCACTTAACGTCTAGGGGAGGTACCTTCCCCAAATAAAATTATTTTTCATAATTTTATTGTGTTACTTTGTTTCATCTTTCTAGCACCAACTTCAAGCTTCGACGGTAAGCTGAGGACGGACGGACAAACAGACATGATGAAACTATAAGGGTTCCGAGTCATGAACGTCGGAATATCGATAAAATTCCTGCCTTGTAAAAATCAGCTGGACGGGAGGCAACAAACTCTTCAAAGGCATTTTGTATCTACTAAATCTCGGGAATTAAATTTTTTTACCCACTAAAAAGTTGTCTAAATTTTGGAAAAAGTAATAGTCGGTAGGTGCAAGGTCTGGTGAGTATGGCGGATGAGGGAGAGCTTCCAACCCAGCTCTTGCAGCTTGGAGACTGTCTGTTGCGCAGTATGGGGTCGCGCGTTGTCGTGAAGGAGCAGTGGGGACGACCGATTGACCAAAGCTGGTTGCAGATGTGCAAGCTTCTCCATCATTCTCTCCAGTTCTTCACAGTACACATCTGCATTAATGCTCATGCCGTTTTGTAAAAAGCTGTGGTGAATCACACCCGCACTAGACGACCAAACAGTGACCATCACCTTTTTAGGGGTCATTTTTGGTTTAGGGCATTGCTTTGGTGCTGAACCAGGGTCTAACCAACTTGCTGAGCGCTTTCGATTGTCGAACAGAATCCATTTTTCGTCGCACGTAACAATTCGTTTCAAAATTCCTTCATTTCCTTGCCTGTTGAGCAGCGCAAGGCAGGTCTCGACGCGTACGTTGCGCTGGCGATCGTTAAGGTCGTGGGGCACCCATCTATCAAGCTTTTTTACCTTGCCAAATTGTCGCAAATGGATCAATATTGTTTTGATGCTTACATTAAAAGCTGCTGATAGCTCAGCTGTAGATTGAGTTTCGTCAGCTTCCACAATCGCCTCTAATTAATTATTGTTAACCAAAGTCTTTGGTCGACCACGAGCTTCATTTTTCAAGTCAAAATTTCCAGAACGGAACCGGGAAAACCAATCGGGTTGTGCGTTCGTTTGTACAGTTCTCTCCGTAAACGTTTTTGATGCTACGTGCCGTTACTGCCGTTTGTGTCGCGTTGGTGCCACGACGGAACTCATATTCCATAATTACCCGAATTTTCAAAGTATCCATTATGACGAAAAATGTTCAAATGTAATGAAAATACAATGCTAATCAAAAAACAAAAGACTGAGTTTGTAAATAGAATGTCATGGTTTTAAAACAAAATTAATTTGAATTTAGAATACAGAGCCATTACAAACTTTTGTTTAATTGAAATGACCAGTACTGAAGAAAGGCAATTTCATAGGTAAAGAAATAATATTAAAATGAATCACTCCAGACGTAAATACAGTATGGTGGTCTGTCAAATACTGCCGCGAGATGGTATTCATTATTCACCTTTTAGGGTTCATGACTCGGGTCTCTTATAGTTTCGTAATGTCCGTCCGTCCGTCCTCGACTTATCCTTCAAACGGTTAATACTAGAAAGATTCCATGTGTTTCTCTCAAGTAGACAAAGTGCTACAATAAAATCATGAAAAATATGTTTATTTGGGGTGGGGGTACTCCCTATACGTAAAGTGGTGGTGATTTATTTTCTTCGCGGCTACCATATCGTCGCCATTACATAGGGCTTTTAAAAACATTGAGAAGTTGCTGAGACTATTTTCTGATTTGGATATTCGTTTGCGAGTTATTCAACTTTTATAGAGCATTATTGTAAAGAAACAGGGCGTCCCCCTTCCTTCCTCTAAAAGCTAAACGGCTGGCTCGACAAATCTAAAAAAAATCATGATGGTGGTCCATATATTTGACTAACTTTAAAGGAAAATTAAAGATGTTTAAGTAACTTTATTACATCAGGAGTTTTAGGGGTCTAACTTGTAAAATGCACTCACTTTTATCATAACACGCACGCACGCACAATTATCTATTGGATACAATTTTAAATCATCGTATTCTGAGTAACTGAGGAACCTTATTCTATGCGTGGCCTGGCACGCACTTGGCTGATTTTAATTCAAATTAGCTTACGTACCTACAATTTTATGTCTGGCTTTGTTTTTTAATCTGAGTGAAGAGTCCTATCCAATATTAATTGACTATCAACTTTTAGTTTTAAAAACACTGCAACATACATTTAAGATGTAGGTAGTTACTGCACTTTCTGGCGCCCACCGAAGTGCGACTGAGTGAAACTGCTTGCAATTAACAGCAAACAGTGAGTGATGAAGCTCCTGTGTTTATAAATAGAAAATAAAAGAAAATTTGTGTGTGGCAAATCATTTGTGACCAGTACCTACCTACTAATTTACTACTAATGATGTCATGTGGCTTATTCTAGGTATATTTATATCTATACTAATACTAGTTGATGCCCGCGGCTCCGTTTTATCCTATAATACCTAGTGGTATAAAAAATTGTTTACATGCTTTACTCAGGCCTACTGAATAAAGTCTAAATTTTATAAAAAAATATCTAGCTGTTTCGGAGGGCAACTAATATTGACACGAGAATTTTATTATATCTATGCTTATTAATATTGGACCCGTTATGGAGAATTGGTTCCAAAGACATCACATCACTATTTCGTTCCGGCTGAGGCAGGTGATCACTGGAAGATGCTTCGAAGATCACCTGTCTGATCCGCCTGGAGCCACCACCTCCATTCGCTAGCAGAATGTCTGGCATGGTTAGACTAGAAAATTATATAGAAAATTATAAATAAGAGATATGGTTCTGGGTGTTCCACTCTTAGAAATTTCTCCTATGAGGATCTTATTTATAAAAAGTATGTTTAGGTATTTATATCAGTTGTTTAGTACCCATAACACAAGCTCTGCTTACTTTGGGACTAGATGATGTTGTGGGTAAGATGTCCTAAATATTTATTATTATTATTATTTCAAAATTTCATTTCATTACTTCGACTGCCTCGTTGGTCTAGTGGTTAGTGTATATGACTACTGATCAAGAGGTCTCGGGTTCGATTCCCGGGTCGGACCAAATATTTGTGTGATCCGCAGACATTTGTTTCGGAGTTTGGGTGTTTTCTATGTGTAATATGTATGTATTTACAAAAAAAATATATCAGTAGTACCCATAGTACAAGCTCTGCCTGGTTTGGTGACTAGATGGCGTTGTGTGTAAAATGTCCGAAATATTTTTAATATTATTTTTTGTAATTCATCATCATCAGCCCATCGCAGTCCACTGCTGGACATGGCCTCTCCCATTGCACACCACTTTGATCGATTTTGGGCTTCTCGCATCTTGCGCAAGTCATCACTTCGCCTGGCCTGTGGGCGTCCTACACTACGCCTGCCGAGACGCGGTCTCCAATCTGAGAACTCTTCTTCCCCAACAGTCATCAGTTCTGCGGCTTATATGGCCAGCCTACTACCACTCCAGCTTGCTAATCCGGATAGTTATATTGATGACCTTAGTTCTCTGACAGATAACGTCATTCCTGATACGATCTCTCAGAGAAACGCCGAGCATAGCCCTTTCCATAGCACACTGAGCAACTTTGAGCTTGTAGACCAACCATACCATAAATGTCCACGTTTCGGATCAGTATGTCTGTTGTATGTTTTTATTAATGAATTTTTAATTTTTTTTCTCTTTGTTCAACTAATCGCTGGACTGATTTTAATGGAACTTTTACCGGCAAATAGCTGATGTCATAAGGAGTAACTTAGGCTAGTTATTTTCACGACTGGCTTCGCTCCATGACGTTACCCATGTTATACAATGACCACAGGTAAAATACTGCAGGACTTGGTAACAAATAAAACCATAGAATATTATTTTTTTGTGTTTTATATTTTATACTTATGATTAATTAACAGGAAGGTGTTTAGATCCTGGAGGGATACAACATCTGAAACAAGGAGAAACTCACATTAGCAATTATTTCTACATTATCTTGTCAATTAATTTTGCATTTATACAGTGCTATCAGTTAATATTTGTCCACAATTAGTTCAGGTTTCAAATGTCTTACCATCATTTAGATTGATCCTACATTTTAAAGTTTATTTTCTATTAATTAAAGCCTATTCTGTATACCTCTGCCTATTAAAATTTAGTTTTTGATAGATTGATTAGCTCCTCTATTTATCATTAAAATAATATGCACCCTCACATATTTAAGACAAGCCACAAATAGTATTGCTGATATAATAACAAGACTGCAGTACTATTTATTTTCTCTATTGATCTGTGATTGAATTATTCAGCGTGAGCCAATCACAACGCTGAATGCAATGTTACAAACTCAGACTAGACACTACAGATTCAAGAAATATTGATAACTATTGAATTTATTATTACAGTGATGTTAAATGACCAATCATTTGCAAAACAGACAGCTTAATTACATTGATGCTTATCAGGACACAAATTTATTTGATGTCTATTTGCTTATGTTTTCAGCAATAGAAAAAAATTTAAGAATTTCAAAATCTTCCATCCAAAGTTAGGTCAGATTCCTGATAAGAGAATAGAATAGTTTCACAGAATTATTGGAAAATGTATCTATTAGTGAAATAACTTACGACGCGTATCCTATGTCCCATAGCTTGCGCAGGCAGGTTGGAGCGGAAGCGCGCGCGCACGGAGCCGGAGTTGCCGTGCGGGCGCGTCACCTTGCCCCAGATGGCGCGCAGCTTGGTCTTCTTGCCGCGGGGGCCGCCAGCGATGGGCGTCCTCTTCTTAGCGCGGTACACATACACGCATTTTTTACCAGCATAAAACATCGCATCGTCGCGGCTCTTCGTACCTTCCACCTGAAAAATATTTTTTAAATATATGTTAGCAATATTTCTCAATCAGTTTAATAAAAGAAAGTAAATGTACAAAAATCAGTAATAGTTTGTCCACATAAAAGTTCAGGTTTCAAATGTCTAAGCATCATTTAAATATATATGACAGAATTAACACAGACAATTCTTGGCAGTCATTTGCTGTCTCGTACCTGTTACGATTATAGTTCAGAATAAAGAAAGTACTGCTCGCACATAGTTTAATCTTCATGGTATTTATTACTAGCATTCATGAGGCTAAAGTACCTTTCTCTATATTATTCCCTAAATTATTTGAGGTCCATTGCTGGTTAAACCAGTTTTACCTGAATTTTAGTTTCTCCATGGAGCAACTGACATCCACTCTAATAAACCATTCTTACTGTCATGTTATTACGAATTTCTTATAAAAAAATCCTAAGAACACTTTTGGCCTGACCCAAATTCAAATCCAAAACCTCTTATTGGCAGTCACATACGCTAACCGCTAGACCAATGAGGCAAAGTTAGAAAAGTATGACATGTATGTATTCACATATTACAGAGTTACAGTCCATGATTGTCAGATAGTGATTGGACATTTAAACATCAGCTTTTTATTGAGATAAGTTTAGAAAAACTAAACAAACATGATTCTGTTTTCAGCATCACTAAACTAACCTATACAAAAAATTAGATTTTTTATTTTATATTTTAATTTAATTGGTTAATGGTCCATTTTTCAATATCTCAAATCCTTCCTGTCAAAACGAGTAGCGGTAACATCAAATTAGACAATTCGCACTAAAATTAGACATCATGTAAATACATGCTAAAGACTAAACAACTAAACTCTTAATGTAGAAATTCTTTAATCTCTGGATTTATCCATCAAAACCACAATTATATAAATTATCATGTCTTAAACGGTATACCTTTAGCATCTTCTATAGATATTTGTAAAAGTTTTTAACTGATAAACAAGCTTGCATCTTCAATAAACTTTTAGTTGGTTCTGAACTAAAATTCCAAGCATGCAATATTGAAAAATGGACTGTAACTTAATGAGATTAAAGTATATAATCCAACAACAAATTTGTGGCGACTTAAATTTGGTGATATTAAGAAGAGAACCACTACCATTAGAAAGATTGTATTCTGCGGGCTAGATGGGTATAGAACATGATAAGCATAACTTAACTACACTATTGTTGTTTATATAGAGTTAGGGAGACCTAAAATAACTATTGTATTGTCACTAGTCTATCTAGTGGTTGACTTCTAGGCCAATTAAAAGTGTCATGAGCTAGTACACTTCCAGGTGTAATTCAACCTAAATATGTAAGCATATCACATTTAAGTACACATTACTTCTACAGGCGACTTACATTGGAAAAACTGAGATGTTGTTTTTTTATTGTTACTACTGGTAACTTCACCCAAGTAAACCCTACAATAGTCTTTAACTTTACAATTGAAGCTAAGTGTAGCTTAGAAGTATAACTACTTCTTAACTCTAGACTAGAACTTAAAAGATCTTTCACTAACAAAAAAACATTAAATTATGTATGGTATTAAGATAATGTTCTTTCATTTTTTTGACAATACAAATTTCCAAGGTCCTAATACATATAATTTTTTTTTTTTGAAGGTCCTCATGGTTAGCACCTTAACTGCTGTTACATATTTCATAGCTAGAGCAATTACTTACTTTTAAGAGAGCCGTATTTTCATGCTGGTTGCGTAAACCACGCTTGTAGCCTGTGAATACGGCCTTAGCGTACAATCTTCCGTGACGGGGCTTGGACGACACTTTTCTTACTGCCTTGGCTGGTTCAGCAGGTGCAGCTGGAGCAGCCTTAGCAGCCTTCTCCTTAGGTGCCTTCGTTTTAGGCGTCTTCGCCTTAGGCGCAGTTGATGGCGCTGGGTCAGCCATTCCTAAAAACACCACAAATTACTGAACTATCCACAACCACAACTTGATATAAGGTTATGTTGACATTACATTCTAATCGAGTGATATCTGAGTAATTATAATAAATCTAACTTTTTAATACACCGCTGCCGATAGAGGCATAATACTTTTTTCAACATTTAAGCTTATTTTTTAATTTATCTACAAAGATATAGAAAAATTTAACAAAAATCTGCACACCAACCGTTTGTTATTTTCTGTAAGAAATGAAAGAACGGCTGATGGTGCTGCTACAACCTAACTTGAGAAATCTACGACTTTACTGCAGTGACCGAAATGATTTGGTCCAATCAAATGAAAAAGATTACTAATTTTAATTTAGTGTTTCAAAATTATGTAATTAAATTTACAAATATAATTTAATTACATTTGTAATTTTATATAAAATCCACAGTTTTTCTACTGAATTAATTTTCTACTAAAATAGTACAATGTGTAAAGTGATTTATATCCCGTATCCATCTGTACTTCAAACGTTTAAAAACAGAAATCTGAGTGTTCATGTTCGGTTATGACTACGGAGATTTCTTTATATATAAATCGATAAATTCAAACCAGCTGCAAATATTTGAAAGTCAGCAAAAAACCTAATGGCCCACTGCTGGCCTAGGGTCTATTCACTACTCAGGAGACGGGGCCTTCCTTCCCCAAGCTGACCGCTTCCAGTGGGAAATTGGCAAAACAATGTTGTGGCTACGTAGTCTTGCCGTTGAATGTATTTAAGCCGCCCCAAGGTCTCCAACTAAGCTCCACGACTGTTATCCTATGATAACGACCAGGACCAACAACAGGACTGCTTAACGTGACCACGTGGAGACGCTGATACCGCTAACGGTCACCCATCCAAAAATTGACCGCCGTCGTTGCTTACTCTCCATGATTGTTTTTAGTCGTCTAGGGCAATTTGACTATGACCAGCTCAAAGCCAATTTTTGTAAGAAACGTGTTTAATTAATAATGACGAAAATCGGTGATGCATCCACACGATCGAATTTTGTGAAGCGCACCAACCACACTAAATGTGCGGTGGACTGCCATCCAAGCGATCGAATATGGTTCTGAACTTCTGACCGCACCATGTTCGTGTTGCGCTCCGTTCTAATTCATGTTCGAAGTAAAACACACTATCATATCAAGCACAAACCGTACGTAGCGCATGGCCATAATAAAAATACTTAACAAACATAGGTACTTACCTATCAATATTCAGAAATTTTATTATTTTATTTATAGACAGTTATAAAGATGAACGTTTTAAAATTAATAACTATTAAAAAAGATTAAAACCAAGTTGATTTAATTAACATTTAATTTTGAATGTCTACATAATGGCAATTACTGTCATTACTTGTCTTATAAGCTCGTTGTCTGATTTGGACCAATGAGAAAAAACCACGAAAAGAGACGAACGAAAGATGGATTGTGGCTCTGTCAAATAATTATTTTGTATAGAAATTGAATTGTTGTGATTTAATCGTAAAGACTGCTGTATAGAAAATATAGATTAATAATGGACTACTTAGTGAATATCAACTGGAACAAAGTCACACCATGCCTTGTCTTATTAGTGTTAGAAGTAATGTTAGAATGTGTGTATTTATTTTTATTGTAACCTATATTTACAATAGTTTTTGTGTGAAAGTATGTGTTTTGATTTGTCGGTGTGTAGTTTCAGAGTGTGCAACGCCGGCGGAGGTGAATAAGCACTTGGACCTGGGGCGAGACTTCCTAGCGAGGGGGCAGCTCTCGGATGCTCTCACACACTATCATGCAGCCGTTGGTATGTACTCGCTGCGCCTTCTTCTGATGCCACAAATTATTTAGAATTGAATGTTTTTGGTGACGATAGGAACTTCAATTTACTATGAAAATAACGAATTGCTGTACTAGTATTTATTGAACTTATATATCAACACAAACAGTTCTTATGTAGAATATAATCTTACAAATAAATAAAATTCTATATTGTTGTGAATATCTATGATACCAAAAACAATAAATAAAAATAGTTTTCAACTTACAAATAACATAAGTGTAAATTAAGACTGTTTGCCACTAAATTGACACTGTTGTCTGCAGAGGGAGATCCGAACAATTATCTCACATACTTTAAGAGAGGGACAGTGTACTATGCCCTTGGTAAAGCCAAGTTTGCGCTACAAGACTTCACAAAGGTACTATTTATATTATATATTTTGATACATAGCACACACGCACCGTGCTGCTGTTCTGTTAAATTGCCATGAATATTATACACTCATATCACATGAAGAATATGCTGAAACAATTTTATGGTCTAATTAATAAGAATACAACTTTCTTTTATTAAAATTTATATGTGACTGTAAACCATAAAGTAAAGATCTCATAAGAAGTATGAATAAGATGAAAGTTACTTGAATAAACTCTTAGTTCCTCCTAATTCCTATTTTCCTACTAATATTATAAATGTTGGAAAGTTGGGATATTTTAAATAAATAAAATAAAGAAATAAATATTTTCGGACATCTTACACACAACGTCATCTAGTCCCAAACTAAGCAGAGCTTTTATTATGGGTACTGAGACAACTGATAAATACATAAACACATTTTTGTTTGTAAATACATACATATTATACATATAATTATTTTAATTCACAATATATATTTTTTTTATCTTGTACAGGTGTTGGAGATGAAGTCAGACTTCACTTCAGCTCGTTTGCAGCGAGCCAATGTTTACTTGAAGTTAGCACAATATTCTGATGCTAAAGAGGACTATCTACAAGTTGTGAGTATCTTATCTCTGTTTGTTGTCATTCTCTTATCAATTATTGTAGTGTAACAATTATTAGTATTTCACCAGTCATTGTCTGAGCTTGTCCTACCATATTACACAAATATCCACCTGTGTTTATCCATCACCGTTAACTGTCTATATTCTTAATCCATCATCTCAAAAAGGTATTTGTGTAATTTTTTTATATACACAAATATGTTAGTAGGTCAAGGTATTAAAACGCCCACATTTTGATTAATCATTATAGTTTCACTTATGTAACAGTGACCAAGCCTGCCATTAACGAGACACTTGTCTCTGATGCTAAGATTGAGAGTATATTAAAGTCCTTCTCCTCTAATCTATAGACGAGGGTAAAAGGTCTCTCTCAAGGTAGTAAAGCCACGTTAATTCCGCACGAACGGGAAAGCTTGCGAGCAGAGGTTGCCATGTTTAAAAAAAACAAAAGTAAAAAATATCATAAGAAATAGGTTTTTTATCTTCCTCCTCCTATCTGAATAAATTTATGCAAATGTGCCTTTTACTAAAACAATTATACAGTCAGAATATATAATGAACAAAAGATACATTCAATAGATAAATACAAAACTATAAATTACTAGCTGATCCCGCGAACTTCGTACCGCCTAATAGTCGATTCAACGTCACTCAATTGTTTTGCCTTCTCGGAACCCCTCCAATAAAACTTAAACTTTATGGTAGGGTATTAAAGTTCAAATTGACTTTTAAGTATTAATACGAATCTTTTGTATGGGAATATAGAAGTGTTGTTTTTAGACTTTTTCAGATAGCTTTTTAAATTTTCCTCTACGTAAGAACCATCCTCGTACTTCAAGGAACGCTATAAAAAAAGAATTAGCAAAATTGGTCCAGCCGTTCACGCGATGCCGTGACCAAGGAAAACGGGTTTCATTTTTATATATATAGATTAATATTCAACATGTATTAACATTTTAGATTTAATTAAACTAATACTATTTAATGCATTTTATCACAATCTACTTTAAAACCTTAAAATTTTTGCTAGATACAAGTATGTAAGTAGGTATTGCGTTTTAGCCCCCAACCCACAGTCGGCCAGTGTGGGGACGTTGGCCTTAACCCTCTATTGAGAGGAGATCCGAGCCCAGCAGTGGTACACTATAGATTGTTGATGATAGCATTTTATGCTATTTAGTTATCATAATATGTCTCTTGTCAACCATTACAAAATGCAAGTAGTTCCTTGATACAGTTGTAGTAACTGAATATTGGTTAGATGGTAGGTCTGTAGACTTGACATTACAATAGAACCTGTATTGTATTACTGTGTTAATCTGTGTTAACATGCATACAAGAAACTTTGTGTGTAATATACATAAGTGACTCTACTCTGCCTGATAGAAAGCATTAGTAGAATCCAGGAGCAGAAGTCACCATCCTCATTTTAAGGGTAGGCAATGAAGCATGGTGACCTGACGTCCTGATCAGATGTTTCTGCATATCTCTCAGAATTATGAAGAATGATTTGGCCTTCGGTCTCACAATCACCAACGAAATACGACAGCAAGAATACTGTCATTATTAGGTTGGTCTTCAATGTGAGGTTAGTACTGCTTCGGTCGAGCCGACCCATTCGTGCTGAAATCAGCGTGGCTCCGCTACCTACCATTTGAATTTGTCACAACTTCTTTTACAAGTTTTTTAAGTTTTGTTCAGGTTCAGAAGTATTTCTACTTATATCGTGATTGTTTCTTAAATTCAATAACAACTTTTTATATAACCGTGACATTAATACTTACACAGTCGTAACTCGGTCGACTGAACGAAAAGTCACAACCTTATCGAATACAATGTTAAGCGAATAAATTCAAATTATAAACTAATAACACTACATATCTTACAAGAATATGTATTGTATTTAGTTTTTGTTGCATATATGTCGAAACTTTGTAGGACAAAGGCCAAGGAATGATGAATCTATATCTATATATATAAACTAGTTGACCCAGCGAACTTCGTACCGCCCAACTTTAAAATTCCAGAACTTGATCGCAGCGCCACCTACCGGGTCCAATTGCGAATGTAAACCATTCCCAGATCCCCTTGAACACACACAAAAAATTTCATCAAAATCGGTCCAGTCGTTTGAGAGAAGTTCAGTGACACACACTCACACAAGAATCATATATATAAAGATAAATAAAATTGAAGTGTCTGTATGTAATATCAAATGAACAGTTTTTACTAAATGAATATCAAAGCATATATGGTCCTACAAAAAAAAAATTGTTCCGGGTAATCTTTGGAATGGGTGGACCGATATTGACAGGACTTTCAGTGACAGAAGACTGATGATATAAGGCGTAGCTTAGGCTTATTTTTTAGACTAGATCGCACTGTTACTGGCGTTTACAACAAAACCACGGGACTCAGCTAGTGTCCACCGTCCACACCTCCTAATAGTATAATGATAGATCCGAATAATCACCACATAGCGCACCAACAAATTCAAGAGCAATTATAGAGAAGCTTTTGCATGTTCAACGTGTCACTGTATGGTGTGCTATATGGTCTGAAGGTGTATTTTGGCCGCTTATTTCGAAGATGAGGCTGGAGATGCGGTAACGGTCAATGAATCACGAGAAAGAATCCACATCTGTCAGCGTGCTCGTGGTGGACATTTGTCAGATATCATTTTTCATTCATAATTATCAAACTTTTCTCTTCTTCATACAATAAAAATTTGAATCATCATATAAATTCTGTTTTAGATAACTAAGTTCTTGTTGAAAAACCCCTTTATGTTTGGCAGTCTTTTTAAATTTGTATGATCCGTCGTATTACTGCTGAACTGATTTTAATGAATGAGGTGTCGATATATCATTCATAATAACACAAAAGTTCTTGCGTAATGTCTATTTTTTTTATAAAAATCCATTTTCCCTACTATAATATTATAAATGCGAAAGTAACTCTGCTGTCTGTTACGTTTTCACGCCTAAACCGCTAGACCGATTTTGATGAATTTTGGTATAGAGATATATGGGACCTCGTGAAAGGAGGTAGGCTACTTTTTACCACGATAATCGACACACTCGCGGGCGGAGCCGCGGGCAAAAGCTAGTTGGTCATATAAACAGTTTTATTTAAGTTTCCCTGAATTTAGACACATTATGACTAAATGAATGTTAAAACAACTATCAAGTAACATAATACCGGAACAATAATGTTCCTTATCAAATACCTAGTTAATGAAAACATACTGTCAGCATATTGCTCTTATTATCGCGTGTTCGTTAAACTTATCTATATGATGCCTACCCACCAAGTTATATGTGAATGTTTATTGAACAAATTCTATTTCAATTTACATCACATCAATAAGCTTTAACAGCTTTCTGTGACAGTTGTATCATTTTAGAACTTACCTGGTTTATTTTAGGTAGTTACGAAGTTTAATGTTGCTCAAAGTTACTCGTTAAATCGTAATTATTGGTGACAGAGATTAAGCCATATTTTCTTTTTCTTCCTAGCTGCTAGTCCTGCTAAGTTATATTTTGAGGTCTGTCATAATATCATTGCGTAACACAGGTCTTGTACCATGACGTGTTCATACGTGTGCTAATGCACGTAGGTATCAATAGAAACAATTTAATTTACCTACTAACACTTGATAGATTTGTAGGTAAAAGTCATAAATAACTTCATAACAGCAAAAAAATTGCCCAAGTGCGAGTCGGACTCGCCCATGAAGGGTTCCGTAGCATCATATAAAAGTTTTTGTAGTTCGTTGTAACTTTCATCAATGTTATAATAACAGTGTTCTGATTGAAAGAAATGTAAATTGCGGTTTATGATTTGTGACGCATTAAAAAAAAAACTACTTACTAGATCTCGTTCAAACCAATTTTCGTTGGAAGTTTGCATGGTAATGTACATCATATATTTTTTTTAGTTTTATCACTCTCTTATTTTAGAAGTTACAGGGGGGGGGGACCAACATTTTACCACTTTGGAAGTGTCTCTCGCGCAAACTATTCAGTTTAGAAAAAAATGATATTAGAAACCTCAATATCATTTTTGAAGACCTATCCATAGATATCCCACACGTATGGTTTTGATGAAAAAATATTTTTTGAGTTTCAGTTCTAAGTATGGGGACCCCCAAAATTTATTGCTTTTGTTCTATTTTTGTGTAAAAATATTAAAGCGGTTCACAGAATACATCTACTGACCAAGTTTCAACAGTATAGCTCTTATAGTTCCGGAGAAAAGTGGCTGTGACATACGGACGGACAGACAGACAGACAGACAGACAGACATGACGAATCTATAAGGGTTCCGTTTTTTGCCATTTGGCAACGGAACCCTAAAAAGAGTAATGAAAATTTATTTATCTACAAGTTTAATGGCCTCTTACATTCTAATGTACTTGGCATTAGATAAAAACAATTACATTTTTCTTTTATTCTTTAAACTACAACAATTATACATCATTACATCACATAGGCAAAGGGCAACTAAAATAGTCTTCTCTTTGAAAAACATGTCCTACGAAGAACGTCTGCTAGAACTCAATCTACCAACATTAGAACAGAGAAGACCGTATAGAAACCTACAAAATCCTCAACCATCATTACAACGTGAGAGATATTGAGTCCATGTTCACAATGAACACGAACACTTAACTGAGAGGTCACTCCATGAAACTTAACAAACTTCGGTGCTCTAGCAATCCCCGAAACCAAACTTCTTACCAAACCGTGTGATGCGTATGTGGAACTCTTTACCTGAAACCTTGACTCTTTACTGAAGACTTGACGAATATTTAAAAACACAAGAGTAATGATATACATGCATCAGCTTTAAGCTGCTAGTGTATAAAATAATGATAATAATATTATATTATATTTTAACGTTTGTATTTATGTTCTTCTTTTCTCAATTTTATGTAAGACAAGTATACTACGTGTTTAGTTTTAAACCTCATAGTTCATCACTTTATTCGCACACAACGTCTAATCGTAAACATTAATTTAATATTTTCTGATCAGTATAAGAAGGTGCACTATCCTGTCACGACATAGACATGCTCAGAGTCAATATTTAGAACTATTTTGTACTCAGTTCTGAAAAGATCCAACGTCCAATTTATGAAATTGTTTTGGTTCATAAAATTTCTACAGAACTTCATAAGAGACGCGTGTATCAGTAATTGTTCTATTGGATCACTATTTCTATGTTATGCCGCTGCCTTTTTTAGTAGCGCGTGTGTAGGTCACAAAGGAAGGATCCTCGGGCAAGGCCATCATGTCTGACTGACCATGGCCCTACGGTTCATGTTGGGAAGTCGTATAAATGTTAAACGGCACGAGAATTTCTCTATCTGTGCACATAGTGAGTGGTGTACTGGTTGCAGACGTACGCGGAGCCGTACAACTCGGAAGCGCTGAGCCAGTACCAGCGAATAGACGAGCTGATGGAGGAGCTGCGGCTGGCGGAGGCGTACTACCGCGGCGGGGAGTTCCGCGCCGCGGTCGAGCTCGCCACGCGCTTGCTCGACACCTCGCCCTGGGCCGCGCACCTGCGACAGCTCAGGGCCGAGTGCTACATCGCGCTGGTAAATACCCAACTATCGACTTCTACACCCTGTACCATCTTAGTGTAACAACTTATAGTGAACCGACACAATTCTACCAAATATAATGACCTAAAACATTAGCAACCTAATTAGCACTGTGATAATCTTTTTCCAGAATGATTTATTTAGTGCCGTATCTGACATCAGATCAGTGAACCGATTACAGCAAGACTCCACAGACGGGTACTACCGACTCGCCACATTGCTGTACCAACTCGGACATGTCAGTGATTCACTTAAGGTATGTACCCACAAATACGTGGAAGAATTTATATGTTGCATTGATATTTTATTTTACTTCTTTTCAATCTAGTCTCGACCGCTTCGCACAGAAAAAATCGTTTGTCGTATATGAATAATATGTGTTTATTTCAGGAAATTCGCGAGTGTTTAAAGCTAGACCCGGAGCACAAGAAATGCTTCCCATTCTACAAGAAGGTGAAGAAGATCGACAAGTTGCTGCTGCAGTGCGAGGAGCAGAGCCAGGCGCGCCAGTTCGCGGCCTGCGTCGACTCCGCCTCCAAGGTGCTGCGCGCTGAGGACGAGGTCACGCTCGTCGTCTTCGAGGCCAAGAGGTGGATGTGCTCCTGCCTCACCAAGGTACGCTTCCTTACATTGAACTACGAATCCAGCATCGACTCTGACTGAAACTTTTAGAATAACACAAAAATCTGGAAAGCTTCAACAGTTTGTACTGTTCACCTTTCCGGAAGGACGTGTTTTATTCCGAAAACGTAAGGTGGCAAACCAATATCTTTTGCCCCAAGCCAACCTTACCTGCACACGGTACGTCCTGCTGAACTACGAACAAAGCTCTGGCGATCGACTGATGGCGGTATATATATCCGAATACGTATACAAGAGACCGGTAATGGGCAGCAGCGTCACCGGTACAATAAACTACACCCTGCGATCGCGAACCCTGGGCAGGCGCCCACCGTGGCGATTATGGGCATATCCTCCCATGCAGATACAACTAAGGCCACGGCCCCCAGTTCCTATTAGCCCCACTATTTCTGCTAAGAATCTACGGGTTACGGAAGGCCAGACTCGCACCTGGCACAACAAGAGATAAAAAATTGGAAAAAATAGGTGGCACATCCTAGGTTTATGTGAAGTCCGAAGAAAGGGGGAAGACACCATTACTCTTGAGTCAGGTCATCTAATGTACTTCCGCGAGAGAGACCAACAATCCCAAGGTAACGTGGGGTTTCTGATAAACAGGTCTATAGTGTCAATAGGTTTAATACCGGTAGCAATCACCTACTGGTGCTAGGCTCTCTAAATATCAACTTCAAAGTTGAACGTGCCCGTTTGATGTAGTCCACGCTCCGACCAAACCGACAAAACCTATCTACCCATTCCCAATCTCAGCTACATCTACAAACTGTTTTCAAGAGTCATTACGAACCATCTTGCGCGAAGGCTCGAGGAATTTCAACCACCAGACCAGGTTGAATTTCGGAGCGGATATGGCACCATAGGCTACATCCACACAGTGCGGCAGATTATACTCAAGACCCAAGAATATAATCAGCCCCTGTGTCTAGCATTCATGAACTATGAGAAGGCCTTCGACTCGATTGAGATCTAATCAGTTCTGGAGTCCCTACAGAGTTGCCAGGTAGATTGGCGATACATCCAAGTGATGAGATGTCTCTACGATACCGCCACCACGTCCGTCCATGTACAGAACCAGCAAACAAGGCCCATACCATTGCATCGAGGAGTGAGACGAGGACGTTATTTCCCCGAAAATTTTCACAAGTGCAATGGAGGATATATTTAAGACGCTGAACTGGAAAGGATGTGTAATAAACATCGGCGAATACATTTGCGATTTGTAGACTAATGGCAGAGACACTGCAGGACCTGCAACAGATACTGAATGACCTAGATAGCTGATTCTTCTATGCGCATCGGCCTACGGATGAACTTGAACAAAACCAAGGTCGTGTTCGAAGAACATGTAGTACCGGAACCAGTTGCAGTACACGATACCGTTCTTGAGGTTGTTCAAAAATATGTCTACCTTGGGCAGACATTGCAGTTGGGTAGAAACAACCTCGAGGACCACGTGAATAGACGAATTCATTTGGGTTGGGTAGCATTTGAAAAGCTATGTTGAGTCTTTTCGTCGTCGATCCCACAGTGCCTAAAAACAAAAGTTCTTAATCAATGCGTTTAACCTGTCATGACATACCGAGCCGAGACCTGGACACTTACGGTACGGTTGGTCCACAAGCTCAAAGTTGCTCAGCGTACTATGGGCTTTGCTCGGTGTTTCTCTGAGGGATCGTATCAGGAATGATGTGATCCGTCAGAGATTTAAGGTCAACGATGTAGCCCACCGGATTAACAAGCTGAAGTGGCAGTGGGCTGGCCATATAAGCCGCAGAACTGATGACCGTTGGAGCAGAAGAGTTCTGGATTGGAGACCGCGTCTCGGTAAACGTAATATAGGACGCCCGCAGGCGAGGTGGAGTGACGACCTGCGTAAGATGGCTGGCATTAGCTGAATGCGAGAAGCCCAAAATCGATCATAGTGGTGTGCAATGGGAGAGGCCTATGTCCAGCTGTAGACTGTGATAGGCTGATGATGACGATCTGTATTATTATTTTAAAATGGTTATTTAAATAGATTAAAGCATGGTTAATAAAGGTATTGTTTATTGAATCCAGGACGAGCAGTTCACGGAGGCGCTGTCGTCGTGCGGGAGCGCCCTGGAGCTGCAGCGGGACGCGCGTATCCTGTGTGACAAGGGAGACGCGCTCATCGGTCTCGACATGTTCGATGACGGTGAGCGCTTACCATCACTATACACACTCACACTCCCGTGTGTGTCCTCTATTGTTTGCGAACTATAGTACGCTAAAGTTAAATATATATTGACATGTTGTTACAGCCATCCATGCGTTCAAGCAGGCTCTGGAGATAGATGAAGGGTTGCAGAGGGCCAAGGACGGGCTGAGCCGAGCGCAGAAGTTGCAGAAACAGTCCGAACAGAGAGATTACTATAAGATATTAGGAGTTAAAAGGTACGTCTCACATTAAGTATTATACAAAACTGGGTTTAGCTCGCGGTTCCGCCCGTGTGTATTTCTAGTATCGTGGTTAAAAGTAGACACAGTATCTGCATACCAAAATTCATTACAATCGGTGCAGCAATTTAGCCGTGAAAGCGTAACAGACATGCAGAGTTACAAATTTTTATTATCTATTGCGGGCAGTCGGGGTTCAACGGCCGAAAATTTGATGCGGAAATCGGTCAACCAGCTGGTGGTTATGTCGGACTCGAACCGACTAAAAACCGCATGCCATCTCGGGTACTAGAAGCCGAGGTACCAGGTGCACCCTCGAAAGGAAATCCCTGGAACCCCGACATACCTCGGGCCATCTACGGTCTGTACATGACCCCCTTCGGTGTGGGAACCCTATCCTGGCCTGCTTCTGCTAGGGTGACAGATAGCCTCATCTGTCAGCCCCAGGTCTGCGCTTATGGAGACGGAGATCGTTCGACTATCTCCGGCGCCCGAGTCGTCTGTGTTATCTGGCCCGTGCCCGGGCCTGGCGGGCCGGAAGAGTTCTGAACCTCTCCCGGTCACGCTCCGCCATCTCCTTCGCAAGCATGACTTGCTCACAGAAAGAGACGGCGGAGTTCCACGCGCTCTCGCTCCGTATCATAGCCGCAATCATGTTACGGAGCAAGGGACTAGCCAAATAAAACAATCTAGGAGGACTAGCCATCCTCCTAGATTGTTTTATTTATACTAAAAAGGAAAACGTGACTACCACGCACCACAAAGCTCTAGAACTGAGCCACCGATATATCGGGCCTACGGTCTCACACTCACCAACGAAATACGACAGCAAGAATGCTGTCATTATTAGAATGATCTTCAGTGTGAGGGTAGTACTGTCTCCGTCGAACCGACCCATTCGTGCTGAAGTCAGCGTAGCTCTACTACCTAATACTTAACTCTGTATGCAAGTATAAGATCTGTACGGTGTGTGTTGTGTTGTGCAGGTCCGCGAACAAGCAAGAGATCACGAAGGCGTACCGCAAGGCGGCCCAGAAGTGGCACCCCGATAACTTCCAGGGGGACGAGAAGAAACTCGCCGAGAAGAAGTTCATCGACATCGCGGCCGCTAAAGAGGTAATACCTATTATCAAATGTAGCTCTTTTGTATATTAGTATTACTATGAGAGGTCGCCTTCTAGTGTAAAGTCAGACAAAGGCCTAAAAAAGATTTACTGGCAGAAATAAGTATTATGAGTATTTATTTATCATTTAGTAAATTTTTACATAATTCTTCTCCCAGCCTCATTCTCAATATTATTGGGGTCGACTACTAGTTCAACCGGTTTTACCTGAATATCGGACCTGTAGAGGAACGGGTGTCGTGTTCCTCCAACACAAAGGGAAGATCCTCCGACCAGGCGAGGTGATCGTGACTGGTGGTCCACTGCCCAACAGTTGATGTTGGGATGTTGTATATATGCTAATCAATTCGAGAATTTCTCTATCGCGATTCAGGATTAGTAGTTACTTCGTATAGGTCATCGGTAGATGGTGCTGTTGTATGTTTTTCGCTTGCGCGGTATGTGGAAGTCGCCACAAATCTCTGCAACCCTAAGGGAGAACTGAAATTCAAAGGTTGAACTAGTTGTCAGTAAATTGAGGGCGCTGATTTCCCAATAACGATTACCATAGATGTTCATGACAACAAAAATGTATTTTTACATAATTATAAAAGTTAAAGTTTGTTCGTTTAAATTAAGAAAATTATATAAACTGTTATTTTTAAGGACGACAATTTTGAAGGTCACACGACCTAGGCTATGGGATGAGTTACAATCAGTACAAAATATGTGTGTGTGGTGCAGGTGCTGACGGACCCGGAGAAGCGCGCGCAGTTCGACGCGGGCAACGACCCGCTGGACCCTGAAGCCCAGCGCGGCCAGGGCGGGCCCTTCAACAATCCCTTCCACCACTTCCAGCACGGCAGCCCCTTCCAGTTCAAGTTCCACTTTAACTAGCCGCCCCAACCGACCCAACCGTAGTGTATTAGCTCACCGACTGTGATATCAACTCGGTTCGCTTCTATGTTCGTTACTGTTACGATTTCAAATTTACTGGAAAATCGATGTTGAAACATATATTTCATGTAAAATACTAATTTTATTGTCACTATTACTATTGTAAAATAGAAAAATAACATCTATCTCGATCGAAATCCATCCCTAAAAACTGCGCCCTAATAATGTTAACGAATAATTCTCTCATTCAATCATCAAATTAACAGTTAAATAAAATCTAGTAAAAGTGACAATACAATTATATATAGGAACAACACAATGCACTATACATACACTAATAATAAATAAACACAAGGTTTTTTATATTAGACAATTTGTTTGATGGAGAGATGTGCTCGGAACATCTGAGGCTAGCTTGTATCGTAATGAACTGATTAATTAATTATCTAACTATTGATTCTTATACTAAATTAAATACACCGCATACAATTATGTATATATGTGGAATGACACTAATGTTTTCCTATTACATAGCTTTAAATTTGTCTCAGATTCAGTTATTCCGGTAACTTACCCCTCCTAGCCATTACACAAACGTAAAAAAAAAAAAAAATACCAAACGTAATGACGTAATCTCAACGTTAAGTCGACGTGGTCGATACAAAATATTAGCCAATAATACAAGAGAATATAAGCGTCAGCGAATGTAAAAAGAGATTCGACGCGACAAACATCTTGGCTAATGGGATAGGTAGGTGTGGTTGGTAAATCAATTGATACTTATTATAATTCCTATATTATACATAATTGTATAGATCTCAAAGACTAAAAATAGTACTTCTTAGTAGTAAAATGTACTAGTATTTTTTGTTATTAGTTTCTGAAAAATATAATGTGTAATGAAACCGTTTATCTTTGTAAATGAATTCTGAAAATGAAGATTATATTATAATAAATGAAATCAGTTATACTTTACAAATGTTATAGTAAATATCAAAGAGAAGTGGTAATTATATAAAATACAACATATTAACAGTTGAGTGATTGTGTCGTTTGAAATGAGTTTTTATACTAATATCTATTTCAAGTACAAAATACGGGTATTTTCCGTGCGAGAGCTTTACAATAGAAGCTTGTCAACTTCGCGTTTTGTGTCGAAACAAAATATTAATGAATTTATATTCCTGCTGAAACTTACAGCTGTCTTTTGCTTCTAATATTCTATTCAGTGTGGCCAGCTTTCAACTTGTATGTAGGGTTGCTAATATACAAAGTTCAAATTCAAATGTTATGAATTATACAGTTTTCACTAATAATACGAAAATAATAATAGGTGCAAAAATAACGCGCGTTGAAATGTAAAAAGTTTATTGTTATGCATTATAAGGAAGCTGTGATGATTTTATCATGTAATTAAAGTTTGTAATGCATTACCAGAAATAACATTTAATGCAGATTTCTTCGTTTTTTATGTATTGCAAGCCCTATAAAATATTTCTAACATGGCAACACACACGTAGTTCTAAAATTGAATATTTTAACTTACACTAACATTGTATTTGGCAGAAAACTAAAAAGTTTTTTTTATCGCTATGGAAAATGCAATATGTTAAAATAACTCAAGATAAATAACCAAATATATATGACACATAGTATATTCAACGTTTTACACAAGTATGTTGTACACTGAATCCTGTTGTCGCTGCTTGCTCTACAGTCATATGTGTATTATACATGTATATATTTACATAATGTACACACACAACACATATGGCTGGAGATGTAAGTTGACCACATTACATATGTACTGTTAAAGTGTGCTTATATGTTAGGATTGTGTTTGGGAACCTATAATATTGTAAACCTACCCTCCCTAAATCTAAAAAGTACAGTAAAGGGCTCCTGACATAATTTTACATCTTTATAAAACATTGCATATGAGAATATTATTTTTAAGTTATATTCACATATTAATAAAGTTTCGGTACCTGAATTAACAATTTAATTCGTCAACTACCGACGACGAAGATTGTCGGTGTACCAATGTTCGTTGTTCAACTCAATCATTCAATATATTTTGCGTCAGTATGTTGCAGTCCGGGATATAATGAAATATTTATTTACTAGTAACTTATTTTGTTGTGATTCTTATAACTTTGTAAATATTATAGGAATATAAGATAGTGTAAAAAGTTTGCTGGTATTTTCATTTTCCTTCCCCTAGCATACGCTGCCTAGCCCTATTTACACTTAGTACACCTAGCATATCTAATTATCTGATCTAACTTCAGGTAAAGGGATTTGAGCACATTCTAAAAAACAAGTTCTCATAGCCGAATAGCCTTAGGTGATAGGAAACAGTCACCGGGGGTAAGCAACGAGCGCGCGGTCAATCCTAGATGTGTGACCATTTGTGGCATGATCACTACGTCACATCACGTGACCTTTGAATCATCACAGGTCACGTTAAGCAATCAGTGCAAGATTACGTACCCATAACTTGTCTTAATAGTTCGCAACCCGCACTCAGCCAGCGTGGGGAGGGAATGTATAGGCTTTGTCCTCCGGAGAGGAGATCCTAGCCCAGCAGTGGGACGTTATGGGTTGCTGATTGATTTGATTTATTAAAACATAAGTATTATAAAACGTTTTATCTCGGAAGTCGTATTACAATGCTACTACAGTGTTAAGCATATTTCCTCATTTTTAGATATCATACGAATATCACCACACTGATACGTCTCATGAAATGATGTGCATCAGTAGGTTACATTAGAAATGATACCTACTAGAATTTTTTTGGTGAAAAATATCGGTTCCCTTGCCTATCAGATATCTTCAAGAAAAAAAGCATACATCGGTGCTCATCAGGATGTGATCTGTCTGTCCGTCAGCTTTTAATTACAACTCTTTCTCTGTTACGTATATAAGAAGTAGCAATTGGCTAAAACACAGTTATTACAAACTTATGCATTTAATGTAAACTTTCAGTGTTTTACATAACATTATTAAATTAAAATCGATTTCTTGTAAAGATAAAAGTAGGTACAATAAATTACATAAATATTAAATATGAGTTGGAAAAATACTTTTTCGTCCCTCAACTATCTCGTGTCTTCATCAGTCCATATAATCTTTGGTTTTCTACCCTTCCGCCCTTCTCTCAACATCTTGGCGACTCTTTCTATCTCATTACTGAGTTTAGCTTTGTCCTCTTCTTTCTCACACACGTAGCGATGTTTGAGCGCGCAGTCTTGCCCTCTGTACACGTACGTATTGACGGCGGGGTCGTAGACCCAGGCGAGACACCTGCCCTCCCCGACGATGGTCGCCATTTGCGTGCTGTTCGTGGAGGCACTCGTACTGTTAGTGACCACTGGCCGTGCAGAGTGCGACCATATCCACAGCAAGCCAGGGTTCAAGCCGCCAGTCCAGAAGTCATCACCTATAAATAGTTTTTTTTTAATATTTAAGCCTAAAAAAGTGACTAATGGAAAGCATGAGTAGGTAGAATCTAGGAGTAGGGCCATAATCCTCATTGTGTGTGCATACAATGCAGTGTCATGACCGACATCATGGCGGTTAAGTGAGATGTTTCTGCATCTATCTCCTGGCCGGGAGTATGATGCCGAATGATTGGGCCTCCAGTCTTACACTCACCAACGAAAAATAATATCCATAACGAATTCTGTCATTTAGGTTGGTCTGTATGAGGGTAGTACTGCTCCGGTCGAGTCGGCCTATTCGTGCTGAAATTAGCGTGGCTCTTCTACCTACACATACCATACCTACATCAATATGTGAGACCTGTTCCACTGACATACCAGTGCAGTTTTAAAATGAAAGAGTGTCCAGTGGATGGAGTGGTTAACTTCATCAACACTGCAGCACCGTCCCTGTTATTACTAATACAATACGCACCAGAATGAAACGGTTCGGCTCATCCTGCCTATGCCTAGCAGTCAAAAACTGATACTTACTACCAGTTTACGTGTTTCTACCCAATATGATCTCGGATCTATTAAACGGGGTGCGAAAAAGCATTTCACTAAGCCGCCATAGTGAAGGCTGCCATACTTTATTGTCTGCATTCGCACCAAGTATGGTAGCCTCCACTTTTGGATTCTGCGCGTACTTTCCATCAGGCATGGTAGAGTCACTTTAGTAGGCTAAACAATATAAAAACAGTAATCGGGAAATCCGGAATGACCCTAAAAAGAAAATCCCTAGAACCCAGATAGAATCAACTCTGCACTCGTCTGACTAACTAGGTATTTTTTTGCCAAATCGAAATGATTTTGAATTACAATAAATTTACAGTCACCTTTGAGTTTGCTATCGCTGAGTAATGCAGAAGTGAATTGTTTCCTCTCGGTGTCAGTGTCGAGCTCCAACATGTTAGATTTGAGCCGTCTGCAGGCGTAGTTGGCACCCTTCCAGTTGGCCGCCTCGCCCGACACGTGGTAGCAGCCGCCGCCCACGCGCGTGAAGTTCTCCGCGCAAGGCTCTGTTCGTTCAAATACTTTGGTCACTTTCTCTTATGTCACCAGTGAAAGTGATTAATGAATATTTAATTTATTTTTGGTCATTAACTTTGTTTCTTGGATCTTACAGTGACTGTTTACTGTCTCACTACCTTTCACCAAAATTACTTAGTAATAAATACGTAATAAATACCAAATACTCGCGTTATTTTTTTGATTAATTTGCATTTCATTGTCAGTCCAGCAAAAATAGACAATAGATTATTCTATTACTTTTATACCTGGATAAAACTAAAGTTAACGCTTCAATTAAACGAACTTTAGATTACCAACTTAATGTACTAAAATGCTTAGAAGCCTTAGTTACAACAACAAAATAATTATTATTATTGCAATAACGCCGTGGAGCGAAGCTAGTCCTAACAAAAATAGCTTAAGTTACTCCTTATGTCGTCAACTTTCTGCCAGAAAAAGTCCCGTCAAAAGTGGTTTCGCCATTCTAGAGATTAACTGGAACAAACTGACAGACGGAACGGACAAACGGACAATAATTTTTATAACTATTTTCAAACTTTCGCGACTTTTACACAAACTTATGTTTTTTGTACTGTATACGGGACTTATTAAAAAAGTCTATCCGTGACCACGAGCTGTATAACCCGTTCGAAACGTCGGAAAGTATAAGGCATCGTAATCTTTTTATTTTTTTTGCAAATTAGTCCCGTATACAGCAAAACACATGAATTTTTTTTATGTAAGTTCCGTATATACTTGTATATGCATTTGGAAAGAATCTGTTCATTTGAACCTCACTTTTATTTATTTGAATTTTATTTATTTCATTAGGTACAAAAACAGAAAACAAACCAAGGACACAAAAATTAAACATTACAATACGACACTACATTTAACATTACACAACGTTTTTGAATATTTGTAAAGAATGCCCAGACTCAGTACAACATTTCTAAATCCCACATAGTTTTGTCCCATGTGGTGATCGAACTCAAAACACTCAGCGCAGTGGAAAGTATCGAGGTAGACCACTACTACGCCATTCGTGCAGTTATATTGACCTGAATAATTAGAACAAAATCACACAATTACCTGGTTTCTTTTCAACGCCAACCACAAGGTAATGAACACTCTCTTCCAACTTCCTCACTCGTTTCTCCATGAGGTCGGCTCTATAGACCAACTTCTCTATGGCACTTAAGAGAAACAGGTCGGTCTCGGAGACCTGCTTTTGGGGCGAGGGTTTGTTTTCGTCTACTCGGTCGACGGTTTGAGGACGTTGTTGCTGTGGTTTGTTGTAAACTGGAATGGGCTGGTTTGGTGGTGGATTCTGAGGAAAAATAAGCACTTAATGTTTTGTACCAGAGCCATTTAACGCTTGCAAGAGTTTAACGGGTATATGAAAAACAAATAAGTACGTATTACTAATTATAATAAGTTTTATTCCATGGAAACTCTATGGAAGTTTTAAGGGACCCAATTATAAAATGTATACAAGTGTCTCAAAACAAAATATGATTCTAAAATTCAATTTCGTCGAAATTTGTTGTCGATGTCGATACATGAACATTTGTTGACGTTTGAGTGCGGTCTTATAAAACAATGTTTCTTTTCGTCCCTGTCGAAAAACCTAATCAATTTTATTCACAATTATAAGCTACTAAATGACATCACTTTGCCCTATAGAAAGCATGAGTAGAATCCAAGAGGGGTGGTCACTATCCTCATTGTAATTGTGAACAGTGCATCATGGTGGCAGCACACTATATTTATAGGCCTTAGTTCACAGTAAATATATCATATATTTGCGGTAACATACTCTCTATGGCTACTACAAGCCTAAATCATTGGGTTATAGAAACAATTAGAACATCAGGCCACAATTAGGACATAGGCCTCTCCCATTGCACACTACTCTGATCGATTTTGGGTTTCTCGCATCCAGCTCTTGCCAGTCATCAGCTGAAATCCAACCCAATTTCAATTTAAAGGTTGTGGAGCTACGCTGCTTGACCGGATGCTACCTTCACACAGAAGATCAACCTAAAACCAACAGCATTCGTGTTGTCGTATTTCGTTGGTGAGTGTGAAAGCGGAGGTACACTGATGAGTCTTGAATATAAAAAATATTTAATAAGTAATAATAGTCCAATACTGGATATAGGAGAAATGGAGGCAAGCCCATGACTTTCTACTAGTCCTGTGCTGTGATACATGTACAAGTGGATGCCGAAAGCCATATCAATATATTAAACAACTAAACTCAGTTCTTACTTACATAACTTGGGCTTGGTTTAAACTTATCCTTATATGGATTCGGTGGTCTATTCACAATTTTTCCAGGTGAAGGCGGTGGTGTCTGTTGCCATTCATCATACGGTCTGCCTCCTGGGGGCGTTCCTGGTCGCGTGTTATGGTGGGGAGGGGTGGGGTGTGAGGGGGAATGGTGGTATGACTGCGGTGGCGGCGGTGGTGCCAGGTCTATTCGGTCAGATATATAATAGCCCTTTGACTGCGGTACTGCGATAATACGACCTAAAATAAAATAAGTTTCTTAAGTGATTATCCCATTCATGCTATTGTAGAATAATTGCTATTTCTCTGAAGAGATAGCCGAGTGATTTAGTATTGTAACAATATGTAGTAGTTACACCGCGGAAACTTTTTTTGGGCTCTCTTTTTTAACTTTTCCAAAAGAATAATTTTTTCATATATATTTTCAGGAATTTTTAACCATTATTACAGCGCATACAATGGTATCTCTGTAAATACTTTTTTCCCGTTTATAAACATTTTTCATTGACTGTTTTTAGACTTTCGCGACTTTTACACATACACATTTTTCATTGATTCTCCGTTCCTATTGATCACAGTGTGACGATATATAGCCTATTATTATATATTCCTTGATAAATGGACTATCTAACAGTAAAGGATTTTTTAAATCGGACTATTAGTTCTTGAGATTAGTGCGTTCAAACAAACAAACCTTTTAGCTTTTTAATATTAATATAGGTTATGTAAGCAGTTGTTGTGATAGTATTCGTCAGCCATTGACCAGTTACACACCTCATTAATTCGAGAATATCAGCGATTGCGGTAGGAGTAAGACATATAGGCACGTTACGCAAAAGTCCCTAGGCTAATGAAGTTGCCTAGTTATTTATAGTTAGTCATAGGAGCATGGGCGTACCCAGCATCTGGCCTAGGGGGGGGCAAGTAAATTTTTTTATTATCTTCCGCAGCTGTTTTGTCATACACACTACTCAAACACACCTACATGAAACATTAGGTATATGTAGTGTGTCTTCCATAAGACCGTACCACGGCGTCCAATGCGACGACCAACAGTTGCACGCGGAAGGTGGTACACGCAACATTATGTTACTGGCGCGGCCAATGTGGTCCCTGGCAAAAGGAGTCCAGCCTAAGGCTACAAGAGGGGCGACGGGACTGCTGTCGGCTGTTCCTAAACTACTTGGTAGCCGTCAACGGCGAACACCTGCAACCGGTCAGCCGGACCCGCAGACGCCGATTTTCGGGGCCTTCTCCTAGTTTGGAAAGTGGCCAAGAGAAGAAACCTCCATAAAAACCATAGGAGCAAAGGTGGCCTAGGCCACATGCAAAGAGCTACCTCTCCATGTGGGCTTCTGTTACGCAGAGGGCAGGTGCGAGAGTTACGTTGGAAGACGACACTTTATGGGGGCGACGGGGTAGCCGTCGAAGATTCCATATGGAGCCACTTATCACTGCCGAACTCCGGCAACCGATCGGCCCAACCCGTATACGCTGAGCAATCGGGAGCGGGAGTCTTCTCGAACGGGGAGGAGGGTGGAGAACACCGCGTGGAAGAAACGCTCTTTAAAAAATTACCCCTAACCCAAGCTGAGGGAGCCCGGCGAAGAGGTTAACAGCTGGGGGGATATGCCAGCCGCTAAGGCAACACATCGTTAGGTCACGTATAAGAGCAAAACATTATGGACGTGACTCAAGGGAATATATTACCCCATAAGGGTACCGGCCGCGGCGCGGACGGAGAATCCCTCGGCACTCCAGCGTCAGCCTCAGTGGCTGACACTGGAGTGTTCTGCCCACCGTATTCTGGGGGGGCACAGTTACGTACACAAGGGTGTCCGAGTCCGGGCACATCAACCAGGGCGCACAAGCCCAGTTTTGTGCGTCCCAGGATGCCGAGCCCGGTGTCTTCTCGCGCCCAATCAAGGGAGCGCTTAGGAGGAAGAGGTAGCGCAGTGCAGGCGGCGACGATCGAGCGTCGGCCTATGGAATCCCTTAATCAAGGTCCAGGGTTGCAAAAAAGAGATTCAGAAGAGAGTGATGTTTGGCTCTCTGCTCTGTATCCTCGCGGTCACCACAAACTCGTAAGCCAAAACCGAAGGGCACGTCAGATAAAAAAAAACCGACCCAAAAACTTGCACTGCAAAAGGGCACAACAAGGGGTGGAAAGAGCGGTGAAAGTGGAACAGGGATTGAGACGAAGCGTGATGACGCACCGTGTCCATCTTGGTTGCGGAGGAGCTGAGGAGCCAACCCGTCGCCGATATCGACACTAGTATCCAGGAGTCCCTTTCGGCGATCGAGAAGGCCTTCCAAGGGACGAAGGGAGTCAAAGGCGGCAAAAGGGCTGCCGTCACAGCTTTGACGACTATCAGGGCCGGAGTGTCGGAACTCTACTACGATGAGTCGGCAATGACAGACGCAGTGGGGAGGCTACGGAAAGGGAACAAGGCGCTACGCTCTGAAATGGCCTCCCTCCGAAAGTAGGTGGAAAAGCTACGCCGCGGGGACCCAAAACCCCATCAAAACGCCCAGGTGAGCTCCATTACTGCCCGAGGTAAGACCAGCAAAGCAGCGTTCTCAAAAAAGAGCAGCTTACCGAACCGAGACCAATTCGCGGCCATGCTGGACCGTGTTCTTGCTGAGGTCCGAAAAAAGATGATAGGAGGTCAGTGCCCAGGTACGAAGAACTTGCTGCTTCCAGCGGCCTTAAGTCCGTGGACGGAAGTGGCCACTGGCGTGGAGTCGCCCAAAGCCAAAAAGAAGAGTAGGAAGAAGAAGGGTCAGTGGGCTACACAGATGTCGCAAGCGCCAGTATCGCTATCCCCTGTGCAGGAGAGGCAACAGCTGACAGCGGCCCCATTATCGGGCGAGACGTGGTTCGACCAAGGTCAGGAAAATAGTAGAGACGGCCCAGTCAGGGCGACGGGCTACTGCTCACCGCCACCGACTATTAAAAGGGTTATGCCGCGACTTCCAACAACAGTGGCTGTCACAGTCTCCGTACCTTCTGGCTCGGAGACGACAATAGCCAAGCTGATGGAGAACGCGAGGGCCAACATTAGATTGGGTGATCTTGGCATCACAGGTGGTCTCCGCACCAAGCGAGCTATGACCGGCGCCCTGATCCCCGGGAAGGAAAGCGCCGCTTCAGCAGACAAACTGGCTGCACGCCTGCAAGATGTTCTGTCTGACACGGATGCTATTATTGCGTGTCCGTGTAGGGCAGGAGACATACGGGTGATGGACCTCGAGGAGTCAATCACTCAAGCTGAAGTCACCAGGGCTGTAGCAGGGAATGTGCAATCTCCGATGTCAAAGCCGGAGACATACGTCTCCCCGTCACGACTGGGCATGGCCTGAGTTCGCTGTCCACTTGCCTCTGTTCGAAAAATAGTGAACGCTAAACGGTTACAGGTGGGCTGGGTTTTGGCCAGGACAGAGGCACTACTAGCACGCCCGTTACAGTGCTTGCCTTGAAATGGGACACGTGAGAGCTAAGTGTCCCAACGAGACAGACCGGGGTGCGAGATGTTACGTGTGCGGTGACACAGGTCACGTGACACGAACATGCACCGCGAAAACGCCGAAATGCTTGGTCTGATCGGACCTTGGCCGTCCGCGAATCATCGGCTAGGGAGCAAGAAGTGCTCCCCGCGGAGAAAAAGAAAAGGGGGCCGCAGACGGCAACCGCCCCAGCCCGTGCTGACACCAGTCAAAGCTCATCGGCTACTGGAGGGACACAGCCGGAAATCAGTCCGGTTCAGGAGGCAATGGAAGCTTATAAATTCGCATCCATCCATAAATTCTTACAGGGCAACATGAACCACTGCCGCGCAGCACGAGACCTAGAATCATCCCCGGTGATTTGGTTCGGATGATGGAACTGCCGTTTAAGAGCGTTCTAACGCTCGGTTAAGTTCGGTATTCTTCGTTTTTTTGGCGATTGCACCGTGCATTTTGCCAGTGTCTACTGGCAAAATGTTTAATTTACGGTTTATGTAAAAGTTAGAGCATAAGGCCCCGTTTACACTTTGATAAGTAATTAGGCGAGTTCATACATGTTCTGCGAGATTTCCAGGGGGGGGCAGCTGCCCCTCCCTGCCCCCCCCTGGGTACGCCCATGCATAGGAGGTAAGATAATCTCGCATCCGTATATGTTATGCAATTGACAGACGATACTCGTGAAGAAAACGAAACTGTTCAGGAATGTAGCGAGATCTTTAACTTATACTGTAATACACATTCTTTAGGTAAAATGTTTATTATTAAATATTACTCAAAAAGGATTTTAAAAAAAGATTACAAACAGTTGAATATCGACGAGATTCTTTCGGATCCGGCTGATTTTCTTACTACAGTTATTATTGAATTTACTGCAGTATTAAATCAATTAAATTATTATTTATGTTAGAAGATGCTCAAGGACTGGATATTCTTACCGTGTCTACTATTTTCAGTGGCAGAAATAGCCCATTCCTTCAACAGGCCAGTCCAGGGTCCAGCTTCATCGTCCAATGCGCATGTAGTTTCGTCCAGACCGCATGTACCATTTGTCGTCTCGCTGCTATCGTCTGGACAGACGGTGGCAGCAAAGAATAGCAGCACAACCACTGTGCTTAGACGCCTCATCTGAAACGACGAAGATCAATTCATGATTTATATTCCAAGATTTTTTTTTTTAAAAGACTTCTGCCGGATCTCTAATATACTGTGTCGCAGGGGACTTTACAACATACTGGATACGCAATACCGACACAAAGAATACCCAGATTTTGAACAAAATTTACTGGATCAGACAAAGTGTTATTGCATTTTATATTCGAACCCACAAACACTCAGCTCAACAGAAAGCGGCGTGACTGCGCCCTCCGTGCGGGCATTGTATCACAGATTACTAATAAGTTATAATAAGGTACATTATAAGCAGAGCTTGTACTATTAAAGCTACATTGACTGACAAAATACCTATCAACTTTTTATTGTATTACATAAGTCTTATACATAGAAAACACCCAACTCCTAAATAAATAATTGTACATCATACAAACGTTTGGTCCGACCCAGGATTGGAATCCAAGACCTAAAGCACATCAGTCGCATATACTATCACTGCTCCACCGAGGCAGTAAATTGTTATTAATTTATAATATTACACCCTTGCACTGCACAAAAATGCGTCACTATTCTTTACATACTACAATCCCACTGCCTACCTTTGGTACCTAGTGCCGTATAGACATGACTAGATTCATGTAATCTACAATTCATATTGCGTGCCGGATCTGAAGCTTTCACAACAAGTTATGACATTCCCCTCATCCTTTACCTACCACCTAGATTTCTGTGGAATTTCCAAACAAATTGAGTCATGATGCGGAGCAGATTACGTGTGAGGTCACAGCGAGGGTTCACGGTGAGGTTGCGTAACCGCGATGGAGCCGGAACGCCGCGCCGTCACCGGTGAAAGCGGTTTCAAGTAAACAAGGATTTATAATTATATAAATCTTCGTGCATATGTTGTTTAGGGTTTTCCAACCGTATTGTAATAGTTTCACTTGTTTTCTTACCATTTGAATAACAACTGAATGTTAGTTCCGCAAATCGATTGTAATTAATTCGATGCCGACAATTATTTAGTTAATATTTAACGTAACAACAATGAAACCAAACAAACCATATAATAACAGTTGATAATTTAGTAAATGGTCTATGATAATGTTTTTTATGCGCAAAATATGTGTTATTAACTATGAAAGACTGGTTTACATAATTTATAATCTAATCATGCATATCACATGCAAGATTGTACATTTAACGGATAATTTTATACTTACAAGGAATGCCAATTCAATGGAGCCAGTTAAAGAACCTTTTGAAAACTGCCTTGGAATATTTTCGATTTCAAATTAATGGTGAAAGAAATAAAATGAAATAGTTAAGATTCGTAAGATATTTCTGAATTTTCTTTGCAGACTTTTAACACTATGTATATTTATGTATTCAAGTATTGCCTAGTCTTGTCTAGTACCCATAATGCAAGCTCTTCTTAGATTGGGACTAGATGGCGTTGTGTGTAAGCTGTCTGAAATATTTATTATTACTTAGTCTTTGTTATACAACACCCGCGAAACGCAGATCAATGTTACTTTTAAGAAAAATATTTAATTCTTAAACCCCTGCTGTTCAAAACTTAATTCAATAACTATTTCTTTCTCATCGCTTCTCAGATATACATTAGAATCAACTTTCTTTTACAAACAGAAATATATGTATCATAATATGTATGTAAAGACGATTGCGAAATATCGACTGATTTATAATTGGAAAGTGGTACATACCTTGTCCCCTCATACACGGTACGTGGTGATAGCACGATCACTACACAGAAAATAATGTTTGTACGTATGTTTTGATCACTTTTACCACTACTGAGTGTTATTCGAGAGAGTTTCATACAGCGACTGTCTGTTCCGAGGTGGGTCCGTAAGTATGGGTGCTCTCGCGGTGCGGTGAAATTCCCCCGAGTGGCATTCTCACGTGGAAGCTGAAGAGGGGATCTAATGTATATTTCGTGTTAAGGTTACATATATATAATGCTTTTTTTAGTGTCTGAGGAAGTGTTTACACTCGAAAGTAGGTAGACGGTCATGATCGCTTATTGCTACTGCATCTTATAAGTATGTATGTATAGGTAAGAATGAAATGTTATTGATTCTAAATTCCTTTTTAACGCATAATAATTGATTGTATCATTTATTGCCACTTAAACCATCAGGGTATCTGTTGATGGACATTTTAGAAAATAGAAATACTGAAGTAATAAATTTTCTTAAGTTTTACCATAAAGCTAATATAAACCAACTTTTTTCATCAAAGGCAGACAAGACCTAAACCATTTGACGGATCTTTTTACTTACAAGTATTATTCTAAAATCAGAAAATTTCATTTAGGCTAGTTTATTTGAAACAATTCCTTCTTTTTCTGCAGTCGATATAACAATTCTTTTAGGTATAGATTCCTTTATAATTATTACCGTTTATGTACCTATCGGAAACATTCAAATAGTAAAGAGTTGCATGGCTTGCCAACAACTATGTTTTAAATTTTCCATTTTTTTTTCGAACCTATTTTCCCACATTAGTTTGGGGTCAGCTCAACTACGATACGACTGAACTCCATTTTTTTAAATGGAGCAACTGAACAACAGAAGTACCATGTGATATGAAAATTCCGTAGAAAGACTCTTCTCGTACTTTTTAGGACTCCAAAGTATCCATTACAATTTCCATGGATGTTCTTATGGCAACCGATGGCATAATGTAACTTAGGGTCTCGATATGTTGAGAATGGTCTCCCATCAACAAACTGACCTGCCTTCATAGATAAGTAATACGTGTCGAAACTCTTGCTACAATCGCTAACGCCTCTATCATTTATAGCTAATAATTTATTTTGACTCCGTGACTTAGAGTTGAAAGACATCTTTGCCAAACATTTGTTACTTTTCTATCATTTAATTTTGTAGAATATTAACTTGGCTAGTCAGATCCCCAAGCCAAGTAGCAAACGTTTTTCATTTTCTATTCCATTTTTCTATTCTCTTGTGTCATTGGCTAATATTATGTTTTGATCACGTGACTGAGTGACATTAGCCAATGAAAAAAGAGAATAGACAAATAGAATAGAAAACGAAAAGCGTTTGCAACTTGGCAGGATTGCTTAAGTTTGCAATGTGACCAACTTACGCAGACACCACTGAGTCCTCTACTACTATAAGCCCATTAGGACTTAGAACACGTCTAAAATATGGTGCCATTGTACTCGTTGCTGTTCCGTCATTAGCCAGCAACATTGACATAACACGTTGCATCACAGCGCCTTGCTCCCGCGCATCTCAATCGCCCGCATTGCGTGTTCTCCCGCGTTGTTTAACATACTTTCGTTGCAAGGTCGCGTCGACCTTATCTATACAAATAAATAAAATTGAAGTGTTTGTTTATAATTTCTAATTAACAGCTTTTTACTTAATATCAGTGAAAGCATTTATGGTACTTAAATAAAAAATCTATTTTAAAAATTGGGATTGATTTTGATAGGACTTTCACTGGCCGCTAGTTAACACGTTCACTGCGGGCCACATTTTGAAGAACTTTTAGCTGGTGCGGCTGAGGTCGAATCAGCCCCAAGCTAAACTTCCTTGTAATGCGGTTGAGGCCTTTTCTGCCTCATGTTTCAATCATTTGGTAAATGTGTTGTAACTTGATCAGGAGTGTGATTCGATGTTTAATTTTATGCTAAAATTACTTGCATGGTATTGTTTTATGTACACCTAGCTTCGCCCCGGGTTCTGATTTTTAGTTTTAGAGAAAACACCTAAAATATATTTGAGGTCGTTTTAGACCACACATCGCACTGAATCGGGGCGGCATTAGTGATGGGAATGAATTTATATCGATGAATGTCCATGTATATGTTATATTTCTATTACTTTTTTATATTGTTATAGTATTGTGCATAAAAGTATGGGGTGTTGTTAAATAAAATACAAACTATTCGTTCATCTAATTTATTCTATATTACTTTGCATGCTGTTCGTTAAAACAATGCAAGCACATAGCTTTCTTACATTGTGAACAATTTGTCATATTTTTTTTTACTTTCTTTGCAGCCTGCATGGCACCTAATGTAAGTCGTAATTTTGCATAGCAAATGATGCAACGTTTCTTTATTTGACCCTTTGCAAGGATGTGCTGAGACTCTGAATGGTTATGTTATGTTTTGCAGAAAGTGTAAATAAATAAATATATAGAAGAATTTTCAGCTTTTATAATATAACAAAGTTATGGGTGTCACGGGCTCTCACTCTATAAATATATAACTGAACACACACAAAAAAACATTAAACAAAAGAATTTAACTAAAATAAAAAACAAACAATTAACACGATTGCGCAAAGACACGTGCTCCAGTATCGACTATGGTAGCGTCACTAAAGTCGACTTACCTGCTCTCAGACCGCCCGCGCGCCCCGCCGCTGGAGGTCGAAATCGGCCTCAACCCGCACCTTATTCAATAATTTTGTGACCAGTGCGTTTGAGGCGTATTTCGACCTCAAATATTTTTTTTACAATATTGAGTCAATGCTTCGCAGACATAAAGAAAGCTATATTTGTCTTTGTCATACCTCATACGGTTGAGTGTAAACAGCCGCCGCACTAGAGAGAAAACACAGTTTTACGCCCCGCACCAGCGTAAAGTCTACCATGAGGCTGAATCAACCTCAAGCCGCAGTGAACGTGTTAATGGTATCAGGAGCAGCTAAAGCTACTTTTATTTTAGACTGAAGTTGTTGTAACGGTACCTCAACAACACCACAGCACAACTAGTATCAGAATATATACTCAGTGGTATCTCCTGTAGTTAATCAGAGATTTTTTCGTAAAACGAAAGTTATGTAATGACATTTGTAATATCTTATGACGTGATATACTTTTACCTGTTTTATGATGTGTTTAGGGTTCCGTAGTTCATAACTCGGAACCCTTACAGTTTCGTCATGTCCATCCGCCCGTCCGTCCGTCCTTGACTTACCGCCCAAACGGTTAGTGCATGAAAGACAGGGCCGGATTTACCATATAAGCTGAAAAAGCTGAAGCTTGGAGCGGCAGAATTAGGGGGGCGGCAAAATGGCCCAAAAACTAAACTGGTACAGAAAAAAACCTTTTTTTAGGCATTAGGAGTATAAATCCTGTGTCGCGGTGGGCTCTACAAACATACATAAAACTAACACATAGAACACCTAGACTTATCACAACAATTTGTGAATTGCACAAAGTGTTTTCCCACGGAGGAACCCACGACACTTGGCGCAGTAGAATTTAGCGTGGCGACCACTTTTTTTTTTGACGTGTGGAAACCCCTTCGGGCCGTCACGCTACCGGAGTTTGCAACGAGGCTGTATGTTGGCATCGAACCGACTAAAATCAAATGGTGTGCCACTCTGCACCTGAAATAGCAGGGGTCCAACGAACCTGTTATTACGCCCTCTGAACCTATCCCAGTGCTTCCTCTTACTAAAGCGGGTGCCATCAATTGCTTATCTCTTCATGGCGACGTACGGCATACGTGGACGTCGCCTCCACTGAAGCCTGAAGGCCACTGAAGCGGATGAAGGAGAACATTTTCCGTCCATTTGTGGCCACACTCAGGGTAGCATGACCATGGCATAGATCGCAGAAGGTTGCGACCGCGGTAACCGTATATGGCTCAAACCACCAATATCCTCTGCGGTCACCAGAGGCGTGCCATATTTTGAGCGGTCAGACCCGCCGCCCACACCGGTGCATCGTACAGTGCCATAGACCAGACAACTCCCGTGTACAGTTGTCTCGTCGCGACATTGGCTCCACCCAAATTGGGCAAAAGTCATTCAAGTGCAGAGGCAGTGTCGACCAGCTTCGGAGCAAGCTGTCGGAAGTGCTCGTGGAAGACCCACCTACCGTCAAGGATCAGGCCCAGATAACCAAAACGACCTAGACAGGTCTTGTCGATACCCCGCCGCTGCCGACCAAGTACTGCCAACTCTTGGATATATTGACGTTAACAGGTGTATGGTTAGATCATAGAGGCCTATCTGCGCGACAGGACGGTGAAGTTTGTGGATCGGAGCGGGGTGGAGAATCGAAGGGAAGTGTGTTGCAGGATTCCTCAGGGCTCTGTATTGGGCCCATCATTGTGGAACCTCGCATACGATGCGGTCCTTCGCACCAGTCTGCCCTTTGGCCTAACCTCTGCTATGCGGACGGTACCCTAATACTGGCCAGAGGGTCACGCTTCCAGAAATAGCTTCTGCTCGCCGAGCGGGGAGTGGCTTGTGTTGAGGAAAAGACTCGTGAGCTGGGCCTAAGGGTGGTGCCTCAGAAAACTGAGGCGATTGGTTTCCATGGCCTACGTAAGCGCCAGGAACCACCCAGCTCGCGCTTCCGTGTGGGTGACACTGAAGTCCGGGTGGGCCAGTACATAAAGTACCTAGGCCTCATCCTGGACAATCGGTGGAGCTTCGAAGAGCATTTCGGGCGATTAGTCCCCCGGGTTCGAGGGGTAGCAGGGGCGTAACATTGTCTGCTGCCCAATCTCGGGGACCAAGTGAAGAAGTTCGCTTGGTATTGGAAAGCTTGGATAGAGAGGACCGACTGTGTCACCTACCGATTGACTCAGATACTCACCGGACATGGTTGTTTCGTTGAATAGAATTGGACGTGAGGTTACGGCACAATGCCATCACTGCGGGTCCGATGGGGACTCCGCCCAGCATACGCTAGAGGACTGCCCTGCGTGGGAGTCCAAGAGACAAGTTATAAAAATAATCTAGTAACTAAATTATTTCCTAAAGAAAGGAATTAACTTAATTGTGAAAAGTGTATCTAATTTTAGGAGTCAGTAGGGGCGGCAAAAATTTTAAAGCTTTGGGGCGGCAAATGTGTAAATCCAGCACTGATGAAAGATGAAATATTTCATGGACATGTGTTTTTATTGCGTCGAAAAAGTGATACAATAAAACGAAAAAAGGTTTTTTATGGGGTAGCTCCCCTACACGTAAAGTGGGGATGTTTTTTTTCTTGCGTCTACCCCATTTTGTGGGATATCAATAGATAGGTCTTTTAAAAACATGGATAGGTTGCTCAGACATTTTTTTATTAGTGTACCTGTTTGCGAGTTATTCTACTTTAAAGGCTATGAATAAATATTAAGTCAGGAAATGTAACTGCGCTCTAAAAATAACACAACAAAAGTCGTGTCCAAGTAGGCCGTGCTTAAAAGTCGTGTCCACCGCGTCATTAGTCGGATAATGTTCTTGCAAACGAGCACACGTCCTATTTCGATTTATCATTGTGTTGTCATTAATCATGCCAGCGTGTGTTGTGTTGTGAAGCGGTGCAGGAGCCATACAAGGCTAAAATGTCCAGGGATCACTTTTCACTAGTAAGTAATAGCAAAATTATAATCATATTTAATGATTTGCAAATATGTTATCAAACCAAGATGGTTAACACTATGATGACTAACATGAAGACAGTAAATTTCAGATTGTATTTTATTCTTCTTGGTGAAATAAACTTCCTATTGTATATGTCTTAAAATGTGTTCTCATGCAAATGCATTTGTAATTCTTTAAGAGAATAAATTTTCTTGAAACCAAAATGAAATGCTCGTGCTCATCACACGGTTATGACCTCTGACTTAGTAGACAGGATCGCTAATCATTGGATAAGAAGGCTATATGTGTGTTTTTATTATTATCTTTAAATATCCTTTTAAATATCTACAATTTTTGACTTATTATATCTTACACTGTATTAGAGATATTTCTGCAGCCTGTTTCATTTATTAAATATTTCTTCTTTTACTTTAGCTGCTATGGTGTTAGGCACCATTCTGCATTGTCTACATTCACAATGAGCCACTACTCGCGGATTCTACGTATGTTTTTCATCAGACAGAGTACAGTCTATTTGACAAGCTCATTAGAAAAGTTACTTACCAATATGTGCTATACTGTGATGTAGTAAAAGATCCATGACGATATTACAATAAACGGGCAAGTGGATAAGGATCTCGAGCAGATTAAGGTTTAATAAAACAAACATTGCAGAACAGGACAAGTCGTTTATTTCAAAATGCCAAAAAAAATTGTAATCAGATCAACAGATTGTTTTTGCCAGAATGACTCATCTTCATCTCCCTAGCCTTTATTATTCCAAGATTATTTGGGCTCGGCTTTTATTTCAATTGGTTTTATCTGAATATAATTTTTTCCACGCAGCGACTGGCATCGGACTCGGGTTGAATTCGAAGGTTGAACTAGATGTCAGTATATTTGAGGACATTGATTTCCCGATATCGATATCGATTGCCATAGACGTACGCCATGCCATACGGGTTCGAACCAGAGACCTCTGGATCAGCAGCCACATACGCTTACCGCTAGACCAACAAGGCGGTCGAGTTTTGCTAGAATGACTGATACACATAAACTATTCCCATACCAAAATAGCCTTTATTGTTTTTGGAAAGAATTTGTTTCGCAAAATCATCTTGACCCTTAAATGACTCTTAAAAATGGTGCCACATATTCACCATCATCTAAGTTAAGAATGTGTGTGGGTTTACATAAAGAACTTCATATTCAATAGCTTTTAGCAGACCATTGCTGTACTCGTACATAGGCCTCTACTTAAAAAGAAGGTCAAATGAATTAGATTGTTCGGAGAAATGAAAACAACGAGATAAACAAAACATTATATTAACAATTCGTACAAATATATGCCTAATAAATATTTATATAAAAATGTATAATTGCGTGTGACACATCGACATTAGTGTTGCCGTAAAAAAAAACATTCAATTGTACACTTGGTCATTTTTAGGGTTCCGAAGTTCATAACTCGGAACCCTTATAGATTCGTCATGTCCGTCTGTCCGTCCGTCCGTCCGTCCGTCCGTCCGTCCGTCCGTCCGTCCGTCCGTCCGTCCGTCCTCGACTTACCGTCCAAACGGTAAGTGCTAGAAAGATGAAAGTTTGCATGAATACGTGTTGTAATTACGTCGACAAAGTGCTACAATAAAATTATGAAAAATAATTTTATTTGGGGTACCTCCCCTACACGTAAAGTGGGGATGATTTTTTTTTCTCGAGGCTACCCCATCGTGTGGGGTATCATTAGATAGGTCTTTTAAAAACAATAAAGGGTTTCCTAGACGATTTTTTGATTTAGGTATCCGTTTGCGAGATATTTCACTTTAAAGAGCACTTTTTTGTAAAAACAGGGCGTCCCCCCCCCTCTAAAAGCTAAACGGCTGGCTCAAAAAATCTGAAAAAAATCGTGATGGTGGTCCATCTAATGAACTTTGAAGGAAAACTATAACCGATTAGATGACTTTCTTAGTTCAGGAGTTATAAAGGCTTATATGGTAAAATGCGCTCACTTGGAAAACGTCAAACAAAATTAACGTATTAATACGTAAACATAACAATTATCTATTGGATACGATTTTAAATCCACATACCATTATAGGTGACTGAGGAACCCTTTCCTGTGCGTGGCCTGACACGCACTTGGCCGATTTTTTATTATTTTTTGCTTCTGTTAACTTTTACGTTATATATTTACAATTATCAACGAATTTAAATAATCTTTTAAGATTAGTTTTTTAGTTAAAATTTTTAATTAGTCTTACTGTAACTTACTGGTTACTATTGACATTTAACACTATGTCGTGTCATCTTCATAGATTTATACTTAATTAAGATAAAATCTATCGATATAGCATCAACACCTACAATTTACAAAGTTTACAATTATACATTATATGTAAGCTGTACAATATAATTAAACTACATATACTTTTTGGTGAATAGCAAAAGCCTTACCGCAGCCTCTCAGATTTTGACTAAACGCATTCTTTCAACAACCTGATTTATTTGTCACGGCATGTGCAAAATTATAAAACGTTTATAAAAAGGGAAGACGAGATTCGTTGCATAAAAGCCATCAAATGGCAAAAAATATTATATTTTGAAAAGCATCCAAAATTAATTAAAACCCAAACCATTGTAAAATATTTAAAAACCGTTTGATTACATCACTTTGTTGGTGCGCTGTGTAATCAAATTACGGTTTTGCTATGATTACACAAAATAATTAGCATAAAAAAACCATCCATTAACCCAATCCCATAATTAAAATCAAAATTTTCTATTTCTATGACTGGTAAATTGAAAGCAAAACAAATTACAAAAATGATATTGAACAAACTTATAGTGGTTGATATCGAGGACTACCCATCCCGAAGGTTACAGGTTTGATGTGCTTTGTGCGCAATTTCCGAGGGTCAACCGTAGCGTACGAGAGGGGAGACCCCGGCAAGGAGTCTGAGAAATCCGGGCTTTCGTACATTATGGGGGCTGAAGAAGCAACTGCACCAGTTGGACTCATCCCTAGACCACTTTGGTTGGGAATTGGTATCGCGTAGTTCGAAGAAGATCGGTTTATTCTAATGGATTGGTTCGTGGGTGTAGTCAGACTGTTCTTCAGTTTATTTTTAGGAGGTTTTAAATGCTTTGTTGAAGATTTGTTAGAGTTAGAAGACGGTATAGTGCTATGTATGTATTGGGCGACGTCTTTAAATTTCGGACGTTCTCGTTTATGGTCTGCAACTATGGTAGGGCAATTGGAAGGCGAAGAACTTGCAGACATATTTTCGTCAAATAATAAATGGTTGTTGTAGGCGGGAATGCCAATAGTGTTTAGTGCAGAATCTGAGGCTGATAAGGCGTTTGTCTCATGAGTGTTCAAAGGTGATACCGATTTAAACGAAGCTCTCTTTCTCTGTCCTGAAGATCTTATCGAGTAAGTATTTGGAATATTAAGAGCTCTTCTGAACCTCTCGGTATTTTGAGCTAATGCAACAGTTTTGGGAAAACTTTCAGGGGAGTTGAAATGGCTCGAAATATTGACATAATTCTGCTCATCACAATTTATAGGCCTTGCAAAATCTTGCTTGCCTTGACCTGAAATTTTTGACTTTAAATCTTCTGGAGATCGTTCTACTCCTGCGGTACCTTCTTGAAACTTTTCTTTGCGGTCTACTTGCGATGTTTTTCTAAACGTCTGTTCCTGTGCATGTTGTAGTGCAGCACATTCGTTGTCGCGGTCGGTCAGAAGTAGACGGTGAGATTCATGTGGTCGGCGACTGAGGGATTGGTCGCATCGGTCACCTCCCCCCCACTGCCCTGCAACGGTACTTCTGTTATAGCTTTAACGGAATATTTGGTCGCTTTAAATCCGAGGTGAAGGGGTTAGTACGCAGAAGTGAAAATTAAACCTTGTGTACATGTAAATAGAGAGGTTAATAGATCGGAAGCTATGTTTCAAATCATTTCTACTGTTCATACTAAGTATTTTTTTACTACAACACAAAAGCTTACTAATAATAGGTTAAGTTGGTGAATTAACCATGATTAATAAATTGTTAACGTTCTCATAATCATGATATCCTCAAACGTTTTAGAACCAAATTGTGTATAGCTTATACTTTCAACGCTACGATAAGGATAACGATATTGTGACCTAGACTAATAAAATGAGTCCAGAACCTTCAAAACTAGCTACTAGTGATATATCTAGTAATAAACGACTCAAAAGTTATAATTCCATGTACCTTGTTTTGCCCATCGGGAGACGCATCGTCCCAGCTGAGCTTTTTCACTCTGGCGGGGATCGTGGTACTGGGCCACGCCACGCCGGACCTGCCCGCCTCCCTCCCGCACAGGTGGTCCGACATCAGCGACACTCCGCTCGTTGGGGGGACGGCGATACCGTTGGAGGCGAGGGAGGGCGCGAGGGGAGCCACTTTACTTCGGGGAAAGCGTTGGGACTGCCGACCGGACGCCGCCGCTGATGGAAAATATAAACAATATAGGCAATGAATATAGAGATATCTCGTTTTTATTATCGGAATAGTCTTAATGTATGTATGTCGTATGAAATAACTAATAAATGTATAGATGAAAGAGAAGTAGGCGGAGTGCGTACCGTGGTGCTGCGCGTCCTGGTGCAGGTCGAGGCTTGAGTTGGAGTTGGCGAGGATGGTGCTGGCGCCCGCGCTCACGCTCAGCAGCGAGCCCGCGCTGCCCGAGGCGCGCAGGGCTGGCACCACCCCACCCCCAGCACCCCCCGAGCCCCCCGCCACCCCTGAGGGCTCCCCCGCGGAGGGCGCGGTGGTGTCGGGGGTGGGGGGAGTGGCGGTGGCCGCCGGGACCTGCAGCGGCTTCTCGTGTGCGACGTACCCGGAGGTTTGCTTAGATCTACGACGCCTGCAAAATATAAAACACCCATGCTGTTATAGTAATAATAATGCGAAAATAAATAACTCGTCTGTGGCGAGTACCTTACATTTTTTTACGAGAAAGTATTCTGTAAAATCAATTTTAATTATTTGGTTATAGTTAAAACCTATTTAAAAGTAGATATATGTTTCAATAACTAAAAACTATTTTAAGTTAACCAAAAATCTGACACCACCAAGGCTAATATTCCCTAATTAACATTAATAGCGAATGCCCTATGAATATTCAGTTCACAATGTTTTTATCCGACTACATTTAAGTCTCCTTTAACGCAGTCGGGTAAGGCTTAAATCCTTTTCTTTATCGGAAGATGATCTACTTAAAGCTTATAAGTGCGCAACGATTATAATAATAATACAAAGATCATAATTATTTCATTTTTGATTTTTTCTCTTTATTTTTACAATGCATTCCGATTTAGTTTCGATTAGAAATAATTGTAAAAGCATAGTAAGATTTTATAGCGTACAAGGTTCCTATAAAGAGAATTACTGGGAGTTCCACAGGGAATCATCAGTGGGTCCCACTATTTTTTCTTAGGTCACACTTTTCCAAAATTTAACACAAATAAAGATAACATTTCATTAAAACTCATCTATAAAAATGTAGTGTTAATGCAGTTAAATGATATTTTAAATGTTTAATGTGAATGACAACCGAATGCAGTATACATTTTTGGCAAAGTTGGTGCAACATAATTTAAAAAAAAACTTAATAGAACGTTAAATGCTAAGTATGCTAACCGTTAACTGATAAATTTACATGAAAATAATTATCAAAACCTAAAAGGCATGGACAGACTTCCGTGACAGTTTAATACTACCCACAGCTCACTATTGTAAGATTATTAAAAACCATGGACGCGCAAGTTCATGATAATATTATAATATACTTACATATATTTTTTTGGGACATCTTACACACAACGTTATGGATGTGTTTTTTACCCGTTTCATGTCTGTTTGTAAAGTCCCCCGCGACACAGGATTTATATTCCTAATGCAGTTGTCAAAAAAAAAACGTTATCTAGAAAAAAAACGTTTGTGGAAACGAATATTTAAGGATCACACAAATGTTTTGGTGCGACTCGGGAATCGAACCCGAGACCTGTCGATCAGAAGCCGCATACACGCTAACCACTAACCAACAAGGCAGTCATATGATTTGAAACATGTTGAGTAGATATGAGGATGTAATGGTGGTGGTGGTGGTGCTCACACTGTGTAGATGTAGAGCAGCAGCGCGCACACGAGCACGGCGAGGGCCGCCAGCGCCGCCGCGAACAGCGCCACCACCCCCGCGCTCCCCTCCACACCGCCCCCCACGCCCGCCTGCAGCAGCCGCTCGTTCACGTGCACCGTCACCGGGACTGACGTCTGAAACGGGACACTGTTTTACTACGATGCGATAGACGATCGTTTTTAGGGTTCCGCTGTTCATGACTCGAAACCCTTATAAATTCGTTATTTCCGTTCTTCCGTTCGTCCTCGACTTACGGCCCAAACGGTTAGCGCTAGGAAGATGAAACTTATAATAAAATCACGAAAAATATTTTTGTAGCTGATTTATACGTAGTGGGGATGGTTTTTTTCCTCGCTTTTACTGCATCGTGTGGGATAACATTAGAAAGATCTTTTAGAGACATGGAAAAGTTACTAATAAAAATGTTTGTCCCCCCCCTCTAAAAACTACGGCTATCTACGGCTATCTCTAAAAATCTGAAAATTATCATGATGGTAGCACATACGCTGAACTTTGAAACTTTATTAGTTGAGGAGTTACAGAATTCTAACTTGTAAAATGTGCTTACTTGGAAAACTTCGTACAATACTAACGAAATAATAAGTAAACATAACAATTATTATCTATTGAACCTGACTTTAAAAATACGTGCCATTATATTTAGATGACAACGGAATCCTATTCTATAGGAGGCCTGATACAATGGTAAAGACTACTGATGTTCGTGAATATCTAGTTTCGATAGGTACGGTCCGTCAGCAACCTTCGGTTCCCTGAATTCTGAAGCTTCAGGCTCCGGTATAGACATCGACTGTCGACTGTCAGTTTTCTGATGAACCATGATATCTCTCTCCAAAATCCAAATCATGACGGTAGAGGCCCTCGGTATGAATGTGTCTCCGAGTTCACGTACCTGGCGGGGCGGCGCGCCCGAGTCGACGGCCGTGGCGACCACGTGCAGCACCGACGCGTTCAGCGACCGCAGTGCCCCCGCGCGCAAGAACATGTCGCCCGACGAGTTCACGTACAGCATCCTGTACACACCACTCACTTATTACAAACGATCTTTAAGACATATCTTGTTTTTAGACTAGGACTAGGACTATTTCTATACATAGATAGCAAATCCAGGCTGTATTCAGCACGATAGGGCTGGTTCGACTGGGGCAGTACTACCCTCACACAGAAGACCAACCTAAAGTGACGGCATTCGTCTTTCGTTGGTGAGTGTGAGACCAGAGGCCCAATCATTCAGAATCAGGGCCAACATCTCCTTTATATTTATGTATGTTTTGATCATAATAGTTTTTCGGGACTCACTCTGAACCGGACCCTCTCAAGGTAAGAGAAACGCTGTCCGATTTATCTCCGTCAAACACGTCCAGTTTGCCGACCGGCAGCATCTCCGTGTCGTCACTCATGTCTTCGTCGACCCTGAACTCGTACTGCGGGTATTTGAAGCGAGGCTCCCACTCGTTCACGTTTATCACCGAAATATTAACTGACGCCGTGTCGTTCTGTAACGAGAACAGTAAATTGAACATCTGCGGTTAACACTGTAAAACCGACAGTTAAGTCCCAAACTCACCGAATTTCCATCGGTCAACATGACCTGATAGTAGTACCCGTCCTTGTCCTCGTAGTCGAGCGCACGCCTCAAAACCACTTCACCGGCGCTGTTGATGGCGAATTTTTCCAGGAACGAGCGATCCGATACGTAGAACTGGAGATTATTCTACAGCGCAACAAATAACAATATTAACAGGCCGATTAAAATGTCGTCCGAATAGTACGTTATAACCATAGAATGTGTAGTCGTTTAACCAGCTGAATACATCACTGACCTGCAGAGAATTAGCAGACGGATCTGTGTTCAAGGTGAGTATCACGTGTCCCGGCGCGGCCGCCTCGCTGACGCTGGCGCTGAATTGCTTGCGTCGGAAGCGCACCGGCCCGGCCACTGCCGGAGCTGGCGTTGAGGACCCCAGCCCGCCGACGGGACCAGCGCGTCTGATGGACAGGGTCGCAAGAGCATAGCGGTCTGAATTGTCTACTTGTGTGGCCTGAAAACAACGTCGCAAAGAAGCCGATTGCAAATTACCTCTCAAATAATTTCAACTCAACCAAATATTAATATTAATTTAAACTAGAAAGTGAGACAATGGAAGGTACCATTAACAATATTGTTAATCCTACCAACAGTAAGGTACCTTCTTGCACTCAATTAGTTAGCAAAAAGGGGCCTCATCAGAACACCTTAAAATTATTCCACCAAAATATCCAAGGCATTTCTTCCAAATTATTAGAAATTGAATTGTTTTTAGAAAATAGTAAGTTTGATATTATTTGTTTTACTGAGCATTGGCTACAGGATTACCAAATGCTTATTAACTTTGAGATCTATATGGTGGGTAGCTGCTTTAACCGTAAAACTATGCTTCGTGGAGGTTCCTTAATTTTAATAAAAAATAGTTTTAAATTTAAGCAACGTATTGACATAGTGGATCTTTCGGTTGAACATTGTGTCGAACTGTCCTGTGTTGAGCTAGATAAGCATGTAATTGTGTGTGTGTACAGACCCCCAAACTATCAAAACTTTACCTTATTTGAATCGATAATGGAAGATGTCCTGGCAAAACTTGCAGCCAGTAATAAATATACAATTATTTGTGGTGATTTTAATATCAATATTTTAGAAGAAAATTCAAATAGTAGTCGGTTAATAAATCTTTTTAAGTCATTTGACTTGACCAACACTTTTATAGAACCTACTAGAGTCACTCCATCTTCTGCTACTTGTATAGATAATGTTTTCTGCAATTGTAATTACTTAGATAAAGCCATAGTAAATTGTCTACCGTCTGACCATAGTGGACAAACAGTAACTTTTAGGTGTAACACGCCATTGCAAAAAGTTCAGATTAAATTTAGACCTATAACTTCCAGCAAATTAGATAGATATAATAATTCCCTACAAAACAAATTAAGTCTTATGAGCCTTGACGATATTAATATAAATCAATTGTATGAGCGTTTCTTTTCAATAGTTCACACGGAATTCAACAAAACTTTTGAAAAGAAGACAAAAAGTATTTGCCCTAAATTTATATTTAGTGATTGGGCAACTAAAGGTATCAGAATAAGTAGGGAAAGACTATTTGAGCTTTATGGCCTTAAGCCTTTTATAAACTCTGAAACTTTTAACAAGTATGTTGCTAAGTATTCAAAAACTTTTAGAAATACATGCAAGGTTGCTAAAGCCCTGCACATTAGCAACAAGATCAAATCAGCAGAAAATAAAATAAAGACAGTTTGGAAAGTCATAAATAACGAGACTAACAGGAAGAAAATACGTAACACTAGCTACACATTAGATACAGCATGTGGTCCTAAAAGCTCAAATCAGGAAGTAGCTGAAGAATTTGTAAATTTCTTTACTAATATACCATCAAAAACTACAGAGGCTCTTAATTCCTCACCTGATGTCTCAATTGATTTATTAAAGGCGAATGTGTCTAGCTGCCTGGCTGAATTTAAATTTAAACACATTAACCCTAAGATAGTTATTAAGGCTTTCCGGCAAATAAAAATCAAACTGACCGAAGATCTATGGGGAATGTCTATCAAAGTTTGTACATCCATACTTGAGACTATAGCCCCATACTTAGCTTTAATTTTTAATTTATGTGTTGACCAAGGAGTTTTCCCTGATTTAATGAAATACAGTAAAGTAATACCTCTTTTCAAATCCGGGGACAGTAAAGATACTAATAATTATAGACCTGTATCCGTGTTACCAGTTTTTAGCAAAGTTTTTGAAAAGGTAATGCTTAACCAAATGCTCGATCATTTTAACACCAACAGAATCATACATGATCAACAGTATGGTTTCACCAAGGGACGTTGTACAACTGACGCCGGTGTAACCTTATTAAAGCATATATTTACTGCGTGGGAAGAGTCCCAAGACGCCATAGGAATTTTTTGTGACCTCTCCAAAGCATTTGATTGCGTAAATCACGACACATTACTTTTGAAACTTGAGCATTACGGACTAGGAAAACTTGCACTGGATTTGGTTAAATCTTATTTGAGTGATAGACAACAATATGTACAAATAAATGGTGTTAATTCACAGGGTTTAAAAGTAAAAATGGGGGTTCCTCAAGGCTCAATATTGGGTCCTTTCCTCTTTCTAGTATATATAAATGATCTACCATATTTATTAAAAAATCAACCTCAAAATATGGTGTTATTTGCTGATGACACTTCCTTAATTTTTAAGATAAAAAGACGGGCCCAAAATCTAGATGACGTGAATAATGCCCTAGTTCAAGTCCAGAATTGGTTCACAGCAAACAATTTGGTATTAAATGAAAAAAAAACCAAATGCATAAGATTTGCTTTACCGAATGTTAAGAGTAGTGATTGTGATATAATTTTGAATAAAGAGAAACTTGAATTCGTAGATAAAACTGTTTTCCTGGGGATTACGCTTGATGCAGGGCTACAATGGGGTTCTCATTTAACATCTCTTGCGGGGCGACTAAGTTCAGCAGCATATGCTATTAGAAAAATCCGTCAATTTACTGATGAAGATACCGCTAGACTGGTCTATTTCAGTTACTTTCATAGTATAATGTCTTACGGCATCTTGTTATGGGGACGGGCTGCAGATATTGAGTCTATATTTATTCTTCAAAAAAGAGCCATCAGAGCCATATATAATCTTCGTAGGCGCGATTCTCTAAGGGAACTGTTTAAGAATATTGGCATCATGACGGTACATAGTCAATACATCTACGAAAACATAATGTACGTTAGGAAAAATCTTCATCTTTTTGGCAAAAGAGGTGACAAACATAATTACAGTACTAGAAATAGGGACCAACTAGTTCAGCCAGGCTTTAGACTCGCTAAAGTAGACTCTTCTTTTATGGGGTACTGTTTGAGATGCTATAATAAAATTCCACAAAGTATTCTTGAACTGAATGAGACAAAATTTAAAACATGCATTAAACGCACACTATGTAAGCAAGCATATTACAAGTTGAGCGATTATATCGCTGATAAAAATGCTTGGCTCAATGCTGGTCCTGCTTCACAAGGACAGGGGCGCATAAATTGATAGCATTGAATGGTATTGTTGGAGCTGCTGAAGATTGTACAACTTTCTTTGCATTGTATAGATTCAATCTCTTTAGTGTTATATAATCGCATAGCCCATATTGTGTGAGTACTATGTACTAGGAAGCTATTCAAGCTATCATTCACTGGAAACCTACGTCTTTTCTTGACCTGAATCTGCCCTGGCGGTTGAGAGTATGTCATGCTCACTCAAATGTCACGCTGATGGTGGCGCGTGTGTCTGATCATTTGATTCCCTTCAAAATGGTTGAGTTGAATGGTGCGGATCCATGCGTCATGTTCGTGAACGGGCGCTGTCAGTTGTGACTGGTCATCTCTTAGTTGCCACGGCTTATTTGAATTAATTATTTTATTTTTCAATTGTATTTTTGTTGTACTATGGACACTTTTAACGTGCACGTCTTGCTACATCGTTCTCACATAATGTACCATCTCAACATGAATGATGTAACCATGATTTTGTAAAAACATTTTGATTTAAAAGAGTGTCCATGGAGTTTCTTGCCCGTTCTTCTCCATAGAGATCTACGCTAGGGAATGGGCAACTACAGTACTTTCACAGTTTTTGTGTCTTGTGACTGGGACTGTAGCTACATTTTTGTTTCGACAATTCAAAAGTGCCTGTAACTGGCCTACTTGAAATAAATGCTTTGATTTTGATTTTGATTTTTTGATTTTCAATAGAAAACGATGTTGTAACGGTTCGTCAAGGTGCCACTTTTATTTGTTTTTATGTTCTGTCTGAACTATGACGATATAATTAACGATGAAGCAGATGATATTATGAATTATGACTAACTACATTCCATAATGTTTTATTTCAGAGATAGTATTATTTGACAATTTGTAAGGGACTAAATGGGAATTGTTCAATAAGAAAAAAATCGATTCACACTTAAATATGACTCTTAAATTGCTATACCAAATTTGTATAATATACCCATTTTGATAAAGTAATCTTAAAATTAGATTCATGTCGAACATTTCCATAAACCTATGGAATTAGTCCCATGTTGATAGTTCAACTCACTTTTATAACTACAGTGACAGGCTGGTTCAGTTCCTCCATGAGTTGCTTCGTAGCGCCGACTTGTCCCGTGTCCTTGTTCACGGTGATCAGGCGCCCATTGTCTCCTGTCGCCGAGTACTGCAGAGGAGCATTAATACCCACGTCCTGATCCACGGCCGAAATTGGCCCCGGAGACGTTGATAATACTGCACCCTAGAAAATAGAGAATATCTATTTAGTATTCTTAACTTTGCGGCCTTATAAAACTTATTCCAACTACGGAAAAAAACTATTTTAAATTTGACGAATCTTCCAAGGCTCTAAATAGTAAAGTGTACATATGTCAGAACCGAACCGGCTAAAATCAAATAATGTTTTGTGATGGTATTTCATTATCAGATCCTCAGGTATATAGGTTGCGACGAGGTTCTTTATTGTTAACTATACATAGAAATTTTGGGGTCTACGGATGACATCATAAAACAAAAATACAACTAAACAGTAATTAATTTGCCAAAATTATCTCGTACCTCCTTAGCATCTTCCGGTAACACAGCGGTATAATGTTCATGACTGAACTTGGGGTTCTGATCATCAGCATCTAGCACTTGTACTCGCAGTTCAGTGTCGTTGTGCAGGGGAGGAGTCCCTGAGTCTTGAGCACGTAACGTGATAGTGAAATTCTTTAGCGTCTCGTAGTCAAGAGGCTTTTTTACAATCAATACGCTATCCAGTTCATTCGGGAAACCCAGGTAATCCTGTCAAAATTAAATGGTATATATGCAGAAGTCGTGGTAAGTTTGTTTAGTTGATACAGGAAAAGTACTGTTGAACACCTAGCTTAGTGGGTTGATAGACAAAATGTACGACACCGTGAGATATTTGAAAAGTTGAAAAATATTCTAATTATGGTAAGATTTTTCAACATTCTTGAAGAGTGTCCAGATTAGTCACGAGCAAAGACTTGGTTTATATAAACTCACGCTATGTGGTCCTGGTAATATCGAGTAGTGAATGGTGGCGTGTGGTCCCGGCTGGTCTGCGTCAGTAGCCCTGGCGCCTACTGCCACTCGGGTGCCCACCGCTGTCAGCTCAGACAGCCGCACCTTGTACGGAGCCCCTTGCCAGACGGGGGCGTTGTCGTTCACATCCCACACACGTATGGAAACTGGTATTATAAAACTCTGGAAATAACAATTTTGTACTACAATAAGAAACGCTATGGCAACGCTATTAGTAAAAAATAAAACACTTATTAAGAATCTGTTAACAAAACTTATTGTAAATAAAATTAGAAACTTTACAAGAACACAAAAATACACCAAACGTTCAATAATAACAATAAACAGAAATACCACTTTTCTCGCTTCTCAATAAATCATAAAATTTGAACTAGTGAAAATATTATCGTGTAGTCATGAACCGATGGGTTTTAATTCATTGATAGAATTATAATATGTTGTGGCCTACTTATTATACTGACAGGTGTAATAATAATCTAAAAGTAAAGGATTGTTAACAAAGCTTTATTTTCAAAGCTCACTTAAATGACTTTGTTTAAATTTATTGTAACTCAACATAGTATAAATCCTAGAATAAAAAATATGTTTTAAATACGATTTAGAAACTTATGTTATTTAATATGCAGTGAGTGTACTGACCGGATCGGTAGTCCGTCTTCTATCACATCTTACGTTCACATACACATTGGAAGGGCCCTTCTTCTCCTCGCGGTCCAGAGCTCGCAGCAGCGTCAGGTTCTTGGTGCCGGGCGATATTCCTATCGCCGCACCCTTTTCTTGCAGGCGTAGGGTGATGTCACCCTGCTCTTCGCTCGGGTCACCATTGACGCTTAGTGTACCTGTAATGAACCGAAATAGCTTTACTAACAAAATATGAATTGCTAATTGACAAAACCATTTCAAGATATTTCAAATAGCTAAGCTCGTTTTTGGAGTAGATTCTCAACTTACTACTATGCAATCTGCGGAAATAATTTAAAAAGGAGCGGCAGTATGTAACTGAAATTCGGAAACAATGAGTCCGATTGAGAGATTAACAGCGGTGTTCGAGTAGCCTGTCATTGGTCAGACGAAGATGGTCAATGACGAAGAGGGGGAAGTCGAATAAAATTTTACGTAAGCAGATTTGTATAGCAATTGCAATATCGTATTTGGAGCCAACATAACTCTTTCTACATGTAATATTTTGCCTCATTTTTTAAGCTATTGCATAGCTTTTATCGCAGGCTTTGAACGCGGCGACCGAATCAAGAAATTCCGTAACGAAAAAACCTTACCTTTTGCGATATAGATTAATCAAAAAGAAGGGATATCGTAGGCACAATACATAGCATCTGTGCGTCATAGATTAATCAAATAGAAGGGATGTCTTAGGCACAATACACAGCGTCCGCGTCCTCCACTACCGTCTAATTGAATCTTAGTGTTGTTTTATTCCATAGATATGCTCATATTACTATAATGTTCCCTGTTTAGTTGTCATTGTGCAAAGAAAAAAAACACTGCATAAATTTAAAAATAAATAAATAAGTATAATTGCATAAGTTGATAAAAAATGCTATGCAATAGCTCAACGGCGGCAGTCCCCGAGTGTTATTTACTTTTTTTAATAATAACACATTATATTAAGAAACTGCAATAATATTTGTAGAATCTTTGTAAGTTCTCTTTAGGAATCGCTGCGGAAGTGTCAAGCTCCAAAGTTGGTTTTATCGTTATATAATGGGTATATAGTTACCCATTGTCAATCATGAATGACAGACAATGTAAATGAAATCAATACCTACTCAAAGTTACGAAAAAATACAGAACAGTTGACTGTCTCGTTGGTCTGGTGGTTAGCGTATGCGACTGCTGATCAGGAAGTCTCGGGTTCGATTCCCGGGACGGACCAAATGTTTGTGCGATCCGTAAATATTTGTGTTTTCTATGTATAATATGTATTTACAAAAAAAAGTATATGTATTTATATCACTTGTCTAGTATAATATTTCGGACTATAAATTACACACAACACACATATTATACATATAGCAAACACCCAGACTCCGGAACAAATATTTAACCCGGGAATCGAACCCTCGAAGACCTCTTGATCAGCAGCCGTATACGCTAACCACTAGACCAGCATGGCAGTCAATACAAGCTCTGCTTAGTTTGGGGACTAGATAGCGTTGTGTGTAAGATGTCCGAAACATTAAATTATTATTTATTAGTTAGTTATGATGATAACTCACCTATAACACTTCCGACAGGGGTGTCCTCGCTGATGAAGAAGCTCTCGACTGCGCCGCCATTCATCAAATAACATCGACTGTCCTGGATCGCTGGAACACAAACAATACGTTGAAAACATCTATACAAGATAGATATACTATACAACAAACATTTCTCGCGGTTTCCTTGCGTTACTAGTAACTTCTTTCTACAGACAGTACTTTTTTTTGGATGAGAAATATCCTACCTAAGTACCTTATTTTCTATGTACTATTATTATATTATATAGAAAATAAGGTACGTAGTTCATTTCCAAGGTGTATGCAAACGTGTATCACAAACAAACTCACACATAATTAAAATATTAGTTAACTAACTTAGGACTAGTGCTTTACCTCCAAATCTACGTTCGTCACCGTCAAAGTGTGCTACACAAACAAAAAATACACTGAGTAAGTTAAAATTATATTTTATGTTTTAGTTAACACCACACACATTAATTAAGAAAAAAATACAATACCTTGAGAGGGCTATGGTTCGACATTCATGGGGCCACTCGATAATAATAACTCTATTACTTTATGGTAAAGCGGTGTCAAACTTTTCTGTTTCAGCGAGTCTCTTTTCAGCACGTGACTAAAGGCTGTTTTCATCAACGACCCCACAATTTAAGGGGGCACTTAGAAAGAGTTAGGTAACCCTTGTGATATTTTCGTTTTGGCGAAAACAAAACATAAGTGCTCATATTATGTGTTAGGGTCCTATGCAGGAATCGAACAATCTACCACTGCGTCACCGAGGTGGATGTAGTCGTAGGCTAATGGGTATACTTAAATAATAAATAAATAGATTTTTTAAAGTAAGTGTCTACAGACATTTTTACAATTCGAACTTTACAGCTAAAAGAGTCCCTCTGGCAAGGAATGCCAGAAAAAAGAACCTAGGTCTCTCTTTAAAAAAAAGCTTTTAAAACATGCTGAAGTTGCAATTTTTTTTATTCTGTTTGCGAGTCCTAAAAACCTAGGTCCTTTTTTAGCAGCAGCATACCATCAGAGGACCACATTAGTCATGAATAGTCACGAAACATTACTTACATAATCAAAAACATGTATCTATTCATTGATGTAATCTATATATATATATATCTATATACATATGCATATATAGTTTGATTGATAAAACTTCGTCCTCAATCATACCTCCACGTTGGGTCTATCAACAGTCATTGAGGGTACATCAATAAGTCTAATGCTTTTAATCAGGTCGCGCCATTAGTCCACTTATCTATCCAGGACAGGGGAGGTTGGGGTGCAAGGGGGCAGGTCATTTCCTACATGTAATGAGACGTTCACAAATGAATATGGAGTTATTCAAATGAATGTGTTCGTGTATTATATCTCCATGTACATGAATATGCAAGAAGAAGGTTCTAGAAGCGATGTTGTGCGTCGTACACTATCGAGTTGTACATACGAGCTGGTGTATGACATTCAAAAAAAGCGTCCAAGGGCGAGTCGGACTCGCCCATGAAGGGTTCCGTATCAGCAAGTAACATCATATAAAAGTTCTTGTTTTTATACTAGTGTTGATTGGATGAAAGGTAAATTGCGTGTTACGATTTATGACGTATTAAAAAAAAACTACTCACTAGATCTCGTTCAAACCAATTTTCGTTGATAGTTTACATGGTAATGTACAACATATATTTTTTTTAGTTTTATCACTCTCTTATTTTAGAAGTTAGAGGGGGGTGACACACATTTTTCCACTTTGGAAGTGTCTACCGCGCAAACTATTAAGTTTAGAAAAAAATTATAATAGAAACTTCAACATCATTTTTGAAAACCTATCTATTGATACCCCACACGTATAGGTTTAATGAAAAAAAAATTTTTGAGTTTCAGTTCCAAGTATGGGGACCCCCAAAATTTATTGTTTTTTTTCTATTTTTATGTAAAAATATTAATGCGGTTCACAGAATACATCGACTGACCAAATTTCAACAGTATAGCTCTTATAGTTTCGGAAATAATTGGCTGTGACATACGGACGGACAGACAGACAGACTTGACGAATCTATAAGAGTTCCGTTTTTTGCCATTTGGCTACGGGATCCTAAAAATAGACTACTACTGATTCCAGAATTTCCTTAATTAATTAGAATTAATTAAGGAATAGACTATTCATCAATTCGAGGGGTGTCGACTGTGTCTTGATAGGTCTTATGTTAGATTACAAAAATACGGAAAGTTAAGACTAGTAATTATTTCCAAATGATTACAATGATTCCATTCAACATTATTTGTAAACTTTGCTAAACATTGTTACTTATAAAAGTAAACATCTAAACCAGTTAAAGGTATATTTATTTATTTCATTTAGGTCATGACTCGGAGTTCTTATTGATGCGTCTTGTTTGTCCGTCCGTCCTCGATTTTCCGTCCAAACGGTCAGTGCTAGAACGATGAAACATTGCATATATGTGTTTTTGTCACGTCAACAAAGTGATACAATAAAATTAGGAAAAATATATTGGGGGTGGGGACGCCCTGTTTTAACAAAAAGACCATTAAAGATAAATAACTCGCAAACGGATACCTAAATCAAAATTGATTTGATTTTGATTTAATACTACTATAGTTTTCCTTGAAAGTTCAATATTGGCTACATTCGTGATTTTTTTAGATTTATTGAGCCAACAGTTTAGATTTTAAAAAGGGGGGGGGGGCGGTTTAGATTTTAGAAATAAATGCGCTTTCAAGTTGAATAACTCATAAACGGATACCTAAATCGAAAAATAGTTTAAGAAACTAGAAAATGTTTTTAAAAGACCTATATAATGATACCCTACACAATGGGGTAGACGAGAGAAAAAAAAACATCCCCACTTTACATGTATGGGAGGTATCCTAACGTAATTACAACACATATTCATGCAAAGTTTCATCTTTCTAGCACCAACCGTTTGGGCCATAGATCGAGGACAGATGGATACTTAATAAAGGAATGGAAATATGAAACGTACACAAAGAACTACCAGACTCAGCGCAACAATTTCTGGAGCACACAAAGTGTTGTCACTTATGGAATCCGAACCCACATTACTATTAGCATGATTATAAATTGCACCAGTACGATGTCAAATAAACAGTGGATCCCAATGAATCACACCAATTAGTATATATAGTAAAACCCGAAAATCACCTGTATGTGCCCTTCGACGTGCGTGTCATAGCTAACGTGACCATTTTTTTTTCGTGTCAAAGCGGGACGCCTACGGAATTTTGTATATTTAATAAATAAATACATTTATAGGGTACATCGGTGTAATTATATATAATATACATTATATATAATATAAAAATTATGGTTTAAAAATGACTTAAAATAATTTATTGTTGTATCTTATCCTCACTGGCATCTAAATTCTTACAACCCTTAAAATAATATTTATAAATAATTTCGCAACAAAAAACTACCTACTTGCTACAGCTTCCACGGTTTAGGCATAAACATAATGACCCAATTTAGAGTTACTTTAGTAAGTATTTTTAATCGACTTCAAAAAAGGAGGAGGTTCTCAATTCGTCGGAATCTTCTTTTTTTATGTACCTATGTACAGCGATAATTTCGTCGTTTATAAACCGATATCAAAAATTCTATTTGCATTGAAATGGGCGTAGCTTACAGGTGGTCCCATCGTCATCATATCGGGATCTGATGATGGGATCCCAAGGAAATCGAGGAAACTCCTCTAATATCATAGGCACAATTGTCGCGATTTGGGTAATCGTAATAGTTTTTGTTTAAAGTCGGTTCCTTTTTGTTAAAATGATGTAATATAATAAGGAGTTGGGATAAGCAAGTATTCAGTAAGTTTCTAAATAAAGATATGATGCACAATAGATAAATGAACTATTAATATATTTATTTATTCAAATATAAAGTCAATCTTAACTTTTTCTTAAATTAGACTGAGATATTAATTTAGATTTATAGAGGTTTATTCGTAAAAGCGGGACAATTTTGTTCTCGTTGGGGACAGCGGGACGGACAGCTTGAAAGCGGGACAATCCCGCCGAAAGCGGGACGTATGGTCACGTTAGTCATAGCGTACAACTTCATTTAGTAGAGAAAAAAAACAGCTGGATATAATTAATTGAGGGGCGGCCGACCGTTACACGTGCTATGTCTATGCGCCGGTGCCTCTGCGTCTGACTCATCACATCATATACCGCACTGGAACCGGCTGAGATGATGCTAGTCTATAGCTCAAAAAGCGGCCAAGTACGAGTCGGACTCGCCCATGAAGGGTTCCGTATCAGCAAGTAACATCATATAAAAGTTCTTGTAGTTCGTTGTAACTTTCATCGATGTTTTTATACTAGTGTATTGATTAAATGAAAGGTAAATTGCGTGTTACGATTTATGACGTATTAAACAAAAACTACTCACTAGATCTCGTTCAAACCAACTTTCGTTGGTAGTTTGCAAGGTAATGTACAACATATATTTTTTTTAGTTTTATCACTCTCTTATTTTAGAAGTTAGAGGGGGGGGGACACACATTTTTCCACTTTGGAAGTGTCTCTCGCGCAAACTATTCAGTTTAGAAAAAAATGATAGAAGAAACCTCAACATCATTTTTGAACACCTATCCATAGATACCGCACACGTATAGGTTTGATGAAAAAAAAATTTTTGAGTTTCAGTTCCAAGTATGGGGACCCCCAAAATGTATTGTTATTTTTCTATTTTTATGTAACAATCTTAATGCGGTTCACAGAATACATCGACTGACCAAATTTCAACAGTATGGCTCTTATAGTTTCGGAAATAATTGGCTGTGACATACGGAGGGACAGACAGACAGACAGACAGACAGACAGACTTGACGAATCTATAAGGGTTCCGTTTTTTTTGGCTACGGAACCCTAAAAAGGACTACTCACACCTTTGCTAATGAAATGGGCCAAGTGCGTTCAGGCCACGCATAGAATAGGTTTCCGTAGTCATCCATACGTTATTTTTAAATATTATTTCATTATTTTTCAGACCTCTATAACTCCTGAACTAATAAAGTTATCTAAACCGATATAGTTTTCCTTCAAAGTTCATCATATGTGCTACCACCATGATTATTTTTCAGTTTTTTGGAGCCAGCCCTTTAGCTTTTAAAGGGACGGATGCCCTGTTTTAACAAAAAAACGGTTTGTGTTTTGTAAGTAAACATAACAGTTATCTATTGGATATAAATTCAAATCCTCATGCCGTTATGGGTGAATACGGGACACTTTTCTATACGTGGCCTGACACGCACTTGGCCAATTTTTAATATGTTACAAATACATAAAAGTATATTGAGTGTTAACGTAACGCACATATATTGCCATTTATAAGGAAATCTGATTAGAAACGGTTGGATGAGTATAATGTAAGGATTGTTTGTTTTGTGTACCTATACGTTTTAGTGTAGGTGGTGATATAGGCGTTTCCTTTATTCGTAATCAAATAGCAATTAAAAGTAACCGAATAAATGGAAAGTTGATAAAAAATTAAACTATGTTGGAAAAGAGTGTTCATGGAGTTTTTTGTCTGTTCTTCTCAATTGTGTTGTCTAAGAATAAGAGCGAATGTTGCTTATGTATAGTGTATAGAATAAATAGCTGTCGAACGGTAAGCAAAGAGTTATCCCGATAAAGTTCCACAGTAGGGAAGCTAAAAGATAAAGCCTTTTCAATACTGCTCGTTGTACTCGCTCCAATTTTAAGAGTGTAGTTTTATATGTGCCGCCGCAAACTATCACACAGTAAGCAGAGCTTGTAAGTTAGCTTAGTTACTTATGGGTATTCTGTAAGCAACGTTTATAAATAATAAGTAATAGAGGGAATTAAAAGTACAAAGGGATCTGAAGTAATTAGTGTTACCTTTAGAATTTTCTCAAACTTCTATAGTCGCATATTTAAAGCCCTGTCAACTAAGACGTTCAAATAAAATGTATTATAGAAGCGACACACACAATAATATGTTCGAAAATTCGAGTACGTTTCATAAAAACTGTTTCATCCTTGAATAAAAAAAGAATAACAAAAGAAGTAAACGTTTGGACACGAGTTAAAACTTGGAAACAGGAAATAAAAAACATGACTTCATTTCGCTGGTGTTTACGTGAATTTGGTGTTGTGTTTCACAAATTCATATTTAATATTTATGAAATTATCTGTGAGGCAATCTGAATTCAATTAACATCAAATTCAGAGAGTCTTTGAACAATCTGTGACAATATACTTACGTCAAGAAAACGAGACAGCAAAGTCAGACGTACGACACTTATGTTTTCTAAAGTACAGTGACAGGCCTATAAGTACTAAGGAAAAAAACTAACTACATGGTAATCAATTAGAGCTATATAGATGCCTTGCTGACTGATTGCTTTACGAAGGGAATTTAAAGAACCTGCCCCCTTAGCCAAGTTGCAAACGATTTACGTTTTCTATGCTATTCTTTTTCTCCATTCTCTGGTTTCATTGGCTAAATTCAAATTCAAATTCAAAATTCTTTATTCACTTAGGATGCAATACATCTCTTGTGACAGGTCAAGATTCTACATGTACATTTATGCCATGTTCGCAAACAATAGGTAAAGCCGGAGAAAAGAACATGGCAATAAAAACTCGCGGCCACTCTTTTCAAATCGCCAATGTTTACATAGTTTTAATGTTTATAAACCTGATATGGGGGTAAGGTGCTGCCACTAATATACTATACACCATGTTAGAGGACTGATGCAAATTATAGTGATTAAAAATTAGAACATAAGCTAATTTAAAAAAAAACAACAGCCTCAGTGGGTACAACATAGTAGGAGCATCTACTTACAACAAAGGTAAAAACTATATGTGCTCAAATATTGGCCAAATTACTGGTAACGAAAGATTAAATATAAAATATTAATTTTAAGATCAAAAGAAAGAGAAGAATGGCCTTGAATGCTAATATCACCCAGTCACGTGATCAAAACAAAATATTAGGCAATGAAACGAGAGAATAGAGTCATAGAATAGAGAATGGAGTAGAAAACAAAAAATGTTTAGGTAGGGGGGCTGAAAATACTTGAGTGGAGTAGGGGAATAATTTTAACAAAAAGAAACCGACTTCAAAGAAAAACTATTCCGAGAACCTAAATCGCGACAATTGTGCCTATGATATTTGAGGAGTTCCCTCGATTTCCTTAGGATTCCATCATCAGATCCCGATATGGTGACTATGGGACCACCTGTAAGCTACGCCCATTCCAATACAAAAATAATTTTTGAAATCGGTTCATGAACGACGAAATTATCGATGAACATACATAAAAAAATAATAATGATTCCGACGAATTGAAAACCTCCTCCTTTTTTTTGAAGTCGGTTTAAACGAAAATCGTAACTGGGCGACAGTGGTATGCGTTCTAATGATGCGCAGTGTTATCACCATTTTCATCCCACGAGTGTCGTAAGAGGCTACAAAGGGGCGAACTGAGAAGGACAACATCACTTTAAAGAGAGTGAAATGGCTATGGATGTGATGTTGATGTTCTGATTTTCATTTAAGTGTCATTCATTAGATGTTCCGTCAGCTGCCCATTACCTTAAATTCTTTAGTTCTTAAGTAGTAGTAGTTTTAGAAACTTCTATTTACGAGAAGTGGATGTATACTCTACGAAGATTGCTCTTCTGTACCAAGAACAACTTCAGAATGGAAATTTCTTTAACTTATCTGACTTAGTATGTTGGGAAAAGATGGCAATAATAACTCAATAACATACGAAAATATTATCATTACAATGAACGTTAGTTATTTAAAATTTAAACAATTCGCAATATTAAAAACATTACAATTATTTCTTTATTTCCTGAAAATAATTATTCATCATTTTCATTTTTACGTTCGTATTTGTTTCCTGAATACAAGTTTAGGTTTAATTTCTAAAAGGAAGCTGATTTATATGTTCTAAATATTGTACAACTTTATTGTATATGATCCCTACAAAGAGGTACCCTTTTTACCTTTGACATTATTACTATACCTCCACTTTATTATCATATTTGTATAGAGCTTAGACATAGTCTAAGGTATAGAGCGATAATTATGTGATTAACTACCTACAACTAAAAGACTTGAGTTATGAAATAGACTCTTCACTAGGTATAGCTAACTTATATTGGAATCGAATTACAACGACAGTAAAATACGATTGCAGCCATGTTTATTCTATAAGTACTTACTGGTTAATTATTCTAACATTACTTACTAAAGTATGAATATGGTATATATATGTTTTGCTCTAACAACTACATTATATATTCTAAAACCTATTGCTACAATGCATATAAACACGTCTTGATCTCAACGAGGAAATGATTGTCCGAATTTCTACGTGCTCGATAATAGGCACATATCTGAAATGTGCTGGTCAAGCATATCTCTGTATCTATAAATTCCATCAATTACTTTAAACCATATATGACGCAGGAATATATAGTAAGATTAGAGTAGTGTTTCTGTTTCAGCGACATTCTCAATCACAGGATAAACATAATGGCATTTGACTCCGGCTTCTTCGAGCTACTGCTGTCTCGGTCATAGTGATAATAATAATATTAGGAATTTACATTTATTTACATTAGGACTACAATGCATTGTGTCTGTCATCAAATGTTTAATGCTATCTCTTAAACTATTTTATTTAACTGCGATAGTTTGTGAGTATGTATGTATGTTTGTGGCTCTTTCACGCAAGAACTACTAAACGTATTTGGATAAAACTTTACTTATATATCTCCAATAATCGAGATATACGCAGGCAGAGCCGCGGACGTAAGCTAGTTTGTCTATATAAATCAGATCTTTGCGTGAAGTCTTGGTGTTCAGCAAATGTTGTCTTATGTGGGATGCCTGAAAAAAGTTTTATACGCTTTGAAGGGTTGACAGGGGTAGTCTAAATCATCAAGTCATCATTAGAAACTTGCTCTATCTTTTACTCTATTGCCTCGCTCGTTTTATTTCTTTACCTCAATTTATCTTCTAGTTTTGTGCTGTCTGAAACCACAGTATACATAATAGTACCAGCTGAAACCAAGCAGGGGAGGCTAATGAAAGACATGAAAAAAAAATGAGTGACATTTTGCGTACATACGTATTTCAAGGCTCGGTATTAATATTGTGCTTGCCCGCTTCGACACAACATTTTGAAACACTAACTTTGCTTGCTTACTTACGTTATATTAAACACCGAACCGTGACCTCACACCATTTCCAACAATGAAGATCCTCACCTCAGCCCAATTTAGTATAATTTACAAGAACACATATCACTATGATAGTGTTTAGATTTATAGAAAGTTAGAATTACAGAGGTCAGGACTCTTTAACCTTCAAAATAAAATTAGTAGAAACTTCTAGAAATTATGGACGCAAATTGTCCATCTTCACTTTCCCTAAAGCGTAATCTCCAGTAGATTTCCTTAACTTATCGCGAGTGCGACCACAAGCGTGGACATTACCATAAACCGCAAGCCGCTTTGCGCCTGCGCACCTCGAACTATACTTATTGTAATTTGTAAAAATATGATACTTATGGAGCCGGCGGAGGCGTTCGTTTCATCACAAATAATTACCATCCAGTGAAAGTAAGTCGAAAGTGAGCCGAGCGAATACGAGAACATTTTATTTTGTTAATTAATATTATTATTACATTTCGTTTCCAAATAACATAAGGGTAAAATGTTCTTTAGAAGTGGGTGTGCTTGCGTCATAAGTCCCATGAGTGCATAACTTGTTCGTTATTTAGGATGTTGTATTTAATCGACTACAAAAACGAGGAGGTCCTCAATTTTTTTTCTACATGTTACAACATACTTTCGTCAGTTGTGAACCGGTTTAAATTATTTTAATTGAAGTACATAATTCTAGTCAAGGTTGATTTTATTTAAATTTTATTAAAATATTTCACCTTTGTCAGTCAAGAAATAAAAAACGAAGAATACCTACGACTTACTAATCATAACATTCATAACTAAGGATCGTTGAAGTCGGTGTTTATTTTAAGTTAAATATTGCAATGTCCTTAATCCTTACCATATCTACTTATATTTAAAATGTTGCGTAACTGTGTAGATATGTGTAACAGAAATTAAATTTAAAATTTAAATCAAGTTTTGAACGGCTTGAAATAACGCTTTTAAAATAGGTCACAGGAAAACATTTTTTCTTCCTTTTAATTTTTGCCTAGTCACGCAATTTTAATGCAGTTCTGTGAAGGGTGAATGTCCTACGTTAACTCATGCGAGTAGAACTGACCTGTCTAGCTTTGTCTAAGCAAGTAGGTAAACATGTATTTTTCTGCGGCGGCAGAAATTGAAATACTTTGTGTAAGAATTATATACAACTGAAATATTGTTTGTGTGTTATGATTTTTTGTCCTCCCAGCTATTGTACTGGATTGGATACAAACCCGCTATTATATTATGTTCGCAAACCCGACGCCTTTGAAAAGCTCATTACACAATTGTATATAGGTATGTACTTCAATGATCGTTATTGTTTACGGCATATGAAATATCAACAGAAAACTTACCTAACTGAAACATTGGTGTATAAAAGAAATCGATTACAAATAAAATAAGTACAGGTGACAAAACTCTATTGCAACAAACGCTACTTTACAACTTCTTCCTGGAAGTTGGCCAATGAACAGAACCAATCGTTGTGTCACTATTTAGTAACCAATAGTGGACAAAACAATCTAAGCTCTGTTTACTTAAAGCTGTGACGTAATTCCTTAATTTAAATGTATCAACACTACGAACACATGTGCGTAATCTACGACTACTTATTGGTGTAGTGCTACAGTGGTGGTGCTGACTCACCGCGGGATTTGATTGAGAGCGCGATGGCGGCGACGGTGGGCGGCGCGGGCGCATCGGTCACCTCGCCCTCGCCCACGCGCCACAAGTGCCCTAAATGTTGCAACCCTCATTGAGTACAATATACATTTTCATTAAAAACACAATCATCACTGAAAATTCATAACGGCTTTATGGTATAATATTTTCGTATCGATAAACACGAAGTTCTTAATTCGTAGAGTAAGTCGTAGGTTTGTCGAATTCACCGTGAGTGCACTCACGGTGGTGAATTCTAAACTTACAAACTACATAATAAATTTTCTCGAGAAAATTTACGATGTAGTATCATAGGAACCATAGACAATAGATTCTACAAAAATATAAATATCAAAATTAAATTAAGGTAACTTAGTAATCTAATGAATTTACGGCTAACTCACTCTAAAGTTGCAAAATACAACTTTAGAGCGAGTGAATCGCAGACAAAATCTAGTACCTCTCGTCTAGAATTTTATTTAACATGATTTTTAGCGATAATTATGAAAAATAACGTAACTGTAATTAAAATAGATTAAATACGTGCATGCATTTATATCGCAATTTAAATTAAAATAAAATGAAAACCAAAAAACTAAATTGAGCAATTCCTAATTATATAAAACACAATTAAGTAAATATAAACTAAATCAAATTAATCATATATAAAACATTATCTGTGACATTACGTAAACCTCTATGACTTTATATAATGCTTTTTATTTTACATTTATTGAAATATAATAAAACATGGCTTGGGTACTCGTATTTCAAGGATATCCAACTAGAGTTGAGTTGAGTCCTAATAGGGCAGGGCCTTTCTCCGGAGTGAAGTCTCCTGCAATCTTTGCAAGGCATCATTATATTGTGTGACGTCTAACACTGCGACAGTTTATATCTGCTACACACGTTACGATAAATGGTTACGATTTATCTGTACAGACCGATTTGGGCAGATTTATCGAACGTGTGTATGAGAAATCTTTGCAGATAATCGTTTCCGGTTAAATATTAATCGCAACGATTTATCGTACGTAAAGATGTAGCAGGCATTAGTATAGAATTAAGTTAATTAGTAGTTTAATTTAGCTAAAACGGCAAATAAAAATAAATAAATAAATTTACCTAGTTCAACTATCTTGGCTTTAATAACAGATCATCATTTCACCAGTGGCTATTAAAGAGCTTTTATCCATCGCCCAGCTTTTTCAGATTACAGTCAGACATCTCCTTTTTAGTTCTACCCTTATATTGAGAGGCAACAAAATATTGACAAGAGCATCTATTTCGACATCCCAATCGTTGCGCTAACTACATAAAGACGTTTTCATATTTGGGTTTTATATCATTCTCCTGATACAATTTATTACGATATTACAATGAGATTTTTTCTATATTTCCTCATCATCTATATGTATGTTTATGGGTATCGAAATAAATAAAAAAAAATATTTATTGTAAAAGCAAATCTAAAATTCTATCTAACAGCAAATCAGTTGAACGAAAAATTTAACCCCTCAGTTAAATGTAATGTAGACTAGTCAAGCACAAAATAAGATGTCTATAATAGTGAGTATAAGTTCCCACGTTGGGAAAACACATTATGAAACAAAAATAGAAATACATAGTAACGTTAATGCAACGTTTTCATGGCAAGTGCGCAGAGACAAGTGGGCCACCGGAAGGCGGTCTCGCAATAAATCCCCGTGCCGGGCACTTCCGGCGTCGTTGGAAACAAAATGGCGCGGGTTTATAACCTTTGATGTGGGGCGCCGACTGACCAAACGCCCTCTGCCTCAAACTATACTTTCGGTTTCATTGTAACGGACAAGGGGATATCCCCAGATAAATCTAGGGAATGTACCTACTATAAATAGTTTGTTTTCAATCATTTACGATTTATCAACGACAATTAACGCGATATTTGGCTAGGTATACGAGTATATTTGAAAAACAGATCAGATTAGTAGAACAAATAAACTAATGCATTTATTTCTATTTAAGAAGAATTTCATGATCTCTTTGTTAAGATAAATCACCTTGGCAGAGTTAAATAAAAGAAGACTTAAGTCTGCAGTACTACATTAATGAAATACAGAACAATTTTCATCTGATAAACGTGTTTTAGTACTATAAAGCAAACTGAGGTTGTCTTGTGTTGCTGCTGTTTGTATGTTGAGAACCGACAGTAACTTTAGCAAAATAATAATAGAAACCTATTACGTTCGTCTTATACCTATGCAGGGTAGGTTCAGGTTTTTTATACAACCTCCTTCAGCCGCAGTCAAGTAATTACAGAAATAAAAAGTTGTCAATTTTGGTAATCGTAAAAACATCCGAGTCGTCTGGCACTTTACACAGAACTGATTGGTTTTAGGCCACATGGTGTCCTAATTCTAGTAGTCTTTAGCAAGGATTCAGGGGAACGCGACCTCGACTGCTGCGATTTACTTTGTCCCGTCTCACCATTCGTGACTAGAGATCAAGGTGGGGACCTTGGTCTCCTTCCTAACTATAGCTATTTTTCTAACAACAATTTAACTCCTTTATTTGAAAAATAACATTTTTTTTGGACATTGGCCTACATAAATCAGTGAAAACTGCATGTAGTGTTACAGGTTACGCACCTCAATCAAAAGTAGTAAAAGAACAGAAAAACAATGAAGGGTTTTAAATATGAATGTTGCACTCACAGTAATTACACGTGACGGTGCCATTAAAGCAATACGAGTATGTTCGCATGTAGCATTACTTGTTCTAACTGCTTCATAAAATACAAACTTGATAATGTTTTTACGAGTATGTTGTAAGCACCCAATAAGAAAGCATTCGATTAGTCATAAAAAAAACTATATCACTTCCTATCCATATTATTTTGATTTTTAGATTCAGTTGAATTTATTTTTTATTTGACAGGCAAGTACATACTTGCTGAATTTGTAGGATACCTATGGCTACTGTTTTTTTAATCCCAAAGTACAATCCACACTTAGATCAGATCTAAAACTCTGTATAATGCAATATAATTTTACTTTGTGTAGTAGACAGGTACTGTTTTCAAATTAAAAAGTTTCATCAGCACTGAAGCGAAAGAGCGAAAGCTCGTCCACTAAAGATAAGATAGTTTCCAATAATTTCAAGGACAATTTATTCCATAAACAAGCATTACGTGCCGGTAGGGAAAGGCGGACGCGATCTTTGTTGGAACAGATGCTATCTGTCGAATTAAAGACGACAGTTTCCGATCTGATTCGTCACCGCTTCTTACCGACCATTACAGCATTACGCGCCTTATTACCAGATAATGGAAACTTTAATGTAGACTGTAATTACATCTCGTGTGAAGATATTGGTCTTACATCGGTAATGAAGATTAAATAATTATATTTTATGTACATCACATTCACTATCACTTTTCTCTCTTATCATTAAAGCTGTTAAACAAGCCTGTCACTTAAGAGAAATTTAAAAACCTATGGTCAGAACCAAAATACATTATAATCTATGGTCAGAACAATATTAATTTTAGAACAGTAGATATGTTGATAAGTTACACTCTAAGTCGATTCCTATCAGTCTACAAACCAATCCAACCAATTGACTATGCAGTTTAATGTGTTTCTTGTTCTGTTGGTCTACACCCAAAAAAAAAGGTTGTTGTATGTCTTGACAATAAACTTTAAACATATAAAGACCTAAGTGAGTAGACAAATTCAAATATACAAATAATAAATAATAATAATAAATATTTCGGACATCTTACACACAAAGCAATCTTAGCATCTAGTCCCAAACTAAGCAGAGCTTGTAATAAGGGTACTAGACAACTTATATAAATACATAAACATACTTTCTTTTTGTAAATACATACATACTACACACAGAAAACATCCAAACTCCGAAACAAATATTTGCGGATCACACAAACATTTAGACCGACCCGGGAATCGAACCCGATACCTCTTGATCAGCAGCCGCATACGCTAACCACTAGACCAACAAGGCAGATATATGCAGAATAATGATTAGTACCAGCACTGCACTCCCTCAGGTTGCAGCAATATGCTCAGATAGGCGCCTTTTCCAGCATGTGTTGTCTTCTTGTAGCCCATTATACCTAACCATGTGTTGTACGTAGAATGTAAGAATGAAGATATTTCTTTCTTTCTTATAAGGCACTACTTTACTACTACTACTTTTTAAGGCATAGAAACTGTAACCACACAAACGAAATTTCTTGCCCGTTCTTCTGCATAGAGATCTACGCTAGGGAATGGGCAACTACAGTACTTGCACAGTTTTTATGTTTTGTGACTGGGACTGTAGCTTCATTTAATTTTCATTTTTGTTTCGACAATTCAAAAGTGCCTGTAACTGGCCTACTTGAAATAAATGCTTTGATTTTGATTTTGATTTTGAATGATCTGCCACTGCGCGAAATTCCAATTCTTTTTTAAAAACATAAATTCGTAATATTTGTACCAGTAATACCTGAGTGACGTAACTGTTGAGGAAGTGATGAGATAGTCACTTGTGCAGTTGTGGTAAACATCGCAGTTGTGTAAGTGTGTGTGTGGCCTAGTGTGGTTGGGGCGGAAGCACGCATGGAGGAGCGCGACCCTCTCGGACGCGATCGCCTTCTGCCCCTACTTGTCACATACCACACAAACTCACACCTTTATTACTGTTGTGAGTTTTTGGACAATTGCTGAATAAAATAGCCAATAGATTATATATCCAGTTTGCTAATTTTCTCAAATCTATACATATAAATAAAATTGAAGTATCTGTATGTAATATTAAATTAGCAGTTTTTTTACTAAATGCATATAAAAGTATATTCCTTACACCAAAAATGCATTTTTTTAAATTTTTGGCTGTCTGTCTATTTGTTGAAACGGAATTCTGGATGTCTGGAACGGATCTACCGATTTTAACGGGATTTTCACTGGCAGAAAGTTGATGACCTTAGGAGTAACACAGAGACTGGCTTCGCTCTGCGGCCTTACTCGCGATTTACAAGAACAACCGCGGGTAACACCGCCGGACTCAGCTAGTAATAAATACATTTGTATTCGATTGAGCTGTGAACAATTGTTGAGAAGCTAGCAAAGAGTCATTTAACATAATGTTTGTACATATTTAAATCTCACAAAAATGTAAGCCCGTGGTCCTGAAAAAATTTTTACTGGGACGTTATGGGATGTTGATGAAGGCATATAATTAACACAGGATTTTATCCATAAAATAATTTTATAGTAATTTTAAGACCACCCTGAACCTCAATATCTTAACCTTTAATACGTAGATAGAATCACACATAGACCAATTTATAGCAATCATAAACTTCTTATTTCACTTCTTAATAGGTAATTAAATATTTATACAATATCTGAGTTTACTCGCATTAGCAATATAATTAGTCAACTGAATGACTATCACTTTCATTACACAGCATTTAAATCAAAATCTGTTACAAACAATTTAACGCTCTAGATTTGATTAATAAGTCTGCATTGATGGTTGATAACCACAGCCTATAGTAAATGCAATACATTTTTAATGGTTCCGTAAGAAAACTTGTTTAGTCGTGATTATATGCGTAATGGTTATCAGGACGTTAATAGACTTAACCATCGACGTAATATGCATTTCACAGGGCCGTAATGGCCGTTTAGAATATATATTATATGAACTGTGGGATCAAATGCAATGGATTTTGGAGCTTACTTATCGGCCTGAGGGAGATTGAAGACGGTGAGAACCAAATGTTCCGTCCTATAGATGTTGTTAAAAGAATTGATTAGGTATCTGATAAAATGCATTACATTTTACGTAACTGCAATCAGCAGAAAGAAGCTGATCAAATTGTACTTCCCATCAATTGCTCGTGGTCTGATCTAAATCAATTATTAATAATTACGATTTCTATTAAATCGTGACTCGAAATTGATTTCACTCAACTTTGGTAAGGGCAAGTGTTTGTAAATGAATACGTAAGAGTTAAGTGTTGCATTAACAGTTTCCTAAATTGTTCACGCGTCCTAGATTCGAGAGGATCTTGTAAATTCATTTTTTATAACATACAGAAAATGAAAAAATGTTGACTTCTCATTTTTGCTCGTTATACTCCGGATATCCTTTGCGCGAGGAATCAATGAATAAATGTTGTTTCTACAACCTTCGGTGGTATAATTTACGGCCCATTATTTTAAGTTCAGAAACAAAAGGAAGAGTCTGTTTAACATGTAGCTTCAGATTAATAACTATTTGGGTAACAATGTGTTTCCTGACAGCTACGGTGCCGATTGTATGTGTGAGTAATATCTAGTAATTAGTGATTCTGCGTCTAACTTAAGTATACACATTGTATGTTGTATTATTAACATGCTATGTATGTTTTTATGACTACCATGAATAATCTATAAAACATCGTATGTTTCTTGAGGGTAAATATAGTAAAAAAAGTCATTTAGACAGTAAAAAATAATGTACTAAATTCCTAGATCGCCGTGTTAGAAACAACTTATACATACTTATTTTACGGAGTAAAGCCAATGTCGCAAGTCCAGAGTATAGAAGATGACAACTGTGTTGGCTACTGCTGGGGCTACAGAACTCGCAGATGTCGGTAGCATATAATGTAACAACCTTGGATGGTCAAGTATATGTTGTGACATGTCGATTTACAGTTAACACGGAGCAATATCCAGTGAATGAAAGTGAAGTAATATACAAAAGGCAGGGCTAATGGTTGGTACGTATCTCAATCACGTTACACGCAAAACGTTTCAAAACTATCACAATGTAGGTACAACACGATATGGTGTTCAGATTATTTTGTATAATTTCAACATTTAGCTCGCGTGCTGATCTTTATTATGAAAGCTATTCATTTAAAGTTTCATTTTATTTTGAAGTGTTAATGTGAAGGCATGATATATGTGAATATTATACAACAAAACTAAAGAAACTGTTTTTCCTTAATAAACTTAAAAAAGGAAGGTGTTCCCAATTCGGTTTCCATAATATCTGTTATCTTAGAACTCCATCACACTACGTATAATTAATTGCAACTTATCAGAAAATAAGATCAGAACTGAAAATCAATCTTTATTACATTTAAAGTAGATCATGTTTTTGAAGTCAAAAACAACTACAAAAAGATGGTGAATAAATTCATCTAAGGGCCACCGCAAACTAGCTACTTTTAGCATCGGCGATCGGCGATTTGGCGACTGCATCGATGCTGCATCGCGTTTTAGCGACTTCCTGCGATCGATCGCGGTATCGGAAACTCGCGTTTTAGCGACTGCTCAGATGCCAAGTCGCTGCTACCGGCATCCGAAATAGTGCGGAGAGTAGCGTTCAGCTGCTGTGTCGCGCTTCTAAAAAGCGACTCGATCGCCGCGTTTGGCGTTTTTAAGTGTGCGGTGTGGAGCGTTCGGTAGCCGTATCTAGCTTCTAAAAAGCGACTAGATGCCGATCGCCGATGCTAAAAGTAGCTAGTCTGCGGTGGCCCTAAGTCGTCGACATGGTCCGTTGACGTGTTGACGCTTGAGGCAGCGGAGAATGTTTATAGAATGTTTAATAAATATACTCACTGGTGCACAGTACAAATGTTATGTATTATAAACTTGTTTTGTAATATTTTGTTATGATAAATAAACAAAAAAAAAACATAACACAGTTCGACAAATTTCAATTTATGATCAGAAAATTAATTGGATTATCCAAAAATAACTGTTTATTGTTTTCATTTCTGTCGGCAGTCCTTGTGAATGTTTTATGTCATGACCTTTTTAACTGAATATATTTTTTTGCATTTGAATGCTTTATATTTAAAGGATTTATACATTGAGCTAGAAACCTTGGACATAGCCTAGAGAGGCTATTAAATTACATCAGTAAAAAGGTCATAAACCCAAATGGTAATTTGTGAAACATTACCGACACTGTAGCTATGTTATTTATTCAACACATTAAGGTTTAACGTCCTGTTAATGTAGTATTAAACGCCTAATAATAGGTATTACCTAAACTATCACATATTTTCACGCTTTAAGATGTTTATTTTTCTGAACACTTAGTGTGCTATATAAGTAAGTGTATTTACAATTAATTAACTTCAAAAAGATATTGTCACCTACTTCAATGTGTACCTCTTTTATAAGTATACATTTTTTAAGCCTATTAAATTGCCTCTACGCTGCCTGATGGAAAGCATAACAGCATCACATTATGTCACAATGTAAGTTGTCATACTCCTCCGATACGGCTCGGTAGCAGTACGGTGTTTATTCAGGAGGTCGGAGAATAGGTCGCAAACATTGATAATTAATACATCAATAGTCGCAAACTATTTTTTATACCCCTAGGTAATACAGCACCTAAGGGGCGCAGGCGGAGCCGTAGGTATCACCTAGTTATTATTTAAAATGTAATGAAGTCTCCGTCTCCATTGATTAGACAATTAACTTCAATTTATTTAGTTGTGATTTATAAACACATATTATGACAACTAAGATATTTGCACTTTAAAATTAATTTAATTATGTAATTTAGAAAGAACTAAACTTTATTAATTGAAGAATGAAAGTAATTACATCACAATTAACATTTTAGCTAACATAAAACAATTCAAAACTAACAATTGGTCAGTCCTGTATATTTTGGACATTTATTTATGTTTGACTAAAATTAAGAAACTATTTCCTATTATATTATCATTCCTATTTACGATTTTACCACTAATTAAAATTAAACTTAAATAGTAAATTAAAAGTAAGAGCTTAACGTCAAAGATATACTGACAAGTTCCACTGAGTACCGACAATCCAGAGTAGTTAAAATTTTCATTTTACTCCACCCTGACAGCCACTGTCAGAACCAGAAAAATGCCACAATTTTGTTAAGAAGTAAGAACCCTTTGATTTTGTAAGACGGCTTACTTTCGAAAGACCCCTCTTCCCTTCTCTTTGAATTTGATTTAATTTTCGACAGGAAGGTATTAGTAACTTCAAAAATATACATTTTACAACTATTGAATTTATTTGAGTGAACAGCTGTTGGCCTGGCCACTTACGTAGTAACTATTCAGTAATCTGTGGCCTGGCTGGTAATAGATGTGTTCTAAACCAAAACATCAACCTTTGTCTAAAATGCATTAGAATATGATAATATAACAAGAATTTAACATTTAAATATTCAAATTTTATTCAACCAATTAATTTAGTCTATCAAAATGCATTTAAATTTATTCTGCGCGTAAATTGATAAAAACGCTAGGTGCCATTTTGTTTATTCGTCATGACATCCAAGCGTTTATTATTATTAATTGCAATTGTTTTCAGTCGAAAGTTGATTACTATCCAAAAATTTATGATAGATTCAGAACAACAAATACTAATGAAATGTTTAAACATTTCAAAATGATTTTTTACTGGCTTGTACCTAATTTCTCCATTAATCTTTAGATAAATGCAATGTGGTATACATTAAATGTGGAATAAAAACAAAATAAAACAAATAAAAACAAAACAACAATACCTATAATTTACTCGTAATTTTGCTTGCAGTATAAAAGAGTGTAGGTACATTAGAGAACATCATCACAAAATAAGATATAACTATCTATTACTCAACTAATACGGAATAAAATCTTTCTTATTAGAGCGCAAATAACCATATTATAAGCGTCTCATTGCAGCCATTTCAGTGAAATTGAACCATAAAATGAGTTGCACTACTTCCCGTTGTGTGTATTAGTTACCCGTTACCCTATTGAGAGTATTGAAATGGTAGAACAGGGGAAGTCGCGGCCTCGGCACAATGGACACCGCGACCGATCGGACGATCGCACTCTAGCGACTGATTAAGCAATCTTACTACCTCCGTTTGAGGTGTAAACTAGGACTGTGCTTGTTACGTCTTACTGCAGACGTTGTTCAGAAAGGGCTTAAGAAAGAAGAACCCTCATCTTAGTGCAAAAAGTTTTGGAGTCTGATTAATTTCTATGATGTCATTTTACATGATGTTACATAAAGGAATGAAGTACCTCACGACAGGGGAATTCCCGTGTAGGCACAGTGACTATTGTTATAGAAAAATAAACACGTACAGTATTTTTTCTTTATGTGTGTACTCATGGGCGTACCCAGCTTCTGGCCTAGGGGGGGGCAAGTCAATTTTTTTAGGTCGGATCGTCCGCGGCTGTTTTGTCATACACACTACACAAACACACCTACATGAAACATTAGGTATATGTAGTGTTCGTGCGATTAGTCCCCCAAGTACGAGTGATAGCACAACGGGAAGGGGGCGCCCGTTTGGTCTGACGACCTGGCGGGCTCCTCCCGCTGCCAGGCTCAACTCAGAAGTTTGCAGCGGCTGTTGTCTGTGAGAACATTATGCTCCAGAAGGAGTCTGCAATTCGGGATTGGGAAAGGACCGATTCCGCTCGAAGGAGGCGGCGAAGGGGACGCGGCAATGTCGCCTAGCACCCCAATCGTCGTCTAAGGGTCGTTGCGGTCACATCCCGGGGAGATGTGACCGCTACAAATGTCCCGAGACAGGTGACATCCCGGTGCGGTCGGGGGTGCCGTCTAAGGCGGATTGATGTTCCACCTCTTACTGTGCAGAGCGGTGAGAGACGCAGCAGCATTCTGACTCGGGAGTGAGTCCAGCTACCCCGAGATGTACCCCAGTTGAGGGGTAAGGCAGGGGGCACCAGAAGCCGCTGATGCGATCCTGGTGTACCTCCCGACTGCCGAGGTTGGCCGCCGTGGGGTTTAGTGGGATTTAAGTTGAGTTTAAACCGAATTTCCGGGAGTCCCACACACGCCTTTTGCTCACCCCATGAAGGGTATGGTGCCAGAAGCATTACACGCGTAATAAAAAACGTCTTCCGTGAAAGAATCGCCCATACTGTTTATAAGTTTTTTATGTACACTGAGACAACAAAGTCCATTTAATTTGTCTTCAATATTTTTGATCTCAGCCACGTTTTTACACGTCTGAGTGTAATGAATGATCTTTCAATTGTAGTCGTTGCTGTTTCTGCTTTTTCACTTTCGGATAAAAACATTCTGCTTGTTGAATTAATTCCGTTATCTCCGAATCTTCGAAGTCCTTTAGATGTGATCCCTTCTAATTCATAAAATTGGGATACTTCGTCCATACATTTTCTAAATTTTGGAGCTGTAATTTTATTATTTGAGCAGGCTGTAACAATGGAAGAGCAAACGCTAGTGAATGTTCTTTATCGAACCTCTCCTCTAATGAGGATAATAATCAAATAATGCGTCTTATTTTCGTCGAAACTTGTATGTGGTGTACAGGGATCTCTAATTGTCAGACCGTTATTTAAATATAAAGATATACACAATAGAGAGAATCAAGTGCAGCTGCCAATTGTTTTGGCAACGTAAAAACAAATGTACAGGTTGCGTTGCAAACAGGCCAAGCAAAACTTATTGAAGAGAACAGAAATACGGTACAACCTATAGTTAACACAATAAATTTTTGCAGTACTCACGATTTGCCATTGTGAGGAAGAAGACGATGAAGGCGATTTTCGAGATTTGTTGAAACTGAAAATTGATTCTAGTGATGAAATTTTTCGAAAACCGAAAAATGCTCAATATGCGTCCCCAAAAATACAAAATAAGATTTTAAATATATGTGGAGTTCTAATTAGAGAAAAATTGGTTGAAGATGTTAAGGCTGAAATGAATAGATACATCAATGCCTTAAACATCGATGATAACGAATGCGTGGGACAGGGCTACGACGGATGTGCTACGATGGCGAGAAACATTTAAAAAGAGTTTATATTTTCACTGCGCCTGCCACTAGCTAAACCTAGTAGCGAACGACTTAAATAATGTTTCTAAGATCCGAAAGTGTATTAAGATATGATTAAAAAATTTCAGGGAATCAGTTTTGCGTCGTAAATATTTGGAAATGGTGGAAGGTTTGGAAAAGCTTTCACAGGAAGGTAATTCTGGGACAAGAAAAGTAGCTTCCCAATTGTTATTTATATAAATATTTATTATAGTCTATAATTTTCTGCCCAAGAAGGCACTGAAGAGTTATTAATATCAGCTAATGAAATTGATAAGGTTTTGAATCTTAAACTGCGTCTTCCAAGGACAGCAAGCCGCTAACAATATAGGGCAAATCATCCAGCTGGTTCGTTAACCGAATATTTTCGCCTATCGTTGTATGTGTTATTTAGATTTGGATTCATTGTCATCCTCATTAGAGGCGAGATTCGGTAACATTCACCAGCGTTTGCTCTTTCATTGTTACACCCTGCTCAAATAATAAAAATTACAGCTTCAAATTTTACCATAACGTCGTATATATGTTTTTGTCCGTATGTCACATCCACTTTTTTCTGAATCTATAAGAACTATACTTTTGAAACTTAATAAGTAGATGTATTGTGTGAATCGCATTTATATTTTCACACAAAAATAGAAAATAAAACAATACATTTTAGGGGTTTCAACTTATAACTGAAACTAGAATTTTTGTTTTCATCAAACCCATGCATGGATAGGTCTTCAAAAATGTGTGCCCCCCCCTGTAATTTCTAAAATAAGAGGTTCATAAATAAAAAAAATATATATGATGTACATTACCATGCAAACTTCCACTGAAAATTGGGTTAAACGAGATCTAGTAAGTAGTTTTTTTTAATACGTCATAAATCATCAACGGTTTTTTGGTAATTGCACCGTGCATTTTGCTAGTACTATCTGCGCGGATATTTAAAAGATAAGGCATAAAGCCCCTTGACATTTTGAATAGTAATTAGGCGCGTTCATACATGTTAAGCGAGATTTCCAGGGGGGGGCAGCTGCCCCTACCTGCCCCCCCCTGGGTACGCCCATGTGTGTACTTTCTTGTTTAAACATAAATGAATATTATTGAGCAAAGCATAAGGTTCAACAAACAATAACAGAGCATAAAAAACAGAAGAAAAATGGCAGGCTTTATAATAAACATGTACTTTAATATTTATTTATTTATTCAACTTAAAAAAATAAGAATAAATAAGAAAAATGTGAGCCGTCTCGGGACGCCTGGCAGATGTGAAACATCGCCATTATTTTGTAAAAGTAATATGCAGAAAAGAACATATTGTAATAGGAACTAAATATGTCATAATGATAAAATAAAATATTACTAATTATTAAAATAGTAGCCTGTAGTATAGTAGTATAGCGTGCCGTGGCGACGCGTCGCCAATCGCCAGGCCAGAAATCTATTTTACGTGCGTCTATACCATGTTTCACATACGTGCGCCTATAGATGTTTCACATCAATAAGAATATGTATAACCAACACAGATAGACTGACTACATGGTTGATATAAAAGATGCAGAAAGCGGAGGACACGTGGGTGGTATGGCTCACATTGGGAAAGACTTAGACTTAGATCTCTCCCAATGTGAAAATGACCATAGATTTTTTGCAATTTTATGTTTTATTATGTACAATATTGGTTATAAACTAAAACAATGAACCTAAAACTAAAAACCTTAATAAAATATAATATTATAACTAAAATATATCATTAAAAGGAGTCCCTTTAGGCATGGTTCCGAAGATACTGGCAGCGTTCCCCCTTTGAATTGCTAGACTAATTCTTTATCCGAGATAACTGCCAGCTCTTCGGTCTCCTGTGATGTCGACTAATCTTTTTGCTATGTCCTTGAAAAGCTTTATAGCGCTAGGACCCCACGGCCCAAGGGTCTCGACACCGAATGGGACAAAATCATATTCGGAGCCTAGACCCCTGTATTTGGATGCCTTAGCTTTTTCAGCCGCTTCACATGCCGCACCAGCTCTGTTGTTGTACCATAGATTAAATTCGAGAAACTGATTTCATTCACTACCTTATTCTATAGCTTCTTCTTTCTCTCTCTCTCTCTATTTCTTCTTGTCTAATATAGCTGCACGCCACGGAGTTCTCTGCCGTTGTTTATGTAAAGGTAACAGAAACTAATCCAAATAAAAGTAGCCTAAGGTACTCCTTAAATCGTTAGTTATCTGCCAGTTAAAGTCCCATCAAACTCGGTCTAGAAATTAGTCTGAATCAACCGACAGACGGACACAGCCAAAATTTTTAAAAATTTATTGATGGAACTACCCTACCTACAAACTTTTATATTTATTTAGTGAAAAGCTGCTAATTTGAAATTAGAATCAAAATTACTTCAATTTCATTTATATAAGTAGATCTCATGTTCACTTATTTTTACTAAACACAAATATTAATTCCCTTCTTTTCTTCTTTTTAGGATTCCGTAGCAAAATGGCCAAAAACGGAAACCTTATAGATTCGTCATGTCTGTCTGTCTGTCTGTCCCTCCGTCCGTATGTCACAGCCACTTTTTGCCGAAACCATAAGAACTATACTTTTGAAACTTGGTAAGTAGATGTAATCTGTTAACCGCATTAAGATTTTCACATAAAAATAGAAAAAAAACAATACATTCTGGGGGTCCCTATACTTGAAACTGAAACTCAAAAATTTTTTTTTCATGAAACCCATACGTATGGATACCATATGGATAGGTGTTCAAAAATGATGTTGAGGTTTCTAATATATATTTTTTCTAAAATGAATAGTTTGCGCGAGAGACACTTCCAAAGAGGAAAAATGTGTGTGTGTCCCCTCCTGTAACTTCTAAAATAAGAGAGTGATAAAACTAAAAAATATATATGATGTACATTAATTACCATGCAAACTACCAACGAAAATGGGTTTGAACGAGATCTAATAAGTAGTTTTATTTTAATACGTCATAAATCGTAAACCGCAATTTACCTTTCATTCAATCAATACACTATTATCAAAACATCGATCAAGAGACTACAAGAATTTTTATATGATGTTACTTGGTGATACGGAACCCTTCATTAGCGACTCCGACTCGCACTTGGCCGCTTTTTTTTTAGTTAAACTGTGTACGAAGATATTAATAGTTAGGTACGAGTATTAACTACATTTTCACAGGTGCATAGGATTATTTTGATCTGCTAACTATTTATTATTGTTCTAAAATGTTGTTTAGATTTCAAGACGCAACTGTTTAAAATACATACACATTGTAACCATTTAAACTACATTGTAGGTTAGGACAATATTTACAACTGTAGCTCCGCCGATCCATTCGATTCCGATTGTAACAATAGAAATGATTGATATCGTGCTCTTGTGTGAGGTTGTGTAATAAATAAGTACTACGTGAAGTTTTTCTCCCTCGCCAGTCACAATAAACTATTAATTGCGTTACGAATGTGTTATTATCACCACTTCTCGTCACGTACAACCGTTTATTTATTAAATATTCTATTGCCATGCGACTATAGATAAAAAAATTGCAAAATGCGTGTCAGGCCACGTATAGAATAGGGTTCCATAATTCCGTGAATTTGAAATCGTGGCTAATAGATAATTGTCATGATTACTGTTTACACTTTATTAACTCGCAAACGGATACCTAAATCGAAAAATTGTCTTAGTAACCTCTTAATGTTTTTAAAATACCTATCTAATGATAACCCACACGATAGGGTAGATGCAAGAAAAAAAAGACATCCCTCCTATACCTGTAGGAAAGGTACTATAAAAAAAACCTGATTTTATTCTATCACTTTGTCGACGTAATTGGATCACACAATCATGGAAAGTTTCAGTTTCAGTTTGTAGCGGTAAGTGGAGGATGGATATGATGAATCCATAAGGGTTCCTGTTATAATTTGTACCAAAATGTTTCTCTTAAGACTAGTGGCGCCATCTTTTGCGTATTTTATGTAATGTCTGAGATGTCAAATAAAAGTCAGTCGTTAACCGAAAGAGCGTGTTTTAATAGGTTATGGGCTAATGTCCTGATTTTCTTAAGTAATAATATTACAGTTTAAGAAAAACGCTGAACCTTTCTGTAGATAATGGCTTTAAATTATATACAAAGTGTTCCCAAACTGAAAGGGAGGGAAAATTATGACGAGTGGAGCTTCGCGGCAGAAAATTTGTTAGTGCTAGAGGGCATGATCCAGTACATCAAGACGCCTGTGCCCGGTGCAGAAACAAAGACTGCAGACGACGAAAGGACTAAGGCAAAGTTAATATTGACCATCGATTCAGGGCTGTATGTTCATATTAAGGAAACGAAAACCTCGTTTGAGTTGTGGACAAAGCTGAAGAATATGTTTGATGACTCAGGTTTTTCAAGAAAAATCTCTTTGCTGCGACATTTGATTTCAATCAGGCAAGAAAATTGTGATTCTATGACTAATTATGTAACGCAAGTCGTCGAGACAGCACAAAGATTGAAAGGAACCGGGTTCGCCATAACAGATGAATGGATTGGATCATTATTGTTAGCAGGTTTGCCGGAAAAGTATTCTCCTATGATCATGGCAATAGAACATTCTGGAATACAGATTACCACGGATTCTATAAAATCGAAATTGATCGATTTGGAGGTTTCTTTAAATTTGGACACCAGTGGCGCTGCATTCGCTGCAAATAGAACATTCTCGAAGACGCGGCATACTACAAATAAAAATGGCTGTCAAAGTCAACTACAAAAAACGTCAATGGCGTCTAAAATGCAGTCGAAAAAAGTGATTGTGTGCTACAAATGTAAAGAAATCGGGCATTTTAGAAATCAATGTCCGTTATTGCAGAAAAATAAACAAACGAATGCGTTTAGTGTGGTATTCTTGAGTGGACGGTATAATAAAAGCGAGTGGTATATTGACTCCGGCGCAAGTGCGCACATGACATCGAATGAAAATTGGCTAGAAAATGTTAATTTTATGCCAGATATGTCTGAAATTACGGTAGCCGATAGTACAAAGGTACCCGTAAAGTGCTCCGGGGACGTGAAAATAACTTCAGATCGCAACTACGAGATTACTGTCAAGAATGTGTTGTGTATTCCTAAATTGTCAACGAACTTGTTGTCAGTGAGTGAGCTTATAAAAAATGGCAACAAAGTTGTGTTTGAAAGTAACAATTGTTATATTCGAAATATGAAGAATGACATAGTAGCCACTGCATATTTGATAAATGGTGTTTACAAGTTAAATTTAAAAACAACAGATTGTAAGTTAGCAGCACCAGCATTGGCAAGTGCAGAGTTATGGCACAGACGCCTAGCACACATCAATAGTGGTGATTTGAATATAATGAGAAATGGCATTGTAGACGGAGTAAATTTTTCTTCTCCTAGCGACACAAGGAAGGAGAACTGTATAACCTGTTGTGAAGGCAAACAAACAAGGCTGCCATTCTCACGTAGTGAACATACCAGCACCGAGACACTACAATTAGTCCATGCAGATGTGTGTGGGCCTATGGAGACAAAATCAATTGGTGGTTCACGATTCTTCTTGCTTCTTGTGGATGACTACAGTAAGATGACATTCATTTATTTTCTCAAACACAAAAATGAAGTTTTCCAGAGATTTAAGGATTTTAAAGCTATGGTTGAGAACCAACAAAACAGAAAAATCAAGATACTTCGAACTGACAACGGAGGTGAGTTTTGTAATTGTGTAATGAACAATTTTTTGGCAAATGAAGGCATAATTCATCAAAGGACTACTGCTTATGCCCCTGAGCAGAATGGTGTCAGTGAGAGGGCCAACAGAACTGTTGTTGAAAAAGGTAGATGTTTGCTTTTTGATGCAAGACTTGATAAGAAATTTTGGGCGGAAGCTGTTCATACTGCAGTTTACTTAAAAAACAGATGTGTTACATCTAGCTTAGTAAACAAAACACCTTATGAAGTGTGGTATCAAAGGAAGCCTGACTTAAGCCATGTACGCCTATTCGGAAGCCCTGTGATGGTACATGTTCCCAAAGAACAACGACTGAAATGGGATAAAAAAGCAGAACAATTCATATTAGTTGGATACTCTGATACTGTTAAGGGATATCGAGTCTATGATCCAAAGAAAAATGTTGTCACTGTAAAGAGAGACATAATAGTGATGGAAGGAAAGCATGGAATTGAAAATCCAGAAGAAAATGCTATATGGATACAGAATGATGTACAGAACTTAACGCAAAGAGAAGAGACTGAGACACTATGTAATGTGCAAGAATCTATTGTAGAGAACAGAGATTCAGTGGGGGATACTAACATAAATGAATCTCCGTCTAGTTCAAGTTATGATTCATCAGATTATATGGATCCAGATGAGACTCAGGTGGATACTTCAACTGATTCCATCACATCAACCGAGATTTCAACAGATGAACTTCAAAGTCTTGGAGTTGGTGAAGCGGTTAGAGATAGAAGACAGAGAAGACCACCAAACCGTTTTGGTTATTCAAACATGTGTACATCAAACAATTTACCAGGTGCTGAGGAGATTGACTTTTCAGAAGCGCTGAATGGACCGGAAGCAGAACAGTGGAAGCTGGCCATGCGTGAAGAGTTGCAGTCATTTGAGTACAATGATGCTTGGGAGCTCATTGATATACCAAGTGATACCTCGATAGTACAGTGCAAGTGGGTATTAAATAAAAAATTAGATGTAAATGATAAATTGAGATATAGGGCAAGGCTTGTGGCTAAAGGTTTTTCACAGCGAAGTGGAATTGATTATGTGGACACATTTGCTCCTGTAGTGAGACATTCAACTCTAAGAATGTTATTTGCTCTCAGTACACAGTGGAATATGGATATTACTCATCTCGATGTAATTACTGCTTTTCTAAATGGACACTTGAATGAGAATATTTGTATGTACCTTCCTGTAGGTTTTGAATGCACAGATAAAGTGGTGTGTATAATAAATTATTGTTATCGTAACTTGAGTATTTAGGACACTCAAGTTACACAAAGCGGCCCAGCGACGACGAATATCGCAGCCTCTCACGTAGCGACAGTATTAAACAAGCTTTCGTACTAAACACGTCTTTGATTGTTCTCACCTACGACCCTCAGACAGTTCATTGGCGACGAGGAAAATTACATATTGAACCCATAAACATATATATATAAAAAAAAAAAGTGTACCAGTGCATAATGGTGAATTATATTGGGAATATGCAAGTTTTCGACCATAGAAATCAAGAGTGGTGTATTTTTGTTAGTCGGTTAACGCAATTTTTAAAACTAAATAGTATATCCGATATTAACAAAAGTGCGGTACTACTGACACACCTGTCTGATGAAACATATCGTTTGGCGAGAGATTTAGTACATCCACAGAAGCTTGAGGAGTTATCGTTTGATGACCTGATTAAAGCGCTCGGAGGTCACTTCACACCGAAGAGGTCGACATTTGCCGACAGGGCATTGTTTTACGAAGCTGTGAAAAATGACAATGAGAGTATCGAAGATTGGGCGGCGCGTCTCAGAGGGCTCGCTGTTTATTGTGAGTTTGGAACGTCGCTGGATACCTTATTGCGAGACCGTTTCGTTTTGGGCCTGGGTGCGGGAGTGGTCCGAGATCGTCTGTTCGAACAGGACTCGAGTTCATTGACCTTGGCGAAGGCGCTGGAAATTGCTCAGCAAGTCGAGTGCGCACGGCGCGCCCGCAGCAGCGTCACGGGGGTTGGAGTCGGAATGGAGCAAAGCATCAAGGAGGAGCCGGTATATCGCGTAAATGAACGCCGAGCGTTCCAGGAACGCCGGGGCGCGGCCCACGCGCATGTCAGCGTCGGTGATGAGTTGAGGTGTTCAGTGTGTGGACTCAAAAATCATGACGCATCGAAGTGTCGTTATAAGAACTACAAGTGTATAGCGTGCGGTAAAAAAGGGCACTTAAAGAAAGTGTGTAAAGTGCAACGGGCAAGTGCGTTCCTGAATAATATCGACACAGAACCGGAAGAGTACGCGGACAATGAGGATAATTGTAAGGAATGTCAATTGTTCAATATTAGGTACGTAAAGTATGAGCCAATTAAATTGACAGTTTTAGTTAATAATATTAACCTAATAATGGAGCTAGATACGGGTTCTGGGTCGAGCGTGATTTCAGAAGAATTATATTTAAAAAGGTTTTCAAAATGTAATTTACACCCAAGTGATTTAAATATGTGTTTATATAATGGACATAGAATCACACCTCGGGGTTATTTTGTTTGTCAAGTAACTTATCTCAAGAAATCAAATAATATTAAGTTTTATGTTATAAATAACGGAGGACCCGCATTACTGGGACGGGATTTTATGTCTAAATTTAACATATGTTTTACAATCAACAATAATCATATTATTAGTCACGGCCCAAATGAGGTACAGCAATTATTGAATGCATTCCCAGAAATATGGAAGGATGACTTAGGTTGTTTTAATAAATTCGAGATCGAGTTACATTTAAAAGATAATGCAATACCAAAATTTTTTAAACCACGGCCCATTCCTTTCGCGCTCAAAGAAAAGGTCGATTCGGAAATTGACCGACTGGTAGGGTTAGGGATATTAGTGCCCGTAACTTTTTCTGATTATGCAACGCCCATTGTGCCCGTTCTAAAGGAGAACGGTCAAGTTAAAATTGCCGGGGATTTTTCTTGTACACTAAATAAAGTTTTACAAATTGACAAGTACCCCCTGCCTCGGATTGAAGAAGTATTTGCGAAGATTGGTGGGGGCGAGTATTATTCTAAATTAGATTTGAGTAACGCTTATAATCAATTTAAGCTAAAAGACTCGTCACAATCATTAACAACCATCAATACACCTAGAGGTTTATATAAATATACGCGTCTTGTGTACGGACTTGCGAATGCTCCCGCAATTTTTCAACGCACAATGGAAACGCTGCTGTCGGGCATAGAAGGTGTTAGTTGTTGGTTAGACGATATTTGTATAACGGGATCTTCGACTGAAATTCATAAGGCTAGGTTAACCGAAGTCCTTAGGAGATTTCAAGATGCCGGTCTCAGGTTGCAAAAAGATAAATGTTCGTTTTTTCAGCCAAGTGTGACATATTTAGGGTATGTTATTGATAAAAATGGTTTAAGAACGTGCCCAAATAAAGTTTCAGCCATAATCAACGCAGCTGAGCCAACGAACGTCACTGAGTTAAAGCGCTTTCTCGGGGTCGTAAATTATTACCGTAAATTTTTACCTAATGCATCGACATTGATGCACCCGTTACACGGACTACTGCGGGAGGGCGCACCGTGGTGCTGGACCGATAGGGAGCAGCGTGCACTGGATGCCGTGAAACGGGAGTTAGCATCGGAGCGTGTGTTGGCGCACTTCGAGCCGGGGGAGCCGCTCGCACTCAGCGTAGACGCGGGACCCGCCGGCCTAGGCGCGGTGTTGGCGCACGTCAGCGCCGACGGCCGAGAGCGTCCGATAGCGTTCGCGTCTCGGGCCTTATCGGTCAGCGAAAAGAATTATAGCCAAATTCAAAAAGAGGCGACGGCTATTATTTTTGGAGTTAAGCACTTCCATCAATATTTATATGGTCGACAAGAACCTTTTATTTTAAAAACCGACCATCGCCCCCTCTTGTCTATATTCGGTAAAAAAGCTAGTATTTCCGTTACGGCCGCGCTACGATTGCAACGGTACGCCATTATCCTATCTGCATACAATTATACAGTGCAATATGTGAGTAATAGAAATAACTTGGTTGCGGATTTTTTTTCCCGAGCGCCATTGCCGTTAAACGAGAATAATAAAGGCGTATACGACGAGGAAGACGGGAGATATTTCCTTTTTCTAGAGAAGGATACACTACCTGTCTCGTTCGATGAAATTCGGCGCGCGACCGAGCGAAATACGACATTACAAACAGTAGCCAGGTATATGAACCGTGGCTGGCCGAGGAAAATTAAATGCGGTAACATATTGCCTTATTTTCATTGCAAAAATGATTTACAACTTAACGACGGGTGTTTGTTTCGGGGACATAGGATAGTGATTCCCCCAGAGTTTCGTGATAAAATACTGAAAGAGTTACATTCATCCCATTTTGGTGTAGTAAAGACAAAGTCTAGGGCTCGGGGCAGGATGTGGTGGCCGGGAATCGACCGCGACATCGAGCAGTGGGTGGGGGCGTGCAGCGTGTGCGGCGAACTGCGGCCCGCGCCTCCTCGCGCGCCTCCTGCGCCTTGGCCGAGGGCGCCGGCGCCTTGGTATCGCATACACATTGATTACATGACAGTCGCACAAAGTGTTTATTTAATCATTATAGATTCCTTCAGCAAATGGTTGGAATGCCTTCACATGAATTGCGGTACCTCCACGGGTGCGCTAATTGCAAAATTAAAATATGTATTTTCAAGGTACGGGATACCGAATATCATAGTGTCAGATAATGATGTAAAAATATGTTCTTTGGAATTTGATTCTTTTTGTAAAAGTAATGGAATAAGGTACTTAACTTCCCCAGTGTATCACCCTGCTAGTAACGGTCAAGCAGAAAACTCTGTTAAAACTTGTAAGAAAATGATCAAATGCATTTTATCAGAAAATAAATTACCGAATTGTACGATTCAAGAAAAATTAATAGGTTTCCTGTTTGATTACCGTAACACAATACATTGTTCGACGGGTGTCACACCGGCGAAGTTAATGATGGGCCGTGATTTGCGCGGTCGGCTAGATTTAATTTCACCTGTAAAAAAAGTTGAAAACATCTCCAGCGATAAACCAGAATCACTCAATAAAAGCAGAATGTTTCAATTAAATGAAAAAGTTTTGGCAAGGTGGTTTATCGCTAGAAAATGTAAATGGTCGCCTGCAATAATTAAGAAAAAAATTGGTAAACGAATGTATGAGGTTTATTTTGAAAATTACAACACCACGTGCAAAAGGCATATAGATCAAATAATAAAAATTAGTAAATGCACTAACAGCACTATGTTAACGGGGATGACGGGTTCTGATTCGTTTTCGTCATGGCCGCAACAGGAACAATCGTTGCCTCCTACTGAGGTAAATATACCTGTTAACTCATCTCTCGAAAGTAGCGATACGGGGGAAGGAGACAGTGAAGCGCGCGGTGACGAAGACGTGATGAGGGCGGCCAACGATCAGTTCGTTGACAAAATAGCCTCTGGTCAAATGGATGACCCATCTCCCGGACCGGTTAGTGTATCTACTGATTTACAACCGAATAGTAATAAGACGGCAGAGCGACCAAAGGGTCGTATGTTAAGACCCAGAAAGGAAGTAGATTATAAGCAATATTTTTAATGATTTTTAATTGTTACAGTGCTTGAAAGTAATGTGGGAGGGAATGGTGTGTATAATAAATTATTGTTATCGTAACTTGAGTATTTAGGACACTCAAGTTACACAAAGCGGCCCAGCGACGACGAATATCGCAGCCTCTCACGTAGCGACAGTATTAAACAAGCTTTCGTACTAAACACGTCTTTGATTGTTCTCACCTACGACCCTCAGACAGTTCATAAAGGCAAGGTTTTAAAACTTAAGAAAGCTATATATGGGCTTAAACAATCATCCTTAATGTGGTATAAGAGAGTTAAAGATTGTTTATGTAAATTGGATTTTAAAATAAGTAGCAATGAACCATGTTTATTTACAAAAGTTAGTGAGAAGGTTAAAATAATTGTAGCTGTTTATGTTGATGATTTTCTGATTTTTTCAAACTGTAAAGAGGAAACTGATAAATTGAAAACTGTTTTAAGCTCAGAATTTAAGATTAAAGATTTAGGTTGTGTAAAACGCTATTTAGGCATGAGAGTTCATGTAGACAGAAAATTAAATACTGTAAAAATAGATCAAGAACAATATATAGAACAGTTGTTACATAAATTTGGAATGTTCAATTGCAGATCTATTGATACTCCTTTAGAATGTAAGTTGAATCTTGAAAAGGCTGAAAATTGTTCACCAGATGTTCCTTACCAAAGACTGATAGGTAGTCTAATGTACTTAAGTGTTCTGTCTCGGCCTGACATAGCTTATTCCATTAGTTACCTAAGTCAATTTAATAATAGCTATAATGAAACTCATTTTAATCAAGCTAAGAGAGTATTGAAATATTTACAAAAAACTAAACATTATTGTTTGAAATATAGCAAAGATGGTAATACAGAATTAGAAGGTTTTGTAGATGCCGATTGGGCAAATGATGTTTTAGATAGGAAATCCTACACTGGTTTCTGCTTTACTATGGCTGGTTCTGTTATATCATGGCAAAGCAGGAAGCAGAAAACTGTATCCTTATCCAGTACTGAAGCTGAGTATGTAGCATTGTCGGAGGCAGCTAGGGAAGCTACATATTTAAGAAATTTGATGTATGAAATAACAGGTAAATTAAACATTGTTAAGATGCATTGTGATAATCAGAGTGCATTGAAATTATCTATAAATCACCAGTCTTTGAATAGAACTAAGCACATTGATGTACGTTATCATTATATTAGAGATGCTATAAAGGATAATGTAATTCATGTGAAATATGTATCAACTCTAAATATGCCTGCTGATCTCTTAACCAAAAGTTTATTATCAGCAAAGCATTATAAATTTTTAGGAATGATAGGTCTTGTTCCTAGTTAAAATTTAAGTTTGTTAATTGTTACTTGAGTTGCTTTTTAGAAATATTTTGTTAAGTAGGGGTGTTATAATTTGTACCAAAATGTTTCTCTTAAGACTAGTGGCGCCATCTTTTGCGTATTTTATGTAATGTCTGAGATGTCAAATAAAAGTCAGTCGTTAACCGAAAGAGCGTGTTTTAATAGTTCCGAGTCATGAATTAGGGAACCCTAATAAAGATTGGTAATTAATTTTAGAGGTACAACAAGAACGCAATGCGATATAAAAAACGTGATTGTCTTAAGGTTGACCCTCTGTTTAAAGACAGTAGAGTCAGGGTGTACGTTATACCTGGCATTGGTTGACGTCAGTGTTTAATGGACTTTTTTTCTTCCTAACCTTATTCCCAATATTATTTGGGGTCGGCCACTAGATCAACCGGTTTTACCTTAATATCAGTTTTTCCACGGAGCGACTGGCATCAGACCTCCGCAATCCTAAAGGAAGAACGAAATTCAAAGGTTGAACCATTGCCATATTTTCATGACAACCGGGACCGACAGCTTTACGTGCTCTCCGAGGCATGGGCGTGAATCACCGCCAAACTTCCAAACTCCGGGCTGCTATTAGGAATTCCTAAGAAAAACCCAAAAACACTTTTTGGCCCGACCCGGGATTTGAACCCGAGACCTCTTTGATACGTAAATGGCGTAAATTCTCTGGGATCAAAGGTCAGAATGGGAGTACCGCAGGGTTCAATATTAGGTCCATTTTTGTTTCTGGTGTATATTAATGATCTCCCACACATATTGCAAGATCCACCGAACATTGTGTTATTTGCGGATGATACTTCATTGATCTTTAAAGTTGATAGGCGGGCTGAATTTTTTTTGATATAAATATCACTAGTACATTATTGGTTCACTGCTAAATAACTTATTGCTGAATGGAAAGAAAACCAAATGCATTAGATTTTCTTTGCCAAATGGTAAAAGCAGTAATTGTGACATCTTAGTGAACAAAGAGAAACTAGAATTGGTAGACCAAACTGTTTTCTTGGGAATGGGGGGCTCATGTAAAGTCACTTGCTGGGCGGCTTAGCTCAGCGGCATATGCTGTTAGAAAAGTTCGGCAACTAACGGAAGTGGAAACTGCACGATTAGTTTATTTTAGTTACTTTCATAGCATCATGTCATACGGCATCTTGCTTTGGGGACGTGCTGCAGAAATAGAGTCAATTTTTATTCTGCAAAAAGAGCCATTAGAGCTATATATAGTCTCCGCAGTCGCGATTCTGTAAGGGGCCTTTTTAAGGAGGTCAATATCATGACAGTTCCTTGTCATTCAGTACATCTATGAAAACATAATGTATGTTCGAAAAAATTTACATCTCTTCAATCAAGGATGTGATAGACATGGATATAATACTAGGAATAAAGATAAATTAATTCAACCACGTTTTAGACTCTCAAAAGTGCACACATCTTTTATGGCGTACGTACGTATTAAATTTTATAATAAAATACCTCAAAACATACTAGATTTAACAGAGAAACGATTTAAAAATACATATTGTAAAACGCACACTATGTAAGCAAGCTTATTACAAATTAGAGGATTACATTGCCGACAAGAATGCTTGGCTCAATGCTGGTCCTGCTCCACAGCCACATGATTTAATTCTCAAATTATTTAGAAGTTAGTTTGTATTTCTGACATAGGTATGATAATTTTATCTTAATGATTGACATTCTTATATTTTTCTTTTTTTTTTTGACATTGGATAACCATATTTCTGACATGTATTATTGATATTTTAATTGTATCTTGTTGTTTGACATTTCTATTATTATTTTTAGTATTAACATTATTGCTTAGTAAGTTACATTTTATTGACATGTTCCAAATATTTATCGCACTCTTAGAGGGTAGCATATTTATACTCCTGTTAAGTCCTGCTGGCGGTGGCGTGTGTAGCAGGTCGTTCGGCTCCCAACGATATGGTTGAACTGGACGATGGCTGGTGTATAGGTCATGCTCGTAATACGGGCGCCGCCAGTCGGGGCTGGTCATCTCACAACTTCTATTTATTGTTTAATTATTTTTGGACACTACCTGTGTAAATATCCACATCGTTACATTGTCCTCACATTTAATAAAATGCCTTAAACAATGTTACCAAAAATTTTAAAAACAATGTTGGAAAAGAGTGTCCATGGAGTTTCTTGTCTGTTCTTCTCCATAGGATCTACGAATTGGAATAGACAATTAGCTTCACGACTGACTATTGACTGACTACTTGACGTTTCAAAAGTGCCGTTGTATGGTTTATTTGAAATAAAATGGTTTGATTTGATTTGACAGAAGTCGCATACGCTATCCACTAGACCAAGGATGCAGTTCAGTCAGTGTTAAATGCAGTGTTGCATTAATTACTCAACAATGACAGAACAGTGCAGGCGAGGTCAGCGACCCCAAAGACCACCCGCTACTGCGAGACAAGACTAGCCCACGGCACGCGATGATATGGTCGAGTTGGCCAGACGCCGCACTCAAGGCATGAATGAACTAACTAACGTAATTAATGCACAAGTCAATATAACGTGGAATATATTGATGGCCTCTTAATCTGTGATCGACTTCTAATTTAAAATGTGAACAAGTTCCATACATAAATATACTACATAGTTTACAGCTGAAATTTGCAGTTGCACACAAAATGATCTTGTTTTGTCAAGCTTTAATTCATCAAAAAGTGACCGTTGGACGAGAGACTGGAGAGGGTCGATTCTCAACATAGAAAATTAAGATACTTAATACTCTTTTATGTGTGAATATTGGCATGTTCTGTTCCGTAATCCTACCGATTGATATGTGAAATTTGCACTGCCTTGGTGGCTCTCTGTAGTAGCGCTTACAACTGTGTTATGTTTGAGTACTCGGGTGCTATTCCCGGGTCGGACCAAATGTTTCTGTGATCCACAAATATTTGTTTTGGAGTTTGGTTTGTTTTCTATATAAAATATTTATGTATTTACAAAAGAAAATAATGTTAATGTATCAATATCAGTTATTTAATACCCATAATACAAGCTCTGCTTAGTTTGGGATTAGATGGCGTTGTGTATTAGATGTCAGAAATATTTATTATTGGTATTTTTGATCCAGTTTACTTATTTCATTTCACCAAAAATTTAACGTTAATCAGTCTATGACAATTCACAATTTAAGTCTACGGAAATGGGGTCATCAAAAAGTTCCGTCCAAAAACTACATATGAATACCTACAATGGTGAGGCGTAGTTCGTTGCGAATCTAATAAATTGAACATAAACATATTTTATCAAAGAAAGATCTTCTTTGGAATGACACTCATTGTACCGAACCTAAAAACTATGTTTTAAGTACTGACAGGAAAAACGACCCTGTAAACAACAACAGTAATTTATAACTGAAAATGTGCCAGAGGCCTTGCAACTAAACGAGTGGGCAGTTCGAGAGGGGGAGGGTCAGTGAACGCGATCCACCTCACCACCCCCATCTACAATAAAACAAGCCTTCATTTATTTAATCGAGCAAGGTTTGATACGCTGCGATTTTCTTTGTAAGGTGAAGAACGTTGTTTGCTCAGTATATACTATTCAACAGTGAACTAGTTTTTTTAACTTGTATTATATACAGTTTAGTAAAAAGAGTCTAAAGTTACCACATTATGAGAGTACTACAAGAGCTTATTCGGTTCACTCTCATTTCCCTCACTCTTACAGTCCAATGGTACGGCTATCCGTGCATTCTATAAATAAGAATCAAATTGGAATTGTAATTGGCACTCACTGCTCAAACACTTTTTTTTCATATTTACTAAAGTGTCTTTACTATGCCTGATGGAAAGCATGAGTACAATCAAGGAGTAGAGGCCACCATCCTCAGTGTTAGTGCATGCAATGTAGCACGGTGACATACACCAAGGCGGCTTAGTGTGAAGTTTCTGCAACAGGAAGACTGTTGTAGAATGATCGGGCCTCCGGTCTCACACTCACCTACGAAAGATGACAGCACAAATACTGTCGTTTTAGGTTCGTCTTCTGTGTGAGGGTAGTAGTGTCTCGGTCGAGGCGGCCCATCCGTGCTATATAATCAGCGTGGCTCTACCACTATAAGTACTTGTTTTTCTCCTTTCAGTTCATTGCTACTTAGCAGTTGGGTTGTTTGTTTCTTTAATAAATATTTAATTTAAGACTTTTTAATTTATTAAACCTACCAGTTCTTTTGTAAGTTCAAATCCTGTATTCAGCCGTATAACATTTTTACTCTTTTTACATTTCATTTTTACATTTAATCCCTATCTTGATAAGGTAAGAAAACAAATCAAAAACCCGCCTCCCGTGTCAAAATTACATTTGGGACATACCTTTTGAGCTACAGGGCGTGCCAAAGAAATAGACATACAAACAAACATACGCTCGAAAAATATTACCCTCCGTCTGACGCAGATGGATAAAAAGTTACTTTACATCAAGCGATGCGAGCAACACCGCAATCAAAAATGAGTAGTAATGTGCATGTTCAAATAGTTCAAAATCTTTGTTGGTATACCTGGTTATAATTACACAGAGAAATAATGCAAGTGATAACGAGCCTACTAATAACTTTACGCGCTTAGAGTTAATTGTATAATTGTGTATATAAATTATAAATAAATCACGAACCAGGAAAGAGCAGTCGTTACTCAGTAGTTTTATGTTTGTATAAGATTGCGAAACATTGTATTCAGCGAAGTATCAAATGACTCGGATTTCCTAAGGATAATTTGGCGAGCGTCGAAGAATGGCCAACTGAACGGAGCGTGCAGTGTTGTGAAACTAGACGGACGTCGACGTAGTTTGCGCCCAAAACTGCATTTAATTTTGTTGCAAGAACACATTAATATAATAATAACAACACACATATCATAGACGGTATTCTGATCCCAAACAGAGCTTGTAGTATGTGGCCTCGGTGCCGCAGGGCGCAGTGGGAGCGTTTACGACTGCTATGCTTGTGGTCTCGGGTTTGCTTCCCGGGTCGGACCAAATGTTTATGTGATCCGCAAATATTTGTTTCGGAGTTTAGGTGGTTTCTGTGTATAAATGTATATATTTATAAAAACATATCTAATATATAAAATTCTCGTGTCACAATGTTCGTTCCCATATTCCTCCGAAACGGCTGGACCGATTTCTATGAAATTTTGTGAGCATATCGGGTAGGTCTGAGAATCGGCCAACATCTATTTTTCATACCTCTAGGACGCGAGCGGAGCCGCGGGCATCAGCTAGTAATAAATAATATTTCGGACATCTGACACACAACATCATCTACTTAGTACATATATAATATTTATGATATCTTAACATGTATCTACGATCTACAAGTGTCCACAATCATTCGAATCACTTTTCATATCAATCTGGCATTCTGCATGAACTTAATATAACTTAATTTAATCCTGGCAAAATTGCCTGTCATTCGCTAGAACTTAAGGACAAAAATGACAAATGGCGTAATTCTACAATAATTTACCGATATACCTAAATTTCTCTATGAAGTCCCAGATGGGTCGGATAAAAAAAGTGTTATTGGGTTTTTCTTACAAGAAATTCCTAGTATACACGCGTTCCTCGAAAGTCGCGTTAAATAGTCGATCCCGGTTGTTATGGACATCTGTGGCAATCGTCATCAGGAAGTCAGTGTTCTCAAATAAACCTGCAACCAGCTCTACTAGTCTTTCAGAGTTAAGGGGTCTGGCGTGTTCATGGAAAAACTAATATTTAGGTAGAAGTGGCTGAACTAGTTCCCGACGCTAAATTATATTAGGAATAATCAATCTAGGATAAAGAAGACTAGTGTTCTCTATATCAGTAGATAAATTGTTATAGTATAAATATAAATTATAAATAAAGTCTCTAAACATTGCTTTACATCATAAAGTCAGTTTTCTTTCCTTTCATGTAAGCAAGTACAGTACGCGACTATTACAGTCACAATCAACCTCACGTTAGTCATACTTGCCAAAAACTGATCATCTCTGCATTATTGTAATAAACACTTCTGATTGAAGAACATAATCAGTTGTTCTCGCTGTTCGTGTGGACGAGACCAGCGCACTTATTTTACAAATCACTATAATTATAACCTTTAATGCTTTATGCATTTGCATAATGTACACATTAATGTGTGTATGGTTGATGGTTTGAGGTTGGCAACATACTTTATAGCAAGAGTGATAAGTAGGTGTTACAGATATGACATATAGCACATAATATGATCAAAAGCAATAAGGTAAGGGTACCTTGTCCGCGGGAATGCTCCACCAGGCAGAGGAGCGTAAGGCACAGGACGGCGCGCATGCTGCCGTTAGCGCTTGGGACGCGCACGCATACCGATCCGCCTGCACACCGGGCACACCAACTGCAACATTCATAATTACTTCAGTATATATAACACAATAATTATAGTTTATAATATGTATATGTATAACATAAGCTAATGGAAAGGTAAGATAGAAGTCCAATATCCAACTTCTACATAGTTACGATGTAAGCTCGTTATTAGCAATCGCAATACTATAGTGTCGCCCTAACAAACGACATCAGCTCAAACTTAGGTTTATTAGTAGCTAGCTTTCGCCCGCGGTTCCGCTCGCATGTATGTCAGTTATCTTGGTAAAAAGTCGCCTATGCCTTTTCGCAGGCTCTGGACCATCTGTGTACCAAATTTTATTGTTACATATTTAGTAGTTTTGGCGTTTAAGCGCGACAGACCCTGTGTTACTTTCGCATTTCTAATATTGGTAAGGACTAGTAAGGATCTATCTAGTTCCTGTTTTCATCATTAGATCAGCCCTAAATAATTCATCATCGAATTACATACACCTACGTACGTACAAAGTTTAATTTGATGACTAGAATTATTTTAAAATTTACTTACAAGATTTGTTTATTTATTTATTTCCCTAATATTTATTTCCCTTTACTTAGTTATAAGCAGAGATCGGAATTGGGTGTGTGAAAATACCTAAAGTTTGCAGAAGTTTGCAATAATAATATGGAGCTGTTACAACCACTTAAGTTAAACCATTAAGTTAAACCAATATTTATCATTTCTAGGAAAAAAACTAATATTATTGCATGTTCCGAACTCTGAATGTCGAAAATAGTTTACGCACAACTTTCTTGTAATTGAAATAAATGTTTTTAATTTATTTTTTTATGCAGTGCAGGTTTAATAATTTAAAAAAAAGCCGACTTCAAAACTATGTAAAGACGCGAAAATGTTCGTTTTCCTTGCATCAACCTGTAACAAAACTTTTTAACTTAAGATACAGATCAAAAAAAGAAATTAAAACCGCATTAGCATTTTGCAGATATATAAAATTCTGTGTTTGACCGACAAAGAACAATTGGGACTAAAAAACCGAATTTTAACCGGAAAAGTACAAAACAAAAATTTATTTAGAACTGTATTAGCAGCTTGTAAATGTTTATAGTTCGGTGTTTCAAAGGTAAACCCGGTTTAACTTAAGTGGTTGTAACAGCTCCATATTATGTCCCGCTGCAAACTTTAGGTATTTTTACACACCCAATTCCGATCTCTGGTCATAAGTGAAGCTAATAGAAGCTAATAAAAACATGTTAAAAATGTCTACAGTTACAAAGTAGACAAGTGGTAACTAAGTTACATTTGAAACCGGGTTAGAGTTCCTGCAATTTGTATGTTGTTATCTAATACCTAGCTTTGCCGGAGGTTGTGCTTGCGTAATAGTTATTTTTGTTATATCCTTGGGTGATAATTAATACTTATTTTTCTTCTATGAAGTACCTTATTTCCTTTACCGTTTGTCTTGTAATGTACACGGTGATTAATTATTTACTAGTGGTAACGTGATTGAGTTAAGGCATTGAACCTCGCCTAACAAGTATATTATATTTCGGGGATCGCGTTCAGTTTGTTTGTTGAAATGTAGTTTACTGTATTTAAATATAGTGTGTTAATGATCATAATTTTATGTGTAACCTCATTTGATCCTATTTATGGTTTCAATGTGCCTTTTAATGCATCTCCATAATACAAAATTTAATTTTAACACAATTATGTAAATTCGTATAAGATTCTTAATTACCGAATATGAATAAGGATTTTATGCTCGACGTGTACTAGTATTCGAAATATGAACCAAATAATTTCTTGTAGCTTGTTTCACCTGTGAATGTTATGTAGGACCTTAAGTAAGTGACTTTAAGTGATAACCCTTAAAAAAACTATACTAGTACTGTTTGGCTTTTCAGGTTTCGGGAAAAACTAACAGTTGTACAGAAAACAAGTATCAATTAATATTTTGTCGTTCACTTAGTGAACCTTCGAGGGCCCTAACAGCTATTAAATATTTTATGAATATCTCGTCTACAAGGAAAAAAATTAAAACGGTGTCAATGTCTCCATTTACAAATGTCCAACGGCGGTGGACTCACCAGCCCGTAACTGACTCATTTCCTCTTATCCTATAAGGAAGACTCATCACCATCAACAGTTTGTAATAGTCCACTAGTGGACATAAAGAAAGGAGGTCTTTGGTTTGGCTTCTAGAATGGCTTGTCGTCTCGCGTAGTTTGCGCCTTAGTCGGTTTTAATTTTTAATCGTACCTATAGGAGTTTGGCAGAACAGCGACCGGAATGGCGCGAGATTGTCAAGAAGCGAATCCGAGTATTTGAGGAACAGTGTTTAGCTGACCTCGACGCCAAGGGCGGTGAGCTTAAATCCCGTCCACTCGCCGCCATTCACTATAATTATGTGAGCGGTAACTTTTTGCAGCAAAAATCGGCTATATAAGCCATCTCCGGGCGCATCAGCGCCAAGCACTTTATGGGGTCGAAGTGGTCGCCATGGCCGAAATCGATCGGATTATTATTATTACTATAGGATAAATAGGGATGGTGCCACTGTGTATTCTACCGTCACTACACGGTAATAAAGATCGGTTGATCTAATAAACATCGATTGCTCACTATGTCAAATGTTCGAATATCAAAGTATTCGTCACTTCAACTTATAATGACGTTATCTTCATCATCCGGAACAAAGTACATCAGTCTTATTTATATAACGGTAGCTTTACAGCTAAAGCTAAATTGCCTAAAATTCTATAATTTTATAAGAATTTCCAAACTAAAATGGAATCTTTAATTTTTATATTTTTATAAATATACATACCCTGATATAAGTGTAGCTATAGTTTACACATTGCGTTATCTAACGATATCTGGTAATATGATGAGAAATTCGAGTATGTCCAGCAGCTAAAGTGTATCCAATCTGGATTCAACTCGGTAATTGCTCCAGGTTTATTTTATATATATTTTATAAGCCTACCAACGAGACTCTACTCGGCCTGATGGAAAGCATGAGTAGAAACCAGGATTAGGGGTCACCATCTTCATTGTGAGGGTAGGCCATTCAGTATGGTGACTCATATCATGGCGGCCTGGTAAGATGTTTCTGCATCATTCTCCTGAGGCCGGGAGAATGATGCAGAATGATTTGGCCTCTGGTCTCACAATCACTAAGAAAATACGACAGCAAGATGCTATTATTAATAGGATAGTCTTCTGAGTTAGGTCAGTACTGCCCCGGTCGAGCCGGCCCATTAATCCCTTCCCTGTAATTCCCTGGACATTTATTTATTTAAATTTATATTTTGATATTTCATCTAACTCCGCGATGATTTGATATGATTTTGATATGTTTCATCATTCTTCTTGCGATTCTGAAATCCATGGAAGTCATTTTGTGTGAAGGTGCGAAAGTGTGTAACATTAAACCGGAGAAGCAAGATATTTGATATAGCCATGTTGACTGATGGTGCTGAGAGTTGCGTATGGCTATTAGCCAGTTCTCGATTAACAATCCATGCACATCCCTGGTAAGTATATATAGTATATAATGAGATAATCATCATCAGCCCATCGCAGTCCACTGCTGGACATAGGCCTCTCCCATTGCACACCACTCTGATCGATTTTGGGCTTCTCGCCTCCAGCTCATGATGATGATGAGATAATTACAACATTCTTATTATGTTATGTATATCCTACTAATATTATAAACGTGAAAGTTTGTGAGTATGTGTGTATGTGTGTATGTTTGTTGCTCTTTCACGCAAAAACTACAGAACGGATTTGGATGAAACTTTACAGTAATATAGCTTATATATCAGAATAACACATAGGCTGCTTTTTACTGCAATAATCGAGATAAACGGGCGAAAGCTAGGTTATTATAAAAATATATTAAATCGTAGATGTCAAAATGTATCACTGTTTATCTCCTAACAAAACTTCACAGGTTGCTAGGCATAACAAACTTGCATAGTAACCATAATGATATACGCGGGTAACACCGCGGGGCGCAGCTAGTATGTTATCATTATAACATTGATGACACATTTTAATTATACTTAAATTTGTATAAAAGTGGCACAGAATTTAGTCTTATTTATCTAATGGATTCCTAAGAAGTGCAGTAGATATGTTTTAATTCATCAGGAATTCTAGCTAGATAGCATCTAAGCCTTATTATCCTAATCCAAATGTCTTCGGGTTTTGAGGCTGGCCATGAAACGCTGCTATTCATCGCACAATCCCTTTACAAAGTGAGTTCTAGTTTAATATTTAAATAATTATCTATATGTATACTCGCAAGCTTCTCGGGGCTGTATTTAGAAAGCGGAAAAAATACCAGCATCAGCGTTGCGATCGCTAGCTCATTTCGCTTTCTTCAACCGAAACATTAAAAATGTGTGCATAGTTGCCTATCTATACCTACATATCTTATTACGTTACGTATTACCGACTGAAACTAGAAGACACTTCACCGATGATACAAGAACACGCTGGTTTTTAAACGATCAAAAGCTACACTATAATTGCAAAACAAATTTGTTAGAAATGAGAGAAAGCATGTTTAATAAATTCTTATTTAGTTATAGATGATCGATTAGAACCGACTTCGATTCATTCCAATATTATTCAGTAGTTTTTTGATTAATAATTTTATGTGGTGTATTAATTGATTTCTTTTGATTACATCTTGATTACGCACCATGCAAAATTTATTTTAAGTGTTAAAGGAGGTTAGTGGCAATGATAAATGATGTTCAAACATGATATCTATCGATATGACCTGAGGATAAAACGGTGCGATGACGAGGGACGAATGTAAACAAAAGCCTGGTCGGGTCACCGTGACTATAACCGTGTCAATGGGCCGAATATGTCCCATAAACACACATTTAGATATTTTAACTAATGTATACCCATTGATGAAATTATAAAAGTTTTATATAGATTACAAGCTGTACTTCACCAGGCTTAGCTGTGGCATATAGAAGATGCACATGAGGATCTAACTGAAAAAGGTAGATAAAAAATTATTTGAAGCAACTTGTAATAAATGACAACTCAATCGATGCATGCAGAATTTTTTAAGTTTCGAAAACGTACACAACACCACAAAATATTTTAAGAAATATCGGTAAGTACATTTGTTTGTAGGGACACACCCAGTGATACATTGAAAGGGTGATGGGACTGACGGGAGTCGGGACATTGAAAGTTACAAATCAGTAGAGTGTAAGAAGGACAAAAACCTGTCCCCACACTTGGCACACATGAGTGAGCAGTACGCAGGTGACCGGCGGTCGTCGCAGTCCAACAAACACGGCCAAGGGGTGTCACGGACCTACAACTTTATCAAACGAACTCAAGGTGGACTACACTATTCTTAACATCCCTTAATTTTGATTATTAATATGTAAAGTCACTTACCACGCATTGTCCTATTCTAAATCAGATTTTCTGAGAGTACATTTTTACTAAGAACAATTTTTTATGAAGGTGTGAATATACTATCTTTGCTAGCTGCTCACGTAGTCTGTGTAAAGTCTTTTATTTCATTACATTTTAGATTAAGAGAGTATAGAATTTAGTTTATTTCCTCTCTGTGTTCCATATGGTGGTCTTTGGCCTCGGGTATTCTATATATAATGGTGTTTAGCCTCTGGAATCTTAAAGTTCATAAAATTTATGTCATGAGTGGCATGTTTTCATAGGTTTAGAAAATCACAGAAATCTAAAGTTTTCTTATCTATAAATTGACGTACTTTATAGAGGCTGTGTTTTCTAAACGATAGTTAAACTGGATTGCATTTTCGACACCACAGTTTCTCCTGAATTTGTCAGAAGATGTAACTGAAAATAGTCAAAAATGTGCTAAGATATTTAGCGTAGGAATTAGAGGCATGTAACAGTATTTCCACGTGAGCGACAGTCTTGAGGCGCGACGCGCAACTCGGTCGCGACAGTCTACGTAATGTCAGCTATTAAGTTAACTGCTGTGAACATCAAATTATAGTAAGAAGCCGAATATAAACCGATACGACACACATGTTAATACGTTAAGACATTGCACTAAAGGTCACTACCAAATTAAACTTTTGAACCACATTCAAACTTTCTTTGAATCGGTGACAGTCACACGATTTCCATCAATTTTATAGGTCATATACCTACTGTACAGTAAAGGATGATTTTGTTTGCATATCCGTGGTTTTCTAGGATTCTTATAGTTGAATTAGATTGTGAAATCCTTTGGCAAACTATCAAATTTTCTGTTGCTTACAATTTTGTGGTGTGAGATTTATTTTTTGTAAAATCAAAACGCTTTTCAGTCTGTGTGATGACGGATTATGTGAAAGATGATTGAGGGAAATAAATACCGAGTGCCACCACCTATTCATCTAGTAAGGACATCACTGCTAAGAGAAGGGTCCTGTCCCATCTCTAGTAGATGGATTTTACAAAACAAATATTTTATCTTAAGCCGTAACTAAAAACTTAGCCTATAACAACCTGCCGGGCTATTATGGTATAGCAGATCAAAACCTCCTTGTCAAGAGGAGGTTTATTATTTTTGGGATATTTTTTTAGGATTTATGATTAGTTGTTATTCCGCTATTTGCTATAAGTTCTTTAAATGTTTATCGATTTCCGTAAGGGATTAAAATATTAATTAAAAGTGATTTATTACGAGTGTTACAAAACATACATGATTTATGATTTATTTTAAAGAAATTATTACCCTGGTAGATAAGAGTTATATAATTTTCAAAACCAGTCTAGATTTCGACAACGTCATAAGAACCTACCTATATATTTTGTTTATGTGTCCGAAGGATATGACTAACGAACTAAAGACGCCTGACTTCTTTCACTTTTATGTTATGCTTCTATTTAAAATGTTTAAACTATTGGATATAACCTATTATCTGTAATTGTAGTTTGATGATAGGTCAATGATAGAAAAATGAAAAATAATTTGTTCATCTAATACACAAAAACAATTGAAGGTGAATTTATCCGAACGTTGTTTACGAGTATCTCTAAGATTCACAGTGTGAAATATTCGCAAGGGTTGATAAACTAATGATTCTATAACGCTTATCTGTACGGTTTTATGAGTTCGAACTTTAGGTGCACAACTTTAGAACTTGGTTCTCTAGGTCAAATAACCTAGTAGGCATAGGAATGTCCCCTAGTATAGAGATCTAACTGAACTCTATAAAGAGATGTGCATGTATTGGCCCGTGCTAACTGGGTCTGCCCGTTGCGCGGCCGCCTGCCGGTCACGGTGCCGTGCACTTACTACTGCACTATTGTAGGTATGCCTGCAAGCGGTTCCACACTGGTAAAGTTCCAAACATGAAATACCTTAAATACTAGTTATCATATTGTGTTCCGTCGAAAGTTTCAAGAAGGAATATAGTCAAAGAAACGTATGTCTTTATCGCAAAAGATGCAAATGAGTTACAATGAAGAAATTGTTACGAAAGCAGTCGAAACATGCGTGAATCAAAATGGTGGAATCAAGGTTTGCTTTCATTTTCAAATTGAATCTTTAGAACGTGCATAGTCGTGTACTCGTATATCACTGTCGTCACGCATTTTGATCACAATACATTGACACTTGTTTATTATTCCCTGTCAATATTGCACATTTTTTTATGTTAATTTAATAAGATTGAGTAGTCCTTATATGCATTGTCTGCCTTTGTAGACACTATTAATAAAGAGCTTGGTGTAATATTAAAGTGCAGTAATTTCAAACTTGTAGTTCTAGAAAAACAACTGTTCAGTTGTTTTTCTATGTTCACAGAAACTCTACATCTTTATTATAAATAAGTGAATTTTTCATGCCTACTGTGCAAGGTTCAAAATAGCAACAAAATAGAAATAACCAAAAATAAATGTATTCTACTAACAACTTATAGGAACTAATTCCAAAAGCTCTATGAATAATTGTGTATACGAAGATAGGTACCTATCGGTGGGTATAATTAAATACTAATATGCAAGCAGGTGCATATCAGCGAGCGGTGCGGAAGCTCCTCGCTTGAGTCCACTGTCGCCCGTTCAACCGTGATAGTCCAGTAACGGTAATTTAGGGCACAATATACAAATTTTTGCCCAATATTTACATGAAAATTTACAATTTTTGGTTGCTATACCTTCACAGAAAAGTACTTGAACTATGTAAAGTGTGTGTTCAAGACCCGTAACGGCATATACTTAGCATAAAAACCACAGCACCGGACCTCCTTTGGTTTGCAATAACGCAGCAAAAAGTTGCCTGTCGTAAACACAATGGGAGCTTTGTTTGTGTTGCTCTAGTCAGCCGTCATCCTGTCTTATTTTTATACAATAGATATTTAAAAACTAAAGCTACAAATCTAACTAGGTAACGGAAAAATAATATTTAAAGTAAAAAAATTACCCGCTTCGTCCAAACCAATAAAAATTAGTCAATTCACGATTTTTCACTAAAACTTTTAAAAAATAGAATAAGTTCACTATGGTTTTATAATCTTAAATACACAAATAAGGTTATATCACTAAATGCACAGTTAAGTACACGCAGTGTTCGTTGATATTTTCAAACAAACTGTACACATCGAGAGCGCAAAAGTTTGCGTTACGCGTGAGTTTGTAGCGAATCGTTTGCTATGGCGCCGCACGGAGCACCCGCGCTAAATAAGGTAAGTCAGCGGACTGTGGCTGTGCTCCAAGGGGCAGCGAGCTGCGAGCTCGTGGGGGTGGGGTTCCGCCATGGCTCGCTGCCCTTGTCTTACCTTGCGTACTATGTCTACGTACATTATACTATACACGAATTATTCGTTTCTTCATTATATTATTGGTGAAAGGCAGCACTACGAACTTCAAACTATATAATATATTATATTGTCTTTTATACATAATAATAGGTACCTAATTCATACACCTATACGTATTGTTTTAATCTTCAGGTGATTTTGAAACTTTTTTGTTAAGCGGGGAATGCTTTTGGCACCCCATCCTCCGTGGCGTGTGTACACTAAAGCCTGCGGCGGACTACCTCTGCAGTCGGGAGGAGTCCGAAGCGTGGGCAGAGTCACCCCCGGGCCAGGACGATGGTTTACCTACACATGTTTTCAGCGAGACTGTCCTTTGTGGTTGTCATTTTTTGACATTCATTTTATTTTGCATCTTTCCTTCAGTTGATTGCACGATCACGAAATCATTTCCTGGTCTTATTTTATTGACTACTAACAGTCCCGTGGTGTTACCGACGATCATTGTAGTAAATTCTGAGTAACGCCGGGAGCGAAGCTAGTCTTAAAACAAATAGCCTAAGTTACTCCTTATGTCATCAGCAGCTGTTCTAGACATTACTTCGATTCAGCCGTTCCAGAGATTATCCGGAACAGACAGTTTCTTTTTTTAAATTGCATTTTGGATGTCAGTTCCGTATATACTTTTATATGCATTTACTAAAAAACTGATATTACATACCACACTCCATTTTTTTTTAAATTGTATGGATTTGCCTAAATTTAACTATAGATTTTCTCAAAGCTGATGAGCTGTTCCAGTAGACGCACCAAGAGCCAAGAGCTGGAACAATTTGGGGCTGACCGATAGTCTTTCAAATCGTTGTATTGAGCTTGCTTTATACTTGCGGCCAACCTTCGTTCTTCCGCTTTGTGAAAGTAGACTTACTGGAGGCTAATAGAGTAATATTCTATCCATTACATTACATTACAAAATGGGATAATATATAGTCTAGGCTGCTGCTGCCTATGTGTTAGTTTAGGTAATTTTTAATTAAGTATGCCGCGACGAAACAATACTTATATACATGGGCGTACCCAGCATCTGGCCTAGGGGGGGGCAAGTCAATTTTTTTAGGTCGGATCCGCCGCGGCTGTTTTGTCATACACACTACTCAAACACACCTACATGAATCATTAGGTATATGTAGTGTGCCTTCCAAATGACCGTACCACGGCGTCTAATGCGACGACCAGCAGTTGCACGCGGAAGGTGGTACACGCGACATTATGTTACTGGCGCGGCCAATGTAGTCCCTGGCATGGGAGTGCAGCCTAAGGGCTACAAGAGGGGCGACGGAACTGCAATCGGGAGCGGGAGTCTTCTCGAACGGGGAGAAGGGTGGAGAACACCGCGTGGAAGAAAAGCTCTTTAAAAAGTTACCCCTAACCCAAGCTGAGGGAGCCCGGCGAAGAGATTAACGGCTAGGGGGATATGCCAGCCGCTAGGGCAACAACGTTAGCTCACGTATAAGAGCAAAACCATTATGGGCGTCACTCAAGAGAATATATTAGCCCAGGAGGGTACCGGCCGCGCCGCGAACGAAAAAATTTCTCGGCACTCCAGCGTCAGCCTCAGTGGCTAACACTGGAGTGTTCTGCCCACCGTATTCTGGGGGGGCACAGTTACATACACAAGGGTGTCCGAGTCTGGGCACATCAACCAGGGCGCACAAGCCCAGTTTTGTGCATCCCAGGACGCCGAGCCCGGTGTCTTCTCGCGCCCAATCAAGGGAGCGCTTAGGAGGCGACGATCGAGCGTCGGCCTATGGAATCCCTTAGTCAAGGTCCAGGGTTGCAGGAAGGAGATTCAGAAGAGAACGATGATTGGCTCTCTGCTCTGTTTCCTCGCGATCACCACAAACCCGTAAGCGAAAACCGAAGGGCACGTCAGATAAAAACCGACCCAAGGAACTCCCACGGCAAAAGGCCACAATAAGAGGTGGAAAGAGCAATGAAAGTGGAATAGGGACCGAGACGAAGCGCGATGACGCACCGGGTCCATCTTGGTTGCGGTGGAGCTGAGTAGCCAGCCCGTCGGCGATATCGACTCTGGTAACCAGGAGTCCCTTTCGGCGATCGAGAAGGCCTTCCAAGGGACGAAGGGTCTCAAAGGCGGCAAAAGGGCTGCCGTCACAGCTTTAACGACCATCTGGGCCGCAGTGTCGGAACTCTATAAAAGAGCCGATGAGTCGGCACTGACAGACGCAGTGGGGAGGCTACGGAAAGACGGCTTCGCTCTGAAATGGCCTCCCTACAAAAGGAGGAGGAGAGGCTACGCTGCGGGGACCCAAAACCCCATTAAAACATCCAGGCAAGTTCCATTACTGCCCGAGGTAAGACCAGCAAAGCAGCGTTCTCAAAAAAGAGCAGCTTCCAGGACCGAGACCAGAATGTCGCAAGCGCCAGTATTACTTTCCACTGTGCAGTAGAAGCAACAGCCGACAGCGGCCCCAATATCGAGCGAGACGTGGGTCCCTTGGTCGAAAGGCCAAGGCCAGGAAAATAGAAGAGATGGCCCAGTCAGAGCGACGGGCGGTTGCCCCACTGCCACCGACTATTAAAAGGGTTATCAGCTTGGCTATTGTCGTCTCCTGGCTTGGCAATAGCCAAGCTGATGAAGAACGCGAGGGCCAACATCAGATTGGGTGATCTTGGCATCACAGGTGGCCTCTGCACCAAGCGAGCTATGACCGGCGCCCTGATCCCCGGGAAGGAAAGCGCCGCTTCAGCAGACAAACTGGCAGCACGCCTGCGAGATGTTCTGTCTGACACGGATGCAGCTTATTGCGCGTCCGTGTAGGGCAGGAGACATACGGGTGATTCACCTGGAGGAGTCAATCACCCAAGCTGAAGTCGCCAGGGTGGTAGGAGCGGCGGGGAATGTGCAATCTCCGACGTCAAAGCCGGAGACATACGTGCCTCCCCGTCACGACTGGGCACAGCCTGGGTTCGCTGTTCACTTGCCGCTGTTCGCAAAATAGTGAACGCTAAACGGTTACAGGTGGGCTGGATTTTGGCACAGTTTACAGGGCAGAGGCACTGCTAGCACGCCCGTTACAGTGCTACCGGTGCCTTGAAATGGGACACGTGAGAGCTAAGTGTCCCAACGAGACGGACCGGGGTGCGAGATGTTACGTGTGCGGTGAAACAGGTCACGTGACACGAACATGCACTCCGAAAACGCCGAAATGCCCAGTCTGTTCAGACCTTGGTCCCGCGAATCATCATCTAGGGAGCAAGAAGTGCTCCCCGCCGAGAAAAAGAAAAGGGGTCCGCGAATCATCGGCTACAGGAGTGACACCGCCGGAAATCAGTCAGGTACAGGAGGCAATGGAAGCTTGAAAATTAGCGTCCATCCATAAAGTCTTACAGGGCAAGATAAACGACTGCCGCGCAACACAAGACCTGCTTATGCAGACGATCGCTGAGCAGTCAATTGCCTTAGCGGTGGTGGCGGAGCCATATTACGTCTCGAATCCCCGGTGGTTTGGTTCGGATGATGGAACTGTATATTGAGCAGAGATGGACAATGGCCTACATTGCGCCCTTCTTCAACGAGGGCTGAGGTTTGTGGCAGTAGAATGGGACCCCATAGTCATTGTGGGCTGCTACATATCTCCGAATCGCGGTCTCTCCGTTTTCGAGGCGTACTTGGATTGACTTAAGAGTTGCATTTGCACTTTCCTGTCTCGTCCGATACTTGTCTTGGGCGATCTCAACGCCCGCTCCACAGTGTGGAGAGATCGCCTAGACAACTCAAGAGGAGATACACCGGGGTTCAGTCAGCACCTGTGTACGGTGGCAGGGGGAGTCGATTGTCGATTTAACACGGGCGACTCTCTCGGCTTTCGACTATGTGTCTGGATGGAGGGTGGCGGAGGAGATGGTTACCTTATCGGACCACCGTCACATCGTTTTTGATGTGACTAGCTTCACTCCGCGGCGTTACTCGAGATTGACAACAATAACGGCGGGTAACATCAGCGGGACTCAGCTAGTGTCAAATAAATTGCAACCTCAACTCGCAACTCTCTACCGAAGATTACCGAACACAGCCGTTCTAACTCTCGGCTAAGTTCGGTATTCTTCGTCCGCCATCGTCGCGCGCGGTTTTTTGGCAATTGCATCGTGCATTTTGCCAGTGTCTACTGCGCGGTTTAATTAAAAGTTAGAGCATAAGGCCCCGTTTACACTTTGATTAGTAATAAGCGAGTTCATACATGTTCTGGGAGATTTCCAGGGGGGGGCAGCTGCCCCTCCCTGCCCCCCCCCTGGGTACGCCCATGCTTATATACTGTTGAACTTTTGCCTTACATGAAGGTATGTAGCAAAAACATTGAACAAGTGTATTCGAGGTCTCCATCCAAGGGACATAGGAATATAAGCTACAGACGCACACGTTGGCGGCTCTTGCACTCCGTGAGAATCCACCGCCGTCGACGGTGACTTCGTTAGATTTTTGAACGGCTCTCCTCATCATCATCATCATCAACACTTTAACAGTCCTCTGCTGGACATAGGACTCTCCTTTGAAAGGAGGGCTCTCCTCGGGATCCAAATTTTCTTGAGACCAACCTCGCTAAGTACAGGACAAGACTGGCCGTAACTAGCATGATGGTCGGCATGATAGCCGGGACTACCCAGGGATGGATGTGCTCTAGGTATTTAACAAGAAATTGTCATAATAATAAATAATTACCAATAATATAAAATAATTATATTTACCCGGATGAATCATGTTAAGCATCTACTTCATCAACTTACTATAATAATTTAAACATTATTTCTAAACATAACATAACGTAAGTATTTTGCTGCTCCATCAAATTATTTAGATAGAATAATTATTAATTAAAGATGAAGTATTGTCTTACTTAAAAAGGGACTTCGTGTTTGTTAAAATACTGATTGTAAAGCACAAAATAAGTTTGTTATTATTTATTTAATATAATTATTATCTGAATAACTGGGTATATTTGTACGCCAATTCGTAAATGTTGCCATTTCATCATCTTGTACTTTAAGATTTTATCAAACAACAGTATTATTATAAAGATTCATATCTAAGTAGTTCAATTTACACTTAATATTTGATCTATAAGAGCATTTCGATATTTATTATGAAGGGAGTCAATCAGATAAAATTATTAACTTAAAACACGTTTAGTTAGTGCAATAAAACACAAGACTAAATAAACTACTTAAGTTACTTTTTACATAGTCACATTCACAAATCTTTTAGAGAGATACACACTATTTTATTTAAATTTAATTACTAAAATTCCTAAATGAATACCTACAAAGAGAAGATTATATGAATAGAGAAGGATCACCACTGTTGACTGTTGTCCAATATGTCACATATGTCACTATTCAACGGGAAAATAAACACTGCTTTGCTCCGAAATGTCATTCGCCTGTTATGCATTTTGTTTTTCTTGTTTTATTTATGAAATACGTAACTAGTTTGTTACTTATAAGTGATGCTGTTTACTGTAATTAATCGCTGCTATTGAAATAGTATAAGTATAGACGTAAAACGCAATCGACGCCAATGGAAGCTGAAAGGGCTACAGAAATGGCCGAAAGGAGTACAATGAACTCCGATAATAAAGTGGAGCAGAGCGAGAAGAAGAACTTGCACACGATCAAGACAGAGGTAGAACTAATGGTAAAGCATGAGCCTTTGGAGTGCGTGGTGTGCTTGTCCCGGAGCCTCGAGTGCTTCGACATGTATGCGACACACACCAGCGCATCCGGAGCGACGCTGCACAGTTTCCTCACCAAGTTTACTCACTGTGACTTTACCTCTGCCCAAAACTGCACCAAATTCATTTGTAAAACGTGCTACGAGCTTATAAACATACTGGAACAAGCTGAGATTGAATATGTCAAGTTAAAAGAAACTTTTGAAGCTATTCTAAGCAAGAATCCAATTTTCGCGTTGCCCGTAGCGCAGCCCATAAGACTGAAGACAGTGAAGTCAGAGCTAGAGGCATATGACGACGATGATGATGATGAAGATTATGTATGTGATTCTATAACTCACGACGACTCAGACGATGAGCCTCTTGCTAGTCAAAGTAAAAGGAAACGACAGAAAGTTGAAAAGAAAAAGAAAAGAGTATCGACAGTAAACAAACGCAGAACAAGATCTAAAATCGGTGGCAGGTAGGTCTTTAACATGATTTATGTACTTTAGGCATACTTTTGGTTTTAAAATGATGCTTTAAGCCAGTTTAGGATTGCCTGATGTAGGTCTTCCATCAATTTATATACGCATGGAACTTTCAAATGTGCACATAATTCTATATGAAGTGATTTTTATTGAAGAACAGTATTACAATGTATGAATATTTTTGTGATGGTTAAGGTGTAAGAGTGTCACAGAAAAAGAGAGAGTCAAGTTCAAATTCATAATATTAGTATGGATTACAAGTTTCGTTATGTCCATTCATCCCATTGTCAGGATGCCCTCAACTTAGAGTCCTAATCGTTAGTGTTAGAAATATGAGAATTTGCATGGATGTGTTTTTATTACATCAACAAAGCGCTAAATTATAATCACGAATATTATCTCCCCTATGTAAATTGGAGATATTTTTTCTCTATGTCAATTCCATCATGTACTGCTAAGAAATTTATAACACTGAATTTAACTTACAAATAATTAAAGTTAAAATAATTTCGTTTTGATAATCCCACAACTTGGCTAATATTTATCTCTTATTTTGTCTGGTGGTAAATATTTATATATTTGTATTGCAGCTGGAAATGTGATGAATGTGGTACAACAGGTAGTGAAGGTGGTGCTGTGGCTCTGGCAGCTCACAAACTCACCTTCCACACCCTGGATGATTCTAACACTTTACTACAAGATGTCAAAACTGAGGATTCAGGAGAAGGGTATGTTGTTTATATATTATGCCTGCCTGAAGACTTAGGTCTAATTTAAGTATTTATGTACACTCACCAGCAATGAACGGATGCTAATCTTGACTTTTAATACAAGACTTGAAGAAAATAAAAGTAGCCTAAGTTACTCCTTACTACATCAGCTATCTGCCAGTGGAAGTTCAGTTTAAATCGGTCCAGCCGTTCCAGAGATTAGCCAGAACAAACAGACTTACACACAAAAATAAAATAAAAAAACATACCTTATACTATATGTAACTTATATGATTTTATTTTATTTCATTGAGCATTAGATTAATTCCTTAACTGTGTTACGTAGTACTTCCTATTAAAACTTATTTTCAAATTTTAATAGGTTAAATACAGTCACAAGCAATATAACCATGAATATCAATTAAGTGGCTTCTTAACCATTAGTCTTATGACATTATTGTTTCAAGTTTTAAATTCTGTTTGCAGTTCACAAAGTCCTTTATTTAATAATGGCTTTGGAAATGGTCTCAAAATAGAAATGGAAGTGCCCCTTCATGATGAAGACAGCTTGCCGGAACCTGCAGATGACTTCCTCAATGTCAAAAGTAATAGAAGTAAAATGTTAGGCAACAGAAGTAAGACGAAAGCTATACAGGTGCGGAAGAAAAAGGCCAAAGTTATGCATCAGTGTGACCAGTGTGATGCTAAATACTCTTCAAAAGGTAACTAGTTGTGTACAGCCCCCTTAGGCAAGTTGCAACACGTTTATCGTTTTTTATTCTTTCTCTATTCTCTTATTTTATTGGCAAATTTCACTCAGTCATGTGATCAAAACAAAATATTAGCCAACAAGGGAATAGAGAAATACAATGTGTCATATACATTTATATTAAAAGATATATTTGAGTATTGGTAAAGAAAAGCTGGTTCTGTTCCCAGCTCGGCTGGACCAGCACAAGATGAAGCACGATGGGTCAAAGCCGCCCTACATTTGCGAGGTGTGCGGAGCGCACTACAAGCATAAACGAGCCTGCGATATACACATCGCGCTACACAAAGGTAACAAATACACATCGCGCTACATAAAGGTAATACATACACATCGCGATACATAAAGGTACCACATATACATCGCGCTACATAAAAGTAACTCATACACATCGCGCCCCATAAAGGTAACACATACACATCGCGCTACATAAAGGTAATACATACACATCGCGATACATAAAGGTAATACATACAGATCGCGCTACGTAAAGGTATCACTTATACATCCCGCTACATAAAGGTAACCCATACATATCGCGCCCAATAAATGTAGCATATACACATATTATTATTAACTTTAATTTATTGGATGTTTGGCAGCTATTAAACGTTAAACAAAAAAATATTTTTGTTACATATATCTTACGTTTGTAATATTTCATTTTAATTTCGTTTCATTTCAGGTATAAGTGATTGGAAATGTGAAGAGTGCAATAAACTATTTCCCTCCAAAAATGCGTTACAAAGGCATAATAACATTCACACGGGAAAATTAAATTATCAGGTACAATTTGGAATTTAAATATTTTACATAAGAAAAACTTATTGCTTAAATGTTAATTACTGAAAATATTTGTCATTATTGAAGACTTGTTTTATATTAAATTCTTAATACAATGCCATTCTAGCTAATGCAACTGCTGTGCTTGAGGTCTGTGTAGGACCAAATGTTTGTATGATCTACATTATATTTGTTTGTAGTTTGGGCATTTTCTATGTATATTAAGTATGTATTTACAAAAAAGTATATATGTATTCTATCGTTTATTCTAGCTTTTATAGTACAAGCTCTGTTTAATTTGAATGGCTTTGTATGTTACATGTCTGTCATATTTATTTATATTCATATTGAAGATGGTGACTACTTCACTTCAATTTTACACATATGATTTGTATTAGGACGAGTACAGTTATTTTGACAGGCTAAAATAAAAAAACACTATTATAGTGTCATGAGCGCTTATCTATTAATTTATATACCATTAGTTTCCTGTGGTGATTTATTAAGAATGTGAAGTGTCACTACCTTATTCAGTCCATTGGTATCGTGAAAGCTGACTAACGGAGCAGATTACGCAGGATGCCATCACTGCAAGCAGAACGAGAACTTGAAATAAATCTTATACCGACTGCTCTGACGGGTCTGGTATAGTAGATTGAAACCATCTTTTTAAAAGGAGGCCTAAGTTCAACTGTGGACTATTTCTAGTTCCATGTCTTCCTTTCTTTGAAATCACTTGTACTAATCTGGAATAGAAATATATCCGCAGAATAAAGAAATATATAAAAATGTGTTGTGCAGTGCGACCTGTGCGGCAAGTCGTTCATCCACACGTCGTCGTTCAAGATGCACAAGCTGTCGCACTCGGGCGTGAAGCCGCACTCGTGCGACGTGTGCGGGCTCGCGCTCATGACGCGCTCGCACCTCAAGCGGCACAAGCGCGTGCACTCCGGCGAGAAGAGACACGAGTGCGCCGTCTGCGGGAAGCGCTTCTCCGAGAGGTACTGCTCGCTCTCCTCCCTCTCCTCTCTCTCCTCACTGTACACTGAGTCTCTCTGTGTGTGCGTTCGGCAGGTACAACCTAGCGGCGCACAGCAAGTCGCACGAGAGCGGGGGCGAGGCGGGTGTGGGCGCGCGCGGGGCGGGCGGTGAGGGAGGGACAGGCGGTGAGGGAGGGGCGGTGCGTGAGGCGGCGGCGCGGCGCCTGTTCCGCTGCACCTTCTGCGTCGAGCGCTTCGAGCGACGGTACGACACTCTAAACACTACTTACTCGCTCTCTTCTCATACACACTCCGCATGTCAAACAAACTACGATACCTACACACGTGTACAGTGCAACCGCACATTGCGAAATTGTAAACATCGCGTCAGCAATTCCGTCAATATTCATTATTAAAATCCATTTAATATTTAGTTCACTACCGGTCACTGAACGCGCCGTGCGTTCTCAATATCATTTAGCAATTAATCATATTTTGTATCATAGTGAGAATATGTATCCTCATATTCCTTGTTCGAGCCTTCCAGCTCACTATCTAAATCCCAATGCAATGTGTCTATGACCCCCCCACCGAGTCTGTAATGTCAGGACATTACAGACTCGGTGGGCGGCAGTACATCGTCAAACTCCCACTTCTCTGTTACGGAATCTAGTTTATGCCTGATACTGTTCACTTGAATGCCCTAAAATTGCTAGCCTGTTTCCGTATCATCTCATCTATTTTAATGTTTGTGCCTTTGGAAATTGATGGAGAGGGTTGACTCATGCCTCCTTCGCCCAGCATAATGCTCGGCTTCAATAACGGTGTAGACGGCCTGCTGCCGTCTTTAGACTGATAGTTCTGTATTACTGCACGTATATTGTCAAATCGTGACTTCACTATCTCATATTGATTAGCCATGAAGTATTCACCAGATTCCACACCAAATCCACACAGCTTTACGTGGGTGTTCTGAAACTCTAACCAATAGTTGTCGAGAGTGTCGAGACGCCGCTTAATGTAGTCAGATGTCTTCCTCTCTAGGACAAAAGATCTTCCATGGTTGCCATGATACAAGATTATAAAAAAGGAAAGATCTTACTTGATATCTCGCTGGTAAAAGTAGACTGGTAGACCGCAAGCCCTGTTTGCTTACGATCACTCGTTGTCAGCAATCACAAATATTTGTGATTAAAGTATGTAATGTAATGTATGTAAGATCTTTCCTTTTTTATAATCTTGTATCATGACAACCATGGAAGATCTTGTCCTAGAGAGGAAGACATCTGACTATCAGATATCAGATATCAAGTAAGATCTTTCCTTTTTAGGGTTCCGGTGCCAAATGGCAAAAAACGGAACCCTTATAGATTCGTCAAGTCTGTCTGTCTGTCTGTCTGTCTGTCTGTCTGTCTGTCTGTCTGTCTGTCTGTCTGTCCGTCCGTATGTCACAGCCAATTATTTCCGAAACTATAAGAGCTATACTGTTGAAATTTTGTCAGTCGATGTATTCTGCGAACCGCATTAAGATTTTTATAGAAAAATAGAAAAAAAACAATACATTTTGGGGGTCCCCATACATGGAACTGAAACTCAAAAATTTTATTTTCATCAAACCTATCCGTGTGGGGTATCTATGGATAGGTGTTCAAAAATGATGTTGAGGTTTCTAAAATCATTTTTTTCTAAACTGAATAGTTTGCGCGAGAGACACTTCTAAAGTGGAAAAATGTGTGTCCCCCCCCCTCTAACTTCTAAAATAAGAGAGTGATAAAACTAAAAAAAATATATGTTGTACATTACCATGTAAACTACCAACGAAAATTGGTTCGAACGAGATCCAGTTAGTAGTTTTTTTTTAATATGTCATAAAGCGTAAACAGCAATTTACCTTTCATTTAATCAACGAACTACAAGAACTTTTATATAATGTTACTTGTTGATACGGAACCCTTCATGGGCGAGTCCGACTCGCACTTGGCCGATTTTTTATAATCTTGTATCCACAAAGTCCTTTGATAGTTCGCTGGTAATTCACTTCACAATGTACACTATCACACGCGAAATGAAATGTCGAAGGACCAAAAAAGATGTATGGTATGTTACCACACAACTTTTACTGATATGCTATATGATGAAATGATACTAATAAGATTTAGGAGCCTAAATGGTTTATTACTATTATGATTTGATATGATTAATTGCTAAATGATATTGAGAACACACGGCGCGTTCAGTGACCGGTAGTGAACTAAATATTCAATGGATTTTAATAATGAATATTGACGGAATTGCTGACGCGATGTTTACAATTTCGCAACGTGTGGTTGCACCGTACAACACGAGTTTTTTAGTTACACGTAACACGTGACATTTAAGTATTACTAGGTTGGTACTCCAACATAGAAACACCATATATTCTTGACAAAATAGATGCCCGTGGTTAAACAGTGAAAACGTGTGTTTCGTAATAAATAGTAGTAACCGAGTGAAACTCGGTCGCTCAGCTACTCAACGTGGTAAAGGAATCCTTGCTAAGTCATTCAGGGTTGACCAAAAGTTCGTTTAAATTTAAATCGGTAGCTGCGACGAGCAGCGATGGCGGGGTGAGACGGAAGAGCTACGAAGCGCAATTGCGGCCAATGGGAATTCTGTACCATGGCGTCGCTTAGTGATAAACAACGTGCGCTCCAAGTACGCGAGTACTACCGCAACAATGATTCTTTTACTTTAGCGCGAAAATTTTGCGCTCATTACAACATACGGAGTAAAAATGAAGCTTCATCGATTCAATTGATTAGAAAATGGGTACAGAAGTTCGAGGAGACAGGTTCAACAATGAATCAACCACGATCCGGCCGACCTAAAACATCCCGAAAACGTCGAGTGTGTAAGAGCATCTGTCTATTCGTAAAATTCTGGACTCTACTTAGAAGCGGTCTAACGCCCTAGGCGTGCCCAGAACTGTTATCAGGGCAGGTTAAAGAAACACGGGAACACTTGTTAGGGCAAAGTTTATTGGGAAGAATTACACAGAGCGCAGAGCGCGCAGAACATACACGTTACAGACATAGACTCGTAAGGCAAGATGGCCGATAGTGTTGCACCACAGATAACACAGAAACTTAATTTTACATTGCCATTTATAACACCCTCCCTCAATGTTAAAATTAATTATAACAAACTACTCTATGATTTTCATCCCTGTTAGATCTCTAAATTTGACAAACTTAACTCTACCTATAGGCTTAGTGAACATATCTGCTATTTGGTCCTGAGTACAAACATATTTCAAAGTAATAAGATTTTCAAAAACTTTCTCTCTCACAAAGAACACCTTTATATCAACATGCTTTAGTTTATGATGAAATTGTGGGTTCTTGCAAAGACTAATAACAGGAAGGTTATCCTCATACAAAGTTACAGTTACATCTGAATTAGTTACACTCTTAAATAATTGTTTCAGCCATAAAGCCTCACTACAAGCCATACTTAGTGCTACAAATTCCGATTCAGTGGATGACAGGGATACTGTGGGCTGCTTTCTAGACACCCAAGAAATACTACAACCATAAACTTTAAAAATGTATCCACCAGTAGACTTTCTGTCAGATTTATCACCCGCCCAATCAGAATCAACATAACCAATTATAGGTTCAACATCTTTATTTTTAGTAAAAACCAAACTCATATTCAGAGTACCCTGTACATAGCGTAGAATGTGTTTAAGTGCATTCCACAAATCCTGGCTAGCACAAGATTGATAACGACTCAGAACACTAATAGCTAAACAAAGATCTGGCCTTGAACATAACATAGCATACATAAGTGTACCAATTACACTACGACATCTACTTTCCAAATCTTTAGATTCTGACATCTCTCTTTTAAGCAAAGAATGATCAAAATTCTCATCCATTGGGGTTGAAGCGGAGTTACATTCTGACATATTACAAGTTTTTAATAAATTTGCAAGATAGGTACTTTGATTAATTACAATAGTTCCCTCCCTTAAGTTTTGTTTAATAAGCATACCAAGATACTGACTAATCAGGCCCAAATCTTTCATTTTAAAATGGCTACTTAACAAAACCTTTACATTTTCAATCTCTCTAGATCTATTTGATGTTAATAACAAGTCATCAATATATAGTAATAGATATGTTTTAACTTTTTCTTTAACATTTATATAAAGACAATATTCAAAATCACATCTCACAAAACCCAACTCTGACATAACATTATTAAATTTTTTATTCCAATTCTTTGGAGAATCTTTAAGACCGTACAATGCCTTCTTTAATTTACATACAGTATTTTTATTTTGTACTTTACAACCCTCAGGTATACTAATATAAACATCACCCTCGATTTCTCCATACAAAAATGCACTACATACATCTAATTGGTAAACAGGAAGATCATTTTGATTACAAAAAGCCAAAAACAGTCGCAAGGATGTAAGTCGGGCTACTGGACTATATGTTTCAGTAAAATCTAGATTTTGCTGAAACCCTCGAGCTACAAGTCGAGCTTTATAAGTAGTATTACCTGCATCGGTAGTCTTACACCTGAAAACCCACTTAGTATCAATTACTTTACAATTGTCAGGTTTCAAAACATAATCCCAAGTTTCATTTTCTTCTAAAGCTTTCAGCTCTCTATCTATAGCATCCCGCCAATCAGTACTAGAGACAGCTTCATCAAAAGACAACAGACCAATATCATAATCCTCCAAATATCTGGGCCTTTGAAGTTGACTCCTGGGACGCAAATTAAATGACCTCCTGCTCTCATTCTCATCTGTAACATGGTTGTCATCTTCTTTAGACTCAGATTCAGTGGTCTCTGGATGCATTTCAAAAACAGGATTATATGACCTGCTCTCATCTGTAACATGATGGTTGTCATATTCTTTAAATTCAGGTTCACTGGTCTCTGGCTGCATTTCAAAAACAGTTTGATTTTCACTACTCTTCTTATATCTAGCAGACACAGGAGATGGTACGAATACTACATCACGAGCCACTTCAATCTTCTTGGTTAGAGGTATATACACCCTATAACCTTTCACACTCTCATCATAACCAAGGAAAATGCCAATTTTATTCTTCGGATCAAGTTTGAGTCTACGCTCCTTTGGAATAAGAACGGAAACATATGAGCCAAACACTTTTAAGTCCAATGGTACCACATCTTCTTTTAAATAAAATGCTTCATACGGTGTCTTTCCCTCCACCGGGCTCGGAGCAGTACGGTTAAGTACATAAGCAGCAGTATTTATGGCTTCAGCCCAAAAGTGTTTGTGCATACCTGTCATCATTGAACGAGCAGCTTCTACTAAGGTTCTTATCTCCCTCTCTGCACGACCATTTTGTTGAGGGGTGTAAACAACAGATCTCTGATGTTCTATACCGTACCCATCCAACAACATACGTAACTCTGAATTGACGAACTCTAAACCATTGTCACTACGTAGTACTTTCATTTTGACACCAGTTTCTCTCTCAGACTTAACAATAAAGTTTTTAATCAACGACTTTACTTCACTTTTATGTTTCATAAAGAAAACTTTACGATAGCCGGTATGGTCATCTTTAAGCAGAAGAAAGTACTTCGCCCCACCGAGCGATGCGTTTTCCATAGGGCCACAAACGTCGGCGTGCACTATTTCGAGTCTCTCGGAAGCTCGCGACGAACTCACAGAAAATGGCAGACGGTGCTGCTTCCCTGCCAAACACTCTGCACATTGTACAAAATCATCAGTAAAGCTAATTCCCTTTCTATCCAAAAAACTCTTCACGTATTGAATATTTTGATGACAAAGTTTTTTATGCCACATTTCTAAACTGTCAATGTCATTCGAAAGTTCGGATACACTCAAAACACTAGACTCACTAAATTGCAATTTGTTTTGACAGATCGCTGCTACTTCAGATTCCGTTTCATTTAACGAAAATAACATAAGATAAAGTTTATTTACTCGTTTTGCAATAGCACGAACTTCACCACATTCATTAACAAAATTGCACTGTAAATTGTTTGAGTATAGAAACAAACCTTTGTCCAAAACGATTCCTACCGAAAATAAGTTGAATTTCAGCTCGGGCACATACAACACACCAGATAGAATGGTTTTAATAAATTTCACTCCATTCCATGCGAATAGTTCTACAGTTCCACGGCCCAACACACTTAAGAGCTGTCCATCACCAACAGTCACTTTAGTAGTACACTGTACACCATCAAAATTCTTGAATAAACTTCTCTGCTTACACATATGCTCGCTGGCACCTGTATCCATATACCACAAATTCTCAGTATCACTGCCATCATCCTCCTCGCTCAAACACATTAAAGCATTTACTTCTTTTCTTGCATCTTTTGACTTCTCCTTCCCTTGCTTAGCTTTCAGAGCTTTACAGTTTGCAATTAAATGGCCTCTCTTCTTACAATAGTGACACTCTCTAGTCTCTCTAACATTTTCTTTATTGACAGAACAATTTCTTGAATAATGGCCGGTCTTCCCACAAGTGTAGCATTTTATTTTACTAACACTGGCCAATGCCATGACTTCATCGCATGGCTCAGATCTCTCCTCCTCAATCAAAAGCCTTGAAGTCAGCTCTTCAATAGTCTGCTTCTCTAATGGGGTAGATTCCCAAGCAGAACGGAAATGTTTAAAGCGGTCTGGCAAAGACATCAAAACTTTGGTTATCAACATTTTATCTGAAATGGGTTCTTGAGCTTGCTTTAGCTTGACACAGATCTCCTCTAATTTTGACATAAATGTAGAAACAGGCTCATTTTTAAACTCAATAGCAAAGAACTTTTGTTGCAACAGGTGAATGCTCACAACACTCTCTCTTTCATACACAGCTTTGAGTTTTGACCACATGTCTTTGGAAGTTGTACAAGAAAGCAAGTGTGACAGCGGTCCTGCTTCCAATCTCGTGACCAGCAGCTCTTGAGCCTTGGCATCTTTCTTCAGCCATACTGATTTTAATTCACCAGCAGGTTCTAGCTCGGTGCCCGTAACAATACCAAACAGGTCGCGCCCTTTCAAAATAATTTCAAACTGAAATTTCCAGACGGGCCAGTTCTCACCACCGGTCAACTTCAACACAGAAACGTTCAAAGTGTTATCCATGATTTCACAATGGCGCACGTGGTCGCGCGTGCCAATCTCAAAGTCCCAATCACACTGAAAACTAATGCCACACCGAATAACAAAGTGTTGCTTCTGGGCCCATAACCTGTTATCAGGGCAGGTTAAAGAAACACGGGAACACTTGTTAGGGCAAAGTTTATTGGGAAGAATTACACAGAGCGCAGAGCGCGCAGAACATACACGTTACAGACATAGACTCGTAAGGCAAGATGGCCGATAGTGTTGCACCACAGATAACACAGAAACTTAATTTTACATTGCCATTTATAACAAGAACATCTTTGATTCTTATTCTGTACAAAGATTTACATTTACATCCCTACAAAATTTAAATGGTACAGGAATTAGAGAGGTTCACCAGTTTTACCAACATTTTTTTCTCAGACGAGGCACACTTCCATCTAAATGGGCATTCAAATAGGCAAAATTGCAGGTATTGGATTGACACTAATACTAAATTGAAGCATCAAAGATATCTGCGTTCACCCAAGGTATGGGCAGCTTTATCAGCAAGAGGCATTATTGGTCTATACTTTTTTGAAGATTGCCGAGGAAATGCTGTAACAGTAAATACAGAGCGGTACATCGCTTTGCTAAGGAACTATTTTTCACCAGAGCTACATGATTTCGATGGTTTTAATCAAAGATCGTGTTTTCAACAAAATAGGGCAACATTCCACACTTCCGACGATTCATTAAGTGCTGTTCGCGAAATTTTTGGACAAAACGTGATATCCAAAAGAACTGGTCACCTCGTAGCCCGGACTTATTTCCAATGGATTTCTTTCTTTGGGGATACCTTAAAAGCAAAGTTTTCGACAGCAACCCAGAGTCCCTAGAGAAATTAAAAGAAAATATTCGAGGGGAAATGCAAAACATTTCACTAAACACTTGTGAGGCCGTCATTGAAAATTTTCGCTCCAAGTTGCAGCAGTGTAAAAATAGTCAAGGATGGGTTTAAATAATTTATTCTCATAAGAACGTACAATTAGTTCACTTACAATGAGATATGTAACAATTACTTATAACTAATATGTACAATATTCCCCTATTGGCGTACAGGAAGCTACAAAGTATAAACATGCTTCTTCAGCTTGCATTTGAATACATTTAAACTATCACATGTCTTCAGTTCGTTCGGCAATCTATTAAACAGCTGTGCTCCCTCATATAGTACTGTTTTTTTTCCATAATTAGTTCGTACTTTTACTAGTTGCAATTTATTTGAATTCCTTAAGTTATGTGAGATTGGTTTTTTGGAAAGTGTATGTCAGTTTGAATGGAATGATTGGTAATCTTTTTAACTAAGATGCAAGTATTATATATATAAATTTGTTTGAGGTTCATTAATTTGGTTTTTTCATATAGCAGTTTTGTGGGAGTTAGATAATGGTGATGAAAGAGTATTTTAATTATTTGGTTTTGCATTCTTAGGATCATATATGTATATGATGTAATTAAAAAGAATTAAAACCCCATCTGTGTACTTTAATAAAAAATAAACAGTTTTTATCTCGCTTAACTAATTTCTTTTGAATCATCATTTAAAAGTTAACGAACTTTTGATCCACCCTGTACTACTATTAGTCGTATCGACTGAGCCTCGGTCCTGATCCATTCGATTCCAAAAGCATCGTTATTTCCAATGAAATCTTGAAGCATGTCAGGTCAAAGACGACGATCGGTCGATGCGTCACTATCTACCTATGCAACAAGGAACCAAAGTCTAGGTAGAGTGTTGCAACTGTTCCGCAGGTACATGTTGGAGCGTCACATGTCGGTGGTGCACGGGCGTACGCTGGAGCGGCCGCCGCCCACGCCGCGCAACACCATGAGCAAGCTGCTCAAGGCGCAGGCGCAGCGCAGGGACCAGCCCCACGCAGGTACCACTCCTCCCCCCAGGTACATGCTGGAGCGGCCGCGCAACACCATGAGCAAGATGCTCAAGGCGCAGGTGCAGCGCAGGGACCAGCCCCACGCAGGTACTACTCCTCCCCCCAGGTACATGCTGGAGCGGCCGCGTAACACCATGAACAAGCTGCTCAAGGCGCAGGCGCAGAGCAGGGACTAACCCCACGCAGGTACCACTCCTCCCCCCAGGTACATGCTGGAGCGGCCGCGCAACACCATGAACAAGCTGCTCAAAGCGGAGGCGTAGCGCAGGGACCAGCCCCACGCAGGTACCACTCCTCCCCCCAGGTACATGCTGGAGCGGCCGCGCAACACCATGAGCAAGCTGCTCAAGGCGCAGGTGCAGCGCAGGGACCAGCCCCACGCAGGCACTACTCCTCCCCTCAGGTACATGCTGGAGCGGCCGCGCAACACCATGAGCAAGCTGCTCAAGGCGCAGGTGCAGCGCAGGGACTAGCCCCACGCAGGTACCACTCCTCCTCCCAGGTACATGCTGGAGCGGCCGCCGCCCACCCAGGTAACATTCCTCTCCCATGATACCACTCCACACGACATTGCTCACACTCATTTCTCCTTACAAACAATTTGTACGCTATACCGCTGGGCAAACGGGTTGTTTTAAGTTTTCCTATTATTTGCAGTGACGTTGTCCTGCGTATTGGTTCCTTCTTAGGAAGCAATGAACACACTTGTACCCCGCCTAATCGATAGAGAAATGTCACAATGCACCTCAACATACCTAAAAATGCCTAAAAATACGTTTATAAATTAAAAAAAGATTCTTCTCTATTACATTAAATTCCAAAAGCAATAATGAATGTTAGAAGTATGGTTGTCTATTAATGATAATAAATAGGAAGTCGTGTAATAGCGCGTCATCTATTGTTCATTGCAGAAGTAGACACGAAGGAAGACCTCAGCTCAGACTCGCGCCCCCCCACCACTCCCATCACTCCGCAGAAGCTCATCGCACAACTCGGTGAGTACTGGGTACACAGCTCTGTACTGATCACTCATTTAGAACACTAATTCAACGAATGAGCAGGTTTGAAAATTGAAGTTATCGTCGCACAATGAAGCTTTTCACGTTATTCACAAAGTGTGTGCCGTAATTCAGCTAATATTCTATTCGCTATCGATTTGTTAAAAGAGAAGAAAAGAGGAATTAGAATAATGAAATTCTCACCATTACCAAAATTAAAATATGTAGGTAGTAGGGACACGCTGATTTCTGTACGAATTGGTCAGCTCGACGGAGGCAGTACTACCCTCACATAGAAGACCATTCATCATCAAGTGAGTCTGGAGGCCAGGCCCAATCATTCTCAATTATTCTACCGGTCGCAGGAGGCTGGAAGAATGATGCAGCTTTATCTGACCAGATCGCCATGTTATGGGTCACCGTGCTTCATTGCCTACCCTCACAATGAGGATAGTGACCCCTACTTTTGAATTCTACTAATGCTTAGAGCAGAATCACTTTTAAAAAAAACCCGAATTACATTGAAATATATAATTCAGGCTGTCAGCGCAAAAGTGGCCTAACCTTGAGACAAACAGTATGAAGAAAATAGGTTTTGTATAATCACGAATTTCACATTAATTTGCATATAATTTATTGTAGTGGATTTTGGTCGATAAGCATATTTTATGCAATTACCGTCCTAAATTCTTCAGAATGAAGTTTGTTATTTTGAAATAAATCCATATATTTGTATTATTTGTGTGGCTTAGGCCACTTTTGCATTTAAAGTTCTTTTACCGAGTCACCACTATAACCAAGGATAGGCCGTTTATAAAAGATGTTAGTACTGGATACTTCCGGTTTTATCAAAAAAAAACTTAACCCATTACTTAGAGGTCAAACGCAAATTACCAATCATCTTCCTAGCCTTTATTCCCAAGTTTCTTTGGGGTCGGCTACTAGTTCAACAGGTTTTACCTGAATTTCAGTTTTTCCACGGAGCGACTGGCATCGGACTTCCGCAACCGTAAGGGAGAACTGAAATTCGAAGATTGAACTAGTTTTCAATATATTTAAGGGTACTGACTTCCCGATAACGATTGCCATAGATGTTCATGACAACCGGGACCGACGGCTTTACGTGCTCTCCGAGGCACGTAAACTCCGGGTTGCTATTAGGATTTCCTAAGAAAAACCCAAAAACACTTTTTGTCTCGACCCGGGATTTGAACCTGAGACCTCTTGATTAGCAGTTGCATACGCTAACCACTAAACCAACGAGGCAGTTTTTTTTTTAATATTGGTAAACGCAAATTACCAATATGAAAAAAATATCTTTACTTCTATATTGAAATAAGGATACAAAAACAGCAAATATAAGTGAAAAATTAAAATAATTTAGTTTTCATATAATTTCAGGGTTGTACCGAATTGAGTACACTGACCGCTTTAGTATGAAAACTTTCAGAATAGGTTTTTTCGGCCTAAAGTGTTTTAGGCACTTTTAACATTGCCAGGGTGCTCTTGAATAATAAAAGACACATTACAAATACATATTTATAAATTTCGTGGGGTAATGTAAAATTCATCTCGGAGTAGTCCTTCGATTAATGGTGCAAGCGGGCACGACATTCTCGATTTTTTATCAAAATATCGCCGTTCACTGCTGAACAAAGGTCTCCCCCAAGGAGCTTCAGACACCTCGATCTCGTAGGCATTCTATATCAATCCTTTGATAAACACCCTACATTACGTTCATTGCGGTCTCCACTCTAAGATATAAGTATTATCGTTTCCAGCGACAATCAGTCTACCTGTCCTGTTATAACATATTATTATAAAAATTAGGTTTTGCCCATTGACTTGATGCTTCTTATGATTATTATTACACGGAATAGACATAAATTAGAACACAGTCATGTCTAACATAGCTAGATAATACAACGCGAAATTCTAATAGAATTTATTCACACCTCGTATACCTATATTTTGAGTAGGTAAATTTGGAATTAACTTATAATCCTTACATTTGTCTTCTCTATTTTTTGATGACGACACCTAGATATGAATTCCTAGATTCTACTTCACATATAATAAAAGTCACAACCTTTACAAAAGTAACACCTTTTTGTCACAACTGTAGTTATATATGGCATGTTCGTTTTCCTTCATTTATTTTGTGTTAGTGAACGTTTTAGTCACATTTTTAATTCCAATAAAAATATTACAGTTTGAGAAGTTGAAAAATTAAGTTTTATACATTTCCAGAAATTCAGGTTCGGATCCGGAGTAGGTAGATCTTCACTCTCGTCGTACGTACACTTCGTCATTACAGCAGCCTGTCCCGCCAAAAATTTGTGATGACGGTATGCAAAAATGGCCTAAGCGGCTTAGGCCACTCTTGCATTACGATTTATAAAAAAATAATAAATTCAAAAACTAGTTTTGCAGCGTAACTTTTACTGAGGATAATAAATTAAAGATAGGCCGATTTAGCATGATATTTTATCAGATTTTGGATCACTTTTTGTAGTTAAGTCGGAATATGGAAAATTGTGGGTTAGGCCGTTTTTGCGCTGACAGCCTCAATTGATTAGTGTGTATTAAAATAATAGCGTGTTGTTGTTGTGTGTTGTGTATAACAGCTTCGTCAACGTCGGTGATAGCGCAGAGCGCGTGGAGCGGCCCCTACGCGGAGTTTGGCGCTGCGCTGCGACACGACTTCCCGCACTGACTCCACCTGCACCACACCACACCCAACCACAACAGATTGTAATACACGACCCGACAGATGGCAGTAAGAATCACACAACACGTGGGGCGTCCTACTTGCCGCCAATGCGACACTCGTTAACTTCCCTACACTGGCCCCCCTAGCCCCCCCTAGCCGTTTTCGGTTCGTTTGTTTCATTGGCTTATGACATTTAGTCATGTGATCAAAACAAAATATTAGCCGATCAAATAAGAGAATAGAAAAATGGAATAGTGACTAAAATAGAAAACGAAAAACGTTTGTAACTTGGCTAGGGCTGGATGTGTGTTGTCAAACTTAAGGACGATGGCAGACCCGTACAGGATTTTATACCGCCTCGTATATCTCACTATCTCACGGTGGAAATTATGTTCGTAATTGCTTGACTGGTAATGATAACTTTTAAATTTAGATTTGTATAAATTTGCGTTAAAAGTTATTTCGGTTTGTAGTTTATGAAGTAATATACAGCCTACTAAGAAACTCATGATATTACTTAGTGTATAAAACATAAAAATATTTTATTTTTACAGTATTATCGCTTTGTTATTGCTGTTAAATCTACTTTCTGAAAATAATTAAATTCTATTAGTGAAATGCTACAAATATGTCAATCACATTAAAATAGTAAAGATTCAATTTGCAAGCATACTTATCTTATAACCATCCATAACATATTGCTAGCGGTACAAGATCTGCCATTGTCCTTTATACACAACAAATTAAAAGTTTTCACTTTTAAACATACCAATGTATCGTAAATGTAAAATGTGGTTTCAAGACAAATATTGAGTGATAATATTTTTATGATTGTTATCATTTTATTGAAAAAATCTATGTACAATAACGTTTCTTTTGCACATCACAAGTCACGATTGTGACAATATTATTATTTTTAATGTAAAAGCTATTTAAATGTATGTTTCATGTTATGTTATTATTGTAAATTTTTATTTGTATAATGACAATTTAGTAACGAATCTCCCAACAAGCTTATACAGACACTACCATCCTCCCTAATTATCGAAATATTGATCATACAAGGTAGAATGTTTATTACCCTGAACTGAATACCTCTGTAGATACGAATGAGGAGATCAAATTGAATATTATTTATTAGGTATATAATATGCATTATATCACAATATTTAAAGTCAAGTTTTAATAACATGGCATGCATTGGTTTCATGAGCTTCGAGAGCATATTGCCATAAACATATGTAAATACCTAAACGTCAAAGAGATATAGAACAAAATGCCTTTTAATATTGTGCTGACCTATTTCAAAACCGAGGAAGGAACACTTGACAAAAGTCTTAGAAACAAATGGACCAGATCAATTGGTGTGATCGGTCTCAACACAAAACTTTTAATTAGCAATATATTTACCTGTCACTGGGTGACAGTAACAAATAATTGTTTTTAAAATGTCTCCGAGGGGACTGAACACTAACTCTTTATACAAACAACTCATTAGTGCATTACACTTATTGAACAGTATAGCGAACTAATGGGTCGAAGCGAATAACACGGTTTACACGATGGGAGCCATATTTATTATTTTGGAAACCAGTCTTTGTTATCACTTTAAGTTTACTTAATATGGTATGCAGGTACCGACTTACAGCTACATTATATATCCTAAAACATGTCTATATGCGGTGTTAAATATTCTCAATTTGTATTATTAGTATCTCTCTTGTTATATTTTGTTTGAAGCTCTTTCTAGGTTTTGAACTATGTCAGCCACTAAAGTTATCTAATAAGTTACAAATTTCCAAATTGTGTACCCTATAATACACTTAATACTTCCACTAACTGCTGTTATAGGATATAGACAAATATCATGTGTAAATACTAGGCAAGTTGTAATATCTACACTAGATACACAAATATTCTATATTTAGGTATAATAATTATTATATCGTATGTTGTAAAAATTATAAATATATAAATTAGAATAAATTAAATATGTACTATAGTGTTATTGCTATAATATTTTTATACTAAACTCAGATCACATCTACTTATATTATTTTCTCGTTATAAGTTGCGCCGTGCGTTGTGCGGCACCTGATATCATTATTTTATTTACCTTAGCGATTTGTATTATATTTCATATAAATACAGTTAATTACAAAAATTCAATGGTTTTTATTTACAAAACATAATCAATCCATGATCTAAAGAAACGAGGACTAGCATTCCGGGGGTGACATGAAATCATTACCTGCAATGGCTGCAACTATTACAAGGGTCCCGCGCTGGCTTAATCCGGCACTGGTACCTGGGCGAGTTATTACCATTTATTACAAAACCCGCGTATTCACTGTTAAACGACGCCATCTATTCTCTCAAGTAGCTGTAGTGTTGCTGTGTTGGAGTACCAACCACCAACCACGTGTTACTAAAGGAGTAATATAGATGTCGCAAGCTATGCTAAAAGTAATACAACAGAAAAACGCGTGAAATCTCAAAAACTCGCGTTTTCCCAAACATGAGACTAATCTAGATCGATTTCTCTACTAAATTTCAGCGAAATCGTTGGAGCCGTTTCCGTGGTCACAAATGTACTAATTAATATCATAAAGAGAAAAGATTTCATTGTTTGTTTGAAATGAATAGGCTCCGAAACTACTGGACCGATTCGAAAAAATATTTAACTATTGGAATCGTACGTTATCCTTGACAGATTTAGGCAATAGTGTTTCCAAAAACTTAGGTTACAGTGTAAAAGAAATACCAATAAAATCACTATTTGTGTGCAAAGTGATGTACTACGTTTTTTTTTGTTTATTTCGGAAGACTGTCCCCATTTCATATCATCCACATTTTTTTTTCATTAAATTCATCGAGACGAAGATATTCGGCTGGTTGCCATTTCATCAAAAGAAGAAGAAGTGATGTACTACATTTTTATAAAGAACATTAATATCTTGAAAAAAGTCAGCGATAATATATGTCTATTATAGTTATGTCAAAATACCTTGATCGAAGTATTTTGAATTATTAGGCTTACATACAGTCATAGTTTAATGAGGCACTAATCATATCAGGGTTAAATACAATGTTAAAAAAGAAACAGTATAAGAACATGTCAAATTTTCATTACACTAGCTGTTCCAAATCGCAACTCGAAATCTTCGTCTGATACCTACTTGACTTTCATAATGCAATTTTGAACTATTTTTGTTTCTAAGTACTAAGATAATAGTGTAGATCATCAATAGGGAAGACGTGTGTTTTCAAAAGTTCAAAATTCTCAACATTAAGTTAATCGACTGATCTAAGCATGTGTGATAAAATTTTATAGTTTTTATTATATTATTATTATATATATTAAGATATACATTTTATTTTTTAATTAAATACCTATAAGTCCCTGGAGCCGGCACGATTGCTGTCTTTTTAGTTTGGTATTATATCTGAGTATAATCAAAGAGTATGTAACACTACGTATAAGTACTAATAATATCGCTTCGTTCGTGCTCAAATCAGCGTGGTTCTAGCGCCTTGAATATCTTAACTTGATTAATGATTAGGCAAAGTAATGATTTGTTTTCATAATAGCTGAATACTAATAAATCGTTTTAGTGTGCAACCTATCGTAGATCGAATCGTAATCGAGTTGTGTACTGTGCGGTGCGAATCTCCAACTTCAAATTTTGCCACTTCTTTCACAGCTGATTGTTGAAATATCGCTGACATTTCTAATCTATTTGACAGTTTTTATACCCAGCTGTCGCTGTCGCTGTCGCAGTCAGACTGTCAGAGTCAGACAGACCCCCTTTCGTACTTGTCTAGTGTACACGTTTCGTCTGGTTTTCTTTTTATTGCTTTTGTATTTTCTTTTGCTTGCGAAGCAAAGATAAACACTTGTTATTATCTTAATAAGTATAAAAATCTATCAATAATGGCTGATCAGAAAGTAGAGAGCAAAATAGAAATTCGACAGGCCAAGAAAGAAGATATGACGGCAGTTGCAGAAATGATACAGGTAATTTCATTTTTTTTTATTTATTGAACAAAAGACATGTGGGCGCTCCTTGAGGCGGCCACCGAGCAACCAGCGTACGGCGGTGGGCTGATTATGACCGAATATTATTTGCCTGTGATATTAACGACAATAAAAAATATATATAATGAGCATTAATTACTATCGCAATTTTTTTAGGAATTGGCCGATTACGAAGATATGCCGAAAGGACCTAAAATGTCTGTTAAAGGTATGTTAGCAAAATGTTTATAATTGATTATTATATTTGATATTACCCACATTAATGACATTTTATAAAATAGAAAGTCACACTATCTGTCCATCACCAGATTTTAATGCAGTTCGATGTTGAGATAGATTGGATGTTCGAGAATTACATAGGCTACTTTTTATTGCGATAAGCGACATACATGCTGGCAGAGCTGCAAACAAAAAATTCTTGGTAACTTAGTGGAGCACAGTTTCTTAAAGTACTTTTACAATTTGTTTTAGACCTGGAACATGATGGGTTTGTTCGAGATCCGCCTGCTTTCCACTGCAAGATAGCAATTGATGAGTCTAATGAGGGTACAAGCAATGTGGTGGGGTATGCGCTTTATTTCCCAACTTATTCTACTTGGGAGGGACGCTCTATGATGTTAGAAGATTTGTATGTCCGTAAAAACCAAAGGAAGAAAGGCATTGGAAGAAAACTTTTTAGATCTGTGGCTAAGGTATGCTATTCAATATTAGTTTGTGTTAACAAAATATTTACATACCTACATTTTAATTTCTGTTAAGATGTAGGTAAGCAAATATGTTAACTGTGTTAATAGTGAACTATATAATAATTTGTTAACTTTGCAGGAGGCCAAAAGCACTGGATGCAACCGCTTAGACTTCCATGTGCTTGAATCGAACACAGCACGGGAGTTCTATCATAAAGAGGGTGCTGTTAACATGACTAGCTCGGAGAAGTGGTTCTACTACAGGCTCTCTGGAGAAGCTCTGCACAAGTATTTGTCGAATGATGTTTAAGGGATTGCTGAAAAATCTTTGTTGTGTGTTCACTTATATATTTCATAATACATATTATCATAGACAAAAAAAGTCTACTTGTACATAATATATGTTTTCTTATTTATACTTTCTCTTGTGCTTTATTGCCATAAAATGTAGCGTTAACTTAATTTTTAAATCAAATATCTTTAAATGTCAATAAAGCTCAAGTATTAGACTAATAATTGCCAATGTTCTGTGATAATCTGTGCTGAGTTGTTAATTATAAACAGTTTTTAAAGTTATATTGATTTTTTATTCTAACTATACACCTACCTAATTATAATATGTACATTATATTGTAATAAATGCCATTTGTTTATTTGAAACTAGTCTTACAAAACTTGACTGCCTTATTGGTCTAGTGGCTAGCGTATGATCAAGAGCTGCTGATCAAGAGGTCTCGGGTTCAATTCCCGGGTTGGACCAAATATTTGTGTGATCCACAAAGTTTCGGAGTCTGGGTGTTTTCTATGTATAGTATTGTATGTACATATTTACAAAAAAAAGTATGTTTATGTATATATATCAGATATTTAGTACCCATATTACAAGCTCTGCTTAGTTTGGGACTAGATGACGTTGTGTAAGATGTCCGAAAAATATTTATTTATTATTTTTATTTTTATTTAAACATTCTGCAATATTCACATCTCATCAAAATGTGGGTAGATAGGGAAATACAAAGTCAGATCTCAATTCCTCTCTACATTGTACACTGACTAGTGCATACCTTCAAAATTGCTGGTGATACTAGCAATATAGATCATAGATCGTAGATCGTTAGATAAGCCCTTACGCGTCGCGGAATGGTCATAGTTTCGTACGTTTCGTACGTCATCACTCGTCATAGAATAAATAAAAAGTGATAATCTTCTGATTTCTGAAGTATTATACCTACACAGTACTGTAAGGAATCAGGTTAGGAAGAATGATAAAAAATAATAAAAAGATGAAGTTTAGTAATGAAATACAATCATTTATTTCAATTTAAAATTAAATAATAATATAATATAAGCAAAACAATAATACAAACAAAACAATCTATGAGAAGTTATTATGCACAGTTACTTAATCACATTAAAGAAATAATTACATTATGAAGCGGCGATCCGTCCCTGTCATCAAAAGCGTTGATTAGTAGTGGCTGAAAAAAGAAGAGTATGTGTAACTAAATTGTATTAAAAAATTTGATTAGCAGTGGCTGAAAAAAAGGAGAGTAATTGCAACTAAATTGTATTAATAATTATTACTAGGAAATAACAAAAAATCATAAAAGTCGAAATATACCTGAAAGGCTGGAATAGCGGCAGCTGTGATTTTACGTCTCCCCGTTTTCGTAACAAAGATGTCATTTTGTGTGAAATGATCAGAGCATACTTTACTAAAATTGCTCGGTAGCCAGTCATCCTCCTTCCGTTCTAGTTGAATTATTTCAATCCATTTCTCTTTAACTCGCGGATCTCGAGGGAAACTAAAATTAACAAAAAAATGATAGCATAATTTGTAGCCAACTCTCGGACTATAAAAGATACCTGTACTGTATAAAAATCTAATGATACATTTGATATACATTTAAACTAAAGATTGAAGAAAATAGGAACAAAAGTCAATCATAATGAAAGTTATTACGTCATTACTATTTTAAAGTAGATATTAAAGTATTCAATTCCAGTTTCATAAAAAGAAACAGTGCCATATAGAGATCGTTACCTTCAGAACTGTAACTGTTCTATTTAGTATATAATCTTTGGCAGCCGGCCGCTTCTCCACCCCTCACGCCTCTCCTTCGTCCCGCTAAACCGCTCGAGACGTGTGTTTTAAATAAATCAAAATAAATTGTTTACAAATACTTACGCATGAAAAGTAACACCTTTTTCTTTATTTGTGTTTCGGGTTGTATTTTCACACTTCCAAAATGAACACGAAGGCATACTAAAATATTTAAACACGAAAAAAACTTAAAATATTTTTTTTAGTCCGCGTCCATTCACAGCATGCAATTGTCGGGTACTAAGACAAAAGTAGTGCGCGCACTTCTTTGAGTGATGATATAAATTGGGCGCCTTTTAATATGGAGCGGCCCATCTAACGATCTAGATCTATGATATAGATATTATTTTATGGATTGTAAGTGAAGGATAAACAAACACAATATTCTAGTTTAACATTTTATTCGGTTTCAAATTACCTACATAACCAGACCTACTGCCTTAAATACTTTAGTTGCATAAATTATATTTTTTAAACATAATTATAACAATGTAGTTACAAAAAGAAATAGGGACAAAACTATTTTTATTGACTATCGAATGAGGGTAGACTGGACATATTGTCTGGAGTAACAAATCAGTGCAAACATGTCGATGGCCATGTTCTTAGCGTCCACCAGGCAGTTGTCAGTTTACTCGAAGGCACGGGAAGAAGGTGAAATAGAAAATGTTGAAGGAGGCCTAACAGGAGGAGGTTACAGAGTAGGCCGAAACAGAAAAGTTGAAGAAAGAGAAAAGTAGACATTTTAGAGAAATGTAAAGTTTAAAGTAAAGGAATTAAAAGAAATACAAGATCAGAAGTGGATAGAATAAGCGAGAGAATTAGTATAGGTTAACGAAAAATGTTGAGGACTTTGTAGGACAGTAGGCACGTGCAAGTGTAGGTAGATACCACGAACATAGTCTTGGAAGTAAGTCTGTGGTACCTAAAACAACCAAGGAATCACGAATAAGTGAGAAGTGCAAAACCTCTAGGGTCTAACTCACTTGATATGACTTTGACTACTAACTATTTATATTGCAATTTTAAGTAGTTTACAAGTGTGTGTAGGTATCTGTATCATATTAACGTATCGGTACACACTAATATTATTTACATTAATTTTTCATTAAAATGGCATAAATCTTCTATGCCACCTGTATCTAATTATATTCGCAATATATTTTATTATTAAACATTATTGTGCGTTCCTTAAACTTGACATTTCATTTCTTAAATCTGATTCACACTGACCACGGCGGCCATTCCAAGAGCGGCAACGGATTTAGCCATTTACCAAAAATATGTTCTTTATCAAGTATGGTCACAGGTTGATTGACCTAATGTGAATACTGATTTATTTTATTAATTACTTATTATATTTATTTACATGTTATGGACGATCATTGCTGGACTTCGGAAAAGAGATGTTTTAAATTCTAGTCTCAAATTACTTACTTAATACTTATACATGTCTATTTCTACAAGTTTCCTAAAGATACATGGTTACAAGGTAGGCATGACACATACTTCTTTCTTGTAAAAGATATTACTATACTTTTGTTTTTTATAATTAGATTACATTTATATTTAGGTAATGAATGAGAAAGCAAAAGTTTACCTATGTCAACAATTAAAAAAATCCTCTGTTACTGAAGTGACAAGTTTGTATTCTGCATACAAAATACTAAATTGAACAAACCTGACGTAGATATAGGTAACCCATAGGAATATGGATCCTAAGCGTGTTCCGGAACAACTTATGTCTACTCTTGAACCATCTCCGTTAATCCAACAATGATCTTATAAATACTATATAAAATAATCCATTATCTGCACTCATACAATAATCATTAGACTAGTATTTGAGATTTAAATTGTCATGGAACGTTAAAATTACACATAGGTAATACTTGCGTCACCGACGCCTCAGTCAGTATGGCAAGGAGTTCGCGGGCGGGCGGCTTGCGATGCCTCGCTATTATACATGTGGTATTATCCTTATAACTAATACTATATTTACACGGTGTTCGATAAACACAGATCACGATCACTAACAGATCTAATGGAAGTTGTAATTGTTTTAAATGTCCACAAACACAAGAAGGCTCTCGAGCAAAGTTTTAACGTTCACTCCAATGTGATTGTTTGGAGCGAAGAAAACGTTTCACGATTCATCTGCATTGATCTGGCATCTCTGCATCGATGGCCCTCTCACAGTAGCGTGTGGCGTGTGGCGGCGGAGCGGTTGTGACACGTGTCGGGGAGAGGGGCCGGCGCTGCTACGTGGAGGCCATGAGCTTGGCGTGCGCCGTCACGTTGCGCTGGTGCAGGAACCCGCTGCCTTCCTCCTCCTCGCCATTACCTAGGCCGTACTGTAATGACAACAGTTCAGTTAGATCGATATATTTTTTGGCTAAATTGAAGATCTGGTAAGCGAAATCTACTTATTCATCTTTGTCTTAACGTAATTGCAAATTTGATGATTCTCAAGTGTAACTTAACACCATTAATGCTATTCAATGATAGTGATCACATAGGTATGGTGGATATAAGCTCACCTGTAGCGCGTGAAGGTAATGTTGTTGCGAGTGGTAGTGTCCGCCGGAGTGACCCGGGTAAGACTCGTAGCCGTTGGCGGTGCTGGGTTCGCTCTTGATGTTGAACAGCGAAGGGTTGGAGAGGAAGGCGGGGGCGGCGGGCAGGCCGAGCGCGTACTGCGCGTGCGCCCCGGGAGCGCCCTGCGCGTGGGCGTGGGCGTGCGCGTGAGCGTGGGCGTGGGCATGCTGGGCATGCGCCTGGAGGTGTGCCGGCGGCGACTGCGGCTTGCTCGTGCTCTGGCTGTGACTCGACATTGATTGCGTCAAGGGCAGAGGAAGAGGCATTTCTCCCAAACTTTGTTTGCTGTCTGTAACATAAAAAAGGAACGGATTATTGAAAGATTTCATACAGAGATAATACCTATATAAGTTGTGGATTGTTACAGGCTAGATACATAAGTACCTAGGTATTTGTAATGGCAGGTTCTGTCTCTAATGAACTGATGAGATGAGGCATCTAACTAAGTTCATTATTTATATTATTTGTTTTAATCGTTCTTGTAGGTACTGTTTAATCACGTCCTGGTGTTCAAAATATTGTACAATTTGATTAAACGTGCAAATATATTATATGACGTGAGAGTGAACTAGATTGTAAAATTGAACGTTTCTAAGTAGGTAGCTCATCTGTTGTCAAAGTGAACGTACCTTCAAGTCCAGGAGAACTGTTGTCATCCTTCTTGTTATTGTCCTGGGGAGGTTTCGTTCCGTTGCCAGACTTCTTTGGTTTGCGTTTTCGGGTCTGAATACCATCTTTGCGCATTGCTAAAGGTCTGCGGAAGAGAGGAGAGGAATTTTATATGACAAGCTACGATAAGTTAAAGAATTTTTGACGATACATTTGAATGTAAATATTTATTATAATATAGGTATTCCAAAAAATACTGTTTTGGTTCCATGTATTTCTAACCTTAAAGCTCTTCTGAGTGAAATAACTTACTTTGTTTTCGAAACATTTTCAAATTACTTTGAATTAAAAATGATTAATAGGTACCACGTATGGATTCTGTATTGAGAAAACAGTAACTGATTAGGTAGAAAGCTATTAACCCTCGAAATAATACCCGGTCACCCAAAACCTTTTATCACAAATGTTTGCAAAAAAAACAACAATTTACTAGGGTTAAGTAAGAGGTGATGTTTTTTTTGTTAATTCTAATAAAATTGCCGAGAGTCTTTACTCAATACTCGAGAGTCAATGTTAACATTGACATGTTCGGCTCACGAACGTCTGTTTTTGGAAGAAATTTTCGCCCTATCGCTTTAAAAGTGAACAAACAAAAATTTCTAGTTGTCTGTCATAATTATGTATATTAGCATAATTTTCTGGTAAATTCATATTAATATACTCGTATCATGCTGTATTATTATAAAAGGGTACCAATCGCTGCTAAACCTATATTTGTCCATAAATTGTCATATTTTGTTTGTTACCTGCAGTAATTGCCTTAATAGGTAAATAAATAATTCTGTACCTTAGAGGTATACAACATTAAGGGGCCCCCGGAGGCTGATACTGTCCATACAAACGGTATACCAAGATCATTTACAGTATAAACATATTTCCACGATGATATGTTGATATTCGGACTTAGACTGTATTTATTTAGGTTGTAACGTCTTTATTTTGAGAAATAAACTAATCTAGAATAAAATATAATCAAATTAAATTTTAGATACTTTACATTGTAAATGTCATGTCTTCATTTTGTTTTTTTCTGTCTTAAAAACAAAAATATTTCTAATATTGTTTCATCAATAACATATCTCATATTATTATGCTACTACTTACACAAAATAAATCGAAACAATATTGAGTTTTCATTCATGATTTTCGATATTACGAAACACATCCATATTTTCACAAATTTCAAGAAATTAGTAGTGCTATCGCATCAAAAAATATTTCAATGTGTGTGTGATTCGTGTCAGTCAAATAATGGTAGTCGAACCTTCTACGAGAGAGTCCGAATTACTACGAATGAATGTCAATTCACATACACACATATAGCGGTGCACTCGTATCTACGTTTTATTTTGTCAAACAAAGACAGCAATATTTTATAAACAAATTTCAACTTGCAGTTTCGAGTGTCGTACGCCGGCCTCTTAAGTGGCTAAAGACAAATTTTACAGGAGAGGCAAAAATGCCCGTACCTAGTGAAATTTTGAATGTAAATATGAGAAAGTTATAATAAAAGCAGAGAAGAAAAGAAAAGAAGAGAAGCAGAGAAGAAGAATATTAACTTAGCTGTATTTTTTATACTAAATAGAGGGAAGAATCATGAATTACACATAATTACGACAAATCTATCAATTATCTAACATCATTTGAGATCCCATACCCTGCATTTGCATATCTCTTCTGTAAATATTTGTGCATTGTTTATCTGTTCATAGGCGACGTAGGACTTAATGCTTTATACCATTATGTAGAACTGGTTCTTGGGATTTTAATGGAATGAGAAACATAATTTCGACAAAATGTGGAGTTACTGTTATATACCTCTGAGGTATAGAAATATTTGGTGAGCGTAGCTCTTCGTAAAGTATGAAGCAGGTAGGTAGGAAGCTTTTACATACCTATTGATGCCGTGGAGCTTGTAGTAAAGTCCACAGGCGTTACAAACTGGTTCACCGTCGTTGTTGCGACGCCACAGCGTGGTGTTGCGAGAGCCGCAGTTGGTGCAGCACTGGCCGTGGCGACGCTGTGCGGACTGTAACGGTACGAGACACGCGCTGTTAGATCACCCCCAACTTGCATCTAGACATGGTCTGACACAACTTAGAGGTGATCATTTATGCTCCACTCCGCAAGACGCAAATCATTTAGAAGGGTATACCTAAGTACCTACTGCATGCGGAAAATCTTAAAAGGTAAACATTTATTTTTTATCGATAATCGAATAAGAAGGAGTTTCGCAATTTAGCATTTTTTTTGTATCGAATTCCGTTATGTCTGAATTCTTTTTCTTTCGAACTTCCATTTATGTTTAAAGAAAACGAGATAAAAACCATTCACGGTAAGAAAAATTAAGGACTGTATACGGTGTTGAACAATTATTTCTGATATTGGATCATCATCGATCGTTGAAGTCTTTGATACTAATATAACAGGAAATTATTCTTCTGTTTCTGGGTAAACGAATTAAATTATCATAGGTATCGAGAAACTTGTTCATTACAAGTATGAACAATTGTTAGGCATAACGTCAATATAAAATGAAACTGTAATTTTAAAGGGAAAATGCATTCTAATAATGTAATAGATATCGGTCGAGTGATAACAGCACTGCTAGCCCTCATTTCCTTGTTTGCATTCAAAGACATGTTAGATAGAAATAATTATTTTTATTTTTTAAACAATTGGAGACCGTCCATAAATTACGTCAAAAATTAAGGATGATAGAGGTGACGTCGCATTTTGAAATAATGATAGGCGATCTAATGTTTATAATATGGAACAGATTTTTAGATTTTGTAAGCTGATATTTTATTTATGTCAAGTTAAAACAATATGTGACATTTATACAATATGTGACAGACATACAGAAATGTGACCTCAGATGACAAGGAGAACGAGGCAAGGGTTAAGAAACCATGAAATTCGTGTGTCGTAATTTATGAACGGCTCCTCGTTCTTAGAAAACAATAGTTAGCAAGCTTGTCTTTAACGCAGTCGTTCAAATGTCATTATTTTCTATAAGTGAACTTAGACTAAGTGCTAGTGGGCAACAGAGAGTGTTTGATGAACTTAAGCTACTAAGAAAAGATAACATTCAGCATGCCAAACATTCTATAAACTACAAAATCAAAGTGAACAGGAAAGCTTAGAATAAAGTGTAGAGGGCACCAAACACCAAAACAAAACCATTCCACCGCCACCACATAGCCCACCACCAACACCACGCAGCTGAGGCACACGCCGCTAGGTGAGCGTGATCTAGTCACTAGCGGGTACCGCCATTTTGTAACCGACAGATAGTGTACGTCGGGTGGCCTGCCCCGGCGCGACCCAATGGGCAGCGAGGTGGGGCCCGCCGCTCGCGCTCATTGGCCGCCACCTGCCGTCGGCCGCGCGCCGCAGACACTCGCGCCTTCACCATCTATCCACCCATACTCGCCAGTGCAAGCCGCGCTTTATCTCACTTCACGGGGAATGCGCCCACTGATAGTCTAGATAGAGTACCCACTGACGTCATTATGAAACGCCGGTCGCCGTCCCAAACTCACAAACATGCAATTACCGATCGATTAGTTATCTCGTGCCGATAGTCCTATCTAACTCTATCGTCAGTAATGGCCGTGCACTGATCGACGCGGGGGGGACGGGGTGGGGTGGGTGCGGTACGTAACGGTGCTAGCGAAGTGCTGTAAAGCGTGGGCGACACTCGAAGGAGGGAGCGGTAGCGTGTAGTTTCCTAACACTCGCCAAAGCCCTTACGAAAAGGAAGGATAGTCTAAGAAGGGGCGTGCGTGCGCCGGGGAGGGGATGCATGCACTAGTCTACACGCCACCGACTCACCTTCTTCATGCCCCTGGCCATGCCCTCCACACTCATCCATCTCTGCACGGTGCCCTCCTTATAGAAGCGCGTGAGGAGGTCCGCGTCGGCACCTGTTCAAAGAGAGCGCGTTACTACAGTGTGTGAAGAGTGCTCACCAGCCGTTTGCTCGGCTTGACGAGCGGTCTGTTGACGCCGTTGATCTTGTGGTAGAGGCCGCACGCGTTGCACAGGTAGTGGCCCGTGGCGTCGCGTCGCCACAGCGGCGTGTTGTTCGCGCCGCAGTTCACGCACTCGCGCCCCTCCTCGCACATCTCCAGCACGCCATCTGTTCGCACACACGTGTCAACTGGGCACATAACAACTACCCACACATATACCTACCTATGCATGTAGTACAAACAAAGCAACAATTAACAATAATTATAGTAAGTTAGTAATAAAGAGGCCTTTAGCAGAAAGCACAGTTGTGTTGTGGGTACCTAATTAATTATAGCTACCGGGAAGTTTACAAAGTGTAGATAGTCACTTTATATGGGCGCTTTATCAGTTTGTGATAACGCGAGTGTACCACCACACCAGCACACCACGAACCACGACGATACAAAGTAATATTTAACATTGGGGATTTGTCGCAACTTTCCGAGAAGGACTTCAAACAGCTCATACACGTGACAAGTGGCAATATGTGTCGCTTGTCTGCTACAAGTGGCTGGATATAGGTCAGCTTAACGGTTCATGTGTCAATTTTAGGAGAGGAATAGAGATATGGAACCCACAACTAAATGTACCTAAATAAATTATACTTATTTCAATAGCATAATATGATACAATTTGGACCTGTAAATTCACATTCGATTACATAAATACATAAACTTATTGGCTAATAAAACTCATTTGGTTTAATTCCCTACATTGCCTCTCTAGTTAGAGACTTGGAGACTTCGATATTTTCAAATTATTTTAAGACACATCCGTAGGTTCAAAAGTTTTGGACGAAAACTTCTTGGAATATCGGGATTTTTTAAAACGACAATTATACCAACAACCTTTGGTCGAGTCATCTTCGTTACCGTAATGAGTTGAGCCTGTACTAGCAACTAGGCTGCTGCTACAAAGAGAAAAAAAGAGAGGGAAAAGTTGAAAGAAAACTATACCGACCCATCTGGCCAGCATAGTGAGGTGGGCCCAAAACACCCTATGTCCAGCAGCTCACAGTCAAATACTGTTGATGAATTATCATCATGTTCATGGTCATTAAGCCGACAAAAAGTAATCAGGTTCGTCTTGTACATAGATAGGCTAGATTAGAACCAAAAAAAGGCATTTTGGTTACAACAGTACTATACTACCGATAAATATGTACTTGCACCTATTAAAATCACCTAAAAATTTATATGTGTATGTAAATATAATCACTTAAAATTAGTGGCAAAATAAAAAGATGCACTTATAAATGTATTACACATTTCTAATAGACAACAATTCAGACAACATTACCACACAATTAGTAGTTTATCAATAAATCAATTATTTGAGTGCGTAATTTATAAAAATCAAACATAGGTATCATGTTAGAAACACAATAACAGATGTAAGCATTATTAGTGTTTAATTGATAGGAGGTTCATATAAAATGGCTACGTATCACTGCAGATAAGCAACCGCATAAGGATAAGGAATAAACAGAACGCGCAATTAGCCAAGGCGAGTAGGAGCGGGGCTCCCGTAGGTATCGGCTCCTACTTGTGCACACTGTCACACTCACACTGCTGTAGGTACGAGTCTTATCACGCCGACATTATCCGGTGATAAGGCGCGACAGTGGTTAGCATCGCTTTGTTAACCCAAATCCATATATTGAACAGTTGACTCTAATTGTGTTGGAGTAATTGAGCTAAAAACTAGCGACGTTCGAGATATGAGCTAAACTTAATTGTTCCGGTGAATAATGATGAGATTAATGTTCCCAACGTTCACAGATCGACACCTCAGACGTATATGGATCAACTACATCTTTTTATATTAATGCTGCATTTGAATATATTTTCTAGCCTTTTTTCCTAAGTTTATTTGGGGTCGGATACTAGTTCAACCGGTTATACCTGAATTTCAGTTTCTCTACGGAGCGACTGGCATCGGACCTCCGCAACCGTAAGGGAGAACTGAAATTCGAAGATTGAACTAGTTGTCAGTAGGTATATTTGAGGGCACTGACTTCCGCATAACGATTGCAATAGATGTTCATGATAACCGGGACCGACGAAGAGCTTGACTTAACTTAAAGAATCACCGCCAAACTTCCAGACTCCGGGCTGTTATTAAGAATTTCCTGAAAGAAAACCCAACAACAATTTTTGGCCCGACCCGGGACTTGAACTTTAGACTTCTTGATTAGCGGTCGCATACGCTAACCAATAGATCAGCGAGGCATATATTATCATCTGAGATTAAAAGTATTTAAAAGCTGTACCCAGTAGGTAATCACAGCTCTGGTCTGTAAAAGGTAAATTACGGTAACTACCTGATATATTCCTAAATACACATGTAAATACATACAATAGATAGTTAAATAATTATCATCAACAGCTTACGAGTATAACAGTAAACTGCTGGACAGGCTGCAGGAAGCCTCTTCTAGAAAGGAGGCTCTGGTCTACTAAATATGTTTCTCAGAATATCAGAGAAGTTTATAATGCTACAAAAGAACGGAATTCTAAAAGGTTTATAATCTTCTAAGTGGAGATTAAAGACTTTGCTTTTCAATATATTTTAAAGCATCTATAATTTGTTCCAGCCGAAGTACCTATCATCTACCCATTATTTATTGTTTAATTTCATTAGATAACACCGAATTTGATTTGTAGTTACTCATGGTTGGGTAGTACCTATGTAGTTAATTCTTTGCTACTTTAAGGTATGTCGCATGTGACATCTAATCAAGAATAATATTGTGCTGCTTATAAACAAAAACATATTGCTTTTATTTTAATTTACCTGTAGCAGATAATATCTGTTCGATTATTACTTTTATAAGTAGCCTTTCCTTCTTGTTATACTCATACCACAAGTTCGTACTAAGATTAATTATGAACAATGATTAACTACTACATATCATTACCTGTAGCTTTTAACAGTCCACCGCTGGACATATGCCTCTCATTAGAAAATACGTTTTGGCCTATTATATCACGCTGGCCAGATGTGTTGGTATAGGGTTTGTTTGAAGTTTTCCTTTCCCTCCGCAGTGATGTTGTCCTATATAGTACGCTTTTACGACACCCATGGGATGTCTAGAGAAGGTTTATTGTTAAGTTGTCTTAGTTGTGTTGTATAGATACACGTATACCTCCTATTTCACAATGTTACACATTATAGATCACCGTCAAGCCAATATTGTATCTATTTAGTCAACGTCTAAACGATGGATCTGGCACATTAACGTCTTAGGTACAAGTAAAATAATAGTAATAATAAAATAATTAAAATAGTAAAATGAATGAAATAATTTTTGTTTTTTACAATTGACGTCATTCCTAATTAATTATTCTTAAATTATTGATGGTTTCTTGCAAAAAATATGAAAAAAAAAGATTAGTAGGTAAATGTATTCTATCCTATACGTGGTGATTGGTGATCGTGACACGGATTGATTGACCTGAGCCTAGGAGTGGTATATTATGGGGTTGTTGATGAGATGATGATGATATGGATTGGTTCATCAGCCACAGTGCTCGATGACCTAGGCGCGGTATTTGGAAGGCAATGTAGGTACGCATATGTATTTTAGTATTCTATTTAAAGCTCAAGGCTTACAGTATCTAATTATAGATATTTTTTTTGTGGTTTTTATGCTAAATGTATTAAAATAAATTCCAGGCGTTGGCAGCTAATTTTCGTAAAGATAAGAAGAGATAAGATTAAATATTTTTTTGTTTGTTGATGCGATGTTGGTGTGAATATTGTGCTAGTATATAGTATAATATAATATAATATACGTTAATTTGTATAATCCATTAGCAGTAAGCCACACAAAATATTTACTTAATTTTCGCTTATATTTAGGTTTCTTTAAATTTATTGTTATTGTGCAGAAACTTTAGAATTTATTATTTTAATACGTAATAGTATTTTTAAGCAGAATTGTGTTTTTTTTAAAAAAAAATAAAAAAAATCAAATCAGGCAAAGATTATAACATGTAGTTTTTATCAAATAATTTAGCCATCTGAGAGTATATTTGCAAGGGGGTTTCCCTTTACTATATTATATACAATGGAAAAGGTAGACCTGAGACCTCGGCATAAGCATCAATATAAAAAATGTACACACAAAACAAGGTATATACAGAAGAAGCCGCAAATGACTTCCTGGAAATATTTAGCGTTCGATAACAGTTTAACGGGATAGCATTTGTTATTAAAGTTTGCACGAGCACATGTCACATGATGGCCTGCAGTGAACAGAGAGCAGATGACGAGCGCCATAAGGAGCTAGATAACACAGAGATTAGCTGCACACACATATTTTGTTATTGTGTTAAACTGATCAACAAGTAACAATGTTATCGCGTGGTAGTCACGACAGGCACATGATATTATACGATCATCAAAACAAGACATATAAACTAAAGAATATAAAGATACAAACAAACAAGTAAGTGTTAAGAAGCTAAACTCTAGAATTTAGTAATGAAAGTGAGTTCTTACCGTAAGCAGTAGGCCTTTGCAGCGCGTCGTAAGGTGGGCACCAGGAACCCATCACCATGTTCTGAGAGTATAGCCCGCTGGCTACGGAACCCACGCCGCTCACACCGCCGCCGCCAGCTGCACCACACACAGTTACATTACACACCGTTATATTAAGCTAAAAAAATGACTCAAAAATAAACAAATTCTACTGGCGGACCTGCGAACAGTGCCATGTTTTGCAACCAGTGAGCTGATAGATCGAGATTGTAAGGTAACGCTTCCATCGCGGCAGGAGATCGGACAGGGACAAGAGTGGTCGGTCACCGGAGAGCAGTGTAGGCGTGAGTTGGACCACGACCGGCGCGGTCAGGGGTCAGAGCGCGCACTGAGGCGCGGCGCGGCGCTCGGCCGCAGCACGCGCCCTTATCGCCACTGATTCACATCACGCCGCCATAATTCACCAACTTGACACCCGATTCTACTTCATTGAATTGTGTGCGGACGTGATGAGGTAAACATTTATTTTGCTAACGTGTTGAACTCGACTGAGTTGAACCGGACCGATTCGAGTCGAGCGCTCATTCTCCTTCACTAGGTCTGTGTGCCGCGCTGGCTTCTTGTTTCAAAACAAAATAAAAAGTAATGAAACAAAGGAACGTTTTATCCTGCTGAATTAGTAATGATATCTGTATGTTAAGAATTAGTACGATAATGATTCACTCCTGCGGTTCGGTTGCTGGTATTCGCCCACGCACTTCGAAGACTGATATTGACTGAGTTGCTTTTCACAAAACTTAAGTTTAATTGGCATCAAATTGTTGGGTATCATTGAAACATTTGTATTTCATTATTGTTACATTGAAGTAAGTATTTAGTGCGAGTATATATAGAGTACCTCGCTTCGGAACGCGATAAGATAGCCGCAATACAATTATATTATATATATTAGCGATAATAAAACTATCAGACAATGTGTTTGTTATCAAATATACCTATTTTGTAAGTACGGTATTATCTCTGTTCCTATTTGCTTTAGTTGCTCGTTTAAATACTAATACTGTATACATTATCTACATATTTAAGTAATTTTACTTTTGCAAGAATTTAATTAAAAACTATCTCAGTACCTTTACATTTAATAATATATTCTTATTTCTTTCCTTTTTTTCTTACTATATACCTCTCCAGACGCGAGACAATGATATCAATTTATAACAGAGTCCATTTTTCAGCTTAAATTTTTTTATTTCATGATAACACACAGCGACCCATAAAAGGAAGGAAATGGTTCTTTTTTTAATCCCAGTTTAGAGTATATTTTGATATTTTTTTATACCATCTCTTTTTAAAAATACCATCTTAATTCAACGTGCCTACATGAGAGAGATATGATGATGAAAAATTGTAATAAACGTTATTCTTCTCAAACAAAAATATAATTTTATAGATAAGTCACAGGAACTTCCTGTTTTTTAAAAGCCCTTCAAAAAGTAGACGAACAAGAAGAAGTTTAAAATACTAACCCTACTATTTTTGAAAATATTTAAATAGCCTATGTCACCTCAGGCCTACATTACGAATCTATTGACACCTCATTTATTAAAATTGAGTAGCTTTCCGCCCGCGGCTTCGCCCGCGTGGAAAAAAAAAGTGGGAACCTTTCCCAAGTTCAGTTCTATATCTTCATACCAAATTTCATGTTATGTGAAAAAAAGTGTAAATAAAAAATCTGCCAAGTGCGTGTCAGGCCACGCACAGGAAAGGATTCCTCGATCACCCATAATGGTACGTGGATTAGAAATTGTATCCAATGGATAATTGTTATGTTTACGCTTATGTTTTAAGTGAGCGCATTTTACAAGTTAAGCCTCTATAATTCCTGAACTAACAAAGTCATCTAATCCGTTATAGTTTTCCTTCAAAGTTCATTATATGGACCACCATCACGAATTTTTCCAGACTTTTTGAGCCAGCCGGCAGTCAAAAACAGGGCGTCCCCCCCCCCTCTAAAAGTTAAACAACTTTTAGAGGGGGGGATGCATGCCCTTTAAAGTGGAATATCTCGCAAACGGATACCTATTTCTCGAACCTACGGAATATCCTCTCGAACCTTAAGAGAAGACGTTACGAAACAAGTAACCAGCAACTACTAACTCAAGGTATATTTTAGGTATACCTATCCCCGCACGAGGCAAGTATCCCCCGAAGCATTTTCTACGCTAGGCTACTATCCGCCATAGTAGGCAACTATCCCCTTTCTAGGAGGTGAAATAAAACGATATTTATTCAAAACCAGTGTTAATTATGAATACAAAAATAGGTTATTATAGAAGATAAAGGGTCTATGTTTTGAGATACATGCTAAATAATTTTCAGCAAGTTCATATTTTTGAAAAATTAAGCTTTTTCGAAAAGTGGGGCAACTATCCGGCTTTTACCCTAAAATATAACTGAAATAATAATTTAGGTAAATAATAATTATTTATTTATTGGCATAGGTCTAAGTGTTGCCTTATTTACCTAATATAACTAAATATCTCTGATAGGTCTAGCTCATAATCTCCTTTCCAGCTCTCTTCCCAATTTTAACATCATGCAATATATCTATAATTAAAAAAGTTTTTTTCCTTAGTTGAAAACTGCTAAGATAAAGCTTAACTTCCTTATTTTTATATGGAACAAAAGGAGAAAGAAAATCGGGATTGGGAAAATGGATAGTAGTCTGTTGATGCAACATTCTTTCTGGTAAATTAAGATTTGGAAATATAGTGTTGTTGCTAATTTGAAATCAACAATAGTGATGTTACTAACGAAAAATTGACAATGGGCTGGTCATACCAACATGAGTAATATGTCGGCGGTATATTGATTATAAAATAAAAACATTTAGTTCAGGAGTAATTTAATAAAAACAAAATACAATTATAAAATGCAGTCCTTAAAAACTTAGTTCGTCATTTATATATCTTTAGTACCTACTGAAGCGTCAAACGTTGATAAAACAGGACCGGTTAGTATTAACGTTTAGTTACACCCAGAAACGTAAGAACTTAGTGTAGGTAAAATATAGTTCGTACAGCCTATCACCATCCACTGTTCAATGAAGATCTCCCAAAGGGTTCAAATAAAAAAAACTTAAGTCAAAAAACATTTAAAGAAGACATGAAAGATCCTCTGATTGTTGATCCTCTGTTGATTCGAAACTTCTCAAGCTCACTCTCTGGATTACTTTTAAGATTAGTGGAAATGTTGGTGAATGAGTTTTAGAATCTAGATTAAAAATGCCAGTGTTGCCAGTTCTATTTACATTTGTCGTGCTTCATACAAACTAAGTGAATGCCCGCCATATAACATCACTAATTATGTCATTAGATCTGAATGATAGATTGCTTCCAACATGACAAACTAACAAATATGTTTACTAACCAAACACATATCATATATCTACTAGTTCAGCAATTAATGACAATAAAAACTTCCTGGCGTAATGATGTTTATCAAAGATATGCCTGATTAGTTACTATTATCACAGGGTGGCCACGTCGCCATCATTAGACCAGGTATAATCAATTATGCTGACAGTACATCTGATTCTCCCAAATTCTAATTCATCATTTCAATTTAATTCTGTCAGCGGGCAAATCCCAATCGATCCCTTGTTTCCTACTGTTTGGTTTTCCTTATTAAAATATTTCGAATTCTGTATTTATATTAGTCTACCACCTTTGTCACCTACGAATTAAGCAATACCTAACATAAGTTATTAATCCGTGAAACAAGGTAACAATCAACTTAAGTATACACAATCGGCTTTGACCTAAATTATTTCAGTTACAATGTACAATGACTAGTTTTCCGCTTTTTTAACACCGACCATAAACAATTCCTTTTTTATCCGACTGTGGTGAACCCGAAAGGTATCTCCTAAACCACTGAATGAATTTCAATAAATGAGGTGTCAATAGATTCGTAATGTAGGCCTGAGTGACATAGGCTATTTAAATATTTACAAAAGTTTTTACGTGGTAGGGTTAGTCTTTTAAACTTCTTCTTGTTCATCTACTGTTTGAAGGGCTTTTAAAAAACAGGAAGTTCCTGTGACCTATCTATAAAATTATATTTTTGTATGAGAAGTACAAAACGCGGAATGAAAATAAGTAAATAACGTTTATTACAATATTTCATCATCATATCTCTCTCATGTAAGCACCTTGAATTAAGATGGTGTTTTAAAAAAATAATATTTAAAAATCTATGATTGATAGCATGATAGGGATAAAAAATTATCAAAATATATATAATCACACTGGGATTAAAAAAACACTTCCTTTCTTTTATAGGTGTCGCTGTGGGTTATCATGAATTGAAAAAAAATTAAAGCCTGCCAAAGTGACTCTACTCTGCCTGATAGAAAGCCTTAACTCAGTAAAATCCAAGAGTAGGGGTCACCATCTTCATTGTGAGTGCTGATAATCAGCGTGGTGACCCTCGCTATGGCGGCCTATTGAGATCATTCCGCATTATTGAGCCTCCGCCCATTTGTTAATATTTCCATTTTATTCTAACACGAATATCATAAAAAAATAAAAGAAAACGGAGCAGTATCCGCCTAGCTTCGAAGATATTAGAGATATTTAGTTACAGATATACCTTTAATGAGATGTATTATATTTTGATATTCTATCAAATACTATCAGTGTATTAAATACTAAGATTGGGTCGAATTCCACACTTATCGCTTTAATACCGACTGTGAGTCATCCTAGTGCATGTGTCACTATAATTATCATAAAACAAATCATTACCACCACGAATATTCAATTGTTTTGTTTAGGTACTTCTAATTATTTTTTTATTTGTAAATATTTGTAAGTTGATAAAAGGAAAAATATAAAGTTAGCAAAGCAGAAACTATAAAAAGAAATTAGATTCAAATTTATGATCATGAACAAAATATTTCTTGAGTGTCTTCGTTTGTTACAGCAAAAATTGCGATGTGTACTATCCTAGTTTATAATTTATTTTATAGGTTAATAAAACTAACCGAAAACACAGAAGAACTAACTATAAACTAATTAGTTAATAAGCCACGCGAAGCAGATTTATGCAAAATTAATTTTGCTGGTGTCAAACTTTTTCTTATCTAGACGTTGGTATGGTATGTTTATCTATGTGGGTATGTATGTGCTTTCACTCCACTTGCAGATTAGTAGCTAAAGTTCAAAATCTAATCACACTAATAAACTTGTAGTTTTATCTGGAAATCTCTGCAAAGCAGAAGAACTAACTGGGTTACGAACACCACCAGAATGCTCGTGTTTTGTCTCGTTCACATTACTGAACCTTTTATGTTAGGTAAGTAAAGTAAGTACCGACTGAAACTATTTATAAACTTTCTTTTTTCCAAGGAGGATTCCTTCTTTTCGGGCTATTAAAAGAAACCAGATGAAATTGTTCACATTTCGATGACCTAAACTACTAAACGTGTAACGTACAAGAATCATAGTTTTTTCCTATCGATGTTTGATAGAACTGTTGCAGTGTACCATCGTGGCAGGGTGATCACGAACACTTGGTCCTATGGGCACGACATAATTGTTTTCCTGCTAGCCGTTATCAATTCCCAGTAATCCTGCTCGACTAATTCCCCGTGACTCGCTGGATCTAATCTGACCGCACCGCTATATTAATACTTAAGGGGAGACCAATAAATGTATTGTTTATTACACGTATATATACCTATCAAAACTTCAAATGTATGACACTTAGGTATGGAATTGGTACAGGATAAATGGCAATAACAAAAGCTCAAAAGTGAGTTGATCAATGTTAATAATCTCTTACTAGACGAACGTTTTGTTTTTATTTACTTTCATCTTTTTATGGACACATTTGTTCCACTACAAATTAGCTAACTATGTATGTAAGAAAATATCAAAAGTTTTAGACTAATTGTTTCTGTCTTTGCTGATCTTTACGTCTAGATATGCATACATCGAATGATAATACTATTATTTCAAAACTCGTAGGTACCAAATCTGATGATCACGCCAGAAATTGGACAGTTAAATCACTCACAGTGAGGATGATGGCCTCCACTCCTGGATTCTGCTCTAGCTTTCCATCGCAGAGTGTATATATGTGTGCTTAAATATATATATATATATATTATATAAATAGGAATATATCTTACTGTAAGAATCGTGGTGGGTCGGATGATGATGATGCCAGACGTTCTGGTGCGGCGCAAAGTGCGCGGCGTACTGCTGCAGGCGCGGGCCGCCAGCGACGTACCCGAGCCCGTACCCGTCCGCGCAGTCTCCACCACCGCCCGAGTACGAGCCGCCTCCACTCACGCCGCCCACACCGCCGGCGCTGCCAAACATTGTCGATCTCAGGGAATCAGTGAGCGAGCTCGCATCACATGCACCACCTGTCGAACATTTCATAAATGTTAGCCATAAATATACTGGTCGTATTCTGATGAAGACTAGCTGAAATATTTAAGTAATGTAACTTTCTCTAATAAAACCGTAAGGCGCCAGGTAAAATACCTCGTCCTGGATGATAAATTCTTCTTTCCTGTAAAAAGCATGGAACGTCCATATCTCACGGACTGTTTTAAAAAATGATACACAGTTGATTTGTTTGTATTGGTAGGTACATATACATAATATATGAGTTTTATCGGGGATTCACTAATCCCCCAAGTAATGCTAATAACTGTGCCAGAACACAAATCATATTAAACGTCATACTAATTGTTTATCGTTCAGATTCGATATTTCTATTTTTATCCGTCATATTTCGAGAAGAATCTGCAGTCAAACAATTGTAGGTAGATAATTCCTCATCACTTAAACATTTATAAGCTCTCAATCCTGCGGGTACATTGCATCGAGGCGAGTGGAAATAGTGCGATAGCCCAAGTTATCCTGTTCTTATTTACTTACAATATTGTTATAAGGTAAATCCAATAACAATAACTTTGATATAAAGTCATAACAAAATAATATCTTGTGACCACGAAACAAATTGTACTTAATTAAGGAAGAAGATGACGTCTTTGATGTCCAGAGGCGGCTTGGTGACGCATTTGTGGTACTTGTTGTGACAATAGCTGGAGGTAAACAGATAAAGTGTGGTTTGTATTAGCTAACTATACACCAGCTTAACTGGGAACCAGCCTGTGGGGCACGTGCCGGGTCCACGTCCACAAGGTAATTCAAAATTATATCTAATCTAATTTATCGTGGCTTAAACTGCCTGCTTCATCATCAAATACGGATACTCAAATTTTAATGAGATTGAAATATATTGTTTTAATATAGTAATAACAGATTTATTTAGGTGGTCTCCCTTAGAATCCACTTTTCCATACTACGAGAATGTGGACTTTTTGGTAAGTATACTTGAGACATTATCACAATTATAAACTAGTTGATACTATTGTCTATTGATATAGCTCTAAGCAGTGTCAGTCGCTGAGGTAGGTTACAGATATACGGGGCTGATCTCCTCGCTCTATCCATCTTCCTGGTTATAATGAAGGTTGGAGAGCGAAAGGGAGGGTAAAGAAATTGGATCTGTGTGATGATTAATGAATGAGATGTTATGATTGACAAGACAAGCAGATATATGCACAGAGTAGGTGTAGGTATGTGTACATGTTGTACCTGTGATTAGCACACTACGATTGCAGCTTATCGCCGCGTTACCGCCCCTGCACACAATGATAAGACACGTAATTGTAATCCACTATCAGACTATGTCGTTACCATCCTCATCAATCAAATGTGACTTCTATTGCAACAGCATAAGGGTCGTGAAGTAATGTGTATGCAAGCGGTACGTCAGTGTTACAGTGACTGAGTTACCTAACACTGTGTTATTGAAACCCTATCGTTGCGACAAGGAACTGTGTCACGAGTGACAATTGCCTTATTAACAGTTTCACATCACGTTGATGAGAAACACTGAAATTGAAATATTTATTATTTACAAAACATAAAACAAACATGGATCGCTACAAGGAAGGTATTTACATAAATGTACATTAAAGTCCATTTAGGCTTTTTGACCTTTTTGCATTATAAGTTACTTTTTCGGGTTTATTTATAATAAGATACTGACAAATAAAGTGACTTAGTGTTGATAAAATAATTTTGAAAATCGGTTCATTATATCTCCTACAACCTCACGAACTGACAAACCCACAAATACACATACTGTCTTTTTTCAAAATTAGTATAGAAAAGAAGATCAAGATGTCATAAATGATGAAGCGAAGTGGAAGAAATGATTCAATAATGTCATTCAAGTATTAGTCTTGAGAATCGATTGCACTGTCCTATATCTATTTAAATTTGAAATACCTATCTATAATTGCGCTTATATTGATTTCTAATGTCTATTGACGTAATAACAAGACTAGTAAAAAGTTTTATTGATATTATAGTCACACAAGTGAAATTTTAAACAGGAGTACTTAATTGTCATAGTGACTGTTAAGAAATAAATTTCTAATTCGGTACAAGACTTTAAATAATTGTTTTCTAACTGATAACATATGTGTGTCAAAGTAGCAATTGATGACGTTATTAATGCTTATTCGTGTAATATTAGTGTTGTGTAGTGGGTTGCTTTCTGATGCATAGGTTTTAAGCAATTCAAAACTTTAAACTTAGAATGAACTTAAATGTCCAGTGTTCTTTTGTTAGATATAATAAATTCTAGAGTATGAGGTTGACTGAATATATGAAAATATAAATGATTCGTAAAAAATGTGTTTTCTGGTTTATCTAAGTATCAAAATAGGATATACTTAGTTAAAACTTGAGTAGCATTTGTTAAAGAATCATCAGAATGAGATGATGAGATGAGAATGAACAAACTGCACATTAAGATATCGGTAATGATCTCGTTAGTATATTGAGTGCCTCTATGTTCCTAGCGTCTTAATTTGATACGTACGTAAATATCGTCACAGGTATTATTGATATTGCAAACTATAGATAAGCAGGCCTTCCAGTAACGAGTCTCGTCAGTCCAGTCCATTAAATAAACTCTATTTTAAACAGTCCACTTCGTTGTCGAACATAAAGTATCATACCCACGACTCCATTTCGGTGTTATAGGTAGTTATAAAATGGCGAGGTTGTGTTCGGATGCGTTTTGCGTGTAAAACACAACTTGTCGGCTGTGTCAGCATGTTTATTACAATTAATGGTGAGTGCGCGGGCGCAGAGCCGTGTGTCGTCGGCGTCGTCGCCCGGCTCATGTTATAACTTAGCGCTTTATGTCTTGTTGTAAAATATATTAAACAAGACCTGAGTATTTGTGGAGAGGATATCAAAAATTGTTGTGGTTTATTGAAAGGTCTAGAAAGAAACCTAAATTGTTCCATAACGCACTGTAACAAGTTTTTGAAAATCTTGCTAAATACTTAATAAGTGAGATTCGTAGATCTCATTAGTAGGTATACACCTATATGGTAAGTTATATTGAAGCTGTTAATAACTATAAACAAACCAAATAAATCAATATACCTACTCGGTATTTGACATAGCTAATCATTTTCTAAAAGCCCTAAGCAAAATATTCATTAAGGTTGCCTGGAAAAGATTGATTTTAGCAATAAGGCCGCCCTTTGTACATGAAATGTGAGTCATTTCTGTTCTGTATTGTAAATCTGTAACACGGTGTACAAATAAAGAGTTTTCTATCTATCTATCTAAGTACTTTCGGAGTATAGGAATGATCAACTTGCTTACACTGTAATTCTGTATATACAGTAAGTTCTAATAAAGTACCGTGTGTACGACGTCTGTGTCGATGCTATTTCTCTACATATTTAATACTGTCTGTTATTTCACACCGACACGTCTTTATGATGAATTGAGTGTAATTAAGGTGAGTTATATTTTAGAAGCTGTCAGCGCATGTGTTACTCGGGTTTCGTAAATTTGTAGCCATTAGTGAGTGCGGTAGATTTATGCGTCGTCCCGGCCGGAGCCCGCATCGAGCCATCGACGCCCGCCAATATTTATGGCGGTGGCCAACAATTAGAACCATCGTCCACAAATTACTATGACCTTCCGACTTTACGAGTTTTATATCGATTGAAATGGAAACGAAATATATTAAAATAAAAGCTTTCGTGACTGGCGATAACATGGGTTGTTATAATGTGTGTATTGAGGGGAATCCTTCTTAATATCGGAAACAAAATGATCTCTTTATCAAAGTATGAACAGTCTTGTCATGATATCATCAGTTTTTGATAAAGGGTTTCAAAAACGATTGATACCTTAAGGACGGAAACAATTAAATATCTATGTATAATATAATCAAGCTCAAAACGTTTTTGACGTAATATTATTAGACGCTTGTCTAGCTTATGTTTGTTTGATCTGCAATTTTTTTTCCGTCGTATTATAGTAGGTACTGTTATCAGAGCGTAACAGACAAAAGACAGACTACTTTCGAAATGAACGCAAAATTATCTAAATGTATATTAATAGTAATAGTCGCACTGAACACGCTGCATATAGACAGCGAGGTATTAAGAGCACTTGTGCCCTCCTATTTAAACCGTAAACATAGTGTACAAGTTATTTACGAACTGTAAGTATGCTGTAAGCACTAAACAACATTCTCAGCTGCAGAGTGCAGAGCGTCTCCCTCCGAGGGTGGTGCACCCACGCCGCGCTCGCAGGAATGTCGTGAGGTGTGCGGTGTCGCCACCTGGCGGCTGGAGGAGTAAATCACTTCCTGACATTCCCTTTACGCGTTCAACCCGCTCGTGTGTTACCGCACATGTGCTGGAGTTGCCACTACAACTATGTTACAGTGATTTAACACCACTATCCGTCAATAGTAAAGTTCGTGATGATTCCCTTCAACATTGACTGACAAACAGAGGAGGAGAGGAGAACTGTTTGCTCGTTATTGCCTGATCAACGAAATGTTGATAATTTCAATGCACAGATGTTGTACCTAGTTAGTAGTTTGTGTGATTTACAAATAGTTATTCTGATTCTGCGTCGTATTTGTGTCGGTTTTATGTGTTTGTCTCTACTCTTCTCCCACAACACAAATGTAAGACTGCACGGTTGGCCTAGTGGCTTAAGCGGTCGCCACGCCGCTTCCTACTACGCCAAGTGTCGTGGGTTCAAATCCCACGTAGGACAACACTTTGTGTGAATTACAATTTGTTGTTCTGAGTCTGGGTGTTCTTTGTGTCCGTTTCATGTATGTTTGTAAAGTCCCCCGCGACACAGGAATTTATATTCCTAATGCGGGAGTTGTCTTTTTAAAGAAAAGAAGAAAGAAAGAATTCTAATGTGGGAGTTGTTTTGACGAATTAAGAAATCACTCTAAATATTACCTACTTGAAATTGAGGAAAACCGAGTAATTTTTTGGAGGAAAATCTATATTTGCATAGAAACGGACATAACATACGTTTTATGCAGGCTCCACACTTTGTTATGCGCTATTCGTTACGTGTCTGCGCCGTATTCGCCCAAATATTAGTTAGGCGCGCAAACAACAAACATGCCATCCACACTTCGAACTGGTATGTCAAATAAGCATCAAATAAGGCAAATATGTGTGTTGTAGAGATGTGTCATTGTCATTTTTATGGTGAACGAAACGAATATACTCTCCACAATTCGCCGTATGCGCGCGAATAACCCGCATAACGAATAGCGCATAGCGAAGTGTGGTGCCTGCTTTAGAAACATCATTAGTATCTGCAATACATACATTCTAATTGGTTAAAAATTTAAAATAAAAGAAGTTATGAGGAATGCATGGAATGCTTGGTTTCCTGATCAGCAACGCTTTTATATACGGTTGGTACTTATGAGTAATTTGTAATAAATACCACTTTACAGAAAACTTAACATTCGGGAAGGAAAATCTAAAATATTAAATTATGCAATCATTATTATTGTCAGAGATGAATAAATGTACATGTCGTATCTACCGATACTTATAAATCGAATACCTGTAAACTAAAAATAGGTTACCGGCGCAGTGATATATAGGTATACCCAATGGCCTCATGTAGAACATCAGAACAAAAATATCAAGACAGCTTATCTACCTCCTGTACTCATTAGCTTGTTATAAAATTATCCACTTAACATCGGCCGGGAATGCCCGTCATAGGTCCGAGCACTCCCCGCTAGAGCCATTGCCCTTGGCCGTATGTTCCTCGCAAAACTAATTATACCCTGCACTAGATCACTACATCCTACCTTATCTCGTAGCAATAAGGTGTATATTTCAAAGGAGTAGTGGTATGAATATTGCTGCATCGTGGCTGATTTACGCTTTACATTAGCGGTCGGACGCTCGCGCTATATTCTCGTCGATTTATGGACGAGTCTGAAAAATTATTCATCGAATTTATATTACTTAGAGGTTTAGTGGGCCGGATAGGGCGGCGAGAGGCGGGTGGGTTCGATACAGCCTGCTGCCGTACAAGACAAGAACACGTATAATTGACTTGGTAAACACATGTCCTTGTGGTGAGCAACAATAAACAGCGGTTATAAAAGACACTGGTAACTTCTACGGGCGTAATGAATGTAAATGTAATTGAATCGAATCAATTTAAACAATTCATAGACAGATGAAAAAAGTATGTTCTGTAAATTGACTGGTTGTCTTCATACCTATCTGTTGTATTTAGCTCGCGTTGATATGTTTTTCAAATCTTTATATATATAATTCTTGTGTGAGTGTGTATGTCACTGAACTTCTCTCAAACGACTGGACCGAATTTGATGAAATTTTTTGTGTGTGTTCAAGGGGATCTGGGAATGGTTTAGATTCGCAATTGGACCCGGTAGGTGGCGCTGCGATCAAGTTCTGGAATTTTAAAGTTGGGCGGTACGAAGTTCGCTGGGTCAACTAGTATCTCTATAAAATAGCGATATCATATGAATGGTTGGATTACATTTCATGGACCTTCAAGAAATAACTACTCGCAAAATGTGACAGAAGTATTTCAATTTTGGAGTACGTTGTCCAAAAAAGTCACGGTACTTATGTGTGACGGTTCGTAAACTTGCTTAACGAGTTGACTGACTCTTCTATCTGTAAGCCTATGTGAAGACACAGTTTAACACTGATTTATAAAAAGAGGATAAGGTCATACATACTCGTAGATGTGAATCATGGGCCGACCACAAGTGCGCATCATGTCACATCATCCTTATATTCTGTGCATATATCAGCGTCACGTACGCCACCAGATTATGTAGGTACCTAGTGCTAAAGCTGTGCTTTCGTTGTGGTCGAAACCGAACCGATGGATTACTAACTGTGTAGCTAAATATTCCAATATGCTTCAATGATACGCCTAAATATAGAACTGATCAAGTTTATTGGCCAAAGAATTGAGGACAAAACTATATTAGATTATTTTAAAACAAATATGTATAATGAAGTCATTGTCTGCGATATTGGTGGTGGTTAGCGTATGCGGTTGCTGATCAAGAGGTCTCGGGTTCGATTTTTTTTCCTAATGTTTGTAATCCGCAAATATTTGTTTCGGAGTTTGGGTGTTTTCTATATATAAAATGTATATTCTTAAAAAAACGTATGTTTATGTATTTATATCAGTTGTCTAGTACCCATAATACAAGCTCTGTTTGGTTTGGGATTAGATGACGTTGTGTGTAAGATGTCCGAAATATTCATTTATCACTAAAAATAATAATTATTGTAACAGATCATTAAAAAGTTTTTATAATTTAAATGTGTGAATAATGTAATCAAGAATCTTACGTGAGCGAAACTGAGCGCAAAGCTTGTTCATGAATAAAATTAAACGCTGTCCGATGTTAAGCACATTACTTTTACTTTATTATTCTAATGTTAGCAATTGTCTGAATATTTAACTTAACACTTTCACTTTTTATTTTGTAAAGTATTTATTTTTATATTTTTAATGTAACAGTGTGTTCACATCATGTTTTCAGTTAAACAGAAAAATAAACATTCAACAGTGGCTTGCAAATGGAGCCGTGAGGATATTGCTCTGTGTCCATGGATGAGTCGCTCCAGAATCAATGGCAATAAAAATAAATACATACAATAATAATATAATCATTTATAAATTCTCTATTATAAGACGGAGTAAGTCTGGAGAATCAGATTATTAGGAAAAGTTTTAGATTTAGACGTTTTTTGTTTTTGTAATAACTTTATATATTTATTGATGATTTTAAATGTTTTATTAACTAAATTAATATAATATTGCCACAATGAACAATATCATAGGCAATAAGGGCATTCTTATTTATTTGGTCTAATCATTCAAATGCTATATGAAAGCTGTTGACATAATAGTAATTTAGGCAAATAGTATTTAGACTGGCTGTTCTCTGCGGCGTTACTCGAGATTTACTACGATAACCGCGAGTAGCACCGCGGTACTCAGCTAGCCATTTATAATTATATAGATGAATAGGAATTAGGGCCACAGCACACTAGCTACTTTTAGCATCGGCGATTTGGCGACTGCATCGATGCTGCATCGCGTTTTAGCGACTTCCTACGTTCGATCGCGGTATCGGAAACGCGCGTTTTAGCGACTGCTCAGATGCCAAATCGATGCTACCGGCATCCGAATGTGTGCGGAGAGTAGCGTTCAGCTGCTGTGTCGCGCTTCTAAAAAGCGACTCAATCTCCGCGTTTGGCGTTTTTAAGTGTGCGGTGTAGAGCGTTCGGTCGCCGTATTTAGCTTCTAAAAAGCGACTAGTTGCCGATCGCCGATGCTAAAAGTAGGTAGCTGGTGTGCTGCGGCCCTTAGTGAGTCAATTAACAATCTCTTTGACTTGTTCCAATATTTGACTTTGATATGGATATGCTTTAAATGAATTGAAACAGATTAATAATAATTGTGTAAATTATATGGTTGTTGGTTCTGGGACGATGTTCTTATTATGTATCTGTAGCAAATATCATAAATCATAGTTTCATTGCCATCGTCCGTTAAGGAGTTGTGATATTTATCTCTAAATCTGTCACTTGGACCTGGATGAGATATTAGAATATTGTACAAAGTGGCAATTACTAAAACCTAATGTTGTTTTACCTCTCGACCGTGTCCTTGTATCCTAAACTAAGAAACTTTCCTTTTTTGGAGTTGGTTAAAAATTAGTTTCGGTATCTACCTACTGCGACGTGTTAAATTAACATGTCTATGTCAAGCAATGGCTACCAAAATGCTTCGTTGGTCTAGCGGTTAGCGTATGCAAGCGCCCATCAAGAGGTACCGGGTTCAATTCCTGGGTCGGGCCAAAAGTGTTGTTGGGTTTTTCTTACAAGAAATTCTTAATAACAGCAAGAAATATGAAAGTTTGGCAATGTTTCACGCTTGTGCTTCGAAGAGCACGTTAAGTCGTCGGTCTCGGTTGTAATGAACATCTTTAGCAATCGTTATCGGGAAGTCAGTGCCTTTAAATATAGTACTGACAACTAGTTCACCTTTCGAATTCAGTTCACTCTCAGGTTTGCGGGAGCCTGATGCCAGCCGCTCCATGGAAAATCTGATATTTAGTTAGTTAGTAGCCGACGTTAAAAGATCTTAGTAACAATAAAGGCTATTGACGTCCCCTTTATTATCCTATGTATTAAAAAAACAAGAATGGCAATTGTTGCAAAAGGTATGTACATATACATTTTTTTTTAGAATTTCACATAGACAACGCCATTTGGTTCCAAACTAAGCAGAACTAAAGTTAAATTGACCGATATAATTCAAGTTATAGTTAGTTAGTTATCATCGAAAGTATAGACAGAAAACACAAACATACAAAATCTGAAACAAATATTTACATAAAATCGAACCCGAAATCTCAGCACAGCAGTAGCACGCGTTACCACTTCACCACCAAGGCACCTAATTATTATGATCCTGATTTCTTCTAGGTTCATACGATAACTTTATAAGAGTCACGGGTAGGTGTAACTTCCTTACAGGTGGAACAAAGAAAAAATATTGATTGGGATAAGTAAAACACAGATAAGTAGGGCAATAAACTTGAAGTTCTTCAAACTGTATTGAGACTGCTATAGCTCGAGGTCACTTACTATAGGAGACGCTACTAGGACTAGCAAATACATCTACTAACCCTTGGCAACAAACACACATACTCATTTTATGAAATGAGGTGAGATATAAATTCAACAGGACGATCTTCAAAGTGTTTTGAATTGTCTTAGTGCGTTAAGTCCGATAAAGACGCATTATCTTAACAGATATTAATATCTACAATCATATCTGGATTGTATCTCGTGCGGATCGCACCGGGATGTGCGTCTGTATGTCCGACCTAGGCCAACGTGCGCAGCTCGTTTTAGAAGCACTTGAGAGCTGCGGGCGCCGGCCGGGCGCCGCCGCCGGCCGCGGGTGCTTCGCCAGCGCCGCCTATCACTCGATAATCAATCCATGTTCATTAGGGAGCTATTAGCCGCCACCACTCTCCGCTATTACCAACTACATCTGGACGGTTTATTTGTGTAACACACACACACACACTTAATGCGAGGCGGTCGATACACTATTTTTGTTTGATGTTTCAATTCTATCATTACGTATAGGCACCTCGTCTAATGTGTTATTGTGTCGGTCTTATGTGAGTGCTCCTCTGCAGGTACACGCTTTCAAATTACAGTATTTTTATGACCAGGATAACTCTGATTTTATCTTTGATATTTTACACAGATAAGTTTGGTTCTTACATTTTTTAAAGTTTTCTTAGTTTCAGCTTGTAGATAACTAATAGACTAGGTTTAGTTATATTTCAAGAATATGAATGTAAGTATAGTAGTGCACTAGAAATGGATGTGTCCTAGAGCGACAAGTGCACAAAAACCACCGCATCACCATATATCAGCGGCCTCTTCAGAATGTCACGCGGCATCGAAACGCATTTGTCGCGCGGTTCCCACGTCCCGACATGTGTCCTGAAGTGGCCAGCACACCTGCACACACTCCACACACACGCACCGACGGCAACAACTCTCGGAGCAGCGCACTGCTGCCAGGGTTCACGAGTTAAACTTTTTAATGCAAAAAACATTAAATCATAACACGTGCAAACAACGCCATCCCCGACGCGATTTTACGAAGGTTTGTGAGACTTCACACGACGATTCTGACTCTCGTCGGCTAAGTTCAGCATGTTTTCGGTTTGTAGGTAAAAAAACTCATTAATTAAACAATTAAGCATAATGTTTCTAGTCTTAGACGGCTAGCAGGCAACCTCGAGCCTTCACACTGGACTTTTTTGGTACAAAAATAATTGCGTGTGTCATTAATATTTAAAAGTGTATGTTGTATCTTCAATTCACATTATTACTGTTTTTATATAGTGATTAATTAGGTAATTATTTACCTACTAAACGAATATCTCTTATAGTCTTTAATAAACATTGTAACTATTTCCAAATAATTATATTGTTCAGATAAGATAGTTAGACGGAGCTAAATCTGTGACAAAAAATGAAATATTAAGTTTTGACTGATGTTTAAGTTTGCGTTTATTTTAGATAGGTATCTACTTAATTATTAATTTAGCTTAGCTACTGGTTTTTTTTGTAAGCATTCTTAAATGTATAATATTAATTGTATCTACTTTGAAAGAAGTAAAAATTTCTACTGGGTACAGAAAACGAGATGTTTGAATGTGAATGTTATAAGTAAATGTAGATGCAAGCGCTTACCTCATGTGTAGAGTTTGAGAAAAAGCGAGACAAGGGGCATCAAATCATTATAAAGAAACACCTTTTAAAAATATGTTAACCAATACGAAGCCGAATATATAAGGCGTATTAATGAGAATTTATACAATTTAAATGTTAAAGAATGTGTTAGGGGAGCGGTACGTTCTGTTTCGTTACGTTTGGATATAACAGTTTACGGTTCGTTAAGTTTTTGTTCGGTGGCGCCAACAGATCAGTAAGTCACCCTTGAATAATTGGCGCGACATCAGAACGTCAGGCCATTACACGTATCCACCATTAGGAGGTGATCTCCGCGGCGAGAAGGGACACAACAATTAGGAGCTCGTTATCTATCGACGAGCCGTTATCTGTCGCCACATCGCACCTACTGATAGAGCCATTAATAGCGGTGGCAAAAAGTGAGGCGCGTGCGCATCTAGTGTCATTAGCGACATCTGTTGGATGGTGGCGCAGTGAGAGGTGAGAATAGGGGAGTGATGGAACTTGCGATATACGTTTGATAAGGCAGAAAGTTTTATCTAAAGACGAAATAGATGGTAATAAAAATATGAAGCTGCATAACTCAAGGTAGGTATTGCGTTTTCCAATCGACAAATAATAAATGTTAACACAATAATTGTATGCAGCGTAGTAACTAATCACGATATTTGTCATTGTAACGAATATAACTTACACTAGGTATATATAACTAACCCATTGTTGGTTAAACAATAAAATCCGTACCATACAAGGAAGGATAAAGGAAGAACCAAAACTAATGAAGTCGTAAAAATAGAGGTAATCGGACTTTGATAGTTTTGACAAACATATCAGTATAGATATTGTTAAAAATATTATACATGTGCTTGAAATATGAAACGCCCTTTTTTACGGTTTTGAAAAAAACTATTAGGACTTTAGGCGAAGGGGAATTCAAAAGAGAACACCAAAAAAAAAGAGAGAAATTGTAATAAAGATAAACTATTACGTTGAAGTTATTAACTGGGAGATTGTGTTTCGTTAAATCGATTTATAACAATTTTATAACATACCTAACCATGTAGTCACCAGGAATAATATAGAGATAATATATTAATCACATTTTTTCCCCTACCTACACCTATATGGCGATATTGTGTCAGTGATAGGTACGGACATTTAGATACTCTGCATTAGTTTCCGTCCTATTGATTAATTAATTTTATGATTGACACGTTGAGCCATTGTGTTTCTATATATGTACATGTATCGATATTCATTGATAAGCAACTCGATGAGTGATTCTATTTACATTGTCATTCATGTTCGGTATTCAGGGATGATGAATAAAATGATATCATTCGTAACATTGATTTATTTTCTCGTTCTGTTCGATCGCTGTGATAGGTAAGTACTACTAGGTTCTTTTCTCTGTCGGCAACCTCTTCGAGTTCCTGCCGATATGTCCGTGTATTTGATTTCCTTTTCTTAAGGTTCTTATGATTCATTTCCGAAGTCATTCAAATTAGGTATATCATGACAACGAAAAGCTAAAAACTTCAATAACTGTTTTTTTAATGACTTGAAATATTTTGTGAATCAAAATTGACGAAACAGTTTTGAACGAAATCCGTCTAAAGCCAACACAATTTATTAACTTAACTGTAGTTAACGAATTCCGTGTAACGGGATGAGTTAAATCTAAAGTCGTAACACTGAGATTGTCATTTATGTTCTCGTTATTATTCAATCTTGTCAACCTAAGATCTGCTCATTAGAATACATACAGTTACGACCTCTCATAATTAACGTTACGGCGTGTTCACACGACGCAGTTGACGCCAGTGCAACTCGTAAACACCGCCGACCAGACCAGACCAGGCCGCGCACCACTCTATCTAATTAAACAATTATAAGATTTACACGTGACAAACTGGCTGATTTATTGTCGGAATGCGTTCCCAGCGAGCGTGATAACTCAGCCCTTGGCGATAACTCGGCCCATTCAACGTGCCATGTGAAAATGCAGTAGGTTCATAGAAAGTTTGTCAGGTGAACAACTTATCTTTTCAATGAACCTTTGTTTAATGTGAGTTGAATATGATAAATGGCGTATTTAATAAATATATTTATTACCTACCGCAGTGTAAACAATTTCAGTGTACTTATTGTTGGTTATCTGTAATAAGATGATGTACAGTATTAATGGTAATGTTTGTGAATGTGAAATGCTCATTTTATAACTGTCTAGTGTACTTAAATGTAAATTTTTAGAGCTCCGGGTAAGGGCCTATTTACTTGTGTACCTAATAATTGCAGATAACAGAAACAATGTGAGCTATTGTTTATAGGTTGTTTGAAACTTAGGTACGGGCAACCCATAGATAATTAGAGTATCTGAATGCAATTTCAGCCTATGTACCATTTACCATATTTTTTAATTCCTTCATGGACATTCGCTGACTTTATTGCTATAAGCATGGAGGGTCAGGTAATTTATCATGTTACCTATAGGTAGTTATTGCGTTAACTTAAACAACTAAAAGTTTTTACTTTCTAGCTAAATGGTGCTTCTTTATCGTATTGTCTTACTAGTTACATTTATTTTATTTTTTATTGAACCTTTCCTTTTTGTTACGTATTTAGGTACCAAGTTGGATCAAACAACACAAGCTCAATGCAAGCTGAACCTACACGCTTGTAATAATAAAGTAACCGACTGTGTAAAACTTAATTAATAAATATGGAAAAACTAACAGGCTGAAACTACGTTCAGGTACTGAAATTCTTTTACAGATAAATATTTTCGGACATCTGACACACAACGCCATCTAGTACTAACTAACTGAAGTTAAATTACCTACAGGTATATCCATTTTGTCCTTATTACTTTTTAAAATTTATTTATTTTCTTTCGTACTTACCTACACCCACAGATGTATTAAAAATTTACAAAATAATTGTATTTTATGGGAATCCTGACTATCCTGTTGAAGACATACTTTGTTAGAGATCATTTCATGTTTTGCCGCCGGGGCTAATAAAGAAACAATTATAATAAAAACATACGGAACGGTTAACGAGCTGTCCTGCACACAAACATTCAAGCTTACAATTACAAGACCAAAATAAAATGTTGTTACAACTAAAAGCATCAGCGTCCCAACAAAAAGGAAAAACAAGAGAAAAACGAGTCCCGCCCCGTCGCGCCGGGAAATGAACCTTGCGTGCCGCCCTCCGGCCCCGCCTCTACGTCCGCGGGGCGAGTGGGGAGGGGTGGGGGAGGGGGAGGGGAGGCAGGGGGTGTAGTGCCCCTCCGTATCGGACGAGGGGAACAAACGGGCGATCGTGCCCTGCGCCGCTACAAGCTAATATATTAGACGTGCCGAGCGGGTGACCACGACTAACCGATATATTTGATATTATTTATAACAAGGCGATTCTTGGATTGTTAGTTTTGTCAATCTAAATAATAAGATAAGCTTAAATTCATGAAAGCGCTCGCCTTTTAACTTTGGAGTCGTTAATTATTTTGGATATGGGCGTACTCTAATTAAATTACTTTGATTAAAACGATTATTTATTTACCAAAACTGTGATTTCGTCTTCTAAATGAAATATAGATACATATTAATTGATATATTAACGTATATCTACACAAATAAATAAAACTGGAATGTCTGTATTTTATATCAAAAACAACAGAACAGTTCTTGACTAAATGCATATTAAAGTAGGATACGGTACCAACATAAGAACATCAGTTTTTAAAATGTTTCTCTGTCTGTCTGTTTGTTCCGGCTAATCTGTAGAACGGCTGAACCGATTTTAACGGGACTTTCACTGTCAGAAAGATAGTGATATAAGGAGTAACTTAGGCAAATAAAAAAATTACTTCGTATCGCGACGTTACTCGTACTTTACAACAATAAAGGCGGGTAACACACGGCGACGGCGGGTATATTAATACCCGTTAAGAATGTGGACAAATCGTATTGACACCTACTCTTAATTTGTCTTTGTCTGTCAATTGAAAAAGCTTGGTAGGTCGTTAGGTGAAAATCGTAGACACCCTACATGGAATCTAGCTAGATATAGCTGAGTGGCCGTGATCGGTTATGTAGCAGTGCGAGGACCGGTCCGTGGAGACACTCGCCCGTGGTCAGTGACACCCGCGGTGCAGAGGGCGGGGCGGCGAGAGGGCCCGCACTCACACAGCCGGCTACTGTCTGCGTTGGCCACAGCCATTGGGTGAGAGTAATTAAACGGTGCGCCCGAGTCTTCCTACTGACTCAATAGATATTCGACGCCATCGATAGTTAAATAGACATATCTATGCATCTGCATGGGTTGAGGTCTTACACTTTAAGCTAAGCCTTAGTTTGTCTGTTGTGTATTTAACATCTCCAAATTGAAATTCCAGGTATACAATAATATATGTATGAAAACAACACTTGTTTGGTTGTGAGCGGTGCCTGCGTCACATTTATAGGAGGTGAGTTTATCTTCCCAACGCTTTGCTACAAGCGGCTTCAATATTTCTAGTGTGGACTTACTACTGTACTGACCCAGTTTAAATTAGGAGATAGACACACTTTAAATAAATTGTTTTCAAACAGCTTTTTTACATACCCAATCACTTGAAGTTGCTAGGTGACTTTTAATTAAGTCACCTTGTAAATAAAAACACAGTAGACCAAAATCGCTCCTAGGACCTATGATACCATAGATAGAAGACACACAAAGAAGTTACATTTATAATAGATATCTATCCATAAAATCTGTAATTCTATACCTAAGTTTTTTTTATATATTTAAGCCTACCAAAGTGACTTTACTCTACCTGATGGAAAGCATGAGTAGAATCCAGGGGTAGGGGTTACCATCCCATCCGATCATCATGTGAGGGTAAGCAATGCAACATGGTGACCCATACCATGGCAGCCTGGTGGATGTTTCTGCATCATTCTCCCCGCCTCTGGAAGCCGGGAGAATGATACAGAATAATGGGTCTCCTGTCTCACACTCACCAACGATACGACAGCAAGAGCGCTGTCATTATTAGGATGGTCTTCTGTGTGAGGATAGCCGACCCATTCGCACTGAAATCAGTGTGGCTCTACTATCTCTTATTTAACTTTATTAAATCCAGATGCAAATGCAGTATGCATTAGATTTGTATGTGCACTGCCTTCGTATTTCCCTCCCACTATGATCCCGAATCCTTTAAGCGTAGCGTGAAAAGGCATCCCACTAGAGAGTCATAGTGTGGGTCACCATGTTGCTTATCTGTACTCTCTCTATCTATCTCAATCTCTTTAACTATGAAGATAGTAACCACCACTCTTGAATTTACTTTTACTTTCCATCAATCATTTATGCAGATAATTTATTTAAAAAAAAAAAGTTTTGCGACGGGAATTAAATGCTTTAAGTGGGAAAAAAAAGGAAATCGTAATGTTCAGTCTCCACGTCATAAAAAATCAAAGCTAAATGTTTATGCTTGATACTGGTGAGAATTATTTGTTACGTTACATAACGACATAACTTGATTTGTTCGTATGAAGTCTACCAATGTGTGATATTGGTATAGGTAAGAGTAATCGCCAAAAGACTTTAGAGACAGTCTTCCGTTCTTTTAAGGCTCTTAGTGCTTAGAAGACTTTTTAAAAAGCCGCTTAATAAGAGAAGCTCTGAGAACTTGTAACCTCATTTTAATACCATTTTATGTCAAGGTTTAAAGACCAAATAAAAGTTCCGGCGCTGAATTTAGCGTTAAAATCTAAATAGAAGCAAAAGTCTTAACAATTTAATATTATTTAACGCTCGTTTGCGTGTAACACATTTATAAATTACATTAGTTCTTGTACCTTCGGTTATACACGACTTGGTGTTTTCAACTTTAGTTTAATGTTCTGATGTTAGTTGTTCATGTACCTAATTGTTGACTAAAATATAGGGCGCATGTTTCGTGATAACCAAAGATTTGAGTTTCAGATATGATATTCAATGTATGTTATGAGCTCTAAACTTAAATAAAATATACAACCAAGAAAGCAAATACATTTGATGTAGTATGAATACCAAAAATTACAAGCATTCATAATACTAATATTAATATAAGTTCGAAAGACATTTGTCTGTCTATTACGCTTTCACGCCTAAACCGCTGCACCGATTGCAATGAAATTTATCATAGAGATACTTTGATTCTAGAGGAAAGACATACTTAGACTATAAAGACATTTACGCGATAACCGACATACAGACGGGAGTAGTCGCGGGCAATAACTACTTTCTAATACCTAAATATTGGCTTTCTAAAATAGCTAATTTATGTATTTTTATAACTTTAAGCAATAAAAATATATTTTACCAAAATAAGTAGGTATATTTAGTGTACCGTTACAGTAAATAAGTGTTTAAATTTAATTCGGAAAATAAGATCTAAATTAAATAAATATGCTTTTATATCTGACAACGGCGACAAGTGAAAAGGAAGAGAAATAATTTTGGCAGTGTATGTGCTTAGGTTTGACCGTTGTGCCTAAACTACTGAACGATTTTAATGAATGACTTGTCAACAGATTCATTGTTACGGCCCCAGTGACATAGGCTATGTGGCGACTTCCACATACCGCGCCTTCTACCTAAGAAACACTGAACAACGAAGAAACACGAAACGAACTTATACGGAGTAACTGTTAATCCTGAATCGCGATAGAGAAATTCTCGCGCTGATTAGCATAATATATACAACATCCCAACATCATCACCTCGCCTGGTCGGAGGATCCTCCTACATATGTATATATATATATATTTTGTCCTCCCTATACATTTTGTCAAAAATGTGCACTTAGTTGTGTTTACTTTATGTTAACTAATATTCAAGTTTAAAAACAAAACCATAGTCTATAACTGAAACATAATAGGTGATTGACCTATTGTGCTTATGCTTAAATGTTTCTTTGTATAAATTAGTATCTATCTACACCTATGTAGGTATAGCTACTTATACCTATAATTCAGAATACCCATATCTAATTCGTGTTTATAGCATGAGCTGTGTTTGAGTCTAGATATTGTTGTGAAATACACTATGTTCCACAAAAGTGTTATTTAAAATTAAAAATATAACCTTAGTCATGTGCTCGCCCAAGCGTTTAACTAATGTTAGGCAAGTTTGCAAATGAATATCCAAGGATATTAGGAATCTGTAAAAGAAGTATCACAATTATAACTATAATTGTTTTAAGACGGATTAGATACTAATAATTGAAATAATTCAGACATCTGACATACAAGCAGAGTTTGTACTGTGATAGCTAAATTGATTAAGAGAATACTCACGTATGTACACAATGTCTTTGTAAATACATACATATGATACATAGAAAACACCCAAACTCCTAAACAAATATCAACAGATCATACAAAAATTGGCCAAGTGCGTATCAGCATAGAATAGGGTTCCGTAGTCACCCATAATGGTAGGTAGCTTTGAAGTCGTGTCCAATATATACTTAATTGTTATGTTTACTTAATATTTCTTTATTTTTGTATGAAGTTTTTCAAGTGAGTACACTTTACAAGTTAGACCCTATAACTCCTAAAATAAAAAATGTTATCAAAACCGCTATAGTTTTCCTTTAAATTTCAACATAATTTGGACTAATATTATGAATTTTTTAGATTTTTGAAACCAGCCATTTAGCTTTTAGAGAAGGGGGACGCCTTTTTTTACAAAAACATGGGCTTTAAAGTTGAATTACTAGCAAACGGATAGCTAAATCGGAAAATTAATTTGGCAATCCCGCAATGTTTTTAAAAGGCCTATTTTCTGATGGGGAAGACGCGAGAAAAAAATCGTCCCCACCCAAATAAACTATCCCAAATAAAAATATTTTTCATAACTTTAGTGTCGTACTTTGTCAACTTATTTACAACATGTTCATTCACACAATGTTTCATTTTTCTACCACAAACCGTTTAGGCGGTAAATCGAGGACGGACATGACGAATCTATAAGGGTTCCGAGTCATGAACTACGGAACCCTAAACCTGTGATCCGACCTGGAAATCGAAGATGAGACCTCAAGGCAATCATCTACAGTATTTATAGCTACCACTGCGTCACCGCCTCGGTGTAGTCGACTGTCATTGAAAGAAATGTAAAAGGCACAATTAGAATGTGTTAACGTAACAATTTTGCTCAAAGTCGCACAAGTGGTGCGTTCAATGTTTCTTTTTTTGTACAAGATTTCAACTAGATATGAATTTTGTGACTCATAGAACTATTTGAAGTCTAAGTAACTTTTTTTTTTCAAAGAACTAACTTAGTAAGTTTTTTTTACACAATAGTGACATAAAGATAGCAGATTGCCTGTAAGATATGTTGGAAACTTAGTCATCAACTAGCTGCGCCCAGCGATGTTACCCGCAGTTGTTTGTTATAAGGTGCAATAAAAACACTCTGGTTGCATATTCTAAAATAAATGTAGGCCATCATCACCCATCTGCCTTGTGGAAGGTCCAGCCCTTGCAGAGATTAGCTGTCACATACAGACAGAAAGGAAGAGAGACAGACGGTCAACAATTGTAAGAATTAATTATAAGTACCGTACATCATCAAGAATATGAAGTTTATAACATCGCGGAAGGCCAGTAATCGTCAGTTTTTCGCAGTTTACAAATCCATTGACTTTTGTAATTGTTATTAACAAAGCTATAGCTCTAAGAATAATAAAATATTGACAGGTATTCAACACATTATGCTTTAAATAGAGAGGAGATCTAAGTTATATGGTTTTGTTACAACTAACAATTATCACACTATGTAGGTAGTGTACCTAAAGGTGAGGTGGCGTGCTCGCTCGTCTCGAGACAATGAGCGCGACAGGCCGCTATCTCGACAACTTGTCCGACAACCGCGACATCTGTCCTCTACATATTTGCATTTTATGTGTCCACCCTCCTCCTCCCGCTCCCCATCCCGCTTTAGCGTGCCGCGCCTCACCGCACCCCTCATGGTCGCCCTCCGTATCACTGTTACCCTCTTTTCAAAGATAGACGTTTATGTGCCTAACTTGTTTGCAATTAAGTACTCACAACTAGTTTTATATCTAACTGTAATTGCCAATTATCTAATTACTAAGCGTGTACCTAGATAGGTATTTGAAATGTAAGTATGTACACGTCTATAGATAAGTTTTGTGTTGTTGTGAAACATTTACTGTGGCTACTTACTCTTTTTGTCCTACACACATTTAAATATAAACGCGTATTTCTAATCCAGCTAAATGTTAACCAGTGTCAGTGGCAGCCACTAATGGAGGCTGTAAAACCGAAGTACGCGTTATAAAATTCTTATCCGAGCCAGTGCTGTCGAAACGGGCTGCGGGGGAAAGCACTCCGGAACTCTAATTCGATATTTATAGTGAGGTTCATTAAGAGGCCGGCGCTAACGTATTAGAGGCTCTCTATGAGACATATCTTTATTATTATTCATATGAATTGATAACAATGCGTAGATAGTGCGATGTGAGACATCGGTGCAGTCGCGCACTGCTGGTGACAGTTCCCATGCGCGCGCGCTCTACAGGCGCCTGCTCCCCCCGCCCCCGCCCCCGACCCCCTACCCGGGACTGGGACCCGTGCTGGCGCCGCTGCTCTTAAGCCGCGACAAGTTTGTTTTTTTGTGGCACTCGCGCCAGAGGTAATTAATTAGAGCGGCCCTCTCTGAGAGCCACACTCGCCGAAAGATTTGCGATCTACATATGCGACCTCTTTACGCGAACCGAACTTTTCACTTGTTTTAAATTCCGAGAATAATATTGTCTATCCATCTTTCTCTCCCTCTCTCTCTCTCTCATTTTATCTTATAATACGAGATACAATATGTTACGTAGATATTAGTATTATAGTAGTTATACTACATTATAAGCTTCATTTCAGATGGTTGGTTATGCAAGCCTGATCGATACCCGTACCGGTTACCATGGTCCCCCTTGATTTCCGATAAAGTTTCCTCAGGTAAGTCCAAAATTTAAAAAAAGTCCTATACTTTCAGTAATTAAGCATAAAATTGTTATTTTAAAAATTATCGCTGATTTTTGTTAAAGGTCGACAAAAACAAGGGCTTCATAAGTATCCGGTTAAAAGCTTTTTTATTACTCACCAGTCACCGGTCGTCTCCCTGAGGAATGTCATTGTCCAAACGCGCGGGGCGCACTATTTGCACGAGTGGTGCGCGTGCGCAGATGCGCTATCCTCCGCCCCTTGCGTAACGATCCCTTACAAGATAAGTGAGTCATCTAACTGCATGATGCACCGATAAGCAAGTGACGTCGAGTGAACCGACTAATATCCGACACACCTACCTATTAATAATTCAAAATATGATAACAGACCCTCTCAGGTATCGAACCTTTCACCCGTTTAACGTATGTGAGAGCAGGACATGTATCTTTTGTTTGTTGGCTATTAATAACAGAAAAACAAGGCGATCGGAGTGGATTAATACATTAAATCGATTCGGTCGTCGTCGATATAAAAGCATTCCCGTCAAGTGTCGCCGCGAGAAAAAATAGTGTGAGATCAGCGTCGGCAATTAGTAGATCTATCCGCAGCCTCTAACACGTCACTCGTCTAATGTATGTGAGTGGATGCAGCGCAAAAACTATCGTAAAGATAACAGTTACGAGTGACTTAGAAACAGATTACTCGAGCGATTATTACTCATTACGATAGATACTTCATGTTGCGATTTGCAATTACAGACACTCATTTGTTGCGATTAGAAAAAAAATATACCACTTTTTTAACGCATTTTTGAATTGTAATAAGAGTAAGCGTTATGTGTATAACGTAAGACTTGGGATAATATTAGTATTCTGTTGATTCGCTAATAAATAAAGAAAGCAAAGCTGACATAACCAGGTGATTAAAAAGTAGTATGAATGAGTTAACCACAAGCAATTAATTATCTCAGCATTTGGCTGGCATTGCTGCAGCCTGAGGTACTGCAGCGTTGATATTGTCAGTAGAGTAAACAGTCCAGTCTCGGTGTATTGATATATTTTTATTGCAAGTAATCCAGTTTATTGTTGAGTACAGTTTCAATAATAAAGCGACCTAGTGTGAGCAGCGTGATCTCACGTACATCGGGTTTCCATGATTTAGGAAGGCAGTGGCATGTGATCGAGTGAATGATAAGACGACAACATAGAATGACGTCACAGACTGTTAGTTGGTGCAGGTGCTCTCGTGAACGTACCGTTTGGAAATGCAGTAAAAAGATTTTTTATATATCCGGTCCACTATGGTGACATTAGTTATAAATAAAATATAATCGTAAAGCGTACGTATCTTGCTTTTGTATACCGATATATTTCTATGTTTATGTTTAGTGTACCTAATATTGGGCTAATTCATTGATGGAAATAGTTAACAAAGACGAGATAAAAAAGATTGTTTGATTGTTGATAACGTAAAGAACATTAATTTTGATATAGCAAAACCTTAGAAGATAGAGATCCGTTTTAAGTAAGCTGCAATACAGTATTACAACCCAAGTATTAGGTGATATAGGTGTTCTGTAGAAAGACCATTGCTAGAATCTTTAAGGCCCCAACTATCCCTAACCACGCCACAATGTTGGGTCACCCACCCATTAATTGACCTGGGTAGGATTGATTTAATTTTGCAATTTGCTAACCTACTCGGTTATCACTTAGATTCAATACCGACTTAAATATTAAAAGTAAGGTAAATAAATGAAAAAGTATTATTCAGTTATATTATAACTCAATTCATAAAACGATAGTGGTTTTGAATTTCATTTGAAGTTGAAAGGCATTAATCACGATTGCTCATTCATCATAAGTCATGACTCCATACACCATATACAGTAGGTCAAAAATACAATATGTGAATTGTTGCAATTTCAACTTTTCAAAACGTGAAAAAAAATTGCTTACGTTTGTCTAGATTCGTAATATCTTCTTACAGAAGAATAAGAATTTGTTTTGAATTTACTATAAATTCGAACATCGAAGCTACTACTACGAAGCTAAACCTACTTTAAAATTAAAAAAAAAACTTTTTTGCATATTTTACACGTTGCATACAAAAACTGAAAACTTTGTAACTATTTATACAAATATCTAAATCGATATTATGTCGTGTGATCAACACATTCGTAGTGTAAGATACCCTATTGAGTGGTGAACCCTTCCTTTGATGGATGGTCGGCGCGGTGTGACACTAGTCGCGCGCGGAGGCCGCACTCGTACGATTTATTCGACTAATCACTGGGGAGATCGACGACCACGGCCGGCTCCTAATGACTATCATTACGTTACTATTCCCGTCACAGCCTCGTACACACTTAAAACATAGTTTTAAGGTTGTCGACGTGTAAAATATGTGACAAACTTTAAGTCGTAATTAATGCTATCTGGGAACATTAAAAACAATACTCCTAATTACTCCCGATAGAAAGCATGAGCAGTATCCAAAAGTATTGGTCACCATCCTCATTATTAGAGCAGAAAATGAAGCATGGTGACCCAATGCTCCCAATGCTCCCAATGGAGACCCAAAGCTTGAGGTTGGTCTTCTACGCGAGGGTAGTAAGTCCCGGTCGAGCCTGTCCATTCGGGCTGAAACCGGCGTGGCTCTACTACCTTGAAAATTTATTTGTTTACCAAAAAAATGTGAGCCAATCTTATGACTGCCTTGTTGGTCTAGTGGTCAGCGTATGCGGCTACTGATCAAGAGGTCTCGGGTTCGATTCCCGGGTCTGACCGTGTTTTTCTATGTATAATATGTATGTATTTACAAAAAAATAGTATGTTTATGTATTTATATCAGTTGTCTAGTACCCATAATACAAGCTCTGCTTAGTTTGGGACTAGATGGCGTTGTGTGTAAGATGTCCGAAATATTTATTATTTATTTTAATGTTTAAGAATAGACGTCGCTCCGCCCGCGTATACGTCGGTTATCGCGACAAATAGTAGCCTATGTCCATCGAGATATTATGTACTATATCTTTATGCCTATGTTCTTCTCCAAGATTCAATCTATCTCTATACCGAAAGTCATCTAAATCGGTTCCGCGCTTTAAACGTGAAAATTTAACATAATTATTTAGATTAATAGTAAGTAAGAGTCTGAAAGCATGGATATGAATCTCAAAGTTTTGTATCACAGTACAAACACTTTTTCAACAGAAACAGAAAAATAAACAAACAAATATTTCATTGAAATATAAAATCCGGCATTAAAACGACTTCCTCACACACCCATTGTGTGTGCAATTCGTCAAGTTTTTATGTGCCGAGTTTATTTGGATCTGTTCGCATTTCACTTTTTTTTTATTTGACCAAAGTATGAGATGTGACGATAACAGATGGTTTTGGGTCGGAGCGTTTTTTGCGTTGTTTGCTTTTAATGTTGCTAAAATGTTACGGTTGAAGGATTGCTCTAAAATAATTAAGATCATTACCGGGTAATACGTAATACTAATAACTTCACACATATTACACACGGCAGTAAACATAATTTTATATTTCTAAAATTTTTTTTGTACAATAAATAATTACAGTAAGACAAAAAACAAAATATGATTAATCCACACAATAATTCATCTGAGAAATGGAACTTAGCAGATTTAGCAGGACCAAGGTGATAGTGCTAAATCAACAACCCAGTAATAAGGTTCATTTTAACTCCACAACAAAGACCTCCACAAAGAGCGTCAATCATCCTGGTCTTAGGCAGCAGCATCGATGGATGATCTTTCATCCAATCATCCATCTGCTACCAGCCATTTTCCTCAAGTTGCAGTCTTCACAGTAACAGTTATCGGGTACAGCGAGCATCAGTCCGCCCGGAGACATGACCAGTCCACTTCCACTTAAGCGTGCTGATTCTCTGTGCGATATCGGTTACTCCAGATCTCTATCGAATTGTTTTGTTACAAATTCTATGAACTAGAAAAATCCCCAATATCGAATACTGATCGACTTTAAACCCGTGGATCAGAATCAGAACGCGCTGGTTTGTTAAAAATCGTTATTAAAGGAAACGAGTAATTACCCATTTCAATGATAAACATTGTACTGACTTCAAACCTTCTTCTTCCTAGCCTTATTCCCAATATTATTTGGGGTCGGCTACCAGTTCAACAAGTTTTTCCTGAATATCAGTTTTTCCACGGAGCGACTGGCATCGGACCTCCGCAACCTTTAGGGGGGAACTGAAATTTGCAGGATGAACTAGTGATCAGTAAATTTGAGGGCACTGACTTCGCAATAACGATTACGATAAAGGTTCATAACAACCGGGACCGACGGCTTTACGTGCTCTCCGAGGCACAGGCGTGAATCACCGCCACACTTTCAAACCCAAAAACACTTATTGGCCCGACCCGGTATTTGAACCTGAGCCCTCTTGATTAGCAGTGGCATACGCTATCCACTAGACCAACGACGCAGTTTAAATAAATATAGAAAAATGACAGAAAATGATTGATATTGTGAGTAGTTGACTAGACCGTGTTGTGGTATTTCTCTCTTATTTATTAGTTGTATGATTGTAGGTTAGATTCATTGTCCTATTTCAGGTTTGTGTGAAGTAGGTAAGTACATATAAGATATTTCCCCCTAATTGTTTACGAGTGCTTTAGTTCTTTGTAACGGAGCTTGAATCATTATTTATCGCGCGGTGTGCGTAAATGCAAAACTCAATATTTGAACAGGAAAAAAGGATTTGTTATAATTTGTGATGGCGATGTGCTGTGTTATTGTGTTTCGTGTTATCTATTGCTACTTGTATAAAGTATATTTATGCCTAACTGAGCACTAGATGTGAAGGGGCCTTTGTTATAATCTACTTAATAATTTTGATATGGAAAGATTAGTTGGTGGAGGTCCAGTTGATAAGGAGGTTATGGTGTATTAGGGAGCTCTTTAGTTTCTCTTGATGACGTCAAGGTGATAATCAAATTATTTAACGTTCTAGTAATTATTTTTGAACTTCGATCAATAACGTCCTTAGAAACATTAATTTTTTTTTATTTAAGTATCAATGCACATCTTACATTGAAATTTTAGCCGTAAATACTTTATAAATTATACATACGGGTGACGAAAATACTGTGGATCATCTTACATTTATTCATGAGTCTAAGTTTAAACTTGAATTGTGAGGATATTTATATGACTAATGAATTTCATTTACAAATAAAAAGAAGTGAGAATACTATATCATCATATCTAATTTGTATGAATTTTCATAAACAGTAAGTATAATCAGCCAATCGCAGGCCTCTGCTGGAAATAAATGTCTTCCATTTTCACGTCACTTGGTTTAAAACATAAATAAACAGTGTAGTTTTAGGGAAAATAGGTTGCAGTTGCTTTCGATAATGGAAAGAGTAAGGACAGTTGGTGAATAACTGGTATTAGTAATTATTATATTGAGTTGCGAAGTATAAATAGGTATATCAGAAACGGCAGTTATTCCAGTAGTTATTAACGGATCGACACAAATTTAGCCGGTTTTTGCGTATTTTGCCAAAGTTTGGGAAAAAAACTGAAATTGAGTTCTCGCCCGTCTTCGGAGATGAGTGCCTAATGTTAGTAAAAATGCGGTCGGACCACATTAATGTTGTCCATTAAGGAGGCAACGGCGGCTCGACCGGCTCACGGTTGTGACTCCGTGAGTCGCTCACGTCCGTGATTTGATTAACTTTTGAAATTTATCGGCAGGTTTAATTGCGCCGGCGCGGCGGAAGTACTGGCCGCGCTCAAGGGACTGCGGGCCCTGGGCGAGCGAGGGGCACGGGGTGGGGGGAGCGGGGAGGGGAGAGCCGCTGCGGAACACGGAAAGGCTTTTGAGGCGGCGCTTTACAAGCCGCGGCCGCGACACACCGCCCGACCGCAGCCCCCGACGCGACTCAGACCAAAACTCTCGTAATATTGTTGTGATAACACACAGATATCTCAGTAATTAAATTGCCTACTACCTACTAATATTAATTTATACAACGAGCTTACTGGCTAGCGTTCATTCCTGTACAATCTACAACAGATTATTTACGCATTATGTCTCAACGTTTTTAGTATATTCACATATACATTACGATCTGTTGAGCGATAACAACAAAAAAAGGCTTTTGAAAACAGTACTACATTACTTGACCAAAAATTTGAATTTATTACTAAAGAAGGTCTGACACAGGACCTTTATTAAGGGGAGAACCAAACTATTAAATCAGTGTCAGTAATATAAGGCACTACACTCTTCACCATACTTTAATAAAAATATGAATACCATTTACGATACTTTCACTTTATTTAAAGTATTATCTATGTATGTACTCACTTTGTATCAATACAATCTAGAATAGTGTTATAGAGATGTTGAAGTCTCCCGGTGTGTCCTGTGTGTGCTGTGTGTCATGTGTGTGTTGTGTGGGTGCTGTGTGTGTGTGTGTCGTGTGTGTGTAGCGCCGGCGCCCGCGCACAGCCCCGCCGCCGGCGACACACGAAATTGATACTGCTCTTAAATTAGGAGCGGCGATGGACCGCGATGGGACACCCCGATAACGCTAATGTACTTGTAGTACAAATGTGTCGGCCGCGACACCCGCCGCTTCAGTACCACACCGCTCACTGCAACGTAGTGCAGGCTGCTTGACACCGAGCAATGCATAGAGTGCCTCATTACTACGGACCTTGCTTACAATTACATCACAAAATTCCACATGAGTAGTTATGAATGGAGTATCTATTAATTTCACTTATGTATTTATATAATCATCCACACAATGTCTTAGCAAGTATTACTTTATATGAGACGAATAGTTACACTTTTATTTCTCTATCCTGTCAACTGTTTTAATACACCAGACACTTCCCTATACTTTTCATATCTTACTTTCCCCCTAATGGTTGCCTGTTAGAGACTGCCTCTAAAATAAGTTATTGTAGTGAAAAGACCGTCATTAACCTCCTAGGTTTAAGTTATTGAATGCAATATAATTATATGCGATATATTAGAATTTTTATTATTATCTAATCATTTCGTTCTTTGCGGTGAATCACATTCTATGTGACATGCGAAAATAATGTTTGATTTTGACTTCACCCTGGCTTAGCACGAGTAGATAAAGGTATTTAAAAAACATTTTATAAATTACAAACTAATACCTTCATCGCGAACCAATCTATCCATTGCTAAAAACAGTATAAAAATCGGTAGAGCAGTGTTTAAGTTTGTCGCGAACAGACACAGTTGTTTTGTAACATTATACAATATCTTTCAGGACATACAATTTTTATCTATTTTGTATTAGAGGTCAATAATTTTGACAGAAATTATCCTATGAATCTACATTTAAGTCTCAAATATATTAGAATTGTGAACCGGAGAGGACTTCTACCGTCAGTGGGTGACGACATATTTCACGACGCGCCAGATTGAGTGGGTGTCGAGGCGCATTAAGCGGAATTCCGAACGAGGTATTCCTAAAGTATTGCACTAATTTGGAGTTAATACATTTACACTTTAAATTGTATGCTAAAAAATAGCTCTAGTTGGTATTATAAATGCAAAAGTGAGTTTGTTACGCTTCCACGCTAAACTAAGCACCCACTCGTCCGATCGTCGTGAGAATTTGCATAAATGATATCGTGGGGGAAACAAAAAACGATATAAATTATTCTTTATCTATAAATTAAGTTTCGTTAATTGATTGGTTAACTTTACTTTACCCAGGTAAACATTAACTAAGCTCGCGAAACTTACTTGAAAAAGAAGCACCTCTATTTTGAAAAGACGACCATGCACCATGCTCCGGCCTAGCCTCCTCCTGACATATAGATGACGCACTGTGTTCTGCTATACTAACAGAGGTCGTAACCCTGGATTAGATGAAGACGAAGATATCATTTACATTCACAAAGATGTATTTTCCTCTCATTCAGCTTGAGCCTAACAGCCTTTATCCGAATCCTGATCGTTTAAATTTGTGTGCTCGTTACTCAATCAATACTTTTAGGCAAAGGCAGGTAGGTAGTTTGTATATTACGCTCCTGTTTATATCAGTCCCTACTAATATTATAAATGCGAAAGTAACTCTGTCTGTCTGTTACGCTTTCACGCCTAAACCACTGAACCGATTTTGATGAAATGTGGTATGAAGAAGAAGAAAGGACAAAGGCTACTTTTTACCGACATACACGCGGGCGGATCCGCGGGCGAAAGCTAGTAATCTATAAAGAAAAACAATGGCCATACATCTTTAGTGAATAAAAGCTTAATCAAAGGAAGCCCATTAAGGCTCACTTACCATACCTATAATAATACATATTAAATAGTATTTGGCATTGGCAGAACATCACAAATGCAGTGCAAAATATTAGCCGTATCTAAAACAAATGCCACGAAATAAGATTATGATCTCGGTGTACCTACGTATCGCAGTGCAGCTGTGCTTGGTTACAGTGAATTTGATTTGGCAATTGTAATCGTAACAAACCGTTTGATTTCTATTATCTCACAATATTTATGTAGATAACCACTGCACTATATAACTGTTACGAGTACTAGTACTAAATGGGCAGTGGTCAGCGAACTCCGCCTGTGACCGCAACACAGTGCAACATTGTCAAAATGTCGCCGCGTCAGTCAATTTGAAGGCGCTACTAATAACTATTATTTATCATGGAACGCGTAAGTTTGTAAGAAATATGTAACCAGACAAGATTTCCATATTGATTTTCTTGATTTAAATTTTAAATATATTGTTTTGCTTGTTTGGGCACTGATATTAGCACCTAACTAATAATCAATCTCTTCGTAAGAAGTTTAAAAGCTTATAATCTCTCATTTCTACCAAACTCTAGTTTTTAATTTAAATATCACAGATCATTTGCTTGATGGTTGTCAAGACGACATAGTGACGCCTAGTAGGCCAATTAACCGTGTCACAACAACTAATATTTATTTGTTTTCTAAATCCACAAACACAAAAAACACGAGGAATAAAAAGGTTTAATTATTATTTATAAAGAGGACTTAAAACAACAAGAGTAGTTGCGCTCCCCTACGTTATAAGTTTGGGAACAAAGATACTTGCAGCAAGTAGTTATGTTTAGTAATTTGAATATTTATATAAAATGTAATAGAGAGGATAATATGCCGTGTTGTTGACCCCACTTCTCGGTATGAATACGCCTATAGTAATGAAACTATCAAACTAATATGAGTAATCAGCTTTACAATGGCAGTGCGTATTAAAACCATCCAATCACGGGTCGATGACAACCATTCATAACAAGTGACGCCTGTCATGATTGGCTGTACAAATTGTGCTGCACGTTCAAGCGGTACAATATACTACTAAGTACTAGGTATGGACAAGGACATTTAATAATATATCGATTATCGATATTGTTTTAATATCAAAACGTACATAATATATTGTTATAGTTAATTCATAGGCCTCGCTAATATTATAAATGCAAAAGTATCTGTTTCTGTCTGTCTGACCGGCTTTCACGCCAAAACTACCGAACTGATTTTAATGAAATTTAGTAGCCAGTTAGTCTAGAACTTTAGAAAGTCTAGAACTTCTTTTTGTAGTAATATTATAAATTCAAAAGTGTCTGTTTGTAACGCTTTCATAGCTAATCGAGCAGTTCCAGCACCGATTTTAATTAAATTTGGCATGGAGATTCTTTGATTATTAAGAAAGTTTTACTTTTTATCGCAATAACACAACAGTATTTAAATATTTTATAAAGTACTACCTGACCCACACAGCCCCGTCTGCATCTTTGATGGCCCGTATCGTGATGTTATACCGCGGAAACAAATTTGTATCCCATAAAAAGGGTATAGTGAGCCAACCTTAAGAGATAGACATATGCTGTCGCGAACTTTTTTCATAACTTTTCAAAGAAGAGAAAAGGGAAACAATTTTGTCATACATGAATTTTGTGAAACTTTAACTGTTTACGCAGCACACGCAGCGGAAGCTTTTGAAAATAACTTTTGTTGTTAATAATTGGGTGTTAATTTATTTTATTTAGGCAATAGGAGACAACAGGGATAAATGATGACATAGTTAAAATTACGTTGTGCTGCACTGTAAGTACTCAACAAATATTATTTAGTAATATTGTGGTACATTTCATCATCAAACTTGTTAGTGTAGTGTATATAGTATTTAATGATTGCATTAAGTTAATATCAAAATTACATACAATAAATGTACGGTAGGTTTTAATAGTTTTAGTCTCATGAGTTTTTTAATATGTCTTACAACTAAAATATGCAGTCATACTGTTAAAAGTAATTCAGTAGTAAAATTTTATTAGCTTTTCCGTATTAATTTAAGCTTTAATTATTCAACTGTGTGTACTGTACATTCAGCTTTAAGCATGAATGTATTTTATGTGCTCTTATGAAATATAATTGCTATAAACAACAAGTATTTAAATTTACGGAGCATTAAATTTTAGAAAAGAAACATTTATTAGAACATACATTATATTCTTCAAGTTGTCAATGTTATTGATATTTACATAATCAATTATATATCATCAATTATAATCATAATCAATAACTGTTATATACAGTAGATATCTACAGATTGGTTAATCTCAAACCAATTATTGATTAAATGTTTTAAAATAATGTAAAGCTTATCTTCCATTTTGCACTATTTATGTCTGTATTCAAAATAAATAGAAATATATTTCAGACATCTGACACACAACGCCATTTAGCTTCAAATGTAGAGCTTGAAACATTTACGATTACATCTAAATTGACTGATGGAATACTAATAGGGACATTTTTTGTGCATACATATTCTACAGTATATGTACTGTACATAGAAGACACCCAAACTCCGGAACATATATTTGCTGATCTGCACACATTTGATCTTACTACCCGGAAATTGAATACCACCTACATTTGCTATTAATTTAATACCATAACATATTTTTACAGTTAAAATCATGAAAAATAAGATTTCGTTTCATTAGAGTTCAAAGTGTGTACAATAGAAAAACATAACAACCTTTAACTTAGACCACATTATCGATCATTGACGTTTGGTACACGCGGTCACGTTGACAACACTAGTGTTCTACATTCGTTAGACAGAGAATGAAGCTCGGGCGAGCGGCTATAAGTATACACCACGGGACATGTGATAGGAAACAAAACCTTTGTAACCCTTTTTTCCGATTTTTTACATGGAGGAGGAAGACAGATCAGTAAGGAAAAATAAGAAATATGGTAAAATTTCGACCCCTGGGCGACCACTAAATACTTATTTAATTTATTTTGCTTTGTTATTTTCTTTATTTTTTATTTGTTTCAATGTGCATTCTTTTTTATTTTCTTATTGGTAATGCAACCATTTTTAGACGAGGTAAAAGTACAAGGTAAATTATGGAAAGGAAATGGGTTAGGTTAGTCTATAGAGGTCGGGCGCAGTAGCTTGACGATTCCGGGTCACCGGGGTCACACAAAAGTTGGTCCGTTAGAATACATATTAATGGATTATTATTGCACAAGTTATTATAAACAAAATTATAATTAAAAATAAATTATTCATTACGTGAAAGGGTTATCGTGTAATGGGTTATAATCGGTCCCCTATGACGAGCGCCCACTTCAATAAAATAACCTGCCTCTGAATGATTTACTAATATGTATAATTTATTCTTGTAACAATGATAATAAACAAATTTAAAATAATAACACAATAATAATACACTTAATAAAAAATTAAAAATAGTGAATAAATAGGTTAATGGATGAACACAGAAAGGAAAATGTTGTTAATTGAGTGATTAACGAGTCACTGAAAGATTAACGAAAGTCCAATAATGGTAGCACAAGGTGGCAGCATTCCACCTTTAGGGTTGGCGCCTTTTGGGTCGCCTTTAGAAACCTTTAATGGCAACACTTAGCTTGTCGTTGTCATCGTTAGAATGTCGGTCAAATAATATTAATTTTCTGAGACGTAATAGACAGTGTTATCTCGTGTCCAAAAAAGTCTATCCATTTAGCTCTGGATATTGGAACTAAATCAGTAATTCTGCAAGTAGGAGTATTTTTCAAGACAACTCCTGTACCAGGCATATTAGTTTGACACGTGGGTCTTTAAAAAGATACGTAGACGGGATACAAAGAACACTCAGACTCAGAACAACAATCTGTGATCATCACATATGCCACACTGTATTAAAACTATTATATATTAATAAACCTAAACAAATCTAAAAGACAAACAAGTCTTTTGTATTTGAGATTGCCAAAGTGACTCTAGTCTGCCTGATGGAAAGCATCATGAGCAGAATACAAGAGTGGTGGTCACCATACCTATTATCAGTGTACTCAACACACACATTATAGCAGCTTAGTGATATGCTTCTGCATTACTGGGACACCAGTTTCACATTCACCAACGAAATGCGACAATACGAATGCTGTCATCTTTAGGTTGGTTTTCTGTGTGAGGGTAGTACTGTCCCGGTCGAGCCGGCCCTATTACCTTGAATACTTATTTATATCCAGATGTGAGAGTTGAGAATCATACTCACCTACTTCAAATACAAGTCTTGAGGTGGAAGTGAGATAACGCTAGGATAGACAAGGTGGGAAATACCTATATTATATATATGTATGTTTTTGAGGGAGAGAATAGCTACAATGAAAGATAAGTTAAGAAAATAAGGTTAAGTCACATATAGTACAGTAATTTGCAGTAAAATTTTAGAATAATACTTGATATGAAGCTTACAAGATAATTCAAGAAGAGGTGATATCCTGGAAGTAAAAAACCTTTTCTAACCCTGGTTTTGAAATATTTGCAATTAGATACAAAATGAAATGACAAAATATGCAAAAAAACTTCAGAACAAAGATTTGACACATACGTGTTGATGTAAATATCAGCTTCAAACAATTTGTATGTAGACGCTATATTATTTTAATGAGAATAATTCTCATTGAAGCTCTTAATTAGAATGCTCTGCCGCTTTGAAACATTATACGTCGATTGATATTTAATATAATTATGATAATTGTCAATTTATTTGCGAATAATCAAGCTTTAAATTAATAGCCGCTTCATTAGCCACGTTCTATATGATATAATGCAAATTCTTGAGCAGACACTTCTATAAATTATCATACATATTGTGGAAAATTTATCGTTTGGCAATTTAAAATCATTAATAATAATGAATGGCAATAAACTGAGCCTTATGTTTGCGTAATATAAATATATAAATAAACGTTAGCCATAAATCATACTATTAATTTGAAATTTTCACCTAGATCAAATAAAATTTTATAGTCAATTATCATTTATATCTGCCTGTGTTCATCCCCATTTTATTTGTAGTATCGAGTGATATTTATCAAGTAACTACACCGATATATACCTAAGTGATAATATAGAGAAGAAAAATATTTGTCATACTTATTGAGTCGAATGATGGTTTGGATTGTTGCTCAATGCTGAACTAAGGTCACATGGTCGAAAAATTGTTATATTTTAATGTGTAGCGGTAACTTGGTTTCAAATAATCTATCCGGCTCAGAAAACAATCACTGCAAGAGCTTCACCCTTAAGCAGGCACCACACTTCGTTATGCGCTATTCGCTATGTGTCTGCGCCGTATTCGCCCAAATATTAGTTATGCGCGCAAACAACAAACATGCCATCCACACTTCGAACTGTTATGTCAAATAATGTAAAATGTTATGTTAAATCAAATAAGGCAAATATGTGTGTTGTAGAGCTGTGTCATTGTCATTTTTATGGTGAACGAAACGAATATACTCTCCACACTTCGCCGTATGCGCGCGAATAACCCGCATAACGAATAGCGCATAGCGAAGTGTGGTGCCTGCTTTATACTTACAACCGCTTGCTCGTAAGTTCCCTCTATCATAAAAATAATCATAACTTGCTAGTCTGACAGACCAAACAGAAGTTTATACGAGTGATGTAGCAGTGGCACCAACTACAGCTAATAACAGCAGTTGCCGGTGTCTTATCTTCTCGATCTCTCGACGAGCTGAAGTAACAGTTGTGAATAATCATAGCGCTTAAATTTAACGCCTCTTTTTAACATAATATGTAGGTCTAAATATGTATCTAAATTAATTGTATAAAAGTCATCATATACTTCGTTGTTTGATAGAATCAAAGAATATGGTTTAGACAAGTTGTGATTTCAGTAGCCTACAATTTGACACATCTTTATATATATAATTCTTCTGTGAGTGTGTATGTCACTGAACTTCTCTCAAACGACTGGACCGATTTTGATGAATTTTTTTGTGTATGTTCAAGGGGATCTGGGAATGGTTTAGATTCGCAATTGGACCCGGTAGGTGGCGCTGCGATCAAGTTATGGAATTTTAAAGTTGGGCGGTACGAAGTTCGCTGGGTCATCTAGTAACTTATAAAATAACAGTACACTCTTTTTTAATATGAATGCTATAAAATTGTTAGTTGGAGGTCTTGGACTTTCTGATATATACAACACTGACCTGCTTGAGCTACTGCTTACATTTCCCAATACATCCTTATAAACGAGTACCATTTTCCACATTTTGCTTGCTCTTCACTTCTACTTTTCCTTTCAATTTTTCCGTTTGACCCCTTATTTGACTGATTGATGGCAAAAGGCTTGGAGTCAATTATAGTTGTTAAATAAATTTGGGCTTAAATATATTATGTAGTTGACTCAATAAGAGTCTTCAGTGAACTGTTGCTTGTCCCTTGGGGGAAAACTGACAAATATATTTATATGTAAATTTAAAAAAATAAAAGTCAACAGTAAAGTCATTTAAATTTCTTATATTGGTTGAATACTAAGAGTAGCAAAATTGTCTCAACTCACCGAAGATTTAGTTGACTGATCAGAGAGTGTAACATACACTTGATAGAACAGCAACTTTGACTTAAGAACATCTTCTGGTTGTCAATTAGAATCGTTGAGAATGTTCAATTTATAAGGATACTCGTACTTTACATAATGAATTATTGTTGACACATGTTGTGAGCTACATTTTGTGGTAGTGACTGCGAGGCTACGTAAAGTGCACTTAACGGTATGTTTCAAGTGGGTAGCCTGCACCGAAACAAGCCCCGACATGTTGTCTGAAGCACGCAGACACCACTTGAGTGCACGTGTGAGTGTGACGCCGACACCGACCTACGTCACAGGTTGCCATTACTGTATACAGTTAACCGGGTCAAGCATAACTAACCCCACGAACACGATGCATATAAGAAACGATTCTTCAACAAAAAAAAAAATGCAATTTCCTCGCCATCTTACCAAAGAAAAAAAAGTGTTGTTACTAGTCAAGGGGCCCTAGACGTATTCTAAAACTCATGATATTTCAAGTGTTTAAATGTTTACCCCCAGAGATGAATACCAATGCTTTTATTATGTTTAGTTGTAATCTTTACTTACGCGCGATATTTTAAGAACACTTTGGATGTCTTCCAGGTGCCATTGTCTTGTCTTTCTCCGAATTACCTAATTACAAATCTATAGAAAGGTATACGAGTTTATTTTTGAACTTTCTATGACTACCCGGTTGGCCTAGGAGTATGAGCGGTCCTCCCTGGACTCCTTCCAATACAAAGGCGCAGAGAGGGTCACACCGTGTGGTTTTAGTCGGTTCGAGTCCGACACACCACCCCGCCGTAACCCCCGACGGGGTGACGGTCCGCGGGGATTTCCACACGTAAAAAAAAAAAAAAAAAAAAAAAAAAGGAGTATGAGCGGTCGCCAAGCCGCTTTCTATTTCGCCAAAAGTCGTGGGTTTAAATCCCACATGGGAAAACACTTTGTGTGATAAACAAATTGTTATTCTGAGTCTGGGTGTTCTTTGTGTCCGTTTCATGTATGTTTGTAAAGTCCCATGTGTCCATGGAGTTTCTTGTCTGTTTTTCTCCATAGGATCTACAAATTGGAACAGACGATTAGCTTCACTACTGACTACTTGACGTTTCAAAAGTGCCGTTGTATGGTTTATTTGAAATAAAATGGTTTGATTTGATTTGATTTGATTCCCCCGCGACACAGGATTTATATTCCTAATGCGGGAGTTGTCTTTTCGTTACGACGATTTCGTTTATTCGTGTGAATATGTGAATAAAGATAAGATGTAAATGTGGGTTGAGGCTCACAGTATCCACAGTAGCCACAGTAGGTCGCAGCTCTCACAAACAGTCTAACTGAATGTTAATTTTTCTAATTGAATTGTCGTTAAACGCGAATATGCTGATTAGAGTAACTTATTTTACCTATTTAAAATTTATATTTGAACCGAGTTAATTAACAATTAAGGAAAAAATCGATAAACTAATTGTATATTAGTATGTTACCTACTCAAAATTAATCGTATAAGATAATAATTATGTAGTTTGATCGTTTTGCTTGCGTACAGCGCGCTTAATACATAGATAGGACTATTTAATACAATTGTTAATAAGCAGTTAGTATTTATCTGCACAGTTGTGGTAATTCTTACTAATGGTATGCAATACGACCGTTAAAGCGCTTGTTTGTGAGTTCGTGTGTTTGCTAGTAATGGAAGTTGGACCGTCTATGTCAACGACTGACCCGAAGATACAGAGATACGTTGGCAGCATTTGAAATGTGGAGCTGGAGGAGATTGATGTACATAAGTTGGATAAAGAGAAGAACCAATGAAGAAGTCCTACAGATGGTAAATTAATAGAGATAGTTGTTGAACGCTATTGACGACAGAAGAGGCAAAATGGTTGGCCAATTATTAAGACACGACAGTTTGCTTAAAATAATAATGGAAGGTAAAATAGAAAGCAAGAGATAATGAGCAAGAGTTAATGAAAAAGTGAGATTCGTAGCATTTTCAGAGGTTAAACAGATAGCAGGAAACCGAGAGGAGTGGCGATTGCTCCACCGACAAGGGACTTGCTCTTAAATTGGAAGTGAGAGAGAGATTACATCAGAAATGAAGGTGTTCAAACTTATTGAATACCTTGGAAATTAACTTGATTTGGCATTTAACATAAACATTAGTTGTCATTATGTATTCATTTAAATACGTTTATATTTATTTCGCGACGAGTCACCTGTTTAACTTGGTTTCCTTATCGCTACATCTTATCTTATCTGAGGATCAATAAAAATACAGACATGACCGTATTTTCACATATTTACCTATATGTATAATGAGATATTTCGTCTCGCCGATGGAATGTAGACAGATATTTTTTACCCCTAGCACATTACACATTAGGTATGTACCGTTCAATAAACCAGATACGACCTGCAAGAAAGAAGTCAAGAAATGAGCGTACTGATCTATGACGTATTTTTCTTAAAAGCCTTCTGAACACATTACAGTCTACGGACACATCTACTACAAAAGACCGCCTGCTGCAATTCGTATTTTGTAGATATTAAAAAAATCGGACATCTGACACACAACACTATCTAGTCTCAAACTAAGCAGAGCTTGTGATAATTATGGGTACTAGACAACTGATATAAATACATAAACATTCTTTTTTTTTAAATACATACATAGGAAACACCCAAACTCCGAAACAAATATTTGTTCACACATTTGTACTTTGAGATTTTTTTACCTTTATTGAAAGAGAAGAGGTATATATTCACAGTTTGTTGTGTTGCCTAGCTATGTATGTAGTATGCAATATAAACGACACGCACTACACGCAGTTACAACTCGTTCGTACAAACGGATCGTGGAGTGTAGGCAGGCCTCGAGTAGGTCGGGGTCACTCGACTCTAAGCTATTTTTGATATTCTATTTGAGGTGTATTAATTAGCTTGATAAAATAATTACTGTATAACTATAACTTTTCTTTGTTTTAATTGAATTACACCATTATTAAAAATAGGTAAGTAAGGAGTTTTTAATCTAAAAATACATAAGTGGATATTCGATTACGTTAAATGACTTGAGTATTTAGAAATACAGGAATTTAAATATTTGGGGATGACACCAGGCATGTGAAATTCAGTATAGGTGCCTGAAAACGCAGTCGTGTGACTGGACTGATCGATGGTAAACTGATGATGAGGAAACTAGTGGCTTCCTCCAGAATAAGTCCTGCTTAGGTGTAGCATATCATATAGTATAATCGGACACTACCTAAAGAAGGGTGCTTGAAAGTGGAGGTCTAAGTGTTTTTTAGGGAATTACCACATGCTCGTGTTTTAAAGGGATATGAAATCCGCAGTTTATTTAAATAGAACATTTTTTTACTAAAACTAAACTCCTAAAATGTTGTTGTTTATTAGTTTAAAAATTAAGTGATAGGTGACAAATATAATTTATAGATGTAACGAATGACTTAATTGTTAATTTTAAGTAAAAAATTAAAATGTTCGGTTTATTAGCGTATAGATACAGTTATCAGGTTGACTTGGTAGATATAATATTTTTATGAGAAAATAAATAATTGATAAAAGTTTCAACCCGAAGAAAGCACATAATTATGTCGGTAGGTTAAACACATGTAGGTTAAAAAAGACACAAACTAAGTACAATCTGTACTAATATTGTTGTGTAATTTTAGTAAATTAATGGTAGTATACAGGTATCTATAGCATTACCTTAAAATATACCTTTTCCACCAACTTAGGTACATTGTATCTATGTAGACATAGTTATTATTAACTCATGAAATGAACGCGAATCTTAAAAAGTTGGAACCTGTACTGCGGTAACGATGGCTATATATTATTCAATAATTACACATAAATATAAATGATATTAATTTATATGACTGATTTGTATGAAATATTTCGGCAACACGTCCTAGGTAACTTGACACCACCGAACTATATGCTATGCTTAATATTTAAATTGCAAGGTCAAATAATAATTTATTGTATTTATTGGTGATATCGTCTTACACAATTCGGGCTCCGGTTACAAAGTGTTTAACATAACTGTGGCGACGACAGACTCACTAATGACGATTATGTCTTATTTATTAGCTATACAAATAAACGATAGGTCTCTTGATGAACTAGTGAGCAGCAATACTGCCTAGGACAATGTCACCAAACTTGTCTATAACATTAATGTGTGTTTGCCTGGACAGATTTGTGCCCTATTCAATCTGAATCTACCTAAGTTTATATAACCTCTCTCTCGCCGCCTTCAAACCTAACTTACTTTACTTTTTAATAATTTATTATAAAATAAATATTTGGGACATCTTACACACAACATCATCTAGTCCCAAAGTAAGCATAGCTTGTGTTATGGGTACTAAACAACTGATATAAATACATAAACATACTTTTTTTGTAAATACATATTATACATAGAAAAACACCCAGACTCCGAAACAAATATTTGTGGATCACACAAATATTTGGTCTGACTCGGGAATCGAACCCGAGACCTCTCGATCAGCAGCCACGTACGCTAACTACTAGACCAACAAGGCAGGCGCATTGGCAAATCAACCCATTTTGAGCTAAGGACCCAACTCGAATGAATAAGTATCTGCTGTCAATAATAAGTATAATAAGGTTATTCCGCTCCCACGCTCACAATACATTCTTAATTACTATAGGACTATAGGACAGATAGGACTTACAAAAGCGCAACACTAGCAATACTAAAGAGATTACCATTCAAGTTGTGGTCTGATTGTTTCTGTGAAGAGGACAACAATACAACATTTTATGATCTATTTGTTCGTCCACCAGCGGGAGTACCTGGCGACAATGACTTCCTAGTATTAGCGTTACTAGTCCTAGTGTAAGAACCGTGGGACCGTATTATTACATAAATTCTTGAGTTTATAATTGTGGCTTTTATTGTTGCTAATAGAAATTATTTTTGTGATTGAAATACTTGTAGAGTCAGGTAGGTGTATTTGGACGTCGAAGAATTCAAAATTAAATGAATGTATATGTTATGATAATTTTATGTACGTGCCAATTAATAACTAAATAGATATTTATGATAAGCTAATTATATATATTTTATATTATTGTTGCTGCTGCATTACATTGCTACAACCAAAATCTAATGAATCAGTAATCAGTCAATTCCTTTGCTGTCAGTGTGAGCGATAGGGCATAAAAAATTCTGGATATATTCCAGCACGGTCTTTAGATCCAAACAAAACAAAGCAGATCCAGTAACATATCATTACGTTTACTCATATACGTTTTTAGGATTCCGTAGTTCATTACTCGGAACCCTTATAGATTCGTCATGGCCGACCGTCCGTCCGTGTCGAGGACGGACGTCCTCGGCCTACCGCCCAAACAGTTTAGTTAGAAAGTTGAAACTTTGCATTAGTATGTGTTGTGATTACGCCGACAAAGTGCTACAATAAAATTATGAAAAATATTTTTAATTGTGGTACCACACGTAAAGTGGCGCTGATTTTTTTTTCTCGCGGGTACCCCATCGTGAGGTATTTCATTAGATAGGTCTTTTAAAAACATTAAGAGGTTGCGGAGATCATTTTTCGATTTAGGTATCTAGGGGCCTAACTTGTAAAATGCAATCACTTTTAAAACGTCGTACTAAATTGCGAAATAAAAAGTAAACATAACAATTATTTATTGGGCATGGTTTTAAATCCACATACATTATGAGAGACTATGGAACCCTACTCTATGCGTGGTATGACACGCAATTGACCGATTTTTTTAATGACATGTATTTGCATGATTAACTTACTCACATAAAAGCTCTAAAAGCATTGCATTTGTGAAATGTAAAGTACGAAATGCATTCAAACTTAAGGCAGGTGCTGCATTTTTCATGTGTCAATATAAGAAAGGCTTAACTAATGAATGTATGAAAATATATGCATTAAATTCCATCATAATTATGTACCTGTGTCGGGTAGTGTGCGTGTCGCACGCGCCACTTGACTCTTGCGCAACCCGCCGCGCCGCCCGCTGCGCCACAACACTTATTGAGCTATCGGTGACAGCGGAGGCCCGCCGGCTAATTGTTTGGGTGAGCAAGACACAACACCGAAACACTCGTGCGTGGGACAAGGACGCTAAACAACCCTATTAATCCCCCTATAAATAACTTGTCTCCTAATGGGAAGGCGCCACGATTTTTGTACAGCGCGATCAAGAGGACGTGATACTTGCGGATATCAGTTCCGCTCAACTCCTGACTCAAAAAATCCATAAATATAATTTTTAATAATTTGTTTCAAACTTTGTAATAAACTCAAAAAGTCACTTAAACAACCTTACAAAAATAATCTACTTTATTTAAAAAAACTAAGGAACATTATTCTTTGTCAACTTCAAAATCACCTTATATTTTTGTGTTTAGGTTTACTTGTACCGTTCTTGCTATTTCAGATCGTTTGGTTTGGAAATAAGACATTTTCTTTCTAAGCTATATAAAATTCTTAATGTGACGGGACTTTTTGTCTCACACATTCACACACTATCGTGTTAAGATCGTGGCTACTTGCTGGTCGCTTCAAGTCATTAACAATGCCACCCGGCTCCTCTCAAAAGTAGGAAGGTACATAATCAATTGCAAGCCCTTTGAATTGCAAATATAAAATAAGGTATAGCTGTTTAGCATTTGATTAGGTATGCTTATTATAAATTGCTTATCATTAATAACATGCTTATCTCGTTTCCCACGTTTATATATTTAAAATGAACCTGCTAATAAAAATATTCACATTTATTGTTGATAACGATCAAGATTAGTAGGTCTGAATATAACGTCGCTGGGCTGAGTGCGAAATGGCCCCGCTCCGGATCGCTCACGGTTTTTTGTCTTAAGCTTAATCCGATGATGAAGGGTGAGGCAAAAAAACCGAGCTAATGGTCCGCGGTGACGTATCAATGACAGAGGCGATAGCCTCCCTCCTCCCACTGTCGCCTCCCCTTCGACACCAACAAACAAACATATCGTTATACCACGATAACTGATGTATTTAATGGAAGCGGAGATTTTGTCGATCCTTTGCCATTGCCATCTACTTGAGACAGCTTTGGTCAATACAAAAAACGTAGGGTACTTTATATCACAGTAAAATATGCAATGTGTAATATATTAGTGTGGACAGGTTTTAGGGATCAGTTGTGAAATATGAGCGTTATGAGCGTTTCCGTGACTTAGACTTTACATTAAACAGTCAGTCCCGGTTGTTATGATAAGATAGCAGTCGTGAAGCTTAGTTGGGAGGCCTTCAGGCGGTTTAAAAACATCCAACGGCAAGACATCAAGCGGACTAGAGCCCAGCAATGGAACGATATGGGTTGTTGATTGATTTTGAAATGTGCGAAATTGTAAAAAATACAGATATTTCGCTGTCAATGAAAATTGAAATTGAAAAATTTCGTTACAATAAAGGCCAAAACAGGACATCCAGATCTGTTTGGTAAAACTATGTGCTGTCAAGAAATACGACTTAGATATAAGAAGACTGGTTCTAAAGTGAACCTATAGCTAACTCTAAATAATGCCTGCTTTACAAGTTCTATATAAATTGTATGTAATATTATTATTAGAATTGGGAACACAGCAATTCGTTAAGGACATATTTTTACAATTTAATATGTATGGCAACACGATGTGGGTGTAAATTCTTGCAGATAAAAACATGCAGGTGTAATATTGACATATTAAATTGTCGACACCAGCAGCCATGAACACGTTGACATCTATGAGCGAATATCATAAACATGTCTAAAATAGTGTAATGAGTTTAAACACATTGAGATAATGGAGGGGACGGGGGGGGGGGGCGGGGAGTGCATGATCGTGCATGACCGGAGTGCCATTATCGTTATCGCAGTTGTTGTGACGTAGAGGCCCGCCGGTGGAGACCGGACGTGTCGTAAATTAGCCGGTAGTGATGGCACTGTTGCGTTTTTTTAGCGCACCTTACCTGCGTGCGACGGCGCCGGCGACACTCGTGACGTCACTCGCTGCGCAATTCTGTGCTCGTTTATTGCCACATAAATATGTAGGTCAGAAGGGTTGCAGGTAGAAACTGCGCCGGAGGTACGGTGAGGATACTTACCTTAGGGACGATATCGCCGCAGACGTCCGCCGGTAGCTGATTGCTGCACTTGTGCGAGACACGATACCGCTGACGCACGTCAATCTTATGCCGATAACGAATTGTAGCATATATTAATGTAACAACTGTGGCGACAAGCAACCCCCTGTACGTCTTATTAAAGACTAAGCTCTGGTCAATAAATCATATTATATAAGTAAACCTATCTATGTTCTTAAACAAGAGCAGCCCAAACTAATGTAAGATAAGGAAGATCCTTTGTAAATTGTAATTTATTAGTATTGGTATTTGTATTGTTTGGACGATTACGAACTATTATTTATTTGGATACCTAAAGAAAGTATCTATCTAGATTAAAAAAGTGCTATAGATTCTTTTCAAGAAGCTGTAGGAGAGAACTTAAGTGTCATTATAAGTGTGTCTAATAAATTTGGGTCTAGAACATGATCCGATACTTTTATCTGTTCAACTTTAATTACCTATTAAAATAATTTAAAAAAAAAGTGTAATTACTAACTTAACATAGGCACCTATCTGTAATTGCGGTAGGCATAGAAATGTGATCTAGCGCAAATATACAAACGTAATTAATGATTACTGCTTAATTATATATTTATATAAAAACGCAATAACAAATACTTACATTTAGATAACTTTTTAATTTGTATTCTAACAGAAATTAACGAATTGCTTTATATTTTTTACTGTTTTTGTTTTAGTATTTTTTGAGTGCCTGGGTAGCGTTGTGGTGGCGTAAAGCGATTACTGTGTATTAGATCATAGGTTCGATTCTCGGGTCGGACCAAATGTTTCTGTGTTCTACAAATATTCGTTTCAGAGTTTGGATATTTTCTATGTATAATGTGTATTTACATCAGTTGTCTAATATTATTATATACATTTACAATCCATAATGCCCCATCTCTGCGCTCTGGTTGCCTCACAGGGACTGGCAAGACAACGTTCAGAGAATATTATTACATATATCTATTACTAGCTTTCGGTATTTCGTGTATTTCGGTTATCGCGGTAAAAAGTAGCCTATGTTCTTTCCCAAGTTCAGTTCTATCTTCATACCAAATTTCATAAAAATCGGTTCAGTCGTTTAGGCGTGAAAGCGTAACAGACAGACAGACAGACAGAGCTACTTTCGCATTTATAATATTTAGTAGGGATTATCATTACAATAATGGATTCAAATATAATTAAATCTATTTATATTTATAGGATAATAAAGTGGGCTAAGAGGAATCGTACTTTCGAACAATGGTTAACTCGAGCAGGCCGGTGTAGCGTACCTTCCTGCAAACCCATCGTTTATGGTGTAGTGATCGTTTACTCTTCATAAGTTACTCTTAACGCAATGGTGATAATTGTGTTGTTATACAACATAAAAATTAAAAATAAAATTTAAACGAATTTTATACTGTTATGTGATGATCTAAATATTTAAAAGTTTAGGTTGTAGTTTAGTAACGCAATAACAAAATTAGCACCAATATCTTACCGTTTACTTTACTTGATTTTTTTTTTAAATAATTTAATTTTTAAGGTTTAATATAAACGAAACTGTGTATAGGTAATTTATCGCAGAATTTTTTTTTTAATAAAGCAAAAACTAACAAAATTGTAATTAAAATTATTTGAGAATGAATTTTGAGCACCAGTAGAAGTGACCAGGCAAGTGTTTTAATTATTAATAAATAAAAATATTTTGTGTATCTATTAATAAGTTATTATTAACATTATTGTTTTATTTTCATTTAATTTATACGCGTTGTGATAGTGTATGGGTAACATAGTAATTAAATAGGATTATGAATTAGATTTTTCAATTTCTTACATGCGGCATGTCAAATGACAAATGTCAAAACGGGCTTCTTATTTTGTGACGACTATAACTTGGGATATCTCAATTGATTGTCATCTGACCTTGTCACAATCTTAGTTTGATGACGTCAGCTGTCAGGCCTAGCATACAGTACCTATACCCAACTGCACTGACTTTTGTGACAACTAGTCACTCTTTCGCAATGCTATGAGTTTTTTGTGAAGTGAAAACAAAAGTGAAGAATGCGGTGACCGCAGCCCGCACACAATAGCCTCCGTTGTGCCGGCGCCACTCTACTTACCGTACAACGCGAGGGACCACTCACCACTGGGGATCGTCTGGGATAATGTTATCTTACATAACTGTTCTATAAATTAGACTTTAAAACAACAACAACAATCATTTGAAAGTTTCAAACCGTTACTAGAGCGTTAGAAATGACGTTTTTAAATACTTTTGGGAGTATTGAGTAGTCGTTTCTATTCCGTTATGAAAGTTAGGATGTTAGTTGCTTTTTTAACTAAATTTACTTTAACTAAAGAATTAGATTAGAGTTTTGAAAAGTAAATATACCTTTAATCCCGTAAAATTTCTACTCGACAATAACGCTAATTAAAAAATGATGAAAAAAATGTGTACTTATTTTTTAAATTATTATTAGATCAGATAATATATCTTTTACCTACCTAATTGCAAAGCACAATAGACATAAAAAACATTCTGACTCAGAATAACAATTTGTGAATCACACAGAGTGTGGATTCGTCTGGGCATCGAACGAGCAGCGACCGGTGCAGTAAGGAGCGGCGACGTGATCGCTTTGACCACCACAGCATCCTCACAAAGCGGATTATAAAAGATCCCAGTTTTTAACAATATCGACAAAACTGTAAAAGTGACGTAACCAGATGAACCACTTGTTAGAGGAGTCCATTGTTCCTTGAATCAGTGAAACACTTTCTGAACAATGACAGACAACAAACACAACGGCACATTGATAAGTTTTGTATAGATTTTGTTTTCCCAGGATAAGGCTTTAAGGAACAGCGAAATGTTATAGATTGTCCGTCATTAAATAAAGTTGGAAAAAGAAGAATATAGGTATTTTATGATTTCCCAAATTTTTTATTATACTTTGAAATGACTGCTGATATAGAGGTCTCGGTTTGATTCCCGGGTCGGACCAAATGTTTGTGTGATCCGCAAATATTTTTTTCCAGGTTTGGGTGTTTTCTATGTATAATATGTACCTATTTACGAAATAAAAAAGTATGTTTTTGTATTTATGTCAGTTGTCTAGTAGCCATAATGCATGCTCTGCTTGGTTTGGGACTAGATGATGTTGTGTGTGAGATGTCCAAAACATTTAAAAACTTCCTTTAGCTTCCATACAGAGATAGATATTTGAATGACAATGCAGGCGATGGCAATGTCGATGCGCAAGTGAGTGTTCTTATATGGTACCGATACGATCTCGAGACGGGCCGTTACACCAGCTCCTCTAGAGTAGCCACAACGAAATAGCTACACATTAATTATTTGATTTACGCCTTCCTACATACCTACTAATTATAACACATATGTAGTGGTACATCCTTTCTTAACTTTGTGGACTCTTTCTTGTCTAAATATATAAAAATTCCACATATATTAGTGTAGATAAATAACACCCAGTCACAGAGCATATGATCGTGCCCTTCGTGCTTAATACGAACCATCTATCTGTACTATATTATGTAATTTCAAATCAAAAGATTTTTATTAAATGCATATGAAAGTATAATACTTTAGGTACTTACACAAAAAAAGCAATATTTAATAAAAAAAATTGACGTTGACGGTACTTTTTCTGAAAGAAAGCTGATGATCTAAGGCATTATAAGGAGTAATTTAGGCAAGATCTTTTTAAGACTAGCTTCGCTCTCCGGCGTTACTCGCGATTTACAACAATAACAGCTGATAAAACCGCGGGGCTCAGCTGGTTATAAATAAATAGGTACCTATGAGAAAAATACTGAAATAATTTTGTTGAAATATACAACACCGATAGACCACATCGGGACGAGGTAGACAGTGGCTCATTAAATGTCAAGTCCTACCGTTTCAGTAATAAATTATTATTTTTTCCGTTTCAAAAATTCAGCTAAATGTTTCATCAACTGAACTACTAATTTTTATTTAAAATCGTTTCCCTTTTATGCAATCTATCAGCGTACCTAGACGTTACGAAATCAATGCTAGATACAGATGCAAATGTGAATAACAGTAGAGCAGTTATGTCGACACAACAATCCGTCATCAAAGGCTTGAGGTCGTACTACAAGTTTGAGTTCCAACTTGACAGGCGTTGTGTAGAATCGTGACGCTCTGTACAAATGTCTCCCGACACACATTAGCTAAACAAGATCATCCAGTTTTTGTATATTAATATGTAGGTAAGAATTGTCACAATTATAATTTAGAGAGAGAAAGAAATAAGCATGAAAAGAGTTCTTGAACCTACTTAAAATAAAGCTTAAAAGCTTTTTAAAAAAAACCGACTTCAAATCAAACGAAAACTCCCTACCTAGGATACTAAAAAGTGTAAAATAAACTGGCTTTAATTTGACCGATACACATTTCTATGTTATATTGATTGTCTATACCTAATTATTAATTATCTAATAATTTAAATAGAGTAATAATATAAAGTGTGCTAATTCCCTAAATTTTGTTTGAAGTCGGTGCAAAGACGAATCGATTTTTCATGAGTGACGTGACCTTTTTAGAAGTCGGTTAAAAATATAATTAAAATAAATAAACCTTCTTTGTATGGAGAGCCTTTGTCCAACGGTGGACCACAATAATAGCCATCTTAAACACGTAAAACAATAATCTAGGTTTTATTTAGATTGAAAGACAATGATAACCTCCAACGGCAACAGTGCCAAACGATAAAAAAGGTGATGATCTAGTGACCACTTATATACGTGTTATTGTCTGTTTGTCTGTACCCTTCTATCGCTGGCCACCACAATGCGACATTAATATCAACTAGTTTAACATTTTACGACTTCTCGTCTATAAACATAATTGCTAAGAGGTATAAGTTGACAATACAAGTTGATCGTGGGAAACGAGTTACGCTAACTTAATATGATAACATCGCTAACATAACTTATAATTGTTACACGAACATAGAAGTCTAGTGCTTAGAGATAACTTCAGTAGTATAGGTATAGAGGTTGATACCCCCTAAGGGGCGTGGTGCCAACATCCTACACCGTAAGTGCTCACAAATTAGCTTTTAATAAAGCTTAAATGCATATCTATTAGTTTAAGCCTCCGAATTATTATCAAAGAATCGCACAGTTAATACGCTATAAAATTCTTTTAAATGTCTAAAAAATATATTTAATACCAACTTATTTTTTTATTATCCGTAAAAAAGGATTAAAAGAAGCATTTTGCTTGCAAAAACGACTTCTCTGTCACGTAAAACCGTTTATCTACTAAAATGTAAATTAGGATAACATTAAAGGTCATTAGCACTTTGTACCAGTCTATATATATATATCTACACAATGTACCTGTACCTAGGTACACTCGGAAATGGTTCCGTACATAGTTTTCTCTACGGGTCTGCACCAGGTTGATTAGGACAGGACAGAACGAAATGTAGTGCTAGTACCTATAGTTCTCACTGTGACCGGTCGCTGAACTTATACATTTTTAACAAAATGGATTAAATTTAAAATGACACAATGCACTTTAGATGTCGTGATATGTCCATACCTCAGTAGCAACCTACAGCGAGTTGTCCATCGTTATAGAATAGATACGTGTTGCAGATCTATGTGTATGTCATCGGTAACAAATATTAACCTTCTCTTTAACCTACCCTGTTTTGAAGAACTGCTATTTACCTTTTACCTTTACGCATTTGAGCGTAATAATCATTTAAACTTATTATAAGATTGACTTTGTTCTATATGAATGTACTATCTGCTGATTCAAGTAGATCTACAGTTCTGGAATAACTTTATGCCTATAGATAATTTAAATAAGTTATTACCTAACCCTGATGTTCTTACTATAATGAAGTACCGAACATTATCTACACATCGGCATTCATATATATGCGTAAAAACGTAGATAAATCTTATCGAAATAGGCACTGACAAAAGTAATTTCGACAATTATTTTTAAAAAGATAATCCTCACTAACTTGAAGCCGTCGCAATCCGCTCAGATGAGGTGTGTTACAGCAGCAGACGTAGAAACGGTCGCAGGAGACAGGTGCGTAGATACGTACTTATGTATGTATGTCACTGATCACTCCCGCACGTGCGGCACTGGTTCGATACAACAACAGATATCCACGATAACGAGATAAGGAGATATGCGGCGTGACGCGTGTATCCCGGCCGAGGTGCGCGCGCTCACTGGCGACGGGCGGCGCCTGCTCCGGCCGCTCGGCTCCGGCGACCAGGCTCCGCCCCGGGGAGGGGCCTGCCGCCTCACACGCACTGCACACACCCAAAGAAAATGCGCTTTTCCATAAATTGCAGTTTCCGTGACACAGAGGACGTGACGTGGTCGCGAGGCTCGTGACGTAGAGCCCTGCGGGTGGGGGCGCCGGTGGGCGGCCCCTATCACGCGAGTAATGGGCGCTGCACGGAGATTTATAGAGGGTTAGTTTCGGGCCTTAATGGAATTAGTGCTGCGTTTTGTTTATAGTCCGTCGTCGTTATCGATTCTCCTCTCCCTCCCTCCCCCCTCAGTGGCGGCAGCGCGACGTACGGCTGCGGCTGATTAGCCGGTAGCACACAACACACACCGGTGATCACTCCACTGACGCCGAGTTTCTTCGTGTCCCGTGACTATTCAACTTCTTATTACACCTCTCATTTACAAAACATGCGACCCTTCTACTAATGTAAAATAACAACTTTTTCTTATTTTACTTGAACAGGCTTACTACATATAGGTAACTTTCTACATTATTTTGCCTTGATAGATGCCGGCATCGTGTAGCAAAGTAAATCATTTATTCAATAAGTAGGTATGTACTTACATAATATTTACCGAATAGTCTTGGTGATGATGAAATTAATAGGTTTTGTCTCTAAAACTTACTTTTAACTATTTTAATAAGAGGTCATTGATGTATTTAAAATAAAAACCTTACGACGGGTATCGTTGAATTCCTTTAGATCCTTCCCTTGGAAAAAACATCTACCGAAGAGACCAAACACCGTATTGCTGACACCAAGTTTATCTCTTTGAAGGCGACAACTTTGTGTTAAGTTTATAGTACACCTAATATTAATATTGTCTTGAAAAAATGAATCTGAGCAAACGACAAGCCCGATCATCGGACAGCCAGCTTCCAGTACTAAAATCACTTCTAATACACAATTTTTTTTTCTGGTCCTCCCAGTGGACAAATTAGAACAATACTCTGTTATATTTTGGCATTGTTTATCTTTCATTTTCATTAGTCCTTTAATAATAGAACATAACCTCAGAATGATTACCTACTATTTTGCAATCAATTCACTATCAAAATCCCAGTAAATTAATGACAAATAGTAAACAAGTCTACATTATTTAATCCCAGTACCTTACAGTACCTACTTGATACAATAAACTAAAGATACAGCCACAGTATTAGGTAGTCTCATCTTCATTACATCAATACTTGAACAAAGCACTGTGTTATCACATTCTCCTCAATAATAAATTTAGAAATAAATGTAAAGAACTTTGGTACGGCTGGAAAAGAAATAATCAACCTATAATTTGTATTTTAATTATGTGTATCGTAATTCTCCAGTAAAAGCTTTTTATTCAATTATAAGATAGTGAGTACCAAATGGCTATGAGACCTTATGATTAAGATATGTCCGAGACTTTAGACAAACCCGAGCAGAAACTGTTATAGATACATACCAATGAATCTAAATATAAATTGATGATGTTTTTATCACAAAGTTTTTTAATGAATAGATAGTTTGATTATGTAGAATAAGTATCTATTTATAGATAAAATACAAGAGAAAATATGATATCTATACATTTTACCAAAAGCAGGAGTGTGCTCCATTCCACTCAGTTGTTAATCGTTACTCTTTCTGTATTTTATATCTACGATATTACCTATTAATTTTAAACTGATTTCAATACTTATTTTTGTTTGGTGAGTTAATAAAAGAGAAGTCAGTAATGCAAAATAAAGAGATAATATATGACAGATAAAGATAAAACTGGCCAAGGACAGTTTATCATGATTTAGGCGTATTTATATTTTTATCAATTTATTTATTATTTATATTAGGATATAAAATATTTTACCATACTCAAAATTATATCTATTTATAATATACTTATGGAGGTTACATAATATCTAATATGTAAAATTCTTGTGTCGTGGTGTTTGGTAACAAACTCCTCCGAAACGGTTTTTTTTATATTATAGGGGGCAAACGAGTAGACGTATCACTTGATGGTAGGTGATTGCCGCCGCTCATGGTCACCCGAAACACCAGAGGAGTCACAGGTGTATTGCGGGCCTTTAAGAGTACGCTCTTTTTTTTGCAAGTTTGAAGATCGTATCGGTCCGGAAACACCGCAGGCGATGTTAGATGTGCGAGGCAGAAAATTTCTGGAAAAACGCACTGTTGTGGACTGCCAACCATCTAAGTGATGGGGATGGAAATGCTATCGCGTGGGACGATGACGGAAAGAAGCGGCAGGGATTAATTCGAACAATTCCTCGGAGCACTCTCCCTGCTATAAGCGATAGAAGATGCAGAGTGATGCTACATCAATGGACCGATTTGTATGAAATATTATGTACATAGGAATCGGCCAACATCTATTTTTCATACCCCTAGGCTGCCAGCGGAGCCGCGGGCATCAGTTAGTAATTATATGTTAAGTAAGCGTCTTGTTGGTCTTGAGGTACTCTAACTGTTGTATTATTGGCTGGTCTCTGTTGAGAGTGGCCGTTGTGGTGAAACCGACTAGGAGGACATCTTAAGCAGGCAGTAGTATCTAGTTGGCCCGACCAGTCTGGAAACAGCATAGTTACCGCCGATGACTCGTACCTGGGTTTGACGGATGAGCACAAAAAATGTGATTGCGACACATGAGGAGTATGGCAAAGCTTCTCAGTGTCACAGTTAATAGTTACAAATTTTTTTTCATAGAAACTCCTGCATTAGGAATAGTTAAATCATGTGTCGCAGGCGACTTTAGGAATCTATAGAGCAAATAAACATCTGGCAGGCGTGACAATTGATGCTCATACCGACCGTCTGAGGGCTCCTACCTTCCTGAACCAGGACGGAGGACCTCACCATCTTTATACATATATGTATATCTATTGTTCGTGTGTTTGTAATTTATCTCCTTCTAAACGGCTGCACCGATTTTGATGAAATTTTTTGTGTGTATTCAAGTGCGAAGTTCGCTGGTACACACACTGAGACTAGCTAAAGTCTTAGTTTGAATTAAGGATGGAATTGCTGAGCCACGGATAATCTCCGCTAGAGCTGCCCCGTAAATACCTACCTAAGTAATTAATTTACAACTTGCAGTTTTGTAAAACCCACTCTCCCAAGTTCTTTAAGGGATACGAAATTACTTCTGTGTTTATACACCGTGTGACCGTGTCAGTTGAAGTCACATTAACAGATCATTCCCACGACAGCTTATTAGTTAGAAGTTAGATAACGTGATCAATGAGAGCTTCATTGCATGACACAAAATATCTTTTAAAAACTATATTGAATAGCGTTAACAATATATAAAGTAATTCGTGGTAACGCACGAGCAGTCTCCCACGGTCGTTATCAGTGATAGGGCGGCCAGGTCGATGTGAGTGCCGCGACAAAAGCACCGCGTGAACAAAGACTTCCTCAGCTAAGAATGAAGTCCTCACTGAACACAATGATGGACTCTTACAAATACAAATAATACCCGTTAGCTACATTCGTGGTTGCTTGGTGGTTTAAGCGGTCGCCAAGCCTTTCTACTTCGCCAAGTGTCGTGGTTCAAATCCCACGTGGGAAAACACTTTGTGTGATTCACAAATAGTTGTGCAAAGTCTTAACAATAAAAAAAAGAAAGAACACCCTCTTTGTGTCCGTATCATGTATCTATGTTTGTAAAGTCCCCTACGACACAGGATTTATATTCCTAATGCGGGAGTTGTCCTTAAAAAGCAAAACAAAAATTGCGTTCAGTAGCCGCCGATACTCTTCGTGGAGGTAGGACAGCAGTGTCTCTTCAATAGAATGGTTTAGGTAGATTTAAAACTCTTTATTAGTACACCGTGTTACCGAGTCACAAGAGAATTCATAAAATATTAGATATTATAATTCACCAGAAAGGACATAATTGCTCATTGCATCAGTACTCTTTTATCGTTTCTCCTTTGACTGAATGAATCAGCTCATAGATAGCTATTGTTAAAATGACTCTAATCAGTTTAAATCCCTATTTTACTTTCTTTCCTGTAGGGTTGTTCAAGTTAATTCTGTCATTACGTTAATAATATCTACCATTAGCTGCGCTGCCAAAGTGAAGTATTTCAATAGACTTTATACACTTTTTATGCTTTAACAATTTGAATTCCTATCTTATTCAAAAATAATTAATATGACGTGGAAGCATTATTGTACCGTGAGAACTTCGAGAAAGGCCTATATCCAAGAAATGACGATTTTCGCTGAGATGGTAATGTATATACATGACTATTTTCTCACGCTAGCTAAAGCAACCACAGATACAATACTTGAGTATAATATAATTATTATTATATAATAATTATTATTATTTTTGTAAAAACTGTTAAAAATCACAAGTAGCTTATGATTTTTTCGTATACTTTGTCAGTCTATAGCTCTTAAGCCCATTGATTTTGGCATGGGCTTTCGGGGGGGTAAATTATGCAATTTAATCCCAATCGATTCTGGGTTTTTTGTAAAATATAGACCATCTCCTTTCAAATTTAAAAAATCATGACGGTAATAGATTAACAAACGCTTTTAAATACTTGGCCACGGTTCTCATACTACACAGAGATCTTTTGAAGCCTATAAGGTCTATTCTTTAAATAGTCGGGGCCACTATCCTTATGTTATGGATATATCTATGTTGAGCTTAGGAAGAGGTGGATGGAGGCTTGACATGTTAGTGAACATACTGAGGAAGTAAAGACACATCATAAGTGCTATGCCTATTTGGTTTTATTAGTGAAATTGAAGCAAAAACTGTAATTAGTTGTAAAATGTGTTTTCAATGGAAAAATGTATTAACACGACCAAAATGATATGCAATCAATAACTACTTACAAAGTTATGGAGCATTGAATACTTTAGTAAATTTAAGGCGTTTCGCTCACAAACAAGCAAGACCCTGGTAAACAGCCCGCATGTCATAATCACTGTTTTACACTTTCGCGACTTTATACATACTCATGTTTTTGCTGTAAACGGGACTTATTTAGTGTTTATTTACCACTAGACCAACTGCCTCGTTGGTCTAGTGGTAAGCGTATGCGACTGCTGATCAAAGAGGTCTCGGGTTCGATTCCCGGGCTGGACCTAATGTTTGTGTGATATGCAAATATTTGTTTCGGAGTTTGGGTGTTTTCTATGTATAATATGTATGTATTTACAAAAAAAGTATGTTTATGTATTTATATCAGTTGTTTATTACCCATAATACAAGCTCTGCTTAGTTTGGGACTAGATGATGTTGTCTGTAAAATGTCCGAAATATTTATTAATTTATTTTTAATTTTAAAAGTCCCGTTATATGTTATATGAATAAGTCTTACAGCAAATAACATGAGTAAACGCAATCACTACTTTGTTTTTTGGGACTGTGTTTTTTATAAACGAGACATGTAGGTATTCCAACGGGCCATATATCCCGGATTTCCCTAATGTATGTACGGGTACCAGTGTATAATAAACTGTTCAGGTCGTTAGATAGGTATGAGACTGTTTGAATTACAGTATGTTGATGATTCCTGACCTCTTAGTCATCCCTTTAAGGGGTGAAGATAGGGGCGGATGTTTATATGAGTAATCTCCAAAACCTCTACACCGCAGACGATATCACTAGCAAAAGATAGTACCTGATAAGTATTGAAAGACGACGGATTTGTTTCGAAGGTATCGAAATCGGAAATCGATCAAAGATATTGTCACCTCAAGAATTTCCTTTGTCTTAAGACCCGAACTATTTTCATACAGTCCTTAATTATTCCTTTAATCAAGTACGGTATTGAATACGGTACTGAATCTTGTCATACTGATGTATGTTAGGTGAGCCTACATTGTCTATATTTAAGCTACATTGTCTTTTGAATAAGTACTTTCGGTTCATTGTCAATGATTGCAAGTATGACCACGTGTCTGCTTGACGTTCCCAACTGAAGTGGTCATTCGCCCGATCCTCTGTCAGCGAGCTCTCATCTCTTTATTTTCATTTTAACTAGCTACTTACCCCTTACTCTCTACTTACGTTTTTGTGTCAGCATATGCCTACATAAAAGACCTGGTGTCATGAAACACAAATCTCGAGCTTATCTTAGGCACCAGTCTTCCACAATATTATAGCAGTTAGCAGGAGTTAGCAGCGAAGCTTTTATTCTATTAAAAATCAGCTAATTGTTCACCGTGGAAAGCTTCTCACGATAAATGTTACAACAGCACTTGGTCCTCATCCTCAGCGTTTCGCTTTCCTACCACACAAATGGTATTACTTATATTTTTTCCCCAAGCGCTTCTCTGTTTATTATTGAACTCTTATCATTTATGTTTGTATTGTACTACACACCTAAATTAAATGCTCGCTATATGATATCCTTAGTATATTTAGAAAATATGGAACAATTTGGCATTAGTAGACAAAAAATAAAAAAAAACTCGAGTTTTTACTTACTTACTTATTACTTTTTTTAATAGTTTTAAAAATCGAATTTTATTATTTCAGAATCGCGAGGAGTTAGGATTAAATTTTAAAGTATCGAGACTTCTGCAAATTTTTATTAAAACATTATATTAAAAACACAAAGATAAAGAGTGGGCTATGAACAAAGTCCCTGTGCTGTGCAAAAGTAAGTAAAGTAAAGATAATATTAAAAGAAAATGTTGTGATAAGATGACTTACAAAAATATGTTAAATCGCACTAAAATTCTTTTCATGTAAAATGTTACAAAGACAAAAGCATCTAACTCTACACACCCACACCCCGCAAGTCCCAACTTCACAAACTCTACGTCTAGTCGATATCTGCGACGGGCAGATGTGCAGTCTACTCGTTTACCTCAGCGTACGTTTTACGTACGTACGTACGTTTAAATCAGCCAAGAGCGTGTCAGGCCACGCACAGGAAAGGGCTCCTCAGTCATCCATAATGGTACGTGGATTTAAAATCGTATCCAATAGATTATAATTGTTATGTTTACGTATTATTGCGTTAATTTTGTATGAGGTTTTCCAAGTAAGCGCATTTTACAAGTTAAGCCTCTATAACTCCTGAACTAATAAAGTCATCTGATCCGTTATAGTTTTCCTTCAAAGTTCATTATATGGACCACCATCACGAATTTTCCCAGATTTTTTGAGTCAGAGTTTAACTTTTAGAGGGGGCGGGACGCCCTGTTTTTACAAAAAAGTACCCTTTAAAGTGGATTTTCTCCCAAACGAATACCTAAATCAAAAGGCGCTTAGAAACCCTTTATTGTTTTTAAAAGACCTATTTATTGATACCTCATGCGATGGGGTAACCGGCATAGGGAGCGTAAAACATACCAAGTTTGTTTTACGCTCCCTATGAAGTAAGGAATCCCACCATCGACATATAATCTCCACTTGCCACCTTAGAATGTTGAACTATAAAAAAGTCTAAATGTAATAATTATTAACACGGCTGATATAGACCGCTTCAGTTGTACCTTACATAAATAGGTATTCCATTCAATAAAAAACATAAAGATAAAAAGTGAATGACATACACATTGAGACATATGTAAAAAAGATGAAAATATGTATCCACAGCGCGATTAAAAAAATAATTCAGGTACTTTCGTTATGTTCATTAAAAGTAACTGTAACTTATATTATCTATGGGCATAAAAATGAAGGAAAAGACAGTATATTTAATAATAAATTAAAACTAATTTTGTTTCAAAATGCTACTACACTAAAAATGACTATTAAAATGATAAAATCTAAACATAAACCAACTATTTATTAGCTTACCATTTAATGATAAACTTCTATAATTCTACCGAAGGAGGCTTTATTATTAAATATAGCAATTTTTGTATTTTATGTAAATAGTTTCTACTGAAGTAACAGTACTTTTCCTTAGTGAAGCAAATAAACCTGATATTATGAGACTAGGTTTTAATCCGCGGCTCCACCCACCCATCGCGACAGAAAGTAGCCTATGTTCTTCTCCAAGGTCCAATCTATAATCTATACCGAAATACATTCAAATCGGTTTGGCGGGTAAGCCGTAAAAGCGTAACAGACAGACAGAATCACTTTCGCATTTATAATATTGGTGGGTACAGATTTACTGGGACAAATAACCTCTGGGAGTGATTTCGGTCGAGTACGAGTCCCAGATACCCCATAGAGGGCTCAGTGACACCAACGTTCCCCAATTTAAGAGGTAACTTAGAGAAAGTTAGGTAATCCTTAGTGATATTTTCGTTATCACCAACCTTTGGGGGACACCTAAGTGCTTAGATTTTAACATCTTGTAGAGAATGTATCAATATTAACAATCTTTAATGTTGTAAATAAAAGGAATGACTTGGACCTCGCTTGAGAACGAACGAGTTACCTAATATGTATTTATAATAATAAACTAGATTGTTAAGTGCGATTACCGAGTCAATTTATTTATTCAAAACATGAAAGGTTTTTAATTTGGATATGTTCACTATGTACTAGATGTTGTTAGATTAGCTAATTATGTATATAATTAGGTACTCGGGACAGAATATCCCTAAGGCCCTCAAGTAGGGACTGAATAAATTAACCGACTTAGTTAACCTACTGGGTATGACATGGATCTCTGGTTTTTGATTGCGTACATATGTACCAGTGTTGGGCAAAATTTAATTGCAAGGAAACAATTAACAATTAACAATTGATTAATTGTTAATTGTAAAATATCAACTAACAATTAATTAATTGTTAATTGTTAGTTTTGCAATTAACAATTAATCAATTGTTAACTGTTAGTTTTGCAATTAACAATTAATCAATTGTTAATTGTTAGTTTTGCAATTAACAATTAATCAATTGTTAACTGTTAATTGTTTCTGCAATTAAACTTTAATTAAATTTAAATAAAGTAAATAGAAGATGGAGGAGTGGCACAGGGTAGGGCTCTCACTTGACTGATAACCTTGCAGTCAGCAGGACAGACTGAACTGAACTGACAGGACTGACTGAACTGAACTGACAGGACTGACTGAACTGAACAGACAGGACTGACTGAATTGAACTGACAGGACTGACTGAACTGAACTGACAGGACTCACTGAACTGAACTGACAGGACTGACTGAACTGACTGAACTGAACTGTCAGGACTGACTGAACTGACAGGACTCACTGAACTGAACTGACAGGACTCAATGAACTGACAGGACTGACTGAACTGAACTGACAGGACTGACTGACGTGAACTGACAGTACTGACTAAACATACCGAACTGACAAGACTGACTGACTGAACTGAACTGATAGGACTGACTAAACATACTGAACTGACAAGACTGACTGACTGAACTGAACTGATAGGACTGACTGACATGGACTGACAGGAATGACTGAACTGATAGGACTGACTGACGTGAACTGACAGTACTGTCTAAACATACTGAACTGACAAGACTGACTGACTGAACTCAACTGACAGGACTGACTAAACATACTGAACTGACAGGTCTGACTGAATTGAACTGACAGGACTGACTGACATGAACTGACAGGACTGACTAAACAAACTCAACTGACAGGACTGACTGAACTGAACTGACAGGACTGACTGACATGAACTGACAGGACTGACTAAACATACTGAACTGACAGGTCTGACTGAATGGAACTGACAGGACTGACATACATGAACTGACAGGACTGACTAAACAAACTCAACTGACAGGACTGACTAAACAAACTCAACTGACAGGACTGACTGAACTGAACTGACAGGACTGACTGACATGAACTGACAGGACTGACTAAACATACTGAACTGACAGGACTTACTAAACGGACTGACTGGCAGAAGTAGATGGCCAGTCTGAGCGAGAGCTTATAACTTTGACAAACGATCTTGACTTTTCGCTTACCTGCGCCCGCGCGAAATAAAAAGGATTGTATCTGAACAACAACAGGTAACAACAGTTTGCGTTGAAAAATACACAGCAACAAACAGGAAGTTATAAGTAAGATAACAAGGAAGATCATTTATATTGTGTGCACCTACACAGGTGCAGTGCAGAAAAACATGATTATTAATTGTTAGTTTTAATTGTTTGATGCAACAATTAAAAATATTAGTTGCATTATTTTAATTGCAATTGATTTAATCACAATTAATTTCATTGCAAAATTAATTGCAATTGATTTAATCACAATTGATTTCAATTGTGATTAAATCAATTGCAAAATTTTAACAATTGATTTCAATTGTGATTAAATCAATTGCAAAATTTTGCAATTAAATTAATTGTGATTAAATCAATTGCAATTAATTTTTCAATCAATTACTACGATGATTAAAATATTAATTGATTAATGCCCAACACTGATATGTACACACATACATACAAATTTGACCGCACGGTTGGACTTGATGTTTTTACTGAGCCAAGCGTCGTGGGTTCAAAAACCACGGAAGACAATACTTTGTATGATTCATAAATTGTTATTCTAAGCCTGGGTGTTCTTTGTGTCCTTTTCATGGATTATATTTTTTTATTATTTTGTAAAAAAAAGTTGAAATGGCTTTTTGTTATTTCAAAGTTCAAAGTTTTAAAAGTAATAACTTTTTATTCACAACAATTTTTGTCTGTCCGTTTGATCCGACTAATCTCTGAAAGAGCTAGGTCGATTTTGACGAAACTTTCACTGCCAGATAACAGATGTCATAAAGAGTTATTTAGGATTTATTTTACTATTGGTATTACCGCGAGGCGTAGCTAGTCGTAACTAAAATAATTGAATTTGTCTAAAGTTATCAAATAAGTAGTAAAGTAGTTATTGATATAAGATTTGTCAGCTTTTGCCAGTACAATTTCCGTCGAATTCGGTCCATCCGAATAAACAAACAGACGGTTTTTTTTTTTTTAAAATGCGTTTAGTAAAAAATTGTTCCTTTGATGTTATATACAGACACTACAGTTTTATTTATTTGTATAGATATAGGTAGAAAAAGCTGACATATCTAATATCATCAATATTTCTCCCTTCCTTTACAGGACAACACTTGCTGGACTCAGAAGTCACCGCTTTAGAGTGGAACAAATACGCACCAGAACAAAACGGTTCGGCTCTTCTTTCCTATGCCGAGCAGTCAAAGACTGGAACTCACAACCGTCCGACCTACATTATTATTATTATTTGCATTCGCAGCATACATTATTATTTGCATTCGCAGCACTTTCCATCAGGCAGGGTAGAGTCACTTTGGATGGCTAAATATATATATATATATAAATAAAAACACGCTTTTACCTAAGTTCAATATTACTTGAAAAAAAAAATAAAAAAAAATACTATCTTTGTGATGTCGTCAAGCGGTCAGTATAAGGCCGTCGGTTGCGCAGTAGCCAGAGTTCAGGTGTGATGACGACGTGGTCGTAATGAATTTTGAAACAACTCGTGTTTGAAAATTCATTACCACCACAACAACAATTACTAATAAATAAGAACAGTTCCACTAGCAAACCCAGACAACATACGCAATAACGATCTTCTTCATTCATTGAAATACCAGTTCAAGCTCAGCGAGTGTTTAGTGGAACCCCTAAATTGTTATTTGTTGATAGTGTCAACACTTGAAGTTTTTGTGGCCGGTGTAGTTGTGTATCCAAACACAATGTTGAAGGTCCCAACTGTCAAATAGCCCGAGCTAATGACGAAGTGTCAACACGTGGGTGTGATGTTTGTTTAGGTTTCCGCCGTATTAAATTGTCGCTCGGAACAAGACAATAATAACAATCACGAGCACCTAACAATTATTTCGCGACCTATTTCAAGATATTTCAAGTTCAAGAAAAAAAATATTTTTCGACCATTAATCTTGCGTTTCAATCGCTTTTATTATTAAACCAATTAAAGTTTAATTTTCGGACTGTTCCTTTTATTTATACGTTGGTTTTATACGTGGAATAAGAGGTGGTGCGTTCGATTACACATAATCATATAAATGTGCACCATTATTTATGTTTGTATGGGTGTCATTTATCTGTAATATGTAGTTAGAGGCTCTGCCCAGTTTGGGATCAGAAAGTCAATTCTCTTCGTTCAGATGGATTTATTTGTTTTCATCAACTCGCTCGAGGATTTAGTGAATCTGTAAAAAAGTTTACCATCCTAACGACAATCTTATTCTCTGTTTTCTTTTCTACAAACCGACATCCATGAAACTCAATAACTTACTCTTAAGGATTTTTTAACAAAAAAGCCTCAAGGAAAGATTTTTCTACTTTCATACTTAGGTTACATTTCGACTGCCTTGTTGGTCTAGTGGTTAGCGTATGCGGCTGCTGATCAAGAGGTTTCGGGTTCGATTCCCGGGTCGGACCAGATATTTGTGTGATGCAGAAATATTTGTTCCGGAGTCTGGATGTTTTCTATGTATAATATGTATTTATTTACTAAAAAAGTGTGTTTATGTATTTAAGTATATGAGTTGTTTAGTACCTGCCCATAATACAAGCTCTGCTTAGTTAGTGTATAAGATGTCCGAAAAATATTTTATTCATCCGAACTGCGAGGCAAATTATTTTTAAATCGTGCCTTTATCACTTCATATTCATAGACTGGGACTAAGTATTCTCTAAATCATCTATCAAATAAAAGTATAATAATGTTTCACACATTTGTTAATTACTTCAAAAAAGGAGCACATATTTAATACGAACAGATATTAACCTAAAGGTGAGAATTTAAGAAAGGAAGAGTCCATATACCTAATACAACTTAGGCGCATTGTATATGAAGGCTGACAGTAGGTGTCTACCAGAAATATTCTAGTAATTTGACAGTGCAGTGCAGTGGCACCACTAACTGACTCACTACATGTCATTTATTTCTCAGTTTTGTCCTCCTTGTTACTTAATTAATCAAACTGTGTACAATAAAGAATAAATATATACATTGCATCTCTAACATTGTAAAAGTTATAATACGGTTTAAATTAATCCCATTTCGTTCTTATGACTAAGAACTTCCTTGTAAATATATCTATAATTGTCACAACATCACAAGTGTAACATCAACACTTACATGTTCAATTACGAGTAGAACATGTTCAACCAACCAAACGTGTGTAGTAGAGCTCTATAGTACAAAGATAGTGAGTACGCGATAAAAGAAGCGAATGATTAGCTACTTGTTTACTGATAATGATTGTAGTAATTAGCTCAGGATGTGCGCGCGCATGCCCAGCACAGAGCTAATAAAGTGGCCCAGCTATCACACACCCAGCTGTCCATAGGTTGTGTGATGCGAAGAGTGGCGGCCGGCGAGGGGCGCGGGCACCGTCGCAATCAATCGACCAAATTCATTAGCAGTCGCGACGGACAGACGGACGGACAGCGCAGCAGCGAGCTAACACAATTGATATATTACACTTATACACGTATCGGTTAAATGTCCGATCGATAAGTGGGCGTGAGACGCGGCCGGCAGTGATCCGCTTGCGACCGGATCTTGTCTCGCCAATGTTCACTCAATACCCTTTCGTTAAGATATTAAATCCTGTATTTCCAGATTCAGTTACACCCTTACGCAACGAGCTGGCCGGTCACTCACTACCTTGTAGAGAATGATAAGTTACAAATGCTCGTGTCGAAAGTGGACCCTATACATGTTGGGATAGAGTTGAAGGAGCGTATGACAGAGCAGTGAGTTAGATCGTTAGGGGCCGCTGGCGCGTCCCGCGAGGGGCTAATGTGAGAGCGGTGTCGCCACTAATGCGGCCGGCGCCGGCGCCCGCCTAAAACAAAAATGTAAAACATTCCTGCGTTTAGGTCGCGAGCCTTTATTCCTTTTTTATCGGATCATGAAATAATAGAATAGGTACAAAGCAGCCGCGCGCCTTATCGCCGCACTCGGACTTATAATGCACCAGCCACACTATACACTATACACGGCGCTGGTATTTATTTAAATGCGCCGAGCTTGATCAATGTTGTTGTGCACCAGCGCCGTGTCCCATATACCCGACAGACTTACAAATGAGATGCCCTTCGACGTAACGTTTCACTTGGCTTTTTGGTCGAGATTCACAATTCTTATTTAACTATCCACTTACGGAAGAGGTTGTACATATTTTTTTAATTCTGAATATTAAAAATGAGAAAAAGACTAACCAGACCGGCTCCAGCTAACGGTAATGATTCCATGCAATACATTCCCCATTTAGCTTTTTAATTTTTAGAGTGCATTGTTATCCTTGTTATTCTGATTTTTAGGGTTCCGTAGTTCATGACTCGGAACCCTTATAGATTCGTCATGTCCGTCTGTCCGTCCGTCCGTCCGTCCGTCCGTCCTCGGCCTACTGCCCAAACGGTTAGTGCTAGAAAGATGAAACTTTGAACGAATATGTGTTGTAATTACGTCGACACTAAGTCGATTTAACGACAGTTAATCTAAAGTTTAACAAGCTGCAATAACATGGAAAACATTTTTATTTGGGGTCCCCTATACGTAAAGCGTTGATGATTTTTTTTTCGCGGCCTCTCCATCGTGTGGGGTATCATTAGATAGATCTTTTAAAAATAGTGCAAAAATACTAAGGCCATTTATCAATTTAGGTATTAGTTTGCGAGTTATTCAACTTTAAAGAGTCCCTCTAAAATCACAACGGCTGGCTCAAAAAAAATTAAAAAATCATAATAGACGTCCATACTAGTATTATATTTAACTTTCAAGGAAATTTATAGCGGTTTTGATAAGATTTTTTTATTTCAGGAGTTATGGAGCCTAACTTGTAAAATGCACTCACTTTCAAAACTTCGTATCAAAATAAAGAATTAATAAGTAAACATAACCATAATGTATTGGACACGATGTTAAATCTGCCTACCAGTATGGGAATGACTCCGGAACCCTATTCTATGCGTGGCCTGACACGCACTTGGCCGATTTTATATTTTAAGTAATTGTTAAATACGGTTCGGTTCTTCGGTCCTGTGCCGAGCAGTCAAAAACTGGAACTCCCTGCCAGTTCATGTGTCCCTTCCTGCTATGATCCCAGGTCCTTCAAGCGGGACTTGAAGAACATCTGACTAGGCCGCCGTAGTGTGGGTCACCGTGTTGCATTGTCCACATTGGCAGTGGGGACGGTGACCAACACTCTTGGATTCTCCGCTTTCCATCAGGCTGAGTCATTTTCACGGCTAATTTATAAAAAAAATCACTAAACAAACAGTTTTCCGCACTATTACATTTGACAAATTATCACAACAACAACAACTGAGAGATAGGACACATCTTAAACGATAGCATTGCAAGGACTTATAACTTAGGATATTATCTTTTCTAAAAAAACAACTATCGCATAATAAACACCCAGAGTCTGAACAACTTTTTGTGGATGACACAAATATATGTCCCATTAAGGGTTTGAACTCTCAACACTCAGCGCAGTAAAAAAAAGTATCATAACCTAACCGGTATTTGTTACAATTTCTGTTTTATTGACTAGTTTCGTATCTATCTTTGAAATCGCCTACCTAGCTGTAATTTGATCTAGCTATAAGATGATCCTTAATTAAACGTAGACCGTTTGGAAATCATTGCTGATAATCAAATTGAAATTAATATAAATCTAAAATAATTATAATAGAAACTAAAAACCCGACTGCTTAAAAGTAATGAACTGAAAAGAGGAAGACAAATATCACAATATCTATATAAATGAACTAATTCATAGTTTTGTAAGCTTGGGATGAATTTAGTTTTGGCGAAAATCCTTTGTCCCCGTCTATAGCACCATAAAGTGTTTAAGACGAAACCTGATTATGCTGGTTTTAAACTAGAGCCTAATAAAGTGACTCACGCAAAACAGCCTGCACTAAAGTATCATAAATACCTAGAAATAAGTAACACTAAAGATTAAGTTAAAAGTAATTATATTTAAACATTCTAGATAATATATAAATAAAAGCAAGGTTTAGGGTAAAAGCCGGATAGTTGCCTCGGACGGATACATGCCCCGGTTTTGAATACAGTATGTTATGAATATAAGTTAGTGTTAGCTCTTTACTAAAATGAGTAGTGACCCCCAGCAGACCATAATGACGCATAAGCCATCGGAATATGCCGCGTACTGATTGAGCGAGCAGCCTCGCGAGGCAGCCTCGCGAGGCAAATCCTCGGTCGGTCAAGACGTGCCTCGCCCGAGGCAAACGCTCGCTCTGCCTCGCCCGAGCCTGCCGCGGCCCGAGCCGAGCGTTGTCGGTTTTTGTCGATGCTCAAAGGCGCCTCAGTACGTTTACCGCGCTCACTCAAGACGGTAGTGTTTTGCCTCGCTTTTATCTCTATTCGACTTCAAGTTAAACTGAGCGTCGATGCTCACGGTGGCTCGGCCTTGCCGCGCGAGGAAGCCTCGGATTAGAAAACTTACAGACCGAAGCCGCCTCGTGCGGCATGCGTGCTGCGGCAAATGTCCGAGGCTGCCTCGCGAAGCCGCTCGCTTGGTCAGTACGCGGCTATAGGCGCACGCGTTTTGTCCGTGAAAGCAAATATCTTCCGCGGCAGAACTTTGACGGGCGTTATATTTATTTTGGTAGGTAATTTTTATTGAATATTTTTCTTGTCGATCGTCGTTTCAGTTAACTTTTTGTTTTTTTGCATGCATTAGAGCATATATAACATTGTTTATTAAGTTTTACTGCAAAATAATTATTATTTATTTAATAAATAAAAAGGGCAAGTATCCACGTCAAAAAGGATAGTCGCCTTACTTTCTTTCGCGGATAGTTGCCCCTACAGAGACATAACATTTTGAAACAACTTTTTCAAACAACAAACAACATAACTGTTTTATTTATTTATTCTAGATAAGCAAAATGCCTCTTAAATATAAGCGAAAACCAGGCGAGGTGCCGCGCAACATCAACTGGACAGAAGATAGCTTAATACTTGCCTTGGAAGAATTGAGAAAAAAAAAATCGGCCAAGTGCGTGTCAGGCCACGCACAAAAAGGGTTCCTCAGTCACCCATAATTGATTTAAAATCGTTCCAATAGATAATTGTTATATTAACGTATTAATGCTTTAATGTTGTATGACGTTTTAGTTATAGTTTTCCTTCAAAGTTCATTATATGGACCACCATCACGAATTTTTCCAGATTTTTTGAGCCAGCCGGCAGCTAAAACCAGAGTGTCCCCCCCCCCCCTCTAAAAGTTAAACAACTTTTAGAGGGGGAGACGCCCTATTTTTACAAAAAGTGCCCTTTAAAGTAGAATATCTCGCAAACGAATACCTAAATCAAAAAATCGCCTTAGAAACCCTTTTTTTTTTAAAAGACCTATATAATGGTACCCCACACTATTGGGTAGCTGCGAGAAAAAAATATCATCCTCACTTTACGTGTAGGGTGGTACCCCAAATAAAAATATTTTTATTGTAGCACTTTGTCGACGTACTTACAACACATATTAATGCAAAGTTTCATCTTTCTAGCACTTACCGTTTGGACGGTAATTCGAGGACGGACGGACGGACGGACAGACGGACATGACGAATCTATAAGGGTTCCGAGTCATAAACTTCGGAACCCCAAAAAAAGGTATTAATGAAATTTCTCGAACCTACGGAATATCCTCTCGAACCATATGAAGATGTTACGAAACAAGTAACCAGCAACTGCTAACTCAAGGTATATTTTAGGTATACCCATCCCCGCACGGGGCAAGTATCCCCCGAAGCATTTTCTACGCTAGGCTACTATCCGCCATAGTAGGCAACTATCCCTTTTCTAGGAGGTGAAATAAAACGATATTTATTCAAAACCAGTGTTAATTATGAATACAAAAATAGGCTATTATAGTAGATAAAGGGTCTATGTTTTGAGATACATGCTAAATAATTTTCAGCAAGTTCATATTTTTGAAAAATTAAGCTTTTTCGAAAAGTGGGGCAACTATCCGGCTTTTACCCTACAGGTAGGTACATTTTTTGGTGGAAAGTGGATAAAGTTCAACATCACTGCCAGACATGAAATAAGAATTGAAAATGTGTGCGTGTACACACAGAACAAAATGTCACATACTGTTACATACTTACATTATACATACTTACATTATATAGGTTCAATCAAGGCTACGGCACAATGCCACAATGATCGGGACCGGCAGTGGTGGCTAAACAAGGCTATGAAATCTGAGTAGTATGTTTAGAGTGATTTTCCCCTTATTATTGTATTTATTGTAAAGAATAGTGGAGGATAGGAAAGAAAAGACAAGATCAGCCTGCAGTATAAAGCGCGTACAGCAAGCCTTCGTTACTAACTGTATTATCGGCTTGCACGGGCTTATCGACAAGAGACATTGAGTTTACAACAGCTTTCGCTACCTCCGATAGTCTTATCGGGTTATGCGGGCATACCATAACACAAACAGCCTCGATAAGTAGCTCTATAGATTCACCTTATAATGAATGGAACTTACTTAAAATGTTTAAAAATCTCATTAAAGATTACTCACTAATCGATATTTGTTAATCATTTTAAGCGCAGTGAGGGACAGTTCATTACTTCCGTTTGGTTCACCTATTTCTACAAAGATAAGGTCATTACGACATTGCCATAGGACATATTATAGCTCATATTTGAGACAGACGTACCACTCAGCATAAATATACGTAATATTTTCGTGCATTACTCAGACATAAACATTCGTGTACTACTCACGTCACCAACTACATCAGCGATTTTTTACCGTAAATATTTGTCAATGACCTAACCTAACCGTTCTAAATACACAGTACCAGTTTTACTTCGTTTTTTTTTTATTTAATCCTACCAAAGTGACTCTGCCTGATGGAAAGAAAGAATCCAGGAGTAAGCATCACCATCCTCATTGTGAGGGTAAGCAATGCAGCATGGTGACCTATACCATGGCAGCCTCTAGAAGTGATGCAGAATGATTGGGCCTCCGGTCTCACTCACCAACGATAACCTGAAAAAAACAAGAGTTAGGTGTGTATATAGGTAATCGTAACTAGATGCAATACTTGTTCGAGAAGTTATTGACAGACTTCTGAATTGGTTTAGCAAAATGATATGCAATTCATTCAAAAATACTCACTCATTACATTAAACACTACAAAATATTGACACAATGGAACGTAGTGTTTAAATAAAGTCGATGTTGTTACTAAACAACACTGTAAGGTTGAAACTCTCTAATTCCTAGACTTATCAGACGGTACAACAAGTTTGACAACTGACTACTTAGATATTTTTGGCCGATTAGTACTAACGTCTGTTAGAATGAAAAAATCATTTTAGTATTTTCCTTTTTTCAAATAATGTCTTCACAAATATAATTTTTGATTTTTATAAAAAGAGCTTGTATTATTTGTAAGGATATATAAGTGTAACAGTTGGTGGTGAACCAATAGAAAACAAATAAATAAACTAACTAAACATAAACCGAAACACACATAAAATATGGTAATTACGCCATTATTTTATTTTATATAAAGGACTTCAAATTTGTAGCTTATTTTGAGGATTCGCCGAGCTGGTAGAACATCATTCAGATTGTAACACTCACTGACACTGACACAATGTAAAAATTGTGTAACACTAGGTACTATCTCACTTAGGTACCTATATAATCTAATTATTAATATTATTTTTATCAACATCAGCCCGTTACAGTCCTTAGCTAGACATAGGCCCCTCCCCGGACACATAGCCCTCATTATTATATTACAGCCCCTTTAGTACTTCTCGAAATGCTCTTTTAAACATTGTTAGGATTTGGTATTTTTGTAAGTCCACATATTAGATTATACAGCCATGGCTAATTCTGTAACTGAGTTCAATGTGTATGCTTGGTAAAGAGAGCGTAAAGGAGCTATCAAGGCTTAAATTACATAGATAGAACAAGTATGTACCCAACAACAGTTGTTTGAGGGCACGCGGCCATCCGCATCTTCAATGTACAGAAATTATTTAGTTATCTAATTTACTCACCATTTTTTAATTATAACTCACTATTATTATAAGTTCTGTGTCTGTGTGTAAATATTTGTCTATCTGTTACACTTACACGGCTGAACCGATTTTTATGAATTTATTCATGGAAATACTTTGATTCTTCACGAAGGACATTAGCTAACTCTCTATTGAGAAAATAGAAATACAAAAAATGGAACACAATTTAAAAGCTCCTCTTATAATAGTGAGTTTTCATCACTATGACATGCCATGAGGCATTATCTTCAAGTCTACCTACAGGTGTTGCAAGACTAAGATGCGGTACATATGGCGTTATTATATTTAATTTGTTAATGAACTCAGAAGGTGAGTAGGTATATCATTTTCATACACTCACAAACAATAAATTAACCATTTGTCCTAAACTAAATTAAATCAATGTAATCATAGATATTTATGAGTTTTGAGTTCAATTACAGGTGTGCACATCACTTATTAGTTCATTAGTTTCGTTGATAACTCACTGAGTTAAATATAATATATGTGACGACAAGCCAGCTGCAAGGAAAACAAATTAATTAAATGTGAGATGGTAAATACACTTGTGATATACATTTATACAGACAGTGAGACTGTTTAGAGTAGTCAAAATTTCGAGTGTTTCTGTTCTCTTAGGTCTAATATACAAATCCACTACGAGAGCTCATGGTTCAAGCGATTCACAGCTGCCCCGTGTTAGCCACGGTTGTCCTTGTAAAAGTACTAGCTAGTCTGACAAAGCTATTCTAAACGACAAGTAGTCTAAGTACTTCTTATATCATCAGCTGTTGCCTACCTACCACCGAAAGCTCCGGAAAAATCCAGTTACGCTCAGGCGCGGTCTCAGCCTGAAATTTTGGAGGGGGTCACTCACTACACTAATAAAAAATAGGCATCTGTAATAAAATAAACATTATTGCAGAAGACACAATTTTATTTTATACATTACAAATGAAGTCAATCGCTCTTCTTACATGTTAACTCTCAGCCACGTTTTACACGCCTAAGCGTAGAAAAGGATTGCTCTGCTGTCCCACCACTTATGGGGAGAGTTGCCGGAATTTTGAGAAATGTCTTTGTATTTGGGTATATCATCATCACAAACTTCGATGGTAGAAACTACACACTTAGGAAGTTTCGTATCAGCATTTTTTTTTTTCATATTTTTGTCTGTCAATCTCCGTATACGATTGCATATGCATTATAGTATCTAATATATGAAAAAGTTGCCATATAACTATAGTTCCAAAGGCTACAACGCACCTGTAACTCCTGAGTTTCAATTTGAGGTTCACGGGCCCTCCCTGTGACATATCAAAAAATACTTTACAACTTAGAACATATAGCGAATTTTGATCACATTTATAAGTACTCCAAGATAACTCTAAATTCTTCGAAATAAGTTGCTAAATAGCACAGAATTCAACCAAACTACTTAGGTACCAATAAATATTTAATCTAAGCTATATTCCAAAGAAGGCATTATATAAATTTAAAGTACCCTGGTAAGCAAAAACACTGGTTTGCTGCCATAACTCAATATTATCATAATCGATTCAGCTAAAGATATAATGGCGGTGTTATTGCATAATTGTGCACATTCAACTGTCGGCTGTATCTGAGTGATTACACGCGCTATTGGCGTCAGATTAGATTAGCGCTGGAGCTTAGAGCTTAGGGTTCGCCGGCACATACCTACCTACCTACCTGTCAATATCTCATTGTTCTAAGTTAGAATTGTTACATAAAGTTTATGAGATTTTAATATTACAGGTCGTTTTAGAAGTAATATGTAGGTATCACATTGGAAGTAAAGCAAGAAACGCGCACATAAGATATTAGGTTATCCCAAAGGCGTAAGTAGGTATTGTTTTGAAAATGTAATTGCCACTTATTGACGCTTTGGGATGGATGGGCCATTAAGGGGCACGTCCCTAAAATCACGCGAAAAAGCACTTACGGTTACGGCAAGGGAAACAAATTACAATAAAAAATCTCAGTTGCTTAGTAAATCAATCTACAAAAAACTCGAGTGATATTAATTTATAATACGATTATTTATTTCGAGAAAAAAAATCTCAACATTGACCAAAATTACCGTAATCGACCTTTTCTGTTTGGAAGCCCTCTCTAGTACTTTGTTTCTTTATTTTAAACTAGACTAAACTAAAAAAAAAGCGTGGGGTGCATGGTGTCAATAGTTATAAGTATTTTATTGAAGGATATGGGTAGTGATTATCATTTTGATATTATCTTAAAAAGCACCCCACGCTTTTTTTTAAATAAAATACATTTTTATTTATTTACACGTATCAATTTATATTTATTGAAATTTTGAACACTATTTTTAATTTAATTTTATTTCAATTTATTTTTTATTTTTTAATTTGGATTTCTATAAAAAGCGTGTTTTTTAGTTTTTTAAAACTATTATTTATTTTCTATTTTTTAGTTTAGTTCATTGCCAAACAAGTGATATTGACAAGTCTTATTACGTGTTACTTCGTAATCGAATCATTTCATCTAATGCTGCTCTGTTACATGGAGTTTGACCTGTTAGCTTTGAGCAATCAAGTTCTTCAATTCTAATTCCGTCCAAAGATCTTCCACGACTAAGTGCTACATAAGCTTGTCCAGCTGCAAACAGTCGAGAACCTAGATAAATGACTGCATGATGAACTGTACAGCCTTGCATCTTGTGGACGGTCGATGACCAACTCAGAATCAATGGCAACATTCGTCTCTCGGCAGTTTCATAGCTGTATTTTGCTGGAAATCGTACCGATATTGGTTTAATTACGTGAACACCATCTTGACCGAAATCGATAGGTACTGACGGAATGTCTTCTGCATTTAATTGACCTCTGCGAAAATTTGGCCATTTAATTTCTGTAATAAAACCCATGTTACCATTTACTAATTCTTTTGACACGTCAATGTTCGACTTCAACATTGCTGCTCTGGCTTGGTCTGATTCTGAGGCTCGAATCTCAGCCATGGAATCACGCACTTGCTGCAAACGAGATGCTCTGACTTGGTCTGATTCAGAGACTCGGATCTCAGCAATGGAATGACGCATTTGCTGCAAGCGGATTTCTCTGGCTTGGTCTGATTCTGAGGCTTGGATCTCAGCCATAGAATCACGTACTTGCTGCAAACGAACAGCTCTGACTTGGTCTAATTCAGAGGCTCGGATCTCAGCAATGGAATGTCGCATTTGCTGCAAATGGACTTCTCTGGCGTGGTCTGATTCTGAGGCTTAGATCTGGGCCATAGAATCACGCACTTGCTGCAAACGAGCTGCTCTGGCTTCCTCTGACTGTTTAGCTGTATAATGTCTCATATGAAGCGTTGTTTTCTTCTGTAACGCTGTAGTAACTGTTGAGTAGTATCTGAAGAACTAGTACTCTCAGTCATGGATAGTGGTTGTGAGTATAAATGTGCAAAACCGCCTACAAAAGTAAGTGTAAAGATAGGAGAATGTGCAAGTGTTAATAAATGCTAGCAATAAAATAATTTATCAGCCTGTTCGACTAAAATTTGGTAAACTAACAAATAAGTAGCTAACAGAAGTTTCGATATCTTCAGCATTACTTTTAGCAGCTTCTAGGACACATTTTGAAGCACAATCTACCTTCAAATCAGAGACATTAAACTGAAATGGTTCACACTTCTGTTTCTTTACTGTGGGAAACATTTCATGGAAGTACTTTCTTTTAGAATATACTTCCTTGGAAATTTGACGGGCAGTTGGCTTACCCCATTGTTGTTCTTGGCTGATCTTCGTAAAACTGTTTTCATTATTTACATTGATATATAATATATTATTTATGAAGTATATAAGTGCTGCAATGTGCTTTCATTTCCCTCTCTTATTATAAACACAGTCGCACAAAGCACTCTCAACATGATAAATTGTGTTTAGCTGTAATTAAATTGATTTGTTAGACATCGTCTGTCTCCGGTTGAGAAATGATTTCGTGGGTGATTGCACGAAACCCCGTTTTAGTCACTAGTAGACTAATTTCCCACGGAAAATAACAATTTTAATGTTATTGGCAATAATTTTACTAACTACCACCGTCCAAAATTGTATAATATCCCTATTAATTTCCCTATTAATATTATAAATGCGAAAGTAACTCTGTCTGTCTGTCTGTCTGTTACGCTTTCACGCCTAAACCACTGAACCGATTTTGATGAAATTTGGTATGAAGATAGAACTGAACTTGGGAAAGGACATAGGCTACTCTTTACTGCAATAATCGAGATACAAAGGCCAAAGCCAAGTTTATAAAAATACATAAATCGTAGATGTCAAAATGTATCACTGTTTATCTCCTGTCAAAACTTTACAGGTTGCTAGGCATAACACACTTGCATGGCAACCATAATGATAGTTTGTAAATGACATATAGACCAGTTGGTCCAAGAGCCCAGAGCGATCTGACATAACTTATTTTCACATGGATGAAACCTTAACTACTCAGTAGCGTCTAGTGTACTTTTAAATACCTGCGTGTTTGTGGAACTAGATCTGTGACACCTGGGCAGATATCAGGTGAGAAAGGTAACTAAAAATAAGAGTTATCTAACTTAAATTAGTATGGCTGATCTTTATATATATTTTGTAGAATATTATTCTAAACTAGTTTCATAAAGTGTCAGACACTTTTCATGGACCAGAGCTTGTGTCAGACGCTTTAAAGATCGAAAAAAAATTAATGAACTTTACTTATTTTTACATGTCTGATTTTTAATATGTTATTATCAGTCAGACAAATTCGAGTGACCAAACATCCCTTAAACACAAAAATTATTCAGCCGGGAGTGTGATCATCATGCTATTTCAGAGCGAGTGAAGACGTCCACAGCAACTTGGATCCCGTTTTTTAGGGTTCCATAGCCAAATGGCAAAAAACGTAACCCTTATAGATTCGTCATGTCTGTCTGTCTGTCTGTCCGTCCGTATGTCACAGCCACTTTTTTCGGAAACCATAAGAGCTATACTTTTGAAACTTGGTAAGTAGATGTAATCTGTGAACCGCATTAAGATTTTTACATAAAAATAGAAAAATAACAATACATTTTGGGGGTCCCCATACTTGGAACTGAAACTCAAAAAAATTTTTCATCGAACCCATCAAGTAAAAAAATTAAATGTAATGAAAATACTTACTAATTTCAATCTAAGATTTTCGCATTCTTGTTTCAATAACATGGGCTTCAACATTAAGTTGTTAATTATTAAATATTAAAGTGAATTCATTTATTGCATGTATTTGTGATAGGTGAATATATGAGGATCCATTTTATTTTATAAGGAAATATCTTTATTTTATTGTAAAAAAGATACCAGTTAGAAAAAGATATAAACAAAATATTACCACTACCACAAAAATATCACTATGATTAATTACAGCAAATATCTCCTAATCATCGCAATCATCGACGCAGTCATTAGAATAAATAAATAAATAAATAAAATAAAAAATTGCAGTAAATTGCAGTTTACGATTTATGACGTATTAAAAAAAAAACTACTTACTAGATCTCGTTCAAACCAATTTTCGTTGGTAGTTTGCATGGTAATGTACAACATACATTTTTTTTAGTTTTATCACTCTCTTATTTTATAAGTTAGAGGGGGGGGGGGGGCACACATTTTTCCACTTTGGAAGTGTCTCTCGCGCAAACTATTCAATTTAGAAAAAAAAAATGATATAAGAAACCTCAACATTATTTTTGAATACCTATCCATAGATACACACGTATGGGTTCGATGAAAAAAATTTTTTTGAGTTTCAGTTCCAAGTATGGGGACCCCCAAAATGTATTGTTATTTTTCTATTTTTATGTAAAAATCTTAATGCGGTTCACAGATTATATCTACTTACCAAGTTTCAAAAGTATAGCTCAACATGTAAAAATAATTTTTTATCGATCTTTAAAGCGTCTGATACAAGCTCTGGTCCATGAAAACTGTCTGACACTTTATGAAACTAGTTTAGAATAATATTCTACAAAATATATAAAAAGATCAGCCATACTAATTTAAGTTAGATAACTCTTATTTTTAGTTAGCTTTCTCACCTGATATCTGCCCAGGTGTCACAGATCTAGTTCCACAAACACGCAGGTATTTAAAAGTACACTAGACGCTACTGAGTAGTTAAGGTTTCATCCATGTGAAAATAAGTTATGTCTGATCGCTCTGGGCTCTTACTCTAAGTAGACCAGGGTAGATAAGTGAAAACAAATAAAATTATAGTATTATATTAGGATGAAACCTATTGGAAAAGGAGGAGAATGTTATAAAAATGAAAGGAAAAATAATTTACGGGCGATCTGAGGTCGGGAAGGGGTAGGGGGAGGTTTTCGGGCCCTTTAAGCGGGGCGTGAAAAAGCATCTCTCTATGCCGCCATAGTGTGGGCCGCCATACATTATTGTCTGCATTCGCAGCAAGTGTGGTAGCCCCGACTCTTGGATTTTGCTCATGCTTTCCATCAGGCAGGGTAGAGTCACTTTGCCATGATGGTTCGCTGGTCGGTCCGGCTGGAGACCCCACGTGCTGGCTTTGACCCGGTGGAGTCGCTTCGGCCGGTCATCAGCGGATGGGCAGTAAGGCAGCACGGGACCCTTACCTTCCGACTGACACAGGTTCTTTCCGGGCATGGATGCTTCGGAATGTACCTGCACTCGGTCGCCAGGAGGGAATTGAGTTCTGCCTGCCACCATTGTGACTGCAGTGAGGATTCGGCTCATCACACGCTGGCGGTCTGCCCCGAATGGGCGACGCAGCGCCGGGCCCTCACTGCAGTCATCGGAGAGGATCTCTCACTGCCGGCCATCGTTCATTCCATGACCGGCAGCGAGAGCTCATTTACCGCGGTCGCAACCTTCTGCAAGGACGTAATCACGCAGAAGGAGGCGGCGGAGAAGGCCCGGGAGGAGGACATCCAATCGGACCTGATTCGCCGCCGGCGAACCGGGCGACGGAGGCGTGAACATCTGCGTCTCATGCCGCCTTGAGTGTGGCCGCGAGTGGACCGGACGGGTTTTCCCTTCACCCGCATTATGTGGCCAGCCGCGAGGGGTCGGCGTCGGTGTGTGCCGGACGCCGCCTAAGAGAGGGTCGTCGTATCGAGAAGGTGCCCGCATCAGGAGCGGGCAGGCGCTGGAGAAGTTCAGAAGGAGATCCCACCCTGGACTTCTCCTTCTTCTAAACGGAGAAGCGCGGAGAGGGCACACTGTGTGGTTTTTATACACGTAAAGTGGGGATGTTTTTTTTTTCTCGCGGCTACCCCATCAAGTGGGGTATCATTATATAGGTCTTTTAAAAACATTACAGGGTTGTTAAGACGATTTTTTGATTTAGGTATCTGTTTGCGAGAAATTCCACTTTACAGGCCACTTTTTTGCAAAAACAGGCCGTCCGTCCGTCCCCCCTCTTAAAGCTAAACGGCCGGCTAAAAAAATCTGGCAAAAATCGTGATAGGGGTCCATATAAAAAACTTTAAATGAAAACTATAACAAATTAGATGACTTTGTTTGTTCAGGAGTTACAGAGGCTTAACTTCTACAATGTGCTTACTTGGAAAACGTCATACAAAATTAACGCTTTAATACATAAACATAACAATTATCCATTGGATACAATTTCTAATCCACGTACCATTATGGGTGACTGAGGAACCCTTTCCTGTGCGTGGCTTGATACGCACTTGGCCGATTTTTTATTTACACTTTTTTTCACATAACCTCAAATTATATGTGAAAAATTCAAAAAACCAAGTTCTTGGTTTTTTATTTTTATCTTTTACAAATAAAATTATTTTTTAACGAAGTTTAGTGAAAACTTACCTTTTTATGTCCCGAATACACTGCAATTTATTTGATTTGAAATATTTATTTTTTCACCCTATTTTGACATATCAAAAATTCACCCGTCAAAATATCTACTTTTTTCAAAAAATTGGGGTGTTTTCTGTTTGATGAAATCTCTACTTTCCGATGGTGTAATCCCTACTAATATTATAAATGCGAAAGTAACTCTGTCTGTCTGTCTGTTACGCCTTCACGCCTAAACCACTGAAACGATTTTGATGAAATTTGGTATGAAGATAGAGCTCAATTTGGGAAAGGACATACGATACTTTTTATCGCGAAAATAAAGGTAGAAGGGTTTGAAATAGGGGACGAATATTTTGTCGAAATTCCTTATTATCAAACAAAAAATAATGTAAGATTGTTTAATCTACCCTTACCGTGTCGCGCGATATATACGAATTCCACGCGGGCGAAGCCGCGGGAGGAAAGCTAGTAGTAAAATAACAGAAGATTTCATTAATTTTCTTCACAATATTTACTTGTTGCTTGACAACGGTGACAATATTGTTCAATCATAATCGCCACCTGTCATGTGGCGCTATCGTCGCGCATAGATAGATGAAATTAATATAAAATAACAAAAATCTTATTAAGCAAATTGATATAATTTTATCAAATTAGTGTAATGTCATCGGTCCTCGATAAATGTACAAAGTTTGAACGAAATCTGGCCGTTGAAAGTGGGTCAAAATCGCGCCCAAAGGAGTCGGTTACAAACATACAAACAAACATACAAACAAACATACAGGTGAAGCTAATATAAAGCGTGTAAAAAGTATCCCCTGCTACTTCTAATACCTCCAAGAATAAGTGTACAACGTTTCATGATGATCGATCTAGTAGTTTTCGCTTGAAAACGTAACAAACAAACATACATTCACATTTATAATATTAGTAGGGATTATTATCTGTACTTTTTCTCGGGACTAATGAAGCCGCGAGTAAAAAGTACAAAGAACAGATTTGCCATTTTAGGTTTTTATTAATTCTCACCAAAAAGTCTTAATCTAATCATAAACATCATTCATTTTTACCGGCAAAAGTTGCATACATTTTAGTACGTCGTTTACGTACGACGAGGTGTGAGTTTCGACTGACTTCTGCAAATATTCGGTAGGTCTGAAAATAAGAACTACTTAAACAACCCACCAACCTCCATTTTTAACGAACTTCAATTAATGAGGAGGTTCTATGTTTGGTAGATATTTTTTTTTCTGATGATGGAAGATATAACTTCATAACGGTTAGGAGTTAGAAATGATTTTATATCATGTGTATGTGTGTTACCTTTAGTCGTTTTCTCTCCAGCTACTCAGGTGAGCTGATGATGGAAGGTACAACTCCTCATCGGATAGGAGTTGGAGTATCAATCTTCAACCTAATCAATAAATAAATAAATACATAACGGGACCGACCCGGGCATCGAACCCGAGACCTATTGATCAGCAGCCGCATATGCCAACCACTAGACCAACAAGGCAGTCGTCATCACTACATTTATAAAACAAAGTCATCTGCCGCGTCTGTCTTTCTGTCTGTCTGTTCGCGATAAACTTAAGAACTACAGCAGTCATTTTTATGCTATTTTCAGCAATGGATATAAATGGATTGATTTTTGAAGAAAGTTTAAGTACTTATATCATTTACTGACATATTGCCACACACTAAAGGAATAATAAATAAACTACATTCTGATCACTGTGGACAGATGTGTGCGTTTGATATAAAAAATAAAATGGTGGTAACACGAGATATTACTGTGGTACCTAAAACTGTAACTCGTATGGAAAATTTTAAAAATAAACTGCTCAGTAAGCTACCGAGCTTGGGTAATAATGATGATCCTAATCAATTATATAATGCTTTTTTTAACATGTATTGTTAAGAATTTGAGTCAACTTGTACTCCTAAGAAATTTTCAGTTAGGGGTACTACAACCTTCAGTGAATGGGCCACGGTTGGAATATTTAAAAGTAGAACACGGCTTTATGAAGAACGAAATTATAACACTAGTGTAGAATTTCGAGAATATGTTAAACAATATTCCAAATTGTTTAAAAAAATATGTCATCTCGCAAAGGTTAATTACTTAAAATCTAAAATTAGTAATAGTTCAAATAAAATTAGAATGACATGGGAAATAATTAATGCCGAAACTGGAAAAGTAAAGAACAAAAGTAATAATTACAGTCTTTCAATTGATAATAAAGAAATAAATTCCGATTTAGAAGTTGCCACAGCTTTCGACCACAGAGTCATTGAATTCGTCCTCCACTATTGCAGAATCTTTATTGAAAGAGAATATTAACATTTGTAATACTGAGTTTGGATTTAGTTGTATCACCGATAAAGAAATTGTTAAAACGTTCAGTGCTCTTAGTGTTAAGAGAACCTCTGACCTTTGGGGTAATTCTGTACAAATAACCAAATCAATTATTAGCGTAGTTGCATCAGAGTTGGCCTTAATTTTCAATAAATGCATTGAGTGTGGTGTAATTCCTGACCTAATTAAAAACAGTAAGATCATTCCTTTGTTCAAGGCGGGTAGCACGTCCGATCCTACCAATTATAGACCCATTTCGGTGTTACCTACTTTCAGTAAAATTTTTGAAAAAATTATACTGGATCAGTTACAAACTCACTTTAGCGCAAACAAAATTTTACACAAGAAACAGTTTGGCTTCAGAAGAGGACGCTCGACAAGTGACGCTGGTGTTGAACTATTGGAAAATATATTTAGTGCCTGGGAGGATAAACAGGATGCGCTGGGTGTTTTTTGTGACTTATCCAAGGCATTTGATTGCGTTTTTCATGAAACATTGATCAGGAAATTGCATCACTATGGAATAAGGAATACTGCTTTGGATCTTCTTATCTCTTATTTGGGTAATAGGACCCAAAGAGTGGAAGTTAATGGACAGAGGTCCCTCGGGTCTCTGGTCACTATGGGGGTTCCGCAGGGCTCAATTCTCGGCCCATTTTTGTTTCTCGTTTATATAAATGACCTACCTAATCTGATAAAAGATAATCAGGAGATAGTGCTATTTGCGGATGACACCTCACTTTTATTTAGACTAAAATGACAGCAATTAGTTACTGACGATGTGAATAACACTCTCTCCAAGGTCGTGAACTGGTTCAACGTTAATAACTTGCTTTTAAACGAGAAAAAAACTAAATGTATTAGATTTTTTACACCTAATGTTAAGCAGATAAAAACTAATGTTGTGATAAATGGAAAGGAGTTGGATCTTGTGGACACCACTAAGTTTTTGGGTATAACTCTAGATTCTAAATTGCAGTGGGGCCCACACATTGATGGCTTGTCGAATAGACTCAGTTCTGCAGCATACGCGGTTTATAAAATTCGCCAATTAACTGAACTGGACACCGCAAGACTGGTGTATTTTAGCTATTTTCATAGTGTAATGTCATACGGTATTTTGTTGTGGGGAAATGCTGCTGACATTCAAAGTATCTTTGTGTTGCAAAAGAGAGCTATTCGCGCAATTTATAATCTCAGTTATAGGCAGTCACTGAGGGATAAGTTTAAAGAAATTGGTATTATGACCATCGCATCTCAATATGTATATGAAAATCTAGTGTATGTTAAGAAAAATATACATTTATTCACAAAGTTTAGCGACATTCATAATATAAACACTAGAAATAAAGATAAACTCGTGTTGCCAACGACTAGACTACAAAAAGTAAGCAAGTCTTTTCGATGTCAGGGTGTGAGATTCTACAATAAGATTCCAAGCGAATTTCAAGAATTAAGTATTAACAAATTTAAGTCCGTAATTAAACAAAAACTGTGTGATAAAGCTTACTACACAGTCACTGATTATTTAAATGACAAATTTGCTTGGGATTGATGCTGCTCGCTCCCACATTTTAAAGTGATGAACATTTCTAATTTGTTAATATTTTCGTTGAAATTGAATTGTATAGTATTTTTTATTTGCTTTTTTTTGTGTAAGTTTGTAAATGTGAGTATAGTGTAGGCTTGTAATGTTAGTTTATATTTAGTAATTTTCTGACGGTTTTGAGTGTTTCCACGGCCTACTCAAGTGTCCTGCTGGCGGCAGTGTCGTGTTCCGGGTTGTGGATCCTGACTACATCGGTTAGGCTACACGATGGCTGGGGCCCGTATGCCGTCTGTATGGACAGGTCGACTCAAAACTATGGTCCTTTCTTCAAAAGGCCAACCCAGACCCTATACTGCACTCACATAGTTCGCTTTAATGTTGTACACGGACTTAAAAAAAAAAAAAAGACACCTCTGTGGTTTGTTTCGGCGTTTCTTCCCAGAGTGAGTCGTAGGAAATGCCGGCGCCTTCTAGCTATAAGTCCGACTTGTAAAAATGTCTGAAAAGATTTACTTACAGAAATAAATATCATTTATCATTTATCATTTATTTATCATTGTCAATTTTAAAATAGTTTATAAATGGCTATATCTACCCGTGCAAAGCCGTTTATCTATAAAACCCATGTATCTTATATTATATCACACATCATCGAGATATTATGTACTCACACATTGTTGTCATGATTAAATCTTACACTAGCGACTCACCGCGGCTTCACACGCCATGGGTGTAATCCGGACGACCGCTCTCTGATATATTATAAAATATTTATTTAAATGATATTGTGTGTCTGTCTTGCGATGGAAGTACTTTTGGGGATTTAAATTATCCTCTTTGATTTGACTTTGCTCCGCTGGGATTTGGTGATAAAAGTACTTTATGAGCTATCGAGGTTGAATTTTACCCGACCCAAGTAGATATAATATTACAAATGCTAAAGTTTATAATAATGTATGGATGTTTGTTACTCTTTGAATCTAAAACTGTCTAATTTAGTGCAAACTTTACAGTAATAAAGCTTTAAGTATGGATGAGAATAATACATGGATAAAAAAATCTAGTTCCTTGTATATTAATATACCAAATGCAAGACAGCTATTGCCATCTATCGCCAAATATTTAAAACAAGATGTACAGTAACCGCCCTCTATGTGTCGTAGGCTAAACACATTGGCGCTAGGTACGATAAATGCTTGAGTTACTACAACATTGACAGAGATTGAATAAACAAGTAACTGTGATGTTAAAATGTAGAGAAACGTTAAAAATCATTAAGTTAAATACAGTTATTGAAAACCTTATTTGAAAACATTACTGTTGAGCAGCGCCACCTAGTTCTTTAACACAAACTTATAAAAGGTTAGTTAAACACCTACTAGATGGCGTTGCTGGGTACAAATAGTGCTGAATTATATTTACTACGTAATTGGTTAGCACATTGTTAGCTATCGACTCGACAGACGACAAGTGTGTCAAATTTTTGTGAAGACGACATATGTACTGAGTTTGATTGAAATTAATACAACGACATTAGTTTCGTTAACATGATGCGTATTTATCTCAACATTCTTTTAACTGTAGGTACCTGTATGTTATGCATAAGTATTTATTAGTAACTTTTGTATTATGCCTGAAGATTATTACATTAGACTTTGAACTAATACCTAAACTAATACATGATTATCATTATCATATCAGCCTATATTAGTCCTCAGATGTTACGCTGGCCAGACGGGGTTGCATAGACTTTGTTACAAGTTTTCATTCTGTTTGCTTTACTGTTGTTGTACTTTTACGAACCCCAAACTGCATATCCTCGTTATTAATGAACGAGACAATTTTATGTCACCATTAAGTCCTTCATGCAAACAAGGACACGTGATTATGAAACATTCAAAGAAACTGTTCAGTGAAATACTCTCAATTATACATTGTTCACATTAAACTCTTCTGTACCTACTTACTTCTGTTCCACTATTTATATTAAATACTGGCTGAGTCCCGCGGTCTTGCACGTGGTTATTGGCGAAGCTAGTCTAAAATAATTAGCCTAAGTTACTCCTTATATCATTAGCTTTCTGCCAGTCTCAAACTCGGTCCAGCAGCTCCAGAGATTACCTGGAACGAACAGACAGACGGGCAGACGGGACAGACAGACAAAAATGTTAGAAATTGCATTTTTCGTGTACGGTGTAAGTACATTATATACTTTCATCATAAGCATTTCGTAATAATCTGTTATTTTGATATTACACACAGACACTTTCATTTTATTTATTAGTATTTGTATATATAGATTGGAATAGAAGTGATTGATTCTTTGATTGTATTGAACGAATCTGTGATTAATAACGATGATGTTGATGATGATACAATGAGTATGTAATGAATGTGTTCAGGACATGTGTATAGTGCGCCCGTTCCTGTCCAACACTTAGTTTAGAAAGTAATGGCGTGTAGTTTCTCAAAGAACAAAATAATAATCACACTGCACTGGGCTGGTCATATTAGCCGCAGAACCGACTATCACCCAAATTATCACGGCATTTACCTTTGTGCAGTTTCTAAAACATTTTCATACGAATACACATATATACAATAAAGGTAGTAGAACACGCTGATTGCTGCACGACCGGGCCGACTCGACCAGAACAGTACTACCCTCCCACAGAAGACCAACCTAAAGTTACAGCATTAGTTCTGTCGTGTTTCGTTGGTGAGTGTGAGAGGCCGGAGGCTAAATGATACAGAACAGAATACTGTAGTGTGGGTAACCAGACTGACTTGTCTGGCATTCGAAATGAGTATAGTGACCTACTCTCCTCGTGCTTTCCATCAGGCAGAGTAAAGGCACTTTTGTTTTGTATAGGTAAGTACTAGGTATCTACTATATTTTTACTTTATGTTCGTGCTTTAATAACTAACTATATAGTCTCAACATTTTCTTACATAAATGATTGTGTCAAAACTAATGTGTTATCTAAATAACATCTGTAGAATAAGTGTTATATTTCTAAACCATATATATCTGCTAGAAATGTTTACTGTCGTAATAAATTTATCATGTCATAGAAAAAGAAACGATATTTTCCTTGTATTTAGACGTATTTAGGGCAATAATACCGTGAATTATAAATTGAATGTTTATCAAGTGAGTTGTTGCGGCGTTATCGTGACGTGGATGATTCACCCGCGGTCGAGCTGTGATCGATTGACAAACTGATAACGACAACCACTCGCCACTTCTCTTAGACGTATCACGAACGTTTCTTTCCGAAAGACAATATGATCTTATGAGAAGGGATTGTTAGATATCTAGAGCCTGCGTAGGTAGGTACCTACTAGGTACCTATACGTCGCTATACGAACACTCCAAGAAGGTTTATACATCTCACTGTTTTTCAGATCTTTTGTTTGATATTGTTATTTTAACTGTCTGTGTCCCGTGGTATTTCTCGCAGTATTGTTGCTTTTAAATCGAATATTGTTCACTGTTTCATTGAGTTTAATTTTGTTTTCGTTCTGTTTAATTATGTAATTTATTTGGAAAAATTTAGTTATTATAACGTCAGCTATACTCCGCTTCCATTAGTCGAGTTGGCAATTAACATCGACTTATGGAAGCGGAGTATCAACGCTCTGCGCGCTCTGCATAAACGATTAAACCATGAAAGTTTCGCTAGGTACTAAATAATTGTTTTTCCTTTAAATGTTCTAAAAATAGCAACGACGCATATGCCTTTTAAAATTGTCTGACGTTTTAAGGTAAACAAATGTTCATCATGCTATGGGAGATCACGATAAGGTGACGCAGAGAAGTTGCATGGCTCAGCTAGAAGATCACAATATTTCACGACCTCTGTAGTGCAACACGGCGATAAGTAACTGGTTTAATTCCTACTGAGTGCAAAAAGTTGTATGTATGCATACATGAAAATATTGTTTTATGCCTTTTTTCCTTTGTCTGTAAGATATTGCTTTTGGCAATAAGGCCGCTCTTTATACATTTATACACTTAATATTATATTTACCTACTCTCTTGAAACAATGTAACACATAAGTAGTAAAGAGTTTGATTTACACACACATTGAAATATCTACTTAAGGTTTTTCATGTTCTAAAGTAAGTACTCAATACGAGTCCGTAGCTTCATATTTTACTAAATATCTATTTAGCTAAAAGGTTCTCAACCTATAAATACTATATAGCTACAATTTACCTGCGATGTTTATTGATTTGATCATTTCTTTGAATAACAACATGCATAAGAGTACATTAACACAAGAAGATAGGTATCAAATAAAAACGTACTAAATCTGCAACAGACATTTTATTTTGTCGCTAATTTGGTAATTTCTTACAACATAACAGTTTAAACAACATTATCAAAATATAAATATGTAGACTTAATTTGCTGAACAAACTATTAACACACTCACGTGCACACAAACAAACACCCCCATATAAAAATTCTTAAATATACACGTATATATTATAGTAAATTCGTCGGTTTGTTTCTCTAAGGTCAACTTACACTTGTGACACAACACAGTGCCAAGGACACCATCTACTGTTTCACTGACACAATCAGTTTTGTTTAATTACTAAATAGGTACATACACCTCCGCACTCCCACGAGTCCGCCAGATGCAACATTACAAGGGGAGGGAATTATTGCCTTGTCACATGAGGAAGCTGCGATGCTAAAGATAAGATCACAAACAAACCTTTCTCTATTCTATTAAGTTTTTACTTCCACGGCAGTCGCTGAGAATGTCTCATCATCCGGTCTAGGCGTCAGAGCCCCTAATTTATAACTATCATTTGAAGTTTGTGCGTTGGCCTGCCTGGCGCGATTGTAACTATATACAATGTTAGGATACAAACTTATACGCTGTAGGTAAGACCTGCCCGGAAGGTTACAATGTCTTTAGCTGGAGGAGTAGTTACATTAGTTACGGAAACTCATATAAATTTAAGTTTAAAAAGGACTCAAACTCGAATGAAATCTAAAATCATTATAAAAGCATTGTAACACTGTGAAAATATTCTAATGCATAGGATTTTATACTTGCCTCCTTAAAAATATGAAAAGACGTGATTTCGAAAAACTAATATTAGCTTACAAATGTACAACTTGTTGTTTTACGTTCTTTTTAGGTTTCTCTCCAAAGTTTTCGCAAGGGAAAAGTACATTCAAGGTTCAAAAGATACATAAGGTGAAATGAATACTTTTGTTATGAAAGTTACGTGAGAGGGGAGAGAAGTAGAAAAGTTTTTAGTGTTTTCATATTATTATAAGCATTAAAAGATAGAGGGCCAATCTAAAACTTTTCTAAATAATATCGTAAAAATAAAAGTATAATTGAAAAGATTTAGAGGAATGGTATGGCAGGGTATGTAAGCCTACAGCAAACGGAATGACATAGGTGATTAGTTTTATTGCGGTTGCAGAGGTTCACATAATTAATATAATTACGCCACATCAGGCAGATCTCGTGGAATGTGCCGTAATCTTATTACAACTAAGGTTTATTTACAGATAAGGAACAATTGAGGCGCTGGTCGCAGTTACGGCGGGCGGTAGTGCGCCGCCGAGCCGGGCAGCAGGCCGCCGCCGCGCTCTAGCGCTGGTACCCTGCAACGTTACGGACCATTACTACACCTGCGACAAACAGCTCACTGTCGCATCGCGACGAACCTTGAGATAACATAAAGCTCATGCAAATATAACAGAACCTCACGACAAAAATTATACTTAGTAAATGTTAGTTTAGTGTCATTACAAGTGTTTACCAGTAACCGAGCTAAGTGCGAAGGCACAGCCTCCGTGAGCACCTTGAAGCGATCGTATTTTATGAACGTTTACGTGAAAAGGACAACGGTTAGTATCCGTCTACGACAGAAAAAGAAATAGAAAGCACAGTCGAGTTTGTTACACGAGTGCATACAACAGTAGTCGTGGAAATCAGTGGCAGTGTGCAATAAGCCGATATGCAGTACTTTAGAAACAGAATCGAGAAACATACGAGAGAGGCCAAACTACTGAATATTAAGAAGCTGATAGCGGAACGTGCAAAATTGGCGCAACTGAACGCCCCCTATGTACCTCAGGGTGAGGTGCGAGGGTAGGGGTCAGTCGGTGAGGGTCGCAGGGTCGGGTACTCACATATCGGCTTGGTGCCTCACGGGGAGCAGCAGCGCGCCCGCCTCCACGGCCGCGTACAGCGGAGGCAGCACCTTGTGCGAATGTGCCTCCACTGCCAACACCACACACGTTACAGACTGCCTCAGTGGCCGCTCCACAATACTCCACATCAACACATCAAGCGACGCAGGTACGTACCTGAGAGCGGCGCGCCGCCGGGGCGAGGCACGCTGTGTCCGCCGCCCATGCTCTTTGGTTTGCGCTTGCGCGTCTGGATGCCGTCCTTCTTCATGCTGAGCGGCCGGTTGACCTGCACAGACAAAACGATCGGCCGGTCAGTAGATATATTCGCGCGTGTGTCGTGACACTGAGTGACTTCACAGACGGGGAAACTCCTCGTAATCTCCCGCCACGCGGTCCTATCATCCTTTAAACAAGCGTATCTACACACGAAGAGATAATTGATAAAAGATTATTTATCTCATTATGAATATTCGTGGTCGCACGATGATAATTCTCTATCAGTCGGTAGCCCCGCGTTTTATCTCACGAGATTAGATGAGACCCTGTGTTTTGATTTTTTATACAATCCCAATATTTGCCGAGGAGTTCCCTGATAACTGTGACTGCAGCGGCGATTAGATACCTGCCGCGCGTCTAATCACCATACCTAGCGTAATCGATGCACATCGCGCGATACCGCCTCTATCGACGGCACAGTTCCTGCTCCTAGTCAACACGTAGTAGGAACCAGCGGCGACCGCGATAACTTGAACACTTACATTGTGCAGTTTGTAGTAGAGGCCGCACGCGTTACAGACAGGCTCGCCGTTGTTATTTCGTCTCCATAGCGTCGTGTTGGAGGTACGACAGTTGGCGCAAGTCACACCGACGCGACGATTCCCGTTGGTTGGCTGTGCATAACACATACACGTTAGTCCATATTTAATTATATGATTAATAAATAATTGTATTCGATTAGATCGTCAATGAGGGTTACCAGGGCTTGTTGCGGTTTTGCTTTTTGTCCCTTTAGAGGCGGTCGGTTGACGCCGTTGATACGTGTATACAGGCCGCAGGCGTTGCACAGGTAGTGTCCGGTACCGTCGCGCCGCCACAGCGGGGTGGTGGCTGCCGCACAATTCACGCACTCCTTTACTTCACCCATACCCGCCATACCTGTTACATAACATACCTAAATGTTACAACAAGATCGATCTTGCAAAAGTACTTTTATAACCGAGCAAACTTATACTTACTTGGATCAAATCCGTCATCTATAGGTAACAGATTATGCGGAGGCCATGCTTGCGCCGGTGCTGGATAGCCCTCCACTAGCAGACCCCCTTCGTACCCCGACACCGGTACGTACTCGACACCACCTCCTTGTCCCAGATAATGTTCACCACCGACCTTGTACTGGACAGTGTTGCCGTGCGTATACAAAGTAACCTACAAGTCAAGAAAATAATGATTAAGAACAGTTCATTAAAGTTGTGACAACTATGGAGTAATATAAATGTAAGTTCACAGACCAACCTGTTGTGAGTTAGGACTCGGCGGTGCTTCGTACACAGCTTGCGACTGCGGTATAACGGAGCCGTACACCACATGGGCGCCTCTCGTCGTCAACGACGACGAAGAGAGCGTTGGATCTGAGCGGTACAATAATTGTCCAGGCGGCGACTCGTCACCGCGAGCGCCACCGCCCGAGTTTCCCGAAGTGGCTCCGGGCCCCGCAGCACTTCCATACAATGTCAATAATTCCTTACTGCTTCCGGCGTAAGCGCCGTACGCAGGGGCTCCACCGTACTGAGGACTCTGACCTGCATATGTATAGCCGCCGTGTACGGAGGTCACGGGCTGTAGGCTCGCATACGTGCTTGGTCGTGGCTCTCCTTCACCACGCGTTTCATATTTGACCTGCTGATATGCAACACCGACCGCTTGCTGGTTGTTCAGGGACGTAGTCTGAATCATCTCCAGCGCCGTAGACTGGGGTACTTGGTCGCCGAGCACGGCGGTATATTGGCGTGAATCGGGGGCACCTTCACCACCCACGTACTGCAATTGTTCTTTTTCTTTTTGTGCCAAATATGCGTCGTGTGTTGCCTCTTCGCCTTCACCTTCCTGCGCCACGATCACGTGGTGCGGTGCGCCATAGCGCAGCGCTAAGCTTCTGCTGTAGACAGGGCGCTGTGGGGTTCGTGTGTATTGTGGTTGCATGCGTTTATCGACTGGCGCGGGCGACGCTAATGTTCGATAAGGCTCTTGCTTGAAAGCGAGGTACCGTGCTGTCTCTGCCTCCGCGAGACGAAGGCGCTCCTCGTCATAGTGTTGCTGCGCTTCCCGGTGTTCATCTTCAAGTTTAGGCGCGTACTGGTGGAGTTGCTGCGCGTCCTGCTCTAATGGCACAGGCTCTTGAGGCTCGTCTTTCACGCCTTCGTCGGCGCCAGGATCACCCTCTTCTGTAGTAATATGACCGGCGGCGGTGATGGTCCGCACGGTGCGACGTGACGTAATGACGGACTGTGAGTGCGGTGCCGGGGATCCGTCACGCGCCATCACGGCGTTGGCCTGGTGCTGATCACCGCCCTCCGTCCCAGCGTTCCTTTCGGCGGCCTGCTCCTGCTCCAGCCTGTCTTCGTGCTTGACGAGTTGCAGCGCCTCGGCGCTGCTGTCCACATTGTTCTGTTCTATCTGACTTACGTTCTCCATTGCTCTATCTTCGTTCAGGACTCGCGCTGTGTAAAGAGGATGCGCCTACCTAAAAGAAAGAAAGGTGTTTGAGAAATTTGTTAGTTACAAATAAGTTTAGTGGGTTTTTTACGCGGACACCTAAACAAACAAAAGGCTTCGTTTTAGGAGCGGAAGAGCGCCGGCCCGGAAACTCGCGACAAATAGGGAACGAGCTCGAGCCGCGGCGCCGGCGCCCTTGTACCTCCTCGTACCTACTCGTACGTGCAGCGAGCAGCGTCTAACACTCCACTAAAAAACCTTTTCATCAAAACCTATTGCTATAGCTATATGTACCAGACACATAGCTATAGCAATAGGTTTTGATGAAAAGGTTTTTTTATAGATCCTCTTAACAATTCAACTCAAATTTAGTTGTTTTATATTAAACTATTATACATTTATTAAAATTTAATTTGTTTGTGAGCTTCAGTTTTTAAAAGTCTGTAAGAAAGAAGTCAATCAGCGTATTATGCATCCAAATAACTAAGGAATACTACATCTTATTGTTATCTTAGACCTGAAACATCACCAATTACCTAGTTGGTAGACTTAACCTTTTTATATTAAATGTAAATTTTAAGCCAATTCAGACAGAATGAATGTGCCGAGTGAGAAGTATTCTGGTTTTGAAGCATTTTATGATAAGGATATTAAATTTATATGGTGACGGATGACACGGCACAAGAGCACGACAGCGAGGCCCACCTTCGCGCGGTGAGCAAACATGACATGTCGGGGCAACGCCGGCGCGAGTACGGTTTGTTGATCGTCTGTCGCCTGCCCCGAGCACCCGCTCCAAATTGTACTGAGTGCGGGGGGACTAAGGTTGGAATTGAGCTGACAGGAGGAGTGATGTTTGCTCGCGCGATCGACGTGATAACCGCCGCTCGGCGCGATAAACTAGTCCACGCTGTTAATAAAACTCTTTGTCGTGGTGGTGTAACGACCACTCGCGTGTACCCTCCATACAGGAGGTCGGGAGGGCGGTGCACCTATGTTGTATATATTTGAACTGTTAGAAAATTATATTCGTTTCATCCCAGTCTTAACCGTTATTAAATTTTTAAATGTAATATGATTTATATTTTTGCAATTAGAGCATTAACTATGAGAACAATCTGGTAATTGAAGTTTTCAGAGTAACAATTCTCCCTAAGTGTAAATATTAGAAGTATGTTTATCCGAGTTCTACATGCCACAGTAGTTCAGTACAAAGTGTACAAACAACAAGCGCAGCGCTGTCTAGAGACGAACTAAGCGCACAGTTTGGGTCTACGCTGTAGACAGCGCTGCGTTAAATATCTCACAGTGTTTTACCTATATATAATTCTGTAATACAGGAAATCTAACCAAAAAGGGAAAACTTGTAATTAAAATATTGTAAGGATTTTAAAAAGTAAGAGTAGCATATACCCACATTTATTTAAAAACTGTAAGTCTGTTACCTGGTGATGGAATTTTGGTATTTTTGAATACCTGACCAGTACTTGTTGTAATATGTTGGATGTGACTGGACATAATACAATTATACATTTATTTTATTTAGGTTCTTTAAGTGTTGTGCGGTATTAACTATTGTAATCTTTCGAATTTGCTTATAATATTAGTATCATAACATTGAAGTATGGATTCGTAAAGTATTTTTTTCCACCCGTATGAAGATTGAGAATATCACATACAATATGTTTCCGTGCGCTACATTCATTTATAGATAATATTATTTTTACATGTAACAATCAAACCAAACAATATTCCCAACTATCCAATTCCTAACTGGACCAGCTATGAGAATGGGGGATGCAACAAACTCAGGTATATAGATAATGCTTACGTGATTTATTGGTTTTTAAGAAGCATTTGAGTAATTAAAGGTCTCTAGAGTGTTAAACAAAAGAGTCTTACATAATTTGGACGTAGCTAAACTCATACATAACCATAGTTATTTTACTGAAATGTAAGTTATAACGAGTACGGTAATGTAAGGTGTTCCGACGGCACATCTAACTACTATCAAATGGGCGCCTTTGGATAGAACCAATCATCTATACAAATAAACATAACATGTGTCTGTTTGTAACAAGTTTTAACTAAATACGTGTGGAAGTCAATACGTTACTTACTCACACACACAAAGGTTTTGACTGTCTGTTTGGTCAGGGTAAAACGACTGGACCGATTTCGACAGGATTTTCACTGGCAGAAAACTGATGATATAAATACTAATTTTTTGACTAGCTACACTCGGCAGCGTTACTCACGATTTACCATAATAACCGCAGATAACACTAGTTAGTAAATATGGAGAACAATAGGCATAGGAAACAATATAAAGTATTTCAGTTACGACTATTTAATTTAGCTTACTTTTAAATTTTAAACGTTGATTACATTTAATTTCACTTGTAACTTTTCCTACAAAATTTGTTAAGCAGATATATCTAAAAAAAGGTAAATCTACAATTAAATTTAGTTTCAAGGATATTTTCTATTTTCTCAACCTAATAGATAAACTTAAGTGTATCTTTCTTTTCTGACAACAATTGATTTTAAAACGAGTTATCAATTTAAAATATAACATTAAGTGCCCAAATAAATCGCTCAATTGAATAAATGGTACTCTTCACCCCTTACCTTATACTTGCCTTTATACTTGTCTATCTGTCCAACGATACTCTACTTACATTCACTTTTAGATATACGCTCTAACGTATGTGTCCTAAATTAGTAAGTCCAAAACTTAAAAAAGTGAATCTAAAAGGGTATAGACAATATTTGTGGTGTTGCAACGTGCGGCATTTATAGACAAAACGTTCGTTCATTTTTATACCAAGTAACCACTATTTCTTTAACATAATAGTAGTGACTCTTCAAAAATAGTCAAATTTCTCAGCTCCAACATTTCAAAACCTACAGATCTACATCGACTAAAACTTCTAAAATTCATAATGTACTCGTGAAATTTAGGGAAAATGAGCAAAAATGAATTTGCCTATCAGTGTAATCTGTTATTAACAGACGATTCTATCTTTAGATATTACGTCGATGATATAGGCTTTACATCAGACACCAACGTGATGTACCGGGAGCGATTGGACGACACTTGCCATTGCAACTGGATGTGCCTGCCTCGCCGTTAACGTTATGAGGCTATGGAGAAGATCACAACATTTATGGATAAATTTGGCATAGATATAGACATAGGCCTCTCCTTCGGACGGCGGTTTTAGCGTACTATAGCACGCTGGGCAGACATATTTAAAAGTTTCAAGTCCTGTAATGTTGTTCTTCCTAGTTCTTGTAATAACCCCAAATAACAAAACTATTTGTCCATCCTTAAGCCGGCGTTTTTTACCGAACAGGACTTTACTGAGCATATTATCCCCCAAAATCTTTCTGTATGTTCTATAAAGCGCTATTTAAAAATATTTGAAGTTTCTAAATAAACTTTTATTGTTTGAATTTATAAAACGCTTCACGAGTCCACTAGGCGAAGGATAAAAAGGTCAAACCAAGTGGCGTAGCACGGTGGCTACAAGTCGTAGCGTTCGGTAGCAGCTGTAGCCCGTAGCCATTAGGATAGACGGGATACTCTCCATGTTCTCATTTAATAATCACTGTACAGTGACATGACTACTATATGTACATACTTTAGTACACGTGTCAGTGTACGTGCAGTTGACAGGAAGGTGTTTATGTGGTACATCACTACCGTGGCCTGTACGCCTGCAGTTCAGAAATAGCAAGTAGATAAGCTTTGAGGAAGGAACACGATCTTTTCTTGAAAGTTTTAAGATCGAATAGATCCAGAAAGATCGCAGACGTTAATTTGTTCCATAGGATGGTTGTGCCCATACATTATATATTGCTAACAAAACAAAGTGTGCCCTCCCCGCACCAATAACACTTTTATCCTTATCCACCGATCACTCTATCTGTTACAGAGTTTCAACTTAATATCAAAATACTATTTTGTTTTAAAGATAGTTATCAACTATTGAAGTCGATTACTAGCTCAACGTGGATCTAGCTTCCAAATGCTACCTTTTAAAGTTTTGCCGCTTGTTTACTTGTTATGTGACGTTACTGGATAAATTATTTGAAAGTAGAATGTTCATTTCAAACTCTTTTCCTATCCCTCCAAAACAAAAAATTTGTAACTAACTTTCCAATACCAATAACGTTGTGTTACCTGTATATATTGAAGTTTAAAGGAAAACTATAGCGGCTTGGATAACTTATTTAGTTCAGGATTTATATAGGCCTAACTTATATAATACGCTTACTAAGGAAGATTCCTAGAAAAATAACGAAATAATAAGTAAACATAACAATTATTTATTGAACACGACGAAAGTCATTATGAGTAACTACGGAATTCTATTCTATACGTGGCCTGACATGCACTTGGCTGATTTTTTTTATTATAATTCGTTTCTATAAGGGCAATCAACACTTTTAAAATACTGATTATACCTATGATGAAATCAAATACATATAAAAATATGTTTGTGCCTATCTGTGTAAAAAAAAGAAAGTTTAAAAATACTTTTAAAATATTAACGAAATCATACGAAAAAAATCATTGAGCGAGACAATGGTCACGACTACCGGCGGAGAACGGCATGGACGGAGTTTCCAAACAAGTGTTTTTAAATATCACAACCTACTTCAAACCCATAGCCATGATATTTAAAAATTAATTAGCTATTTCTTTTTTAATTATTTTATGTAGGCATTACAAGTATCGTTTGCAAGGCTATTACATGCTATTGCATGAAAATTTGTAAGAATTTGCGCACAAGTTAGATAATAATTATGTACATACAAAATCTTAATAAAATTGTTTGTTTTCCAGGACCTATATTTAAGCCTACCAACACCCTAGTCATTCTATGGGTGTCGTAAGAGGCGACTAAAGGAACAAAATAAGCACCTAACATCACTGTCAAGAGAAGGAAAACTTGAAACAAATTCTTTACTAACCCGTCTGGCCAGCGTGGTATAATAGGCCAAAACCTCCTTTCATAGGAGAGGCCTATGTCCAGCAGTGGACTGCTAAGGCTGTTGATGATTGATGAAGCCTACCAACCGTACAGACAATGAGTATAGACAATGCAGCATGGCGACTCACACTATGACGGTGAGATACTTGTGCATCAATGGGCGACAACACGAATATTGTCTTTAAGATTGTTCTTCTGTTTGACCGTGTGTTCTGTGTGTGAGTATTGCTCCGGTCGAGCCGACCCATTGGTGCTGAAATTAGGGAGGCTCTACTACCTATTAATATTATCAGTTAATAGAGTATTGTTTATTTAATAACTGCTGCGCCACACAGGTGCGGCAAAACAATGCCCCGCAGAAATAAACGGGTTCAGAAACAGAACTATTTATCATCCACACTGTTCCGCAGTCCGGCGGCTCACGATACAATCAAAAATCATTCATTCATCCGTTCAAACTTAGCCAAAAGTGAATTCATACTCTCTTCAATATTTATACCAAGTGCGTATGGTATTGGTAGGTGTCTCTTATTTGTACTTTATATGAATAGGGAATTTAGTTTATATACTTCAAAAGACTTTCTGAGCAATATAGTTTTGTTTAGATAATTGTGTCCTTTAAATTCACAGGGTAACAGTATTTAATCTTAATAATATTTAAACATTATTTTCACTTCTTCGTGTGCTATGGTGCTTAAATGCAAATGAAGTTTAAAATATTTGTTGTCTAATATGAAGACGTTCAGTAAATCCTAAGTTTATTTTGGTCTGTCAGTGCTATCAGGTACAGATTAGATATTGGGTTGGCTATTTGCTCGGGAATCCCGCATATCATTACCCCACGCACATATGATATCTCTCGATGTAACTACGATACCAATAGTCTTTTCCCAAAGCCGTGGCCGTTTTCGGGTACAAGAGATGCACTTACCTCTGAAAGGTCCTGCGGTGAGAGATGAGCGGCAACTCCTAGCGTATACAGTGTGGGTCGTCAGAGAGGTAGTTCCAACATCACAGTAAGTCACAGGTTTCGTCGAGTCTCGTAGATAGATACACACTACACTAGTTCGCGGCGTGTCTGGTCGGCGACGCGCGGCACTCGCCCGAGCTGTTCTGTGGCGGTACGTGACGGTGAGGCGGCCCAGGTGAGGCGAGCTTTCAGTGGGCGCGGACAGGCGCGCCGGTGTGTGTGCGTGTGCGCAAGTGTGCGTGACCGACACCTCCCGCGATTGGCCGAGCGTCGAGCGTCGACACGGCGACGAGGCGCGGGGAAATTTTCATGTTTCAGCGCACCTCGCGCACTCACGCAGAGCCCTCCCGCACCCTCGCACCTACATACCAGTACGAGCGGGGACGTGGCCGCGCCTGAACTGTACACACAGCGCCCACTGATGAGGAGCCGGTTCGAACATCTCAACTATCGCCACAATCACTACGATAATGAACGATAAACGGATAACTAACTATTAACTCATTCATATTTTATGCATTCGAGTCATGATTGTATTGTTTCAAAATGGATTCTGAAGTAGAAACAGATATCTGTAATGTAATGATTGTTTACTTCAAGTTCACGATATGCGACACAGTACGTTTGATCTTGCCGAAATCATTATTGAAGTCAAGTGTTAGGAGCAAGTGGTGCACCACGTACACGCTTAGCGATCTGTTAGGTTGACTTTATTCTTTAACCACATAAGAAGAAGGTTCGCATCTGATATATTTATTTATTGTATTTGTAACCTTATGCATTTTCGTTAATATTCCAGCTAACTAGAGTTTCTGTCTGAATGTATCGGTGTCCGGATTGTCCTTGCGTTAAAGTCTCAAATACATCATCATTAAGGTATATAATCCTCACTTATCCCCCAATTTATATCACAATAAAATGTAGGTACAGCACGAAGGTGCGCTTTAAACACTCATTATTATATTTACGATAGTATCTTAACAATAAAAAATCGATAAGTGTAATGCGCGGCTCGTTATCTTATCTGGGGCTTACTTGAGACATCGATCATTGGTCTAATTACTGACATTACCGTGCCTTCCAACTGCAAGACCTTCGCGTCCTTTCCACCACTGCACTGCACCACTGATCCCTGCTTGTCACCTTACTCAATCTCTTTTCAAAACATCCTCATATTAAAAATTCGATTAATTCACGTATTTTCTTACTCAATAGCAGCACAGTATATTGTAATATATTTTCATTTTATTCATCATCATCATCAACAGCCCTTATCAGTCCCCTGCTGGACATAGGCCTCTCCTTAAAAGGAGGTTAGGTATAGGGTTGGTTTCAAGTTTTCCTTCTCTTTGCATTGATGTTGTCTTGCGTAGTTTATCCCTTAGTCGCCTTTTACGACACCCGCGGGATGAATAGGGGTGGTGACACTCTGTATTCTTAATTCGTCACCACACGGACATTATTTTTATTATTTCGTGATTATTGAACTTAATATTAAGTTACTTAGTTTAAAACAGAAAAGGATAAAGTACCTACATTATAAAATTACAGATTGTTAACAAAACACCAAAATTGCTTGTGATTGAATCAAGTCTATCGTTAGAATCCGATGAATTATCTATCACCTACATCTCTTTGTCTATTCAAACAATAGCTTTTTTTTTACAAAAGAAGTATTAATAGAACTAAATTATAAAGAAAAATAGATTTTGAGAAAGTTCTCACGCAATTAATTGTTTAGCAAAATGATGGGAGAATATTTTAAACATATTGAATTGACAAATGTTTGACATGTATTTCGTTTATATAGTTTGATTAGTCTTTACAAGTTTAATACCAAAATAAATTTATTTCTGAGAACACACATAAATGAAATAATGTAAATAATATATATTTATATAGTAACTAGCTGAGCCCCGCGGTGTTACCCGCGTTTGTTGTCGTAACCGCGGACAACGCCGCGGGGCGAAGCTAGTCTAAAAAAAGCAGCCAAGTGCGAGTCGGACTCGCCCATGAAGGGTTCCGTATCAGAAAGTAACATCATATAAAAGTTCTTGTAGTTCATTGTAACTTTGATCGATGTTTTTAAAATAGTGTATTGAGTGAATGGAAGGTAAATTGCGGTTTACGATTTATGACGTATTACAAAAAAACTACTTACTAGATCTCGTTCAAACCAATTTTCGTTGGTAGTTTGCATGTTAATGTACAACATATATTTTTTTTAGTTTTATCACTCTCTTATTTTAGAAGTTCCAGGGGGGGGGGGGGGGGGCACACATTTTTTTACTTTGAAAGTGTCTCTCGCGCAAACTATTCAGTTTAGAACAAAATGATATGAGAAACCTCAACATCATTTTTGAATACCTATCCATAGATACCCCACATGTATGGGTTTTATGAAAAAAATATTTTTGAGTTTCAGTTCCAAGTATGGGGACCCCAAAATGTATTGCTTTTTTTCTATTTTTATGAGAAAATCTTAATGCGGTTCACAGATTACATCTACATACCAAGTTTCAACAGTATAGCTCTTATGGTTTTGGAAAAATATGGCTGTGACATACGGACGGACAGACAGACAGACATGACGAATCTATAAGGGTTCCGTTTTTTGCCATTTGGCTACGGAACCCTAAAAAGGGAGCCTAAGTTACTCCTTATATCATTAGCTATCTGCCAGTAAGTCCTGTTGAAATCCAGCCGTTACAGAGATTACCCGGAACAACAGACAGAAAAAAATAGAAAAATAAAATATTTTGGTATACGTATTTATTTGTAGAGATATATAAAGACTTGTATATATAAATCAAATCTAAATCAACTGTGTACCTATATCAAAAAATGTGCCTCGAGATCCACAGCAGTGACCCTACTGTCTCGAAACTAGCAAAGAAATAAACCAAGAGGAAAGTGGCGCTTCCACTTTCCGACGAGGAGCTAGAAATATAGCTAATAGCTAAACAGAACATAGGATGAAATAACAACAAGCATACACCTTTTAGAAGGGAAAACATCACGAAATACAATATCATGGGTACTGAGTGTACCTATACACATGTGTGTGAGCAAATAATGTTGTTGGCTTAGCGCAATGCGAGCAGTTGCTCGAAAAGCGACGAACAAGTCACAGAATACTTAGCTATAAACGAATATTTACACTCTTCTCTAAATATGTTGAATTGAGATTCGTTACTTGTTACGCTATTTGCACTCATTATAATGACGCCAGTGTTTGTAGCATGTTTATTCTGTCACAGGCATATAAAAAGAGCGAGCTCTTCCTTAGGTGATTTCAAGCGAAAAGTTAAATTCCAGCTCTGAGAGTGAATATGCTCTCATATTCACTCTCAGAGCTGGAAGTTAACCTTGCGAGGTAATGGAAGAGGTAATTCAACATAATAGAAGTCAGTTAAACTTACAAATTTTCTATCACGTTTTACAAATGCTCGCACATTAAACCTACTAGATACCTGAACTGAGTAGAATTCAGGAGTAGGGGCCACCATCCTCATTGTGAGGGTAGACAATGCAGCATGGTGACCCATACCATGGTAATACGGAAACGAAATACGACACCAAGAATGTTGTCCTTATTAGGATGGTATTCTGCGTGAGGGTAGTGACTACCCCGGTCGATCAGCCTATTCGTGCTGAAATCAGAGTGGCTCTACGGAATGGAATAATTTTCAAAACTACATCAATATATGGATGCTTACGTGTCTAGGACATGCTGATTCATTCGTTTATTGGTGCACTAACAACACACATGTGTAATAATAAATGTATTGTATAGCGAACTGATAATAAATATAAGGCTTAATTTTCCTAAAGAAAGGTATCTAAGACAGCCAGCTTATCACAATAAAGTTAAACTAAGCGGAGAGTATATAATGACCAATACGGGAACCTCATTTAAGCGACTATTATATAGTAGGTAATAATTATATTTTACGATATGTGATTCTCACAAAATATACTGAAATATCTTTTATGATATTAATTTACAATTTTTCTCCCACAGTTTTAGCTTTGCGATTCAAATTTTGAGTTAATTAGTTAGATAATAATCAGCGCTTTTAGGACTTTAGGACTACCCTTGTTCGCTCTTTAAGGTCTCTTCCTAGTCCGTCTAAGCTGAGCAGGTTAGGTTATGCTCAGATCAATCCATACTAATATTACGTATTCATAAGCACCTAACTATGTATGTTTTTCTGTTAGCCTTTCCAGGCCAAACCTAGTTACGCAAAACAAGAAATAACCTTAAGTTATGGCGTACGCACGTGTGAAATGCGTGTATTCTCATTTGTGTAAGTTTTTGTTGTTAGAGAGTTATGAAGCCCGACTTTGAACACCAGACAAGAACCAAACATAATTGTGTTAATACTGTGTGGTCATAATACATATTAATATACATTATTAAGCAGAAGTTTGTAATAATCTCAGGTAGTGCTGGTCCGATTTGAAAAATATCTCAGTGTTAGAAAGCCCAGTTGTCGAGCCAATCTACATATAGTACATACACACATGGCCTTAGGTGATTGGAAACAATTACCGAGGGTAAATAGGTAACTGTTTGTGGCGTGAATTGTTATGAGCGTTTCCGTGATTTGGAGGTCACGTTAAGCAGTCGGTCTCGGTTGTTATTATAAGACAACAGTCGTGAAGCTTAGTTTGAGGCCTTCGGTCGGTTTAAAAACATCCAACGCTAAGATTACGTACGAGTGTCTTGCGCGTCCACAACCCGCACTCGGCCAGCGTGGGGACGTATGGCTTTAACCCTCTCTTGAGAGGAGACCCGAGCCCAGCAGTCTGACCTTATGGGTTGTTGTTTGATACTTCGGACACCTAGGTACAAAAGTTACCTCGACACACAGAGGACGTTAGATGATCAATCGACGATACGACCTGCGATAGTGAAAATTATAAATCTATCAAAATAAACTTATCTAAATACATTCTCATATTATTTTAATGGATAGATACTAAGTACATCTAAAAATAGATAGTTATAGATACATATATGTATGTATGTTTAGCGAGATTACTAAATACTCTCGTAATGGAAGTCCGCGACATCCCGGTAATGAGTGTCCACAGCGCGCCGGTGGGTAGGTACGCGCTGGCGTCACGGATGACACACGCGCCCAATATAGGCTTCGGTGTAAATAGTGAATCATTAGCGCATGTGTCGATACAACGGTCCTTCATTACGAATATCGTGTAAAGTTTATCTAGCTCACTTGCTACAAGCGAACCTCTCCTACAGAAAGTGATTTGTCAAATCCTCAAACAATGACATATCTATATCACACAAAGATACTTATAACTAGCTCTTGGTCAAGAAAATATTATATTTTATATCAGTAATGTTATAAATACTAGCTCCGAGGCAAGCAGAGGTAGTGATAACCGATCAGTGATGGTGGCAGTGATAGGAAAATTACTAGGTAGCAATATCAGCTTAGCAATACATTGCTGTAATAACTGAACTCGGAATATCGTCACTATACCTACCTAATAATCTATACATTAGGTATATAATCTCACTATTGTATATATTATCATGTGGTGGATAAAACCGACCAGCATTGGTTTCGACTAGGGAATATCTACATATAAACATTCTTGCTTATCTTGGTATAATAATGATCTTCAGATCGAAGGGTGGAAGGTCGAAGTAACCTACTCAGTATTCACGAAGGATTTTTAAGCGGGATAAAAGAGTCAGGTCCTTTATCTATAAGTTGGTAATAGTCAAGTTAATGACTCCAGCACATTACCCTTTTCTTTTTCAAAGCAGTTCCATATCTGAGAAGATAGAGTAGTGAGGATGGAATGGGCGAGCACGTTAGTTTCGTTTAGGATTTAACGAAAACCTTTATCGATGCATAGGTTCAAAGCATAGTATTAAGTCAATTAGGTGAGTCAGACTCACTTGATCGTGTCGTCACTCTGAAAGTGTTATCTATTAGAAAAAACGCACAATGACATTATCGACCCACTACAATAAACTAAGGATAATGCAAAACTTTGAATCGTGGAGCTACCTCCATGACTTACTTAAGAGACCAGAGATCTCTCTCAGGATACCCAGAGGTTAGAAAGTGAAAGGTAAGGTGGTTTTAGAAAGTCAACTCTTTACATCTTCTTGCTTCGTATTTGAGCTATACGATCCAGAGAGTACATGTTAATGGAAAAATATCTCTGGTCAATGGTCACCATGGGCGTTTCGCTGGGTTCAATTCTAGCCTCTTCTTTTTTTTTATATAATTTAATGACTTCATCACCAACATCATCAACCGCCGTTAACAGTCCACTGCTGGACATAGGTCTCTCCAAAAAAGAAGGTTTTAATGACTTCCCTGAACTTATTAAACACAATCACGAGGTAACGTTATTTGCAGATGATACTTCACTTTTATTTAAACTTGAACGACAACAACCTGTCACTAACGATGTAAATAACGCTCAGTCTGAAATATTACACTGGTTTAATGTTAATGAAATATTATTTTTTAAATGACAAAAATGGCATTTAATTTCTGAGCTAGAGACTGGCACATGGGATATAGACCCCTTAGATATCTCTAAGGGGTCTATGTAATACAGTGAACATCTTTGAATTGTCCAAATATCCAGTAAACTGGTTGCAAGAGGACGGAGTAAAACCTTTTTAGATACATATATGTAACTACGATTACGTGTTAGGACTTATTACCTACGGAACTTCCCTGCGTACACTTCAACCATGTTTTGGAATAATTTGGGTCAACTTAGTGAATCTCTTCGCTGAGAGGTGTCGCACTTCGCTCGCACATACACTACGCGTGTTATCTGCAGCGCACTTGACGTACCTAGATAACGAACAACTACATGCGTGAACTGTGCCTGTGTGTGTGATACAGCTGCTGTACACTCAACTTGGTAGATCGGCTGTTCGGCGTAGTTCACCATCAGTTCTTGACAGATGTCCAGCGGTACCTGTCAGGTACTTACATATATCAACCTATCTTCCCAGCCTCGTTTGATTGGGTAAAACCTGCTTTGTTAAGGAAAAAAACGGAAAAGTTCAGTAGACGAACTCGAAATTTATCCGAATATTACTCGAATATTATATTATTTAAAATTTCTTTCACACAAAGAAACTAATTAATAAAAATATTTGATACCCATAACATAGTTTATTCTTGTCTTTGAAGGCATAACTAAAATGTGCGTGACTTTTTTTTTTGAATTATATGACATTTTTTATACATTTCGTATCCAATAATCTCGACGGAGAATTTATCTTGTCAATCTATACGTGTACGTGTGACATGCGAGCAATGCGCGCTTCAACCTGTCACTCTAAAGAGGATCTTTGTAAAATTCTGCTCTTGGAGACGGCTAACCCTCACTCAATAAGCTTGTCACACTGCGAGAACTGTCACACAAGGGTATTTTCAAGTAAACACTAGATAGAGAGAGTGCGATAGTTTTAACATGCAATAGTAAACTACATTCAAGTTACGAAAATCTTTCATTTTTTTCAATCTTTGAAATATTTTTTTTTGGAGTTCTTTACACACAACGCCATCTAGTCCCAAACTAAGTACTAGAGCTTGTATTATGGGTACGAGACAACTGATATAAATACATAAACATACCTATTGCCTATTGAGATGATTCTGCATCACCTTGCCTCTGGTCTGGTACTCACCAACGAAACATGACAGCATGGGAGGGCGTCAAACCGAGTCCAGCCCGTTTGTGCTAAAATCAGCTACTCTACTATTATATCACAATAAAATAAAAAACCCGACTGGTTAAAAGTAATGAGCTGCAAAGAGAAAGACGTATCACAATATGTATGTAAAATTGGACTGAGTAATGCATTGTTTTGTAGTCTTATAGTCTTACTAAACAGTTGATGGCGTCGCATGCCGTGACAAATGTAGTTTCGGTTGATAATCCTTTGGCCGTAGGTAACAAAATATGCAGTCGGGTTTTTTGTTTTTATAATAATTATTTTATTTCAGACATTTTACTTTTATAAACCGACAAGTTCATTTCAAATGTCTCAATTTGCTATAAACTATCTAGCCAAACTGTCACTATCACAAATCTAACGAATTAAACAACACCTCCTATGTCAAGAAATGGACATATGCATATGTACGCTCGAAAACATTACCCTCCTTATGACGCAGTCGGATGGTTACATAACTGACAGCACATTAACTACGCTGATATTCATCATATTGTGCAACGAATCTACTCAACGAATCTAATCTCTATTTATTATTCCCAACCGGTATTACCCGAATGTCAGTATTTTTACGGAGTGACTTGCAACGGACCTCCGCAACCATGAAATTGCACTGAATTGGCAGGTTGAACTATTCGGTTGAACTATTCTCCGAAGTGTAAAACATGTATGAAACACCATTAAACTTCCATACTTTTGGCTGTTATTAAGAATTTATTGTAAGAAAAACCCAACAACACTTTTGGCCAAACCCGGGACTCGTACCCGAGACCTATTGAACGGCAGTCGCATGCACTAAGCGCTACACCATTATGGTCTGTTTCATATTGTGCGTTGGACCGATGTCATAAGTTCGAATGGGTAGGAACCAAAACTTATATAGGTATACTACTATGTCTTCTAGCTAGTAATTGACAAACTAATACTTTATACCTATTATTAGTTTTGCGAAATGAGGTAGTCAATGGATTTCCTGAAAGAATATTTGACAAACCTTCAGGTGAATCAGTTGGTAGAAGACACAACTTGTTGGCAGTGCTGTATGATAACACGTCCCAGTGGAATGTGTGTTATGTACCTATACTATACGTTACAAAACAGATATCTAACGAGTGCGACACCGAAATGGAGCAACGTTGCGGCGTATTGCGGAGTGGGGAGGGGCAAGCGGATTACTTTATGTTGCACAATCGTCGATGTATGTATGTAGGACAACGAGCGGTGTTACACCACCTCGGCGCCCTTAACTATAACAACCAATATGTTAGATCTATGAACAGAGGCTAAAGGTTGGTCCGGGCCTGCCCCCGCCCGGCCGATTACAGCTCACTTCCCATGTCGCTAATCCTTTATATCGAGTCCATGTAAGTAGAGTTACAAGGAACGCCTGTATTTGTGTGAGTGAGTGCATCGACCCCGTAGATACAACACTTAGTATCGCGGGTTTCTTCAGATATGCAAATTGTTATCTTGTTTATCTTAACTAGGCGTTAATGTGAGACCGGTTATCTGGGAGTTTTGATAATCGTATCTAACATAGATACAGTATCTAGTAGAACAGCTGTTGTAGTGGCACACACTACGCATCACACGTGTGCACATACGAGTAGGCACGTACGCGCTCTCCTGCGCATCCAGAACTTCTAGCCGCGCACGCGACATCCCCAGTGGGCACCTCTTTCATCTCCACAAGTTTGAATAAATGTCTTGAGACGTGATGCATCATAAATGAATATGTATCGTAGTGATGCGGTCCAAGTAATGCGTCGCGAGGGGAGCACGCCGATGAGCGCTGGGTGTGTTCGCGAGTGACGTGATAACGTGAGCAAACAACACCATAGAGCGTAAGCAAATATTTGTAGGGAACGTTGCCGTCACAGCCCTGGAGCAGCGGGGAGGGCGCAGCCGACTATCTGCAGTGGCTGAGATACCGCGATACCATCCCCGATACCGGCTAATTATCAGATAGAAGGCCTACAGATTTGATTACGAGAGCGCGTATCTGCCCGACGACTCATTACAGTCTACACAGCGCTGGCGCAACACCGCGCACACGCGCCCTTCAGGATCGCTCAGCCACCCTCGCGGTGGACGCGCCATGCTGAGAGGAGGGTGCAAGATGCGGTGTGCATATGTCGTTGGAGAGTGCAAATTGGGACGTGTCGCCAGTGAGTGCTAGTGTGACAGTGTGGCATTGTAGTGTGCGTCGCAGTAGGTAGGTATGCGTCGCGTAATCCCTGCTCCGGATCTGATAGTCGGTCGATACATCGACGGATTATTGATGGGCGCCGGTCGACCTCATCGCGATCTTATCAGTTGTTTTTTCGTCGAATATTTTCCGTGAAAAGCTAATAAAGCGGTGATGTAAGGGGCGAGGCGAGTTGCGCGGGGAGGGCGAGGCACGTGACGCGCGATGGCGTCTGATAAGCCGCCATATTGTTTCAGCAGTCCCCCCACCCCCCTCCCCGCGCCGCCCCGGCCGAGGTACTCATCGCCAACAGCCGTGGTTGTCTAAGAGCTGAACTGTGAACACATAGCTAAACGCAAGTAGCGGGTAGGTGTTTGCGTTTGATATCGTCACGTACTCCACTGGTTACGTGTAAATATGATTCCAAACAAACGTTCTAGAATGCACATTGTTCGCTGATTCATGGCAAATAGCAAGCCGCTTCACTTTAAACAAAACAAATGAATGCCTATAGGCATATCTAATACTAACTCGATACATCTGCTCAAGAAAACTTATTTAACGAACTGCTTTTGTTTTAGACAAGTACGGAGGTCTATGTATGTTGTTCGTGTGCATAGGCCTGTCGCGCTATGTACCTACTTAAGCACACCTAAGAACAGGATTCTATAGTCAATAATAAACCTTATTTACAAAAACACTGCATACAATAGTCACCCATAATGGCACATAGATAAAAAATTGTGTCCAATGGATAGTTTGTTTTTAATTTTTAATATTTAATCTCCGTTATCGCGGTAAAAAGTAGCCTATATGTAAGGACAGTCTTTGTCAGGTCCTAGAAGACTATCTTTGTAGCAAAATTTCATTTAAATCGATTCGTTAGTTTTGTCGTCAAAGTACGACAGATAGAGTTACTTTCACATCTATAATATTAAATACTATCTTTCGCCGGCGGCTGCGCCCGCGTCTCTAGACTATATGGGTAATTCTAAATTTCATTTAAATTGGTTCAGTAGTTTTGCCACGAAAGCCGAACAGATAGACAGATTGAGTATATTCGCATTTATAACATTAGTAAGGATAAAAAAAAGAACTTTATCGATGTAGTTCAGGCATCAGGCACCAGTATCTCACATTCGTTTTAGGTGCAGAATGTTTTGTAATGCTTGGAACAAACTATTACCTGGCTAATTGTAAGGAGAAAATAAATAAATAAAAAAAGAAAAAGTTACTACACATGCCATCAAAAACTTATAAAAAAGCAAGTCGAGCAACGCTTCTACTATAAAGAGTTGTGAGACTTGATATCATGTGAAATAATACCAAGTTGGTTATGTTACTCCGTCCCTACTTACTGTACTATGTACATATACTTACGTATGTAGTATTTTACTTACTAAGAACTTCTATCTTAAGTTATTATAGAGTCACATGAAAAGATGCAATATAGAGCCCTCTATCTGGGAGAGTTTGGCAGCACAGCGACCGGAATGGTGCGAGATTGTGAAGAAGCAAATCCGCGAATTTGAGAAATAGTGTTTAGCTGAACTCGACGCCAAGAGCGATGAGCTTAAAGCCCGTCCACTCGTCGCCATTCACTATAATTATGAGAGCGGTAAGCTCACTTGCCCACTTTGTGCAGGGAGTTTGCTGCGAAAATTGGCTATTTAAGCCATCTCCTTTTTGGGTGTTTGGGTGTTTTCTATGTATAATATGTATTTATTTACAAAAAAAATTGTTTATGGATTTAAATCAATTGTCTAGTAACTGTATCCATAATACAAGCTCTGCTTATTTAGGGACAAGATGTCCGAAATATTTATTATGTTTTAAATGAAGGGAATGACTTGGTAATCGATATGATTATAAATATATCAATATGATCATGTACACTGAAAACCGCGCGCAATGTCCCCTTGACTCGCCGTTTCCAGCTAAATTTTATGATTTTTAAGGTACTAGAAACTAAATGTGATTTCGGTAGGGGAGGGGGGGTCGTCCTACCTCACCACGTATCACCAGGGGAGAGGGAGGGGTTAAAAAAGGCTAAAAAACATCACCTGATTAATGGACGACCCTCAATTTGATTCAAATCGACACCATCCGTTCCGGTCCGTTCCATTCCGTTCCGTACACCTTTCCGTTCTGTTTCTTTTCTGTCCATTCCGTTTTATTCCATCGTATACCAACTTTTGTAGGTTGTCATTTTATTTTCCGGTAGAACTTAAAATAAGTAAAAAGTTAAAGACGGTAAGATTAAAAAGGTTGCCTGGAAGGAAGTGGCCGCTTTTCTGTGACGGACGGGAAGAGTGGAAGCCGTGACGCGGGCGGTTGTGACTATTGGTGTTAGTTAATAGTTCTTTCCTTCATGGCAATTGCGCGCAATTTTGTCTTTTTTCATACCGTGGCCTATTTATCAAGTTACCTTTGAACATTTGCTACCTTAGGTATGTATCTACTCCTTTAATCCAAAATATTATCTTTACACTAGCTTTCGCCCGTGGTTCCGCCCGCGTGTATCTTATTGCAGTAAAAGTAGCCTATGTGTTATTTTGATATAAATGCTATATTACTGTAAAGTTTACTACAACTACAACTCATATAAATACTTAAAAACCTTTTTTTCGTAAATACATATCTACATACTATAGATAGAAAACACCCAAACTCCGATACAAATATTTGCGGATCATATAAACGTTTGATCCGACCCGGGAATCGAACCCGAGACCTCTTGATAGGCAGCCGCATACGCGAACCGCCACACCAGCAAGGCAGTCAAATTAATAATATGGTTGTTGATACTGGGGAGATATTCGGCGATGTCCTTTGAAGCTTCTTTTTATATATAAAATAACATTGTTGTGTCTGCTAGAAGTGCCTCAGAGTTTTCATGATCGCTCAGTGAGTGAGTGACAAGATAATTCTTAAACAACTAGTTGAAATTGAATGAAATTTGAAATATAATGTCTTAATATACTGTCTTTGCATGCATGTCTGTGGGCTCTGCCGACTGTCATGCCTCCAGACATACAGGAAAAAATGATCTTTCTAGCACAGTTTATAAGTTAACCCAAGAACGGATGGACATGACCAAACTGTAAAGGTTCTCAGACGTGAACTACAAAACCTTAACGGTTAGGTAGGTAGTATAGGTAGGTAAGTGTGGGAACTCTATCTGTTTGTATTTCTTTATTTGGCATTTGGGCGTTTTTCAAAATTTTGCTCCGTTACGTACAGGATGTCCATTTATTTTCATACTAAATCACGTCACGTCTGGACGTTACGTATAACGCGGACTTGTCATCACATGTTTCTTTGGTATAAAAAAAGTTGATTATAGTAGTTTACTAGTACACATTCATTATCTACAACATATTTACTTATAATTTAACACGAGTAGTATATAAAATTTGTGGGTCTTACCTTTCAAAATCAATGTTCGTAACCGGACAAACAAACTGACCCGTTACGTACGTCACGGACCGCAAGTGTTGACGATTGAATTTCTTCAGTTTTAATTCAAAGGAAAAGAACGAATGAATGATAAAAACATTGTCAATATGGCATTGATTGAAAATAGTTAGAGCCAAAGACAATGTTATTGTTATTCTTTATAAAATCATACCGTTACGTACAGGACTGTCCGCTGTGGCCAGTTTTTTAAATCCGATAATTTCAGTATTTATATTAGAAAAATATACTACAACCTTATTATATTTTATTTAAAAACAAATAAAATGAGTTATTTCATTCGAGTAATACTAAAGATATCTAAATATAGCTTATATATTCTCCAAAATACGTAATCAAAATCCAGGATATTATGAAGGACACATAAAAAAGTAGGATAATATTTGGTATTTTATTAAATATTAAAATATGTTTTCCGCTTAAGTCTTATGTTTATCTTTTTTTTTACAGTAAGTTAAACATTTTACCCTAACATAAAATAATTTGATACTCACTTCCTACATTTTTGCCTTTTAATCAATGGTCAAACTCGTAGGACATAGCAAAATAGTCCTGAGCAAAATTTTGAAAAACGCCCATTTCAGTTTTTTTTTGATAAACTGCCCAGTGAGAGGACCACACAGAGTCCAGTAGGTAGTGGGATGTTATGGATTGTTGATGGTGATATAGACATAGGCCTCTCCCATCGCGTGCCATTCTGATCGATTTTATGTTTCTCGTATCCAGCTCCTGCCTTTTCAACTTGATTATTACGATGTTTTAATTATGAGCGTCGTATGTTGAACTAAATGCAGTTTGAGGTTTGCACTGTGACGAATACACACTGAGAAAAGAGCTATGCACTAAATATCGTTGTTTTCGTTCGTCCGATCGCTCCTTACCAGTGCAGTGGTGGCTGTATGATAATGATTTACTTTATTCATGGTTGGTTACCATATCAATAATTTTGTTCTACTCAAATTTAGAGTGGCCAAGGCGAGGGTTTTTCTCCTTCCAGTGAAACACACTTTTAATTGTACTTTTTATTCGTTGTGTACTCATCGCTTATGTAATATTTACAAATATATGTATACTAGGTAAGGACGTGGCCGCCGTGACGTCACGTTGAGCAAGGAGCGCCCCGCCCCTCACCCTCTACTACTACACGGATTTACTCCACTTACTATATATTCTTTATATATATATATATATTACTTTCGATTACAATGCGACGACATTCAATTATCCATATAAAAAAATATTAGAAATAATTGATTTTTCAATAAAGTGTAAAATGATATAATTCGGGCTTACGCGTTAGAGAGGTCTCTCAGATCTACGAGTAAATATGATATTTTAAACAATAAAATTCCCATCTCGTCACCGTTACAACTAAAGGCCTATATACTATGTCCTTACTTACAGTTCAATTTGGCCGAATAAGACATTTTCATACCTATTCAATAAATATATTACATAACTTTATATTCTGCGGGTGACAAGCGGGAGCACTCATTCGATCCAACTGTACAACGTGACAACGCACACGCAAGCACAAACACGACACACACTCACAACACAGCACTCGACAAATACCTACACGCCTCGCGCGTCAACAATCACAATAACGAGCATGTGGGATGCGATATCTTGCCTAATAATGTTCTCCTTATAATCATCACATACAAATTACATACGACACTATGCTCTATGACCCTACGATGTTGACAAACAACATGTAATGTACTCGTAGGGTCCACAGTACACAGGTAGTATTCGTCACATTATACAGAACAATAGGAAATTGCTTTGCGATTGAACAATAAAATAATTGTTAATATCTGCTTCAAATGTACCGTGTTAAGACGTCGCATCCTACATCACATTGTTGGGCATTGTTGTACATAGCGACGAGGTTCTGAACAACGACGATCGACCCGACGTCGTTCGCCGCACCTCCTTAGGTCTGAGCGGTATTCACGCACTCGTAAGGTGTGTAAGCAGGGTATTGTCTGCCTAACTACACGCTAATTTAATAAATTCGAGGAATGCAGTTAGAAGTCATGGAGTCAACGATAAACTCTATAAGTTTAACACGCCCACAGTTCGCCAGCGCGAGCGTAGAGTCGCGCCGACGCGATACACAAATATTTTACAAAAATATAAAGTTCTTTCAACAATTAATAAAATCTTGGCATAGGACATTTACAACAGGTTCTCTATAGCGTCACGGCGCGTTATAAAATAAAATCTATTTAAAAATTAAGCTATCTACCTAGGAATGCAACGTTTCAGGAATGATTCGAACAGTCTCATCGCTCATTATACATAATTATTATTTGGTAACAGTGGGAACACAGTTAACGCACGACCGCCCCTCCCGCCCCGAGCCGGCGCAGGCGGAAGCGGGAGCGGGAGCGGAGGCGGAGGCGGAGTTTCGTATATTTGGTCGACTAGCGGTGAGTCTCGCTCTAGCTCCTACACTAACTACTAACTAAGGATCTAAACAACTGAGATTCTATACGGTCGTGCGAGCGAAGGCGCTCAGCTGCCCATGGACACGACGGTGGGGCGGTCGGCCTCGGCGCGCCGGTACTCGGCGTCCTCGTACAGCTGGTGCGCGTGCTGGTGTGCGTGCGCGTGCGCGTGCGCGTGTGCGTGCGAGTGCGCGTGGTGGTGCGCCGGCGGCGGCTCCTCCAGCTTGAGCGCGTGCTGCTGCACGTAGTAGTTCAGCGCCAGCGGCGACCGACCACCGCCGCCCCCACCCGCACCCCCACCGCCGTCCACTGTGAAACGACAAAACAATATTCATTTACTTTGCAACCCACAAGTCGTTATGGTGTTCATACCTACTGCCCTCCTTTCCACGAAATATATTCGTCAGTTTCACTTATCAAAAACTTATTGAAATAATTTTAACTTCCATTAATTTTAACGAGATCGAGACAATCAAATTGTTCAGAGAGTTGACACTGAGTTTATTTTAATGCTGTGAACTTGAATTGAGATAGCGATACTCACGCATGTTTTCGAGCTTGACGGCGGGCGTGAGGGAGCGCTGTACGGCGGTCTTCAGATTTCTTTCCGCTTTTATACTATTCTTCGGTTTTCGCTTTCTTGTCTGGAAATTAAACAAATAAATTTCTTGGGAATTTATCTCGTTGGCAAGCTTTTATTGTAGTTGACACATGCTTGATCGTAAACTAGGCCAGAATCTCTGTATGATGATCGTCTGACTAATCGTCATCAGTCTATAACAGTTCAGATAATATCAGTCAATAAAAGTTAGGAAAAAAAACATGAATGTGTAGAATCTCCTTGATTGTTTAGATAGATCTGAAATATTCTGAATTAGGATTGAGAATGGGAGGGTTACCAATAATTTGATTGTAACCTTCCCGTTCTCATTGCACTTTCTCTATGCCGATCGCAAGAATGGTAACACTTATGAATGAGGGATTTAAAATGAAAAGCATGAAAATGAACGTTATGAAAATGAAAGTAATAATATTTAAAAGAAGAAGAAATAGACTGACTTGAAGGTTACGATTGAAAATGAGAGAATAGAACAAGTGAAGGAGTTGGAGGAATGGAGCTCATGCAGATGATATAAAAAGCTGGAATAAGGTGTAAATTCCCTGCACTGCTTTATTGGCAACAACAATATTTCAAAATGGGCACGTTTAGATGTGCACAATGGTGAGGAAACCATATATTAGCTACCATACATAAGGGTTGGAACCTATGTACCTCCTGGTCCCCACTCTTATATAGCGAATGTTGAGTATGGCAGAACGTTTCGGAATGAAAGAAGAACAAATGACAAGGATTGTACAAGACATGTTTTGTTCGGCCACATAGAGAGGATGGATGATAGAAGACTCACGAAAGGAGTATAAAGAGCGAATGTGTATGTAAGTATCGGAAGAGGTCATTCAGGGTGAACATATATCGACCAACTTTCGTGACCAACTTCGTGATATTTTCAAAAGGCATCATGTGAAGAGCACCAGGGACAGTCGAGTATTCATGCAGCGATTGGTAAATGTGGACGAAACAAAAGAGATGTGTCAGGACCGTAGTGAGTGGAGAACAATTGTGTTTGCCTCTCCTTATGGGAAATGGGCATAAGTCTATGTAAATATTTACATACATACATATTATTACATTAGGCAAATGTTTGTGCTCATCGCACATTTATTTCTCTCTAAGAAACAAAGAGACCTTGTACAGAGGTCAGCTTCACAAAGCACTAGACCGACAGATCAGTCAGAACAATAAAACTTTGATGAATTTAATAAAGATATAGCTGATATGTACGAGTATATTATCTACTTCAGTTTAAGCTTGCTTTAACGTGCACACCTTCGTGCAATGTTTTTTCGTGAAGAATTCCAGTTACTAACTATGACTGACTCTTTGCCCTATCATTACTTTTTCTTTTTATATTCAAGTCTACCAACGTGACTACTCTGCCTGTTGGGAAGCATGAGTAGAATCCAGGAGTATCCATTATGAGGGTAGGCAATGCACCATGGTGACACATACTGTGGCGGCCTGGTCAAATGTTTCTGCAAAATGATCGGGCCTCCAGTTAAATACTCACCAATTAAATACGACAGCAAGAATGCTGTCATTATTAGGTTGGTCTTTTGTGTGAAGGCAGTACTACCCCGGTCGAGGCGGCCTATTGGTGCTGAAATCAGCGTGGCTCTACTAGTACATCAATAAATGTTTAAAGCGAGTCATTCAGCAGAGTCTCATTTATTATTTGTTACGTGCAGCTCTTCTCCGCTCTGTACAGATTTAATTTGTTAGTGCTAACCACAAAACGGTGACGTCACGCAAGCAACTGCTCACATGAAATGTAACAAAGCCCACAGCTTTATTATTTGGACATAACTTAACCGCAAATGTATTATTTATTATATTAGTAGGTACTAATGTAATATTATTATAACATTAATAATATGATAATTGTAAAACATATTTATATATTATACTTGTAAGTTAATTACGAGTACATTTAATATTGTTTGAGTGAGGGTAATGCACTGTTTGTGTTTCTACGAATACTTCACTACTCAGTGCTACAATAATATACATAAGTGTAACATATAGGTAGACAGTACATGGTATACAGGTAGGTAATAATAATGATTTAATATATAACGGAAAGCCTTTAGATGGAGAGACAGTTTGAGCGGTAAAGGTGTAAGTAAAGGTAGGTGAAAGGTGTGGTAGGTGTACCTGTATGGAGTCCTTCTTCATGGCGAGGGGCCGATTGATGTTGTGCAGTTTGTAGTAGAGGCCGCACGCGTTGCAGACGGTCTCGCCGTGCGCGTTGCGACGCCACAGCGAGGTGGTGGTTGTCTGGCAGTTGGTGCAGGACATGCCCGGCCGCTTGGTGCCCATCTGCACACAACGCGAGCTATTAGTGGCGGGCCGAGCGCGAGCTCTGCATGCGACGGTCATGTTAGCCAGTGAAGCGATGGTAGTTAGTGAGCGGGTGCGGGTGCGGGTGCGGGGTGCTCGTGCGGGAGGCGAGGGAGCAGGACGTACCCCTTTCTTCTGTTTGTAGTCGGGGGGGGTCTGGTGCGGCGCACAGAGCGGCGCGGGCGCGGGGAGCGCGTGTGTGGCGAGGCCGTTAAACAGGTAGCCCTTGTAGAAATCCGCGCCCGGCGGGGCCCCCTCCGCGGCCACTGCAACATGACAAGTGAGACTGAGCTGGGCAGGTAGGTGGACGTCGGCGGGCGCGGATCTCTCGCGGGCTGGGTGCGGGGCGGGTGCGGGTGGCGGGTGGCGGGTAGTGGGGTGATGCGTACGTCGTGGTGGGGCGCGGCTGCGAGCGGCGCGTGGCGCTGACGTACCAGCCGCCGGGGCTGCTTGAGCGGCCGGTTCATGCCGTTCATCTTGTTGTACAGCCCGCAGGCGTTGCACAGGTAGTGGCCCGTGCCGTCGCGCCGCCACAGCGGCGTGTGGATGGCGCCGCAGTTCACGCACTCGCGCGTCTCCGTGATAAACTCCGCCATCTCCACTAGCAACAACCACAACACCATCGTTATGTACCTCCTCGGCACAAGCGACCGCCGGCGTCCGACCTTATGCTACCCAGTACGACGACACTCGCCGGACGGCGCGTGTGTCGATTAATCGTTCAATCGATATTAAATACATTAATATTCATTACTTAACATTACACCTCTAGTTAACCTACTACATGGAATATCGATAGGGAAGTATAGCTTAAAACTTTCTGTAGAAAAATAGGCACCACCCTGTCGCTCGTATGAGTCGTATGCGACACTTAAATATGTTACCTATACCAATATACGAGTACATGATGATTTGGTCTGCGAGAGCTAACAGAACAAAAGCGAACGCATGAGTTTTGATCGGGCCGTGTGTCGACAGACCTTGACAATGACAGTCGATGATTCACGGAGAGATGGCCGCTGGGCACGTGCGGCGGCCGCGGCACGTACGGCCGAGGCCGCGGCTCTTTGTGCAAGTCGAGTTAGTCGAGAGTCGCAGGAGGCGCGCGCGAAGCCGGGCGCCGGCACGAGTCGCCGAGGTGCGCTGCAATAACCCATAAAGAGGGCAGCCGTGAGATGGCGCCGACCGACGACCGGTCACAGCCTCGCCTAGTAATCGGAGCTGTGCCATTGTTCCGCAGCGCGCGGACCGGCAGTGCTCACACCGGCCGACGACCGCTCCATTTCAATTATTGTAGCAATCATTATTCGTCATATATATTATATTCTACTTGTAGCGACACATTAAGAGTGGAAAATTAGTCTGATTCATTTCTCCCTTTGATTACCTACAACAAATGTTTGGTGGTAATTCTACCTAATTAGTTCAAATACTGCTAGCGGCGTTTATTTATACTGATTACCTACCTATTCATTTAATTCACAGTTTGAATCTATTTTATCTTTTACATATCAGTTGCACTTCCCTAGCCTTGAAACTACTGAATCCCATGTAAGTCTACGTGTAATAAAACAACGTTCTCGGTTTTTCTTGGAAGTGGATCGGACCTAATTTGGCGAAATTAATGAATGTCTAGTGTATACAATAAGTACAATAACACAAAGTGAGTAGTGTGTATGGTGCAGTGTGTACGTGCCCTAGGCGCGAGTAGTGGTGGCCGCTGGACGCGTGTGTACGGAGCTCGCGCGTACTGTTTCAATGGAATCTACGACCGTTACGTGCCAACTGCGGCCGAGTCATTCACGCGACACTTCCACAAACATATCACCCGCTCCGTTACTACATCATGTTTGTTCACTAGTGCTCACACTTTAAATCCTAACCATTCATTACTTGCGACGATAACCGACCGAGTGAGGTGAATCTACCTATATTCTATAGACATGATAGTTCCCAATGGAACGATTGAGACCGATAAGTGTCTCAGAGAAATTGTGAAAAATGTAAGAGTACGCGTCATCGCCGAGGCAATATATACCAGCAACTATCTCCGGCAAAGGTTAAGAGAACAGCCTCGCGGGAGGCAGATGCCCAAGTCTTCAATTTGTATTTAACCATTAGTTCAGTAAAATGGGTTCAATAATACACGGGGAAGGTTGTGAACTAGGAATCACAGACAGATAACTGTCAAAACTCATAACTATAGCACAAGCGCCGTCAGTATGTATGTACGAGATCGACTATCACTTACAGCTTTGTTTCAGATTGGTATGAGAACGCGTCGACACTCGACGCTGTCCAACACGTGTTGACAATAAGTACCAACAGACGCGTTTGACTTTCTGTATAGATTTCAACAAGTGCAATTTATAGAGAATGTGTTGGACGGGCGCGCACATGGCGGGAGTGCGGGTGTTGGGTTACACGGCGCAGATATTCGGCCAGAGCCAGCTCGCATTACCCGCCTCGCTAATAGCGGACGTCGAGCGCTGCCCACCACCATTACTGCCATTATAGAGCTGGCTGTAACGAGAGCTGAGGCCATGTGGCATCACACTACCCGGGGGCAGGCCTCTCATACTTCGTTCTACTAATAATGATTAGTAGAACGAAGTATGAGTGCATAATGATGCACCTTTTAAACTAGACCGTATATTCTGCGTTAATTGTTATGTTTCCTTTGTTTATTTTAATAAAAGACAACTCTCTAATTAGGAAGTAGGAAGAAGTGTTGCAAATCACTTATAGTGTTGACCCATATGGAGGTGAATCCATAACGCGTTAGCGCAGTAACAAACGTGATGAAAACGCCTTATACACTACTAAAACAAATCTATTATCCTTATTAATATTATACATGCGAAGTATCTCTGTCTGACGCGTTTTCACTTCAAAACTACTGAATCGATTTAAATGTAATTCAGGCCGCTTTCACCGAAGATAACCGACATGAACGCGAGCAGAGCCGCGGGTGCAAAATTGTCATTATTCTTTCACAAAAAAATATTACAGTAATGATAATGGTTGCATTGCAATTGTCTTAAGCAACACATCGCATGATGCTTTTATTCGCACGTGGTAGATGACAAGGGACAACCCTATGAAAATGCAATCGTCATCATTCCTGTGATTTCGCATCAACAACCAGCACTTCCTTTAAATAAAAGAAGGTAGGTCTTGCTTTTTGGCTCATATCGCAAACGTCAGCACGGGGAGACAACAGTTGTGACGTCACACTCGAGCTATGTCCTAATGGTGTTGTGGAGGCACGTGGGTGATAAGGGCGGCTCCACATTAGCGTTGCTTGGTGTCAGTGAGCAAATATGCGTACCGCGGCGCGTGGCCGAGTGCGCCTGTTTTTTGTCTTGTCGCCGCTTTGTTTGTAGCGAGAGTGGACTTCGACGGGGCACGAGGAGAGGGGGGGGGGGGCGGTTAGGTTTGCCACGAGCGAGGCCGGACGCGGCGATGTTTGCGCGCGGCACGTGCCTTATCCGATACCATTTACGGAATGCGATTTTAATGCGCTTAAAAGGGAACGACTTCATTTTAAAAGAAGACAAGGTTTTTTTGGAGAGACCTATGTAAACAGCGGCGCGCGTGTGTGCGTGCAGCTCGTCTGCGTCCTGCCTCTCCAAGACGGTAAACAATAACATCGAAACAATGAAGGCTTTATTCGCCGCAGCGTTTGAGCGGCGCACAGGAAAACCGCGGCCGATTCGCTAATTATAAATAATAGGTACGTAGGCATAGCTAAGAAAAACGGACCGCGGCGCACTACCTACCTACTTCACTTAAATATTACAAAATTACAACAAACAATATTTTTATTGTAACATAAGATAGGAATCTGTAAAAATGTGTGTTAAAGAATTTGAAAAAAAATCACTGTAATGAGGAGTGTGTAAGTAGAAGACTAACGAAAGAACTAACGAAGAGAACGGAAAAAACAAGAAAACCTAGTTGATGATGACTCCTTGAAAGAACACATAACTGATGCTTCAATTTCACCATGTACCTGTGTACCTTGAATGATTTAATTCCGTATTCTGTGAGTTACCCTCACGTTTGGACGCTCACGGAGACGAATATCAACGCAACAAGGATGTTGACACTAATCGTCACCAAAGACTAATGATCGTCACAAACCAGGCACTGTTATATTCTATGTTAATTTAAGACATTTTTGGGTTTAACCAAAACTATACCACATCAGTTAGGTACCCCTCTGTAAAAGTTAAAGCCCAAATGGCTCTATCCAGTATACACTTATATGACACAGAATATGTTTTGTGTGTGTGTGTGAAATTGTGCATGTTTTGTTTCAATAGTAATGTGATGTGATGAGTTCGCAGTGACAGGCGTATGTTTTTGTATGTGAACAAGCATATCACTAGGCCGCCGTAGTGTGGGTCACCATGTCACCATGTTGCATTGTCTGCACTCACATTGAGGGTAGTGACTCCAACTCTTGGATTGTACTCATGCTTTCCTCCAGACAGAGTAGAGTCACTTTGCTAAGCTTAAATATAAAATAATGAGAATCTAAAATGCGTATGTGTGATTACCCCACAAGAAATGAGAGACGACACGATATAATTCGCTTAAAAGGCTGTTATTATCTATCTATTTTCCGATTTAATGCTATTCCTCATTAATACAAGCATAATGTGAAGCGTGGCTGGGACCAGCTGGTATATCATAAAAATAACCAGGTTTTAGTCCTTTCTGTAATGAAAGAGACGTGCGGAACAAAATTAACTGTCACTTAAATATAATAGCGTTTTCTCTGTTTTCAATACGTAGGTATTGACAAAAAAAGTACGTTTATGTATTTATATCAGTTGTCTAGTACTTATAATACAAGCTCTGCTTAGTTTGGGACTAGATGGCTTTGTGTGTAAGATGATCAAAATATTTATTACAAAAAAAAAGGTTAGTATAAATAAAAAGCTGATTAGGAAACGTATCAACATCCCTTGTTTTCGTCTAAATAATAATAGATTAGGAACAATTCGCATAATCGCCACACCAATGAGGGAAGACCCTAGAAGCGTTAGTAATTACATAGCTGTTAGATAGCTATAAATAACTCTAAGGAGACTAGGATTTATTTTCCTTCTGAATTTATATATATAGTTGACATTATGTTTATTGGCGCTCGGACACTCGCCTTCAGTATTGTATATACATATTGGTAATGTAATTCGTCAAGTTAGGCGCTAGTCAGACCTAACTAAGCAAAGCTTGTACTTTGAGCTCTAGTTCTAAGAACTTGAGACGCCTTACTTGTCCAGACTGCTGTTAAACATACGTGTAACTGAATACATAATGTTACAGAGAAGTTACATTCAGACAAATGATGGTTCAGATCACACAATTAAGAGGTCTGCGTGAGAAAAGAACCGGCGGCTAAGTTATAACAATCGTTACTACTGGACGGACACAAATGTCTATTGAGTTTGGGTATCGATAGCGTCTTCTGATTATCATATCCCTAATAATGAACATTTATCGAGGTTTAACTTTTATATAGTTGTATCTGTAACACCGAAGGAACCGTTTGAGTCCCTCATTATGTGGCTGGACGCTCGAACTCGTAGACAAAGGTTGACATTTTACGAGGACGCTTAATTATGATTTATGTGTGCATATTATTGTAATACTAAATAAACATTTGTTTATTATCTCGCTTCTCGACGCATTCTCACCGCCGGCGTTCACAGAACAGATATAAATAATTTAACGATTCACAAAAGGGACATAAAGCGCTGAGCACCGAGTGGCGCGGACTGATGAAGGTCTGAGTGGGCACCGCTCGTAAATAATAGCGGAACTGTTCGCTTATCGATATGACTTTTGGAAATCGCTTATCTGCACTAAAAAAAGCGGAGTAGCGGTTCTATATTAGTTGTGACAGCGCTGTCAGAGCGCTGCGGGCTATCGCGCCGTGACCTGCCACAAAAAACAACCCTCCCCACCACCCTCTCGCCTCCCGCCGCCCCGACCACGCGACCCGCGCTCACTCTGTTGCTATCTGCTATCTCGGGATCATCAAACTAATTTATATTTCTGTATCGTTAACGAGTTACGAGTGATCATCGCATTCTCTCACATTGTCATTTATTCATTTCAGGGGATATTAACATGGGTACTTATAATTAATTCACGTAACTGTACATATTCGTTTGCACGCGTATGGTACCTAATAGACACAAGTAGACAAAGTAACACGGCTTGCCATATGGCAATGTTACTGACTTCTATGCTTGTAAACTTGCCCACGCCGCACAAGAAGACCCATCAGAACAGTGGCACACCTCTCAGTAGTGACAGGTTTGATAGAGGCACTAGTAATCTCACAAGCGTGTCCTGTCTAAATTGGTCAACACTTACGACACTCATTATGTTTTTTTAGCTTATCTGAATGTGTAAATAATATCGATGGAAACTATTACTAATTAAGAGCAATGTTGAAACATACAATGTATTGGAGCGTTGAACAAACATCTGTTGTGAGCAGTCGTGAGTCAGCGGACTTCAACCACTCGGCCCGATCATTGTCTCCTTGCATTCCTTTTATAAATAATTATAATCCTTTTGTTATTTCCTTGTACAATATAATTTAAATAAAGTGAGTAACTAGGGAGGTGCCCATACCTAACTGTCTAGAGAGAGACACGCAAGTTACACTGACACTGTCTACAATCACAATATATTATAACTTCAAGTAATAAATAAGGCAGGTACTCACGCGCTGAGAGGCTGGCGGCGGCGGACATCTGCGGTCGACGATTGCTTTCCAAATTCCAACCCTCCTGAAAACATTCGACATGATCTATTTGTAGTGCTGATAACTGGTATCTACTGGTACTAGATGTTTAGATCGGGGTTTGAGTTAGATGATATTATATTTATCTATAGTCAGTTATAACCAAATGTTTTCAATGAGTTGAAATGTGTAGTGTAATATCGATTGATAGTCTCTGTAATGATTAGGGAAGAAACAAGGCGTAGTGAATAGAATTGAAACTAGAATGTTGTGACGATTTAAGTATGATGAGTGAACAGCGAATTTCTAACAGAATTTAAAGGTGGCAGGGAGTGAGCGATTAACCAGTTCGATATTGTACGGAAGGAGAGTCTCATTAAACGTACATAACTAGACGTGCTATATGGTGTAAATACATTCGTACCTACATATGTTTGGGGTTAGTATCTTGACAAAATAGCATTCTATCTACTCCCAACCCCGGATGGTATTGTATGTTTGTTTATATGAGATACTTCCAAATGAGTTAGATGTAAAATACATATTAAATACTTTTGTACTAAACAATGTACATGAATAATAATATACAAATGTGGGATGAAAGTCGTCCTAAAAGGTGCTTAGGTGAGGACTGACGGTGCCTGTGGGGCTGCGGGCTGCGGGCTGCGGGCTGCGGTCGCTAGGCCTAGGGCCCTAGGAGGACACAAAGAATGTTGTGGCTAGTTGTAGTCGTAGCGCGCTTAAAAATATTTCGGTTTCGGTTATTTACAAATTACAAACATACACTTCATTATTATTATTTTATACAGATTTATGTTAACTTCTTATAATAAAAGAAAGTAAATAATTACACTAATTAAGTTAGTTAATTATAAAGCTAAGTGAGTTAGTACTCAATGTGGTATTTAATACAAGGAAGTAAACAAACAGCTTGTTGTCCAAACGTACATGTACCAATAAAGTAATTGCTTGTAATTAACTAACGATGTCTAACTATCAACAATATCAATAAGGCACTCTCGCAATTACGTGTGTATTGTTAATATAAATCTTTAAAAATGACAATAATTACGTTCAAATTATTATTAATCTTTTTACTCGTTGGGACACTAAAACGAGTCAGTCAAGGGTGCCTCATTCGAGGAGAGGAATTCAAAACTTCTCAATGTAGGAATATGCTATTTCAACCCACAAGCCACAGCGCTAATGTATGCACACGAAATGCAACAAACATAAACAACAGCATTAACTCATCACTATATATTTATACATACATACATATACATATATATTTCTTTCCTAAACGGTAAACACGAAATTATTTTTTAATATAAAAGATTCTGATTGTTTTTGTACAAGTAAAATGACAAAGCTAAATACTGTACACTTACTACAGTTGGGTAGGTACTATCATCGATTAGATGTTAAGTCGCTATACATTTAGATAAACTCTATTTTTCTTCCTTAGACATTGACACCTTGGGATTAACCTTGAGAATAAGGAATTCTATTAAAAAAGTAATTTAAATATTGATGTCCATACATACATACGTGGTATCTGCTCGATTGTTATGAAACTAAGATAATCAGATCTCGTTTAAACAATTAACATTTAATTTGCTTTATTTTTCTTTCAACAGACAAGATTGATACTGTGTAAAGATTCTTACGTGTTCATTATCTAAATAAACCTAAGGCTGTTGCGTAATTGTTATGATACATGAGTTTAAATATGAGTTAACTAAACGCGATAAGTTACAACACGCGTATTTAATTCATTATATTTGAGACAACAATAATGTGTTTCTGTTTTTCGTTCTCAGCTAACTTACAATACTGGGCCAGTTTGATTATATCAACTTCTATTTAAGGTACATACTCGGGAAGAGATCCCTTGGGCGAACAGTTCATCACGCTGTAAACCTTATGATAAGGACATACTACAGTCATGAGATAAAACGGAGTAAGGAAATGGCATTTAACTAATTTGAAAATATCTCAGATAGGCAACATAGTGAATTACAAGTTCTCGTATGTAGGTACCTGTGGCGAGTAGGCGCTGGCGGGCAGCGCGGAAGTGCTGTACACGGAGGCCGGGGCGCGGGCCGAGGCGCAGGCGAAGCCTCCTCCGAAGCGAGCGCTGAAGGCAGGCAGAGACCCGCCGCCCGCCTCGCCACCAGCCCCCGACCCTGGGCCTCCTTCCCCACTGTACTCCTCCAGCACCACGCCGCCCCCTGAGCCGCTGGACCCTCCGTAGCTCGGCGAACCACCTGCACACCCACACAGTACTTGCCATTCATTACAAATTATAAAACACACCATACACACAGAAACATACATTCACACAATACATAATACTAATTCTCTACCCCACACATAAACACCACATTACTATGGTTGCTTACTTGGACACAAGTCCTCTGGAGGAAGATGGAGAGTTTAGTATATCATACAAGACACCCTATACCAGGGACTCACACAGTTTTCTATTTACATAAGTATGCTCTTTTTTACGCTGGGAATGCTTTTCGCAACATACTGTCCGTGGTAGAGACCACCTCGTCAGTCGGGAGTAACTCCAGTAACGCATCAGCGGCTTCTGGTTTTCCTCCCTGCCGTACTCCTTTACTGAGGTACATCCCAGGGTGACCAGTCACATACTTGGCAGGACGATGTCGTCGATGTTAGACGACATACCCTGGCCACACCACAGATGTCACTATCTAGGATAGTTTGCAGCGGTCACATGCCGCTCTGCTGATTTCTTCCTAAGTCCGAACATCCTCACAGGGTTCGACGTTCGGACTCTCATGCAGGGCAGACCTCTAGCGTGTTCTGGGCGAGTCCAAGTTGTACCCGCAGTGTTGGCATTGCGCTGTCACCTCACGTTCGATTCTATTCAGATACTCACCAATACAACCGTGTCCGTTGAGTATCTGAATCAATCGGTAGGTCACACAGTCACTCCTCTCCGTCCAAGCTTCAAAGCTCGGCAGAACGGCTCCGACGGTGCGTTGGCTCGCACAGCCTTGAATTCCGCCGTAGCGTTCCGGGCTCGAATTCGATCGTAGGCCATCGTGTCCATGTCGGCCAGATTGTCGGAGGGTGGAGATCGCGCCAGTACGCCTAAGTTTTCATTGTTCTTTTGTAACTTTCTGTGTGTAAATAAAATTATAATTATAAAAAAGTGTGTTAATGTTACCTGCGCTCGAGGTCCATATCTGTGGCTGCGAACTCAATTCAGCTCCGTTTCCAAAGTAAGGTGCGGCGGCTCCCGAAGCGGCGTATGAACACCGCGTGTACACCGCGCCTCCGCCTCCCCCGCCTCCCCCTCTACACCAACATATTTAAACAATTATTAATGTCTTGCTAAATGTTATAGTATCAGTAAACAAATTCAGTAATGATTCCTCAGCACATCTTTAAAACAAAAACATGCTAACTCCCATCTTATAAGAGATGTTCATTTTCCTAGACTTAATTATTCTCAATCATCCTGCATCATTCTCCGCCTGTCTCCGGGGGCCGGGAGAATGGTGCAGAAACATCTCATCAAGTAGGCCGCCGCGGTGTAAGTCACCCTGGTGCATTGTCTGCACTCACCATCAGGATGGTGACCCACATTCATGGATTTCCTCTAATATAAAAGATAGTGAAGTCCCTCTTCGACTTCACCATCTTATATTAATATTATATTAGCTAACAATATTCACTATTTCACTTCGAGTAGGAAGAGTGTGGCGCCAGCGCTACCAGTTGCTCGTGTCAGCCGGGGTGAATGTCCTTACGTACGGGTATGTAAGTACGTATGTAGGTACGTAGCATTGCCTCAAACCCACCTAACTATTGAAACTAGTCGCGTAAATACGTAAATTTTAAATAATTACCATTTCAGCTAATGTGTAGCTCGCACAGCATATTTAGATACCTATACAACTGTTTTTATCGCTTCATAATTAAGTATTAAGACGAATGTATACAAGTACATACCTATTTACTTACGAACAAGTTGTTAACTAAGTTCGAAGAGCGGGAAGTAACGAGTGTAACCGTATGTGTCTGTGTATGTAGGTTTGTTACACGATCTATTTGTTATTTGTAAATATGGACAGTGTTTCAATCAACATTTTTGTTACCAAGTTTGATTTCATATTAATTAAAAATAATTCATCCACCATCACTGCCAGTCTCCTAAGGAGGACACCTCTCTTAGATATTTTGACAACTAAATACTTAACATAACAACAAGAAAAATGTACAACGTAAATTGATTTGATAAAATCACACAGGTCTGTAGTCTACTGTGTATGTCACCCGGGTCATTATTACAAATCTATTGACACGTCATGTCATTCATTATATGTAATCGGTTTGTAGCTTAGACGCTACGGTGGAACATACAAACATTTTGGAAACAGCGAGTAACGCCGCGGAACAAACCTATTCTAAAAAAGTAGTTTAAGTTATTCTTATCATGTGTTTGCCAGTGAAAGTCTCGTCAAAATTGGTCTAGCCGTTAAACAAATTAGGCTGAACAAACAGACAGAATCTATCTTTACATAATATAAAATTAAGTCGATCTTTTAAACCACTTGACAAATTTTAATGGTGTTTACAGCAATAGATAGACTGGTCCAAAGGAATATCATAGTTGAGGAAATCCGAGAATTAAAAAGACGTAGCTAAATCTATAAAAATAAATAAAATTGGAGTGTCTGTTTGTAAATAACCAGTTTTTTACTAAATGCATATCAAACTATTTACGGCACTGAAATCCAAAATTGAATTTTTATTTTTTTTGTCTGTATGTCTGTTTGTTTCGGGTAATCTCTGGAACGGCTGGACCGATTGTAACTTTCACTGGCAGATGGCTTATGACATAAAGAGTAACTTGGGCTAATTATCTTTAGACTAGCTTCACTCCGCGGCGTTACTCGATATACACAACAACAACCGCTCAGATAGTTTTATATATTTTTGTGCTTCCAGGGCTTATCACAATTAGCTGGCAGAAGTGAGAGATGTGCGAGTATTGAGGCTGACTACCGGCTCAGAGTTAGTGCACCAACTAACACAATGGCTAGGAAACGGAAGTATGTGAACCCACTGTGTGTTGAAGTTGTCACCCTGTATTGTGGTGCATTCACAGCCCGCCGAAGGGCGGATCAAATATACCTAATTTAATGCAACTGACAGGTTTAGAAAGTGCCAACATTGATAGCTCCTCAGGACTGTGCTGACGCCAAACATTTAGATCAACTTCGTGAAACATGTTCGTTAGGTAGTAGGTGCGGGCGCGCTCGTGTGGTAGTTAAGTAGAGCGCAGTGGGGCTAATGGCTCGGAACGTCTCGCAAGTAGGTACACGTTATCGTACACGGCCCTCTCCTCCCCTCCCCCTCCCCCCACTTTCCCACCTCGCGCGCACTCCGCCTCACCGTACCCCGCCGGCGCCCTCGACCCCCTTGCATTCATTACGCGTCGTGACACACCATACCCACCGGCAAACTATACATTTAACATTTCTAAAACCTAGACTTGCACTTTGTATGGAAGAGCGCAGTGCGACCTTGTGCGACCGAATGCAGAGCGCTTGACGTGAGTGTTTATAAAAACAGCGAGATGATGTTGTCGGTAACGGTCGGGCCGGTATGGCGCGCGACATGTGCAGCCTCTGTAACAGGAGAACGCGGAAATGTCCGCGGGCGCACTCAACTACCTTCACTACGCACCTACTCATGCCACTAATGGCGAGCAATAAAACGTTGAACGGGAGAACTGTACTACAGGGCACACTCATCAGAGTTTGAATGCTAAACTGTTCCTTTTTTTTTTTTTTTTTTTTTTTACGTGTGGAAATCCCCGCGGACCGTCACCCCGTCGGGGGTTACGGCGGGGTGGTGTGTCGGACTCGAACCGACTAAAACCACACGGTGTGACCCTCTCTGCGCCTTTGTATTGGAAGGAGTCCAGGGAGGGGATTTCCTTCTGGACTCCAACCGGCGCCTGCCCGCACTGTTGCGGGCACCTACTCGTGTTTCGACTCTCTATTTGGGCAACGTCCGGTCACACGCGGACGTCGCCCCCTCGCGGTTGGCCTCCACTGCGGACGGACGGGAAACCCGTCCCGCCCATCCGCGGCCACTCTCAGGGCGGCATGAGACGCAGGTATGCGCGCCTACGCCGCCCCGGGCGCCGGCGGCGGATCGGGTCCGATTGGATTGCATCCTCCCGGGCCTTCTCCGCCACCTCCTTCTGCAAGATTACGTCCTCGCAGAAGGTTGCGACCGCGGTAAAACAACTGTCACTGCCGGCCATCGATCTTATGACGGCCGGCAGCGAGAGATCCCCTCCGATGACTGCAGTGAGGACCCGGCGCTGCGCCGCCCAAGCGGGGCAGACCGCCAGCGTGTGCTGGGCCGTGTCCTCACTGCAGTCGCAGTGGTGGCAGGCGGGACTCGGTTCCCTCCTAGCGACCGAGTGCAGGTACTTTCCGAAGCAACCGTGCCCGGAAAGTACCTGCGTCAGCCGGAAGGAAAGGGTCCCGTGCTGCCGCCCTGCCCACTCCGCGATGACCGGCTGAAGAGCCTCCACGGCGGCAAAGCCAGCGCGTGGGGTCTCCAGCCGGAACGACCATCTCTGCATGGTGGCTCGGCGAGCGGCTTCGCGCCACTCGCGCACGTCCTCGGGCGGAGGGCGAAAGCCATTCTCCGCCCGGAAGTCAGCCACTCGCCGATAAACTTCGGCGAGCACTTCCGCCTCCAAATCCCACGGGGGTGTTCCGGCCAAGGCACACGCCGCCTCTGTGGACACCGTGCGGTATCCACGTATGGCTCTGACCGCCAGTGTCCGCTGGGGGCGCCAGAGGCGCGCCCTGTTTTGGGCGGACAGAGCCGCCGCCCACACCGGTGCACCGTAAAGTGCCATCGACCGGACAACCCCCGTGTACAGCTGCCTAGTGGGGACACTGGCCCCGCCCAAATTGGGCAGAAGTCGCCCTAGGGCGGAGGCAGTGCCCACCAATTTAGGTCCAAGCTGTCGGAAGTGCTCGTCGAAGAGCCACCTACCGTCGAGGACCAGACCCAGGTACCTCATCTGGGCCCGGACCGGTACGAGGACCGAGTTGACCTCGATCGAGGCGCCGGCGGGCGGACCGCGACGGGGCCCATGAAATAATAGGGCCTCCGTCTTGTCCAGGGCCACCCGCAGACCCAGCGCCTCGATGCGCCCGACCACCCGGGAGACTCCCGTGGTGGCCAGGCGCGCCGCCTCCTCAAAGTTTGCCCCCCGGGCCGTGACTAGGGTGTCGTCTGCGTAACAGATTACACCCAGCCCGGGGGGGAGACGCCCTCGTAGGGCCCAGTCGTATCCCATGTTCCACAGGAGTGGTCCTAGGACAGACCCCTGTGGAACACCGCACGACATGGCCCTGCGTCTCAAGGCGCCATCTCGGTCCTCGTACTCGACGGTACGCTCCTCTAAATAGTCTTCCACCAGCCGCCTCAGGTACCCTGGCACTCCGTGGTACTGGAGTGCGGCCCTGATGCAGCCGAATGGCAGACTATTGAAGGCGTTGGCGATATCCAAGGACACCGCCAACACCACTCCGCCGCCTCTCACCGCCTCTTCGGTCACGGCCCTCAGGCGCAGGATCGCGTCGACCGTCGAACGCCCTTCCCGGAAGCCGAATTGGGCGTCCGACAGGTCGGGCCCCACCTCGCTGAGGTGCCGGACGATGCGGACAGAGAGAACCCTCTCAAACAACTTGCCCGCCTCGTCCAGCAACACGATGGGCCTGTAGGCCGCGACCGAATCGGCAGGCCGGCCATGTTTCTCGATGAGCACCAGCTTCCCGCACTTCCAACGCTCAGGGAAGCGTCCGGACGCCAGGCTAGCGTCCAACACTCCCCTGAGGTGGTCCGACATGTAGTCGAGGGCACGGGCCATCACTCGGGCTGGAACCCCGTCCGGCCCGGGGGCGGTGTTCTTGGATCGAATCCGCAGAACAGCCGCCCCTACCTCAGATTCCCTGACAGGCGGAACATCACCCACGCTGCCCCGACGACGACCACGACGGGCCATCGACGGGGGTGTGTGTTCCGCCCGCTGCGGGAATAGGCCCTCGACCACTTCCTGCAGGAAGCTGGGCTGGAGAGTCTCCGTAAGGGGGGGGCCCGACGTGCGGAGCTTGTTACGCACCGCACGATAAGGGCGACCCCAGGGGTCACGCTCCAGACTCTCCAGCATCTCTTTTCTGCTCGCGTCTTTGGCGCGGCAAATGGCCAGCCTCAGAGTTTCCCGAGCTGCTCGGTACTCCTCGTGAAGCCGGTCCACCTCCTCACCGCCTCCGCGGTGACGTCGCCGACTCCGGGTGTGGGACCTCCGGGCACGTACGCAGGCCGCACGGAGGTCCGCCAACTCCTGGGACCACCAGTAGACCTCCTTCCGAGGAGGCCGACGGCCACGAACGCGGGGCATGGCCGCATCGCAGATGAGCGTTAACGCATCGGCGAAGCGACCAGCCCCCACGTCGACCTCCTCGGTCGGGGCCTGCGGAGACAGCCAAGAGCAAACAATGGCCGCCTCCTCTAGTAGGTCCCTGTCCAGCTTGGCGACAGCCCACCGCGGAAAACGGGAGGGACGCCGCGCCGCGTGACCCCTACTGGCGTCCTGGGACCGGGAGAGCTCGAATCGGATATAAAGGTGATCCGAGAGCGTCTCAACCTCATCCAGGACACTCCAGTTCCTTACTCGTGCGGCGACTGCAGGGGTAGCGAACGAAAGGTCCACTATCGACCCCCCCTGCTGTCGCACGCACGTGTTGGTGGCGCCTCTGTTCAGCAAACAGAGGCCCACCGACGCCGCCCATTCCTCGACGGCTTCGCCCCTGGCGTCCGTCGCCGGGGAACCCCACGCAATGGACTTTGCATTGAAGTCCCCCAGCACGAGGACGTGCCCAGACCCCAATCGCCGTATCGAGGTCTCCAGGTTGTTTAGGAAGACCTCGAAGTCGCTCAGACTCCGGTTGGGGGAGAAATATACACCATAAATGGTGGTTCCCCCCCATTCGACGGCAACATATCCAGTACCCTTGTCTCTTAGCGACAAGGGCGGGGAATGAGCCGCCGTGGAGCTGACGACTGCCACGGAGCCGTCCCAGTCACCCATCCAATTTGGACGGGGAGGGACAAAATAGGGCTCCGCGACTACGGCAACACCTATCGACCACTGTGCCATCGTTTGCAGGAGGAGATCCTGCGCCGCGGCACAGTGGTTGAGGTTCGTCTGGACCAGGAGGTTGGAGACTTGATCCATTACTGGATCGTCTCTACAACCCCCTCCATGGGCGACGACGTCGTCGCCTGATTGACGTCGGAGGCAGCCTGGGTCGCCGGGCTAGCCTCCGAAGTCTGCCGAGAGGCGCGGGGAGGCTTGCAGCCCCCCTGCCCCATCTGGTGGTTGGCGGGCTTATTGCCCGCCGCACACATCGGGCAGTGAGGGGCGGCAGAGCACTCCGCCGCCTTGTGCCCGGGTCGACCGCAGCGGAAACATAGTTCGCTGCAGTCGAAACAGCTCTCGCACTTGGTGCGAGTGTGTCCCGCGACTAGGCACTTGAAGCACCTCATCGGCCTCGCAGCCAGAACCGTGATTCTGGCATTGACGAAGCCGATGAGCATGCTCCCGGCGTCGGCCAACACTTTGGCCGACGCCACGGGACAGCTCACCCACACCGAGCCGAGGCCTCCCGGGCCCGGCCGGACGATGCCGACTCGGATGGTGCCCGCGGTGCAGCCAGTCTTCTCCATGACTGCATCGCGGACATCCTCCGACGTGATGGAGTCGTCCAGACCCGATATGCGCAGTTCCGCGCATTTGGTGGGCCTGGCGACCTTGACACCGTCCTGGGCGGCAAACACCTCCCGCAGCCTCTCGGCGAAGGTGTCGGCCGTCTTGGCGCCCTCAGCCCCCGGGAACTCGAATACTCGAGCTCCCGTCTGGGCGCGGCGCAGCCTCATCCCCGCGGCCCCGAACTCAGCGGCGAGCCCGGGACGGGCCCCCTTAAAGAGGGCCGCGTATGTGAGCCCGCCACTGGCCGCCTCCGGCGACACGGTGACGACTACCGCCGCGGTTTTGGGCGGCTGTAGCTTCCGCGGCCTCTTCTTAGAGGCCGCTGCCGCCACCGGCGGAGACTGCGGGGCTTGGGCTACGCCTTGGGCGGCCTTCCTCGCCCGCGCTCGCTGCCGCTGCTGGCACCTCTTGGAGGACCCCACAACCTGCCAATCCTCGTTAGAGGGGGCTGGTCCCGAGGAACCCGTCGGAGGCGCCGGAGCGGGAAGCGGGGGGAAGTCCGCTCCACTTGAGGGCGCCGCCTTCTTGGCCGGCGCTTTGGCCGGAGCCTTGGCCGGCGCCTTGGCCGGTGCCTTGGCCGGCGCCTGGGCCGGTTTCGCGGCCCCCTTCTTCGGTCCCTTTTGGTTTTGGGGGGGGGGCGGGGCCGACGTCGCCGCCGCGTAGGTGACGCGGCTTCCCACCAGGGTGGCAACCGGGGGCCTCTGCGACGCGAGCGGGGGGCGGACAACCGGCGCGGGGGGAAGCCTCGCCTCCAGGCCGGCCAGTCGCCCGTCCAGCATTCGCGTCATAGCGTCGAGCGCCTGACGCAGCATGGCGTCAGGGAACTCTCCGCCAGCAGGGGCCTCTGGCCGGGACGGCGCAGGCGGGGCCGGGACCTCTGCCCGAGACGGGCTGGGCGGGGTCGGAACCTCTACCCGAGACGGTCCGGGCAGGGCCGGTACCTCTGCCCTAGACGGCCCGGGGGGGGCCGGGGCCTCCGGCGGAGACGACCCAGGCGAGGCCGGGGCCATCGGCTGAGCACGCTGAGCCCGGAATTGGGCGAATTGCGCACTCAGCTCAGCCATCTGGGCTATCAGGCGGGTGTTGGCCTCGTCGAGGCGCGCCATATCCCCGCACAGCTTCCCCACCACCTCCGACAAGGCGGAGGAGGAGTCCTTCAGGGCTTTCACAAACACGCCCTTCAGGTTGACGGACTTGATGGCCACCTTGTTTATTATGGCCACCGCCGCACTCGCCCTCTCCTGCACGGACACGGGAGCTTTGGGGGGTTCCCCCTCCACCGGCTCCCGAATCTTTATTAGGAGATCGGCGATCTCCTCCTCCGCTTCGGCTTCATTATCCGCCCTTGTCCTCCTGTAGGACTCCGCATTCGAGAACACGGAGTCCGTCGGCAGCGAGACAGGGGCTCGCGACTCGTCTGTGCGGACGCCCTTTGCGACTGGCGTCTCGATGGACGAGTCGCTGTCCGGATCTTTCGCCTCCCGCTTTCGGCTGTCGCTCCTGCGCGCGACCGCCGACTTGGAGCGTATACGCTCAAAACGACCGTCTCTTCCTCGACTTTGGCTCCCAGTAGTCCGTCTGACTGCTGGGAGCCCCACCGAGGTGGGCGGCCCGAGTGGCACCACAGCCTCCTTGGGCGCCGAGACGCCTGCTCCAGAAGAGCTCCCCTTCAGGATGCTCTTCTTCGCCCTTCCTCTCTTCGTTTCAGTTACCATTGTGCTCGCATTGTTGTCGTTAGATGTTTCCGTGCCTTTTATTGTTATTTGATTTAGTTTATCAGTACTCATATTATTCCCACGATTGGGGGAGAAATAAAAGTCGACCCGGGCAGAGATCCCCCAATACCCGGGCAAGCGAAAATTTTTAACCCAGCCGAGGGGTCCGCAGGTACCTCGGCTTGGGGTGCGCTTACGACTGAACTTCCCATCAGCCATGCATCCCCTGGCCACGCACCAGAACTTGGGATTCGGGGTAATTTTTTAGAGAGGTTTTCTTCCTCGCGGTCCGGGCGGTTAAGCCAAGACCCACGTCCCCGATCAAAGCCGCGAGACTTGACCACAGCACTTCTCTCGGGATTACGCTATGCCGGCGGTGGCAAGAGGACTACGTCCCCCTGCCTGCTCGGTGGTAGTGTAAGTACACGCCGAGCCCGCCATCCTTTCTCCACCGCTATCAGCGGGAGAAACTCCGACCCATGAAGGGTCCCACCTTCGGTTTTTTAACGAGGTTAACCTCCTCCATGCTCCGAAGAGCGAAGAGCCAGCAGGGGAACCGGCGGAAACGCCCGCCCCGCTGGACCAGGCCTTGCCCAGGAGCCGATGACATGGCTTCCTCTCCAGCTAGAATATTAGCCGCTGGCGATAATCCTCTCCTCCAGATAACGCGGAGGAAATGAGGAGGAACAGTGCTATCGCCAGCGCCCAGGGTGCACCACGTGGAGGTTTTCTAGCCAGCAGCACCCCATGCTAAACTGTTCCTACTTTAACCTTTATGTTTTTTTTGAAAACAGCATTAAGTATACCAGCCTTAAACTGCCTATGGACATTCGACTCGATTACGATTAGTTGTGAAGTCGGTACCCACCTATTATCTCAGTGAGACTGGTGGTCGCTACTGATAGTTTAGTACGACATCCTGTCAGTTCCATTATTAACTGTCACTACTGGGCATGCCCGCATGGCTCACCTCTTCCTACAAGAGGAATTTATTAATTTCTTTAATCTTTAAGAACGTCAAGAATAAAATCCATCTATTGATTTAGCGTAAGTTTATTTCCAGTTCCTTATCGCTCTGCAATAAATAACATTTAAGTATCTATTTGTAATGTCAGATTAACAGCTTTTCACTAAATGCATATATGAAAGTACCTATCTATATATTACACGGTACTTACACCTAAAAACTTTTTTTTTTTTTATTTTGGTCTGTCTGTCTCTTTGTTTGTTCCACCGCCGCGTTACCGGCGAGTAGCATATTGGGGCTCGGTTGGTAAAAATAATACCAGAGCTAGGCGAACAAAATAGGACTTTGTATAGGTTATGGATATGTTACGTTACAATGAATAGTTGCGTTAATGGAACATCGCTCTTTACGGTGTTCACCTTTAACCAATTAGTAGGTACAGGCAACAGGGAGCGTGTCGGCAGCCCGCAGCGCCGATAGCGCCGCACGTGCGGACCCACGGACCGCAGCTACACGACACGCACGTGTTGGCCACTGCCCGTTGCCCGTCCCGACTCCCGAGGGACCCACACAACGTACACACTTTTGCTAAATATCATTACTTTGACAATATTATCCTTGAGATCCATCGACCGAATCCCTCACCATGACGCTAAGAGCCTATACAAATAACTCATTTCGAGACACTTAAACCGTCACACAAACGCACAAAAAATGTGTACAAATTTAGAAACGATCCTACACTCTTAAAACGTGTAAAATGGCGCATTAAGAGAGAGAGACGTCATAAAAACTGTCGCCGATGACAAACATCGCGCCCAAACCCTCCGGCTCACCGGCTCAGCGCTCACCTGCGCGACACTCGCGATGTCGATCGTTTACAGTCAAATAAATACAAACTCCATATATTATATGCACAATTGAGAAGTAGTGATTGCCCTCTTCAAATTGTAGCTTCATAACAGGACTTTAAACCGACAATACAAGCTAGTTTTAAAGAACTTCATCACTATACGTAACGTAAAGTTTGTTTTTAACAATAAAATATTTTGTAACATATTTCTAAGTTTTGGCAAACCTAAATATGTGCTTTCATAAAAAATAATAATGTACAGATACACAGTACATGTACATAATATCCAAATCAGATTTGGTACTAGACTACTAGGGCAACAGACAGATCCCATTCACAACAACGACAGCTGTCTGTTGTGAGTAGATCTATTGTTTCAGATAAGTACATATAGGTAGGTACAGGTAGATATATTTCATTGAGCGAACGTATCAGTTGAAACATGATATATTCAAAGGGACTCATATAAATAGTATACGATATGTATATTTACGACGCAGTGCGACCGCGCGGGGCAGGATACGATGGGATTTTCCTCATGTTCAACTAATTGGTCCTCGTATGCGACTATAAACAAACTTCAATGTTGGAGGAAAACGTAAAACTATTGGCATTAATTATTTTTAAACCAATGAGTTATTTATTTGCCTACTTAATGAGAATAACGAGCTTATTGTGTTTAGGTACACGTTGAGTATTCAATATACACACAGAACAGTATCTACTATAGTTACGGAAACAGTTGGTGTATAGATAAGGTGTGGTGTACGGTATGAATGGCGGATCGCGCGTGTTACGGCGTGTGGCGGTCACTGGCGGTTCCCACGAGCCTCTCACTTGAGCTACCATGCGCCACCTTCTGTTCCGACGTGTTATGTACCTACGTATAGTCCCTGAAGTACTGTCTCAGAGGCAATGATATTTTATATTAAAAAAGAGAATCATTGCTCAGAGGGCATACTTAAAGGTCTTTTGATATATTAGTTCTCTCTGAAATCTCAAATATTTTTGAAATAGAAAATTTTTACGCTTTTTAAGAGTAAAAATGTTATTTTAAATATTTTGCTTTTAAGATGAAGGTAGGTGACATGTAGCTATGCCTAAGTAGGTAAGTACGTACTTAAAAGAGATACTAGTGAATAATATTGTTTGCATACAATTATCTGAATGTTGAATATTGAAAAGTGTGTCATGGTGTTGTGTTTAAAGTCACACACACATAGAGCCGTGCCATACGACTCTTCCGGCCGTCGGCTCGTTCCCGAGGTCTGAGCCCCGAAGCCTCGCTGTTCGCGTCCCGAGCGCAACAAAAAACCCGTCCCGCGCAAATAGCGCAAGGTATATTTGCACAACCAATTGACTTCGTTTCGAGGGTCGTTTGTTTTTGCTCTTAGAGTGGTTGCCATAAATTAATCCGAGTGTGCGGATCGACAAACATACTTATTGTTATTGTTAACATCGTCATGGAGACGCTAGCGGGAGGGTGCAGGGGCGCGGGGTGGGCGACCGGCACTCACTAGGTTAAGTGCCGCGCCGCCGCTCGCCTCTGCGAGCAGGAAGTGCTCGATAATATTGCTCATTCGCAGAAACAACCAATACCGCTCTTTTATGTACCTACTCGTACATGTTAGTAATAAATTGTACACTCGCGGCATAGTCTCACTACGACCGTTCTTTGGCCTACCAAGTATCAAACTACAGCCTATGAATCTATGCAAAAAACCGACTAGAGCAAAGCAATAACTTTACGAGGCATGTGTTTGTTACCAAGGAACAAATACTGTTACCCGCGCGAGCTAACTCGGTCAACGATTGCTTGCCGTACCTACCTACGAACATACATAGCCATAACCGTCCGTAGGCACAGCTAATGCAACACAATAGAAAATGGATTTGTTTTGTTTGTTCGAACTTGAATCTATGCCGAACGGAAAAGTGAAAATAAGTTTTAAAAATATTCTTGATCGAATACCTTCAACTAGCGACACAAACAAGGAGCTGTTATTACATCCCGTAATTGGCATCGTTGTACTATATGTGTATTGTGTATGTGTAGTGTGTACAGCGATGGTAGTGCGGCAGTGTGCGAGGCGCCGCTGGCTCAGCAGTTCCTGCCTCACGGTTGGTTTCATTCATAGCGACACGGATCGGGTGTTCGTCTGAAAGGGTGACGTCACACATTCACCGGAAGCCAGCCTTCCTATGTCTGCAGGCACATACTTGGGTACTAAGTGTGATTCGTTAGTACACATATTTCAAGTAGTTATTTTTTACATGTCTCGGATAGGCATACAAAACTTTGTATTGGCTTTTGTCTATTATTACTACTATACGTGACTGGCCAGGAGGTGTTAAGAATTATTGACAGAAGATATTCTTCAACATTTTCGAAACTGTATTCTTTCCCAACGCAAAGATCAAATGAGAGAGAGAGAATGAAATTATGTACCTATCCAGGTTTCAGTATATACTTAAAAGCATCACTAAAAACAAACTAACGGAACAACTAAAAACAACTAAATAGCAATGATTAGTGTCTACCTAATACTTGAGTCACAAGAGTATATATTTAAATTTACGTATATTTATCTGAAAATGTTTGCCAGCTGGTGGAGAAAAGGTAGTAGAGTAACGTGGTGTCTTATTTTGGTTGGTGAGTGTGAGACCGGAGCGGAGGCAGACACATCTCACTAGCATTGTCTGCACTCACAGTGAAGATGACGACCCCTACTCCTAGGTTCTACTCATACTTTCCATCAGGCACAGTAGAGCCACTTGGGTAAGTTTAAATACGAAAAATAAAAAAATGTCTGTTATTGAAGTAGCACATTTGAAAATGTACCGAGTGAAGTGAATGTTGGCAGTGAAATGCGACAGATATGTAATGCAGCAATGAAAACAAACGGACTGCGGAGAGATAAGGAACCCTCGACATGGACACGACGCCTCGCGACGAGGTGTCTGCAGATTGCTGACGAGCGCGCGGGCCCGCGGCGTGGGCACGTAGCGAGACCTGCACTTCGACGTATTTCAACAAATTAAATCGTTATTAATAATATTGAACAAACAGCTACGGTCGCGCCTTATCGCGCGGGCGGACGGACTCGCCACTATGTGCGAGGCACAACTCAATTACATGATCATAATAAGTGACGGCGAGATGTCGACACTGCGCCGGCTGACAGAACGCTCTGAATCGGTAGAGACGACTCGTTATCGCGCCACAACCAGATAGGACACGCGCCATTCGTATAGCTCCCATCACTCATAACAAATATAATATTAATTGCGGACCATGTGAGGTTTCACTACATAGACCACGAAACCCGAGTGCGGTTGGTGAATGGGAGGCGTAGTGTGGAGAATAGTACCGCATGGTGGTGTAAGTGCGTCTGTTTAGTGGCGAGATAAGAAACGCGAAGAGTGCGGCGCTGATAGCGAGCGTGTGCGCGTGCGCCGCTGATACGCGACACCTCTCAGCACTCATTGTTGCCAACCATATCAATGAGTAACATTACATAAAGTCATATCAGATCATTACAGTCTTCGCTCAAAACTATGCCTACTATTGTCTTTTGGAATGTATGTCGTTCATTTCTTCTATATACGGATCGTAGCGTTGTACATATTATGAACTTAAAACATTTTTCAATGAATATATTACGGTTCCAGTTAGTTAGTTCCGGATATCAACATATTTAAGTACATCAAAACAACTAAATAGTAATAATTAGTATCTAATACTAATACAATAGAAGCAGAAAAAGTAGTAGAGCCAGGTGAGGTGGAGCGACGACCCGCGTAAATGGCTGGCAGGAGCTGAATGCGAGAAGCCCAAAATCGATCAGAGTGGTATGCAATGGGAGAGGCCTATGTCCAGCTGTGAACTGCGATAGGCTGATGATGATGATGAAGTACATCAACAACCAGTTGAACTGAAACTTTTCACCTCATTATATTAGTAAGTAACGTATATAGTTTCATATGCATTTATAGTGAAAAACTGTTATCTTGAAATTTAATATTACAAACCACAGAACAGAGAATATTTTATATGTTTTATGTTACAGACAGACACTTCAATTATATTTATTAGTATGGATACATTTTCAATAGCATCGTAGAGACAATTATTTACACAGAATATTATGAATTCCCATTCTCTAATTAGTAAAATCACTTAGCTATTTATGTATCTAATAACAACAATGATTCTGTTGGTAAAATATACCAACGACACGTCTGTGTCATAGGAAAATTCCTTCTATCAAGTCTGTTCAAGAGAAATAAAACAAAATGATAAGTTTATAATTAGTCCACTCTGACCGGACTGTTTAAAAATATTTTTTGAGAGTGTTTCGTTGTTCTGAGGACATTGTTTGGTGAATTGATCACGTGCAGCGCTAGCAGCACCAGCCTGGTAGAGCTCGCGGCGGAGTATTTGATTGAGCGGCACGTCTGCAGCTTGCACGTGACCTGGACGTGCTCTGCCACTGAACAAGCCATACTTCAAGCGTTGCACAACTACTGCCTATCACAGAACTTGACAACCGTCACCGAGTCCGACTCTTGCAAACATGCACTACTAAACATATTTCTGTAGAAATACTGTTTTAGGACTTTTTAGGGTCCGGTTAGAAGCAGATATTTCCGACCGATAGTTTAAAGTGTTGGTGCTTAAAGTTTTGATTGTGTGTATTTACATAACTTTGCAGTCCGTGTGGTGACGGATTAAGAATACAAAGTGTCACCACCCCTATTCATTCCTTGGGTGTCGTAAGAGGCGACTAAAGGAACAAAATAAGCAGCTAACATCACTGCCAAGAGCAGGAAAACTTGAAACAAACCCTTTACCAACCCGTCTGGCCAGCGTGGTATAGTAGGCCAATACCTCCTTTTCAAGGAGAGGCCTATGTCCAGCAGTGGACTGTTAAAGGCTGTTGATGATGATGATGATGATGACTTAACTTTGCATTCTGTTAACGGCTACCACTTCAAGTAGCAAAAGATAGGCTATTTCGGCGAATAATTCATTTTTAGATTGAGATATCCATATTAATATTATAAAGCTGAACATTTTCTTTGTTTGATAGAACTCGATAATCTCCGGAAGATAGTCCATTTATCGAGGAAGGTGATGATATATAGATATCACCACGCTAAGAACAACAGGAGCAGAGCATCAATGAGGAGACGCAGGCGGGGCCGTGTGGGTCAGCTAGTCTAGGTATATACTTTATGTTTTTAACATACCTACTTAATGTTCAAAATAAATATTCCTATTGTATGTTTATGAGTGCGGGTACGTCACGTACCCAGGCAAAGAAAGCTCACTGCACAGATAGCAGGGTTACGTCTGGACTGGACTTCGACTGTACGGCTTACTTCTAAATCTAAGTCAATGGTCTCGCGGTAGACTCCATTAGCCTGACAGGCCATCAGATACCGTACCTACCGACCATTGATCAGTTTGCCTACTCACGAAACACATGACTCACTAGGTATAAGTATTATCTTTCTTTCTTTCTTAATATATATTATTTTCCATTTACATAGATATACCGACGTACGTATTTAGGTAGCTACATTGTACAACCAGTATCAAAAGTGGTTAGACCAGCTCATTTACAAATCATTATGTACAAGTTACTGAATTCCGAATTAGAACACACAATAATAAATACATTTGTACCTAGTCCAAGAATTGGTAATTCGTTTGAATTGTAATCTAAAAGGCATGTGAATATGGTCCAAGTTTGTACTACCTATTTACACCGTCCCCATTCACCCGGTTCGCCCCTAAAGTCATTCCCCTTTTTGTTAGCCATTTCACTTCCCTTTTAGTGGTCATATAGGGGTGTCCCCTCGCACAAACAGATACAGTTGTTACGAAGGAAGGGTAGGGTTGGCTAACTACTTGAGCCACTTACTACATAATACCTAGGTATATGTATGTGTAGAGACGTATTAAGGTGTCCTGCTATTAGTAGACTAGCTAAGGGCCACGGTGAACCTAGTCTAAAAATTGTAGCCTAAGTTGTATCTTTACAAGGTAGGTACGCAGGTAAAACTGCAGGGTGAAGTTAGTCTTAAAAGAGTAGCTTGAGTTATTCCTTATGTAATCAGCTACCTGCTGGTGAAAGTTCCGTTTAAACCAGCACAGTCGTACCAGAGATAAGCAGGAAGAAGCGCACTCAATAAAATAATGTTAATGTACCTAAGCAGGAGATACGTTTATACGTTTAGTAAAAGCTGTTTATTTGAAATTACAAACAGACACTAAAGTTGTTATATTTGTAGAAATACAGAATTATAGTCATCTCAGAGATATCCAATAGAACACAGCGAGAGCGTTTTTATGTGATTGTTGGTTTTAGTACCCTAGCTTATCTGTGGAACTATCGCGCGATCATTTTTTTACTATTGAATGAAGTATTTATTGAGTAAGGTCATGGACGATGCAGCATCACGTCACAGCAGGACAGGACGTGTGTGCATTTGTGCGGGAAAGACTCGTCTTCAACACAGTATTTGCTAGAAATTTACAACTTTATCCAATGCTCCGATGATTTATTATGACTTAGTCTAAATCTGAGTTAGTATTCATTTTATGACCGATTGATATCCATCTGAGATCGGCAATTAGGAAATCATAATGATGATGAGATATCTGTCTAACATCGGAAAAACATTCTAAAAATTACATAACAAGTTAATTGGTTTTATAAATAATAACAGACGAATAGGCTTGTATAAGATTACGTTACAAATGTAATGAAAACCTAAAAGAATAATTAATTAAGTTAATAGTAGTCACTTGGCCAGCTTTTTTATGATGTTCGTTCGGACCGATCGTCGAGTTCTAGATTTAATTTTTTCATGTGTAATCTACCAATGTATGGAAACAATAATTCCTATTTTTATAAAGCTATGGTTTGTCTACTTATGTGTAAGTGTTTAGACCGTTATCTTTATACTTGTGTTAAACGATGTTCCCAATTAAAAAACAATAAAGCTGAGTTATATGTAAAAAACTTTCGAGGAACCATTTTACTGAGTTAAAAGGAAACAATATAGTTAATGTTATGGGCACACGCAACGTTACTTTTTATCTCATGAAAACTAAACAGTTTTTTTTATGTTTTCATGTCAAACGCACAATGTGTCATTTGCTTGATTCTGATTGAATCGTCTGTATTCCTTCACCCCAGATAGTGTCCCTCTTCTTTTTAATCATTCGAATTCACATTCCTCTTTAATTTTCTCACGGAATGTCTTAGAAAACAAATAGATAACATTTTCATTTTCAAATATAATACCTAATTAAACGACATTGTTGGAAAAAGTTAGGAATGTGAAAATTCAATATTGTTAAAAATGATTTGAAATAACTCTTCAAATTCTTTAATATCCCCGTAAGTTATTATATTTGAATGAAATACAAACAGGCCTCTGTTCATCGGCAGTCTAATAGTCCACAGCTGAACAAAGACCTCTCCTCAGAATGGAAGTGTTGGCCTACTATCTCACGCTGACCAGACGGAGAAAGTAGTCACAGAAAACATCTGTTTTTTTAACTTTACCCTACTAAGATATCTTGTACAGTTTTAAAGTGAGAAACAAATATTAGCTAAGTGTGAACCTGGAGCGAGTGACTACTTAAATGATACGAACATTGAGTAGAAATATCTTGAGTTCTTTAGATGTCTGATAGAGAGCTAATGATGCAAGAGAACAATTATCTACAAACGTTATCAACCAAATCGTAAGATTATTAACGTCCACTATAAATAGGACCGTATCTAATGCTATTTCTGTAGTTTAGTATCTGTATACCAGCTGATAACTTATTAGTGTGGCAGATTATTGACACTAGAGAACTTACACGCGTTGGTGTCTCAGTGCCCTACAGCCCATAGGACCACCGAACATTACAATAACCTATTAGCCTTGTGTTCTAAACGTGAAGGCTTGTCTCGGTTAATACCTATAGTTGACTAAATAGAAAGTGGGGAACATCGGCCCACTTGTACATATTCAAATTAGGTAAATTGTGTAACAGTCACTGTACACCTCCTACACTACTAACTACTACATACGGCTTGAGTTAGGCTATTGAGTTAATAAACACGCGTGGATTGGTATCAGATAGTGGTTACTCATTATCTGCAACACTTGGCGCATTCAATAAGTATAAGTACTAAGCAAAGGCTTTTAATAACAAACAGTCATTAACCCATTTCTTGAGAGTGTAGTTAGGATTTACATAGGTAAATAACCCAAAAAAAAAATTCAAAGTGAATTGAAAAAAATTCAAAGAGGTATCGACATTCGGTTAATAAAAAAAAGAAACAAAAACAAGTCGGATGGTAAAGTGGACGTTAATGTGTAATGTCATTAGCCGCGGTCAGGGCGCGTCACTACGCAACTAGCTGTTACAAATGTCAATGCGACGGATCAAAACGTTTAAACGGCAACGTAAAAAACAAATCGGCTACCTGACATAGTTCGGTCGGGTGTAACCGTGAGCAGGGTAAGGTATGAGTAAGGTGTAAGGTGGGTACTCACGAGTCGACGTGGTGGTGGTCGTGCGCGTAGGGCGGCGGGTGCTGCGGGTGCGGCGGCTGCGGCGCGTAGGGCTCGTAGTGCACGACGGAGTAGTCGTCGCGCCGCTCGGGTGAGGGGCTGTCGGGGCTGGAGCGGCGCATGTACGCGCCGTCCGTGGAGCCGCCCTTGAACAGCAGCGCCTCCTCGAGGTGCGCGTAGGCCTGCATGTCGCGCGTGTGTGTGGTGTGAGCCGGCCGCAGCTCCTGGTAGCTGCGCGAGTGGGACGGCGACACGTCCCCGGGGGCGTAGCCGAACGGCGGCAGGGGGGGCGGGCTGTCCGCCGACTCCGCGCCGCACTCCGCCTCGTCCTCTGCGCACACGCACCGCGTTACTCGACTCGAGCGCTCATTGGCCACCGACCTCGTCCCTCGTGCCTCGTCCTCCGCATAGATAGCGAGCGGCGCCGCTGTCCGCCCCGACACCGACACACATACGTACCGCGCCGCACAGACACACTTATGGATCACTTAAGTAACCGTACCACACCGGGACACTACACTTTAGTGTATTGCAGCGTAGCGTGTACGTACGCAACATTGATCAATAGCAAAGTATTTAATTATGTGTGTGTATGAGCCGACGAGGTACCTATGTGTGTGTATGTAAGCAGGACGAGACGCAGGGATAAACGGGCAACTTTTACAACAGTTATATATTATGAAAAAAATGTACCTAGATACTTACTTTAACATGTAACAGCCGATTTCAATCATTTTGAAACTCAATTTAATTATTGATGATCACATTGTTAGTGAGAACGGCTGAGTACAGTAAGTAATTTTGGCAGCTAACTTATTAAAATAACGCAACAACAACATATAAATAAAAAATATTTAAAATATAAAAAAGAAGAAAAAGGTAGGCACTCAGGAGGTGAAAGGAAAGATACTTACTGATCACCTGCTTATAAAGGTTTCATTAAGTCAACCTATCATGATAGGTCTCGAGCTCGAACAATTTAGAATGGTACCGGAAATCATATACCTACATATGTACCTACTTAGGATTTTCCTACTTATTAAATTAATTGTATTGTGGACCCACGTGTATGTAGTTGTGGTTTGTTGTATAGATATACCTATGTGTACCTATATATATGTCGCATATATGTCACCTACACACACCTACTTACTTCGTATAATTCAAGTTATACAAACGACTAATTTGGAAAATCAAAATATATTATTTTTTATTATCGGTCGTTAGCTACTTACTATAAAACCAGCTTAGCCCCGCGGTGTTACTCGCTTTTGTTATTGTACCTTTACAAAAAAATATGTATACAGAAAACGTCGCGGGGCGAAGCTAGTAATATCTTCTGCTTTCTACCAATAAAGTTCCATCAAAATCAGTCCAGCCGTTCCAGGGATAAGCCGAAATACTTAGTAATAATTGTTTTTATTGTAAATAATTAATAATGACAAATATGTTGGACATCTTACACAACAATGTTTAGTCCTAAACTAAGCAGGGCTTGTATTCTGGGTACTAGACAACTGATATAAATACATAAACATATTTTTTTTGGAAATAGGTACATATATATTTTATACCTATACAAAACACCGAAACTCCGAAACAAATATTTGTGGATCACACAAACATTTGGTCCAACCCGGGAATCAAACCCGAGACCTCCTGATCAGCAGTCGCATACGCTAACGAGCAGACCAACGAAACGGTCAGTAAATACCTATCATATTATAAGGTGTTTATAATAAATAAATAAAGTATAAGCATTTAGAGAAATTAGAGAAAATTGGTTAATTTGAAATTACGAACAAACTTTCAATTATCTAATTTATTTGTACCTATAGTGTAATGTACGTCCAGAATAATGACAGATAATTGTCAAATACAGATCTCAGTGTGAGGAAGCAAGTAGGTAGAAGGGAGGAAGGTAGAAGGTAGGTGTGCTTAGTGGAGGAACTCACCTCTATGTGTGTAGGCACACAGCGTGCAGCGCAAGCACACGTAGGTACCTACCTATACACGTAATGGATTACTTATCTACGCCGCTGATACCAATGTAAACAAACTAATTTAGAAACTGATAATGAGCCACATGCATTTGTATACACACAGCACAGCACTCCTCGCGCCAACTGAGCTCGCGCTCGACGCGTTAATGAGCTGGGCCCTCCTCCGGGCGGCTGCAGGCGGCGGGTACGTCAGGTACTACCGTAGGACTTAGCAGGCTACGTGTTCACAGTACTTACCTTTAATGCAGTTGTTGTTGACCTCCGCAAAGAACGCGTCTATATCGCAGGGCTCCATCTTATGAAATGTCTCGTGCAGCATTGTGTAATGTTCACTCACAAAGTTTCACTGAGGTGTTAGCGCGTGCGTGCGCTCGCTCCGCGTGCAGTGCGATGACTGACTGAGGCAGGCACTACTCGGCACTAGGCAGTGTGAGGCCGCTGGCCGAGCGAGTGAGGCGCGGCCCGCGGAGAGGGTCGCCCGCTGCGCGCACGCATACAACTCATCGCCGCGACGCCGCCCCTCTATCACTAGCTTTTGCGAGTCTCCAATAAGAGTGGAAGTGTGCCAGTATATCATGATATGATGATTATCAAACTGTACTAAACGTTGCATCATAACTTTTCAAACTGTACTATTATTACGTTTTTGAAGTACGATCTGGTACAATGTAAATATTTATAATTTGATTCTGAGTTTGATGTACCTAAGTATTAGACGGTAGCCTGTAGCCAGAAGTATATTATAAGTACATAGATAACTAATGAGTCATTCTTAGACTTCAAAATAGGTTAGCATTTTTTAACAACTTTAAAAACGATGAGAAGGAAAAGAAGAAGATGTGAAGAGTTATAAGGTTAAGCCACACAAATGATCGCGGACATTCCAGAGACCAGCGAGGAGTGCGGCCGTCTCGTCCGTGAGGTGGCGAAGACAGAAGTGTGGCGGGAAGTCTGTATAGGACGATCAGCTGTTCGCGTAGGTCGCGGGCGGTGCGCCGTCGCCGAAGATAAGAGCTATCAGCACGTGCGCCGGCGTCACCGCCTCCGACGTTATCTCGACAACATCTCCCGACCTACGCTACCGGCTACTGACCGCTCACCACACGCGCCCTATTTGCAACACTCGATAACGCTCGCGATCTGAGGCCGCCACCGCACTCCTCACGACAACCGCCACATGAGGACACCGAGCCCTATAAACGTGTCCAGCGCACATGTGAGCGCTACAAATCACCCTTGTGACACTAGAGAACGGAATATGGCCATCCCAGGAATCAATAAATTGTATCGTATTAGCGGTAAAAGAGCTGTAAATCGCAGAGATGTTCCCATTCTTTTTTCATGTTCCGAGTATCCGCTAATTCGCTTAACTCGTGTTGTGTGAAAAAGTTGTTGTTGCAAGCGACGTCGGCGAGGGACGCCCCGCGGCGCGCCAGCTCTATGTCAACAAACATAAATAAACAAATCATTACGAGCCATCAACGTTAACTGATTTACAGCGCGCACCCCCCGCGCACCCCCGCACCGCAGCCTCCACCCGTAACACCCTCTGCCACAAACTCATTATTCCCGACAATGATCTGTGACGTTAAATAAACAATGGCATTTAACCCTGTATGTAGCCTGCTCGGACTCCCCGCGGAGGGGTGAACCGTAACCTAATCCCATGTGAGCTTTTAACTGATACATAACATTTAAACGATTTCCCCTTACTGTTGTTGGTTTTCACTAACCTAATCTTTGTTCCTTTTAAAACTTTTAGCCTCAAAGAACACCTTCTTCTAAGAACCTGAACGGGAAGTCTCTGGCCGCCCTATAGGCCCCACATACCTACGTAATTATAATTAACTGAAATGCAGAACCTACGGACATAAATATTACAAGAGTTTACTTTATGTAGGAAGAGTTGTGACGTGTGACCAAACACTAAACTTATTTACGAAACTTGGATATAGAACGCTTTCACTCGATTAACTGACGCTAATGTCGTCTAGGGTCCTAATGCGCCCATCGAGTGACTAGATACCAGCAATCGAACCCAAGAGCTCTTGATCAGCAGCCGCATACGCAAATCACCAAACCAACGAGACAGTCAAATATTTTCAGACAAGCCAATTTTTGCCAAAGTGATTATACTCTGTCTGATGGTAAGCATGGCTAGAATTGAAGAGTAGTAGTGGTCACCATGGTTATTGTGAATGCAGACAATGCAATATGGTCACCCACACTATGTCGGATGCTTCTGTGTAACTGGGCTTTTGGCCCTTATAAGTAAACACGACAGCATGACGGAGACTCCCGAACCCTGCTCCACTACCATATATCTACATAGAGTAAATGCATACACAGTAATCTACATATATAGAAAACTTCACAAACTCTAAAACAAATATTTGTAGATCATTTAAACATTGTCCTTGTTGCGTCTGCATTTCTTGTATGTGAGAGTCCAGCAGTGGACTGTCAATAGAATAGGCTGTCAATGGAGATAATACAAACATTTGGTACGATCCGGCAATCGAACTCGACATCTCAAGTACAGTATACGATACCATTGCTTCTCCAATCTTTATTTTTTACTCTAGTTGAGTAGAGAAAGAGCCAAAGAATGGTTATGATTTTGACAGGCTATGTATGTATGTTTATTTGTTCCCTCATAGCTCCTCACTAACTTATTAATTCTGGACAAAGAAGATATCGTTAGTTGCTACAGTGTTATATTGTACGTTTTTACGTAACGTGTGACTAAGGCCTTGCAAACTATCATTGTGTCGATTATCTTGCTTTTTCAGTAACTTTGTTTAATCCAGTCTCCTCAAAATCTCATTTCATACTCTTTCAGCGCCGTTTTATCGTAGTGGGTTTGTTTTAGTTTGTAGTCAATTGACATTTTGGAAAACGGGGTACAGTTAGACGTAGATTGTGATAGTCAACACCGATTGTTAGGTATATTAAGTAGTGTGGCCAGTACGAGTAACGTCGCGTGTAAGAATAATCACGAACCATTTCCACGGTGATAGCGCACAGCCAGCCGGGCTGGGCCTACCTCAATAAGTAATCGGAGTGGCGCGCTCAGCTGACGCCGATAATACACACCCGTAGTTATTATATCTAAGAACAGTGCCACGTGCCCGGGAGTTTCTCACTATCTCTACTGTGTCAGGGAATTGACTATGTCAGTACCAACGCATCGGACTTCTTTTTAACATCATTTCATTCGGTTGGGTCTGAGGTTATAACGTAACAGATAACGAACACACATACCCACGCAGACCACAGAGTGAGAATGAATATTATAATATTCGTACTAACTCATTGAGTTCGTTAAATGATTGCTATTTAATGGATTTTGTATTTCAGGACAATTTATTTCCAAATTTTATTTTAAATTTGGAAATAAATTGTATATACCTTTTACAATAAATTAGAAATAAGTACATTTCGTTTAGAGAGATCTTCTGAATCAAACAAATCTTAGGTTAGGTACGTTACTTTTGTATTATATCTTTAGAATCAGAGCTTTGTTTAAAGTTATCTATAATCATTGCCATACAAAGTAACTCTGTCTTAGCCGCTGAACCGGTTTGGAAGAATTTTGATCCAGAGATAGATTGGAGTACGGAGAAGGACATTGGCTACTTTTTGGACTAGTAATAGCCTAGTAGTTTAGTAAAATATTTAATAAAATAATACACAATATTTATACTTTAATTTCTTTAAAATCTCGCAGACAGGTTACCTAGTTACTTTCAAACTTAAAATATTATATTAGTAGGGTGTATGGATACTAGCTACTTCGATCAAAGTCGCTATCATCACACGTCGATAGACCAAAAAAAACAGCAGTTTTTTTTATCTTAAGAACGAACTTTCGCCTTCTCTATACCTCAAAACCCGAAAAAATAGCCGAATTGGTTTAGAAAAATTTCAGATCAGGAGACGAATTTTTGTGTTCATAGATACGGATTCTTTTTAAAAAACATATACACATTCATTCAAGTATGCAAAGATAAAATTGTCAGTAAAACGGAACGATATAAGTACATTTACGTACGTTTGATGCATGTTCCGGCAGACAGTTTTATCTGCGCAGTAAACGTCACGTCACGTGGTGTGCAATCACGAATATCACGATGTATTCACTGACGATACATACTTACGATTAAGTATGTACACACAACAAACAGTGAGCATTTTTAGGGTTGCGTAGTACACAAAAATAGAAAAAAAACAATACATTTTGGGGTTTTTTCAACAAAACCGTACGTGTATCTTTAGATAGATCTTCAAAAATGATATTGAGGTTTCTAATATCATTTTTTTTCTAAGCTGAATAGTTTGCGTGAGAGATACATCCAAAGTGGTAAAATGTGTGTCCCCCCCTGTCACTTCTAAATAAGAGAATGAGAAAACTAAAAAAAATATATGATGTAAATTACCATGCAAACCTCCACCGAAAATTGGTTTGAACGAGATCTAGTAAGTAGTTTTTTTTTAATACGGCATAAATCGTAAACCGCAATTTCCCTTTCATTCAATCAATACCTACACTATTATTAAAACATCGATCAAAGTTACAACGAACTACAAGAACTTTTAAATGACGCTACTTGCTGCTGCGAAACCCTGCATGGGCAAGTCCGACTCGCACTTGGCTGCTTTTTTATGGTTCCATAGTTCATGACTCGGAATCCTTATAGATTCGCCATGTTCGTCCGTTCGTCTATCCTCAACCTACCGCCTAATTTGTTGGTGCTAGAAAGATGAAACTTTGCATGAATATGTGTTGTAATTACGTTGACAAAGTGCTACAATAAAATTATGAAAAATATTTGATTTGGTACCTCGCGTCTACTCCATCGTGTGGGGTAATCATTAGATAGGTATTTTATAAAACATTTTAAGGTTTCAAAAGCAGGTCCTCCCCCCCTCTAAAAACGAAACGGTTGGCTCAAACGTTGGCCTAGTTGTTTAAGCGGCATGGCATCCGCTTAAACAACTAGGTCAACCGCTCAGTCAGGAATATATTGTTCTATAGGTGGAACTTGTTATTTTAATTGGTGCATTATTGCTTTGGAACCTGTATTTTAAGCTATACTTACTTATGTGTGTATATCTGAACGAAACGAACGAATGATGTAAAACAAGCACTAATTCGTCCAGGGGCAGTTGTTGCTCGTTTATAAGTACGATGAGTGGACCTCTCTGTTGGTGTCTGTACATCCTCAATGACTTGTTGAGACTCCGGGCACCGGGGAGCACTCTCGCCTGTCAGGAACACACCAACATTACCGCGCTCGTTACGTAAATTAATCATTAGCTGACAATGTGTACCAGCAACAAACGCGATCGACTAACTGCCCTCTTATACTTATATATATTATATTTGTTTGTTTAGGTATGTTTCGACTAACGATGTCATCTGTGTACCCGTAACGACTCAATTTATAGAACAATGAAACTTTTAATGTGGATATTTCGAGGACAAGCTCCACCGGACATCCGGTCGGGATGGCTTCAAACTATTCGTCATTTATCTCTACTGTAATACATAAATAATAATGTTTGGCCATGCATAGGTACAACACTATTAGATAATCAGCGTTAGAGACGTATCTATATAATATAATAAATGAAATGAATCCTTTTTAGGGTTCCGTAGCCAAATGGCAAAAAACGGAACCCTTATAGATTCGTCAAGTCTGTCTGTCTGTCTGTCTGTCTGTCTGTCTGTCCGTCCGTATGTCACAGCCAATTATTTCCGAAACTATAAGAGCTATACTGTTGAAATTTGGTCATTCGATGTATTCTGTGAACCGCATTAAGATTTTTACATAAAACTAGAAAAAAACCAATACCTTTTGGGGGTCCCCATACTTGGAACTGAAACTCAAAAATTTTTTTTTCATCAAACCTATACGTGTGGGGTATCTATGGATAGGTCTTCAAAAATGATGTTGAGGTTTCTATTATCATTTTTTTCTAAACTGAATATTTTGCGCGAGAGACACGTCCAAAGTGGAAAAATGTGTGTGTCCCCCCCTCTAACTTCTAAAATAAGAGAGTGATAAAACCAAAAAAAAAATATGTTGTACATTACCATGCAAACTACCAACGAAAATTGGTTTGAACGAAATCTAGTGAGTAGTTTTTTTTTTAATACGTCATAAATCGTAACACGCAATTTACCTTTCATCCAATCAATACACTAGTTTATAAACATCGATGAAAGTTACAACGAACTACAAGAACTTTTATATGGTGTTACTTGCTGATACGGAACCCTTCATGGGCGAGTCCGACTCGCACTTGGCCGCTTTTACTTGTTGAAAACTGCATAGGTACGTTAATTAAGAGGAATAATTATAAAAAAATATTTGATAGATCTTTAATAGACGTAACCTGAATAGGACTGTTAAAGGCTATTGATGTGATGAAAACAAGAGAATAGAGAATGGAATGGAAAACGAAAATGTTTGGAACCTGGCTAGGCGGGGGTTGATATCTTTACTGATGCAATATATTGGCACGATATCGTTGTAGGTAAACATTGCCACCTTATAAGTATCACATCTACGTCAACAGCACTTAACAGTCCATTGCTGGATTTGGGGCTCGCCTTAGCAAGGATAACTGTGAACTGTTAGGTATTTCAACTGTGATGTGTTTAAGAACAATCTGCTGCAGTTTTGCGTGAGTTATGTAATCAAATCGCACAAATGAGACCGCCTCCGAGGCTCAAAATGTTAAACAATCGTGTCACCACTGACTGACTGACTCTGCTAGCTGACTCATGGTGCAAGCCTGGTGACTCATCCGGACTACTTTGACGTTACATCCTGTCTGTCTGTACCTCAATGCGACCTAACTCCTAATTATAAATATGTATATAAAAAATATAAGTGTTATATTTTATCATTATAAGTTTATTATTAATATTAGTTGTGGTATTATATTTAAAACTTTTTAATTCATGCATAATTTAATGTTATTACTGCGAATGTGAGTTTGTTTGTTACACTTTCTCGTCTAAACCTCTAAATCGACTTTAAGTAGGTACTTATACAATAATCTGTAAGTAACGGGTTACTTGCACACCTACATACACAATTTCTTTTGGAAGTATGTCTTTACTTTTAGGGTAATTTGAGTTTATCTTGATTCGCGATAAACTCTATCTATTCTCTATCTCAATATTATAATTGAACGTGGGGATCAAGTTTTAAATTAAATCGGTTCTAAATCATTTTCTTTTAGACTTTATATAAAATTATTAATTTAAATCCTCAAAGCGTGTTAACAAAAATCACCGCATAAGATGTCCAATAAACGACTTTTACTGAATAGAGACTTCGCTAACAAACGTAGGCATATTTCTATCATCCTCCTAGCGATTATTCCCGAGTTTATTTGGGGTCGGCTACTAGTTCAGCCGGTTTTATCTGAATTTCAGTTTTTCCACGGAGCGACTGGCATAGGACCTCCGCAACCCTAAGGGAGCACTGAAATTCGAAGATGCCATAGATGTTCATGACAACCGGGACCAACTGCTTTACGTGCTCTCCGAGGCACGGGCGTGAATCCCCGCCAAACTTCCAAACTCCGGGCAGCTATTAGGAATTTCCTAAGAAAATGTTTGGCCTTTGGCCACTTTTTGGCCCGACCCGGGATTTGAACCCGCGACCTCTTGATTAGCAGTCGCATACGCTAACCACTAGACCACCGATTTATTTATATAGATATTTCTATGATGTAAGTAAATATTTTCACAGAAACGTTCACTTATCTGTAACGTCGCGTATCATAATTACTAGAAATAGATTTAGGTTTAATTTTGTTAATATAACTAATATTATTTTTCTAAATTTTAATCAACATTTCAAATATTTATTTTGTTGAAAAGAAATCAATTAGTCGGAATATATGTATGTATTTGGTCTGTGTGTAACTAATTTATATTATAAGTAAGATTTGTATTAAAGCCAATGTTTAATATCAGATGTTGTGTAAGTATTCAATATTGAGATATAAAGGAGGAATAGATTGCTTTCTGAAAATATTTCAATAACGTCGCCCCACGCTTTGTTACATTAAAATTAATTTCTATTTTTTAGTTTAAAAGCGTGTTTGTTTAGTTATTAAAACAATTTATTTTCTAGACAAAAAAAGACTTATTTATTTAAACATTTTTTAATTAGTTTTATTGTATTTGGGTTTTTTTTTTTAATGTAACTATCGAGGACCGATGAAGGCCCGCGACACCGAGCGTGAGAATTTGTGATTGAACACCCACATACATATTTTACATGCACACAGACGCATCGCGCACTGTCAAAATCAAAAATCAAAGCATTTATTTCAAGTAGGCCAGTTACAGGCACTTTTGAATTGTCGAAACAAAAATGAAAATTAAATGTAGCTACAGTCCCAGTCACAAGACATAAAAACTGTGAAAGTACTGTAGTTGCCCATTCCCTAGCGTAGATCTCTATGGAGAAGAACGGGCAAGAAACTCCATGGACACTCTTTTAAATCAAAATGTTTTTTACAAAATCTTGGTTACATCATTCATGTTGAGATGGTACATTATGTGAGAACGATGTAGCAAGACGTGCACGTTAAAAGTGTCCATAGTACAACAAAAATACAATTGAAAATTAAAATAATTAATTCAAATAAGCCGTGGCAACTAAGAGATGACCAGTCACAACTGACAGCGCCCGTTCACGAACATGACGCATGGATCCGCACCATTCAACTCAACCATTTTGAAGGGAATTAAATGATCCGACACACGCGCCACCATCAGCGTGACATTTGAGTGAGCATGACATACTCTCAACCGCCAGGGCAGATTCAAGTCAAGAAAAGACGTAGGTTTTCAGTGAATGATAGCTTGAATAGCTTCCTAGTACATAGTACTCACACAATATGGGCTATGCGATTATATAATACTAAAGAGATTGAACTGTCGCATACATACCGTAGCAAGCAATCACCGACTTTCGGTTTTTTGCTTAGGTTAAATATCCATCAACTGTTCGCCTTTGTAGAACGTATTTTAATGTCTTACAACGCACGCAATGTATCTTGCCATAACGTAAAGCCCGTAGGATTCATTCAGTACAGAAAGTCATAATACTTTCTGTATACCAATCGAATGGTCAAAGATTATAAAATAATTTTACACAGTATAAAATAAATTCGCTCGCGTGCATTGTCTGTCAACTCAGATCCTTTTAAATACGCAAGGTATTTAAATACGGTTTTCATCATAATTAAGGTTACCTTTTAAAGAAGATTTATTAATGTTATTTTATTATTTTAAAGGAACACATAAATAAAGCCAATATTGACAAAAGTTTACGAGTTACATAAATTAGGAATAACCTACAGTAATACTTTTTTAATTATACTTTTTTAATATTTCTTTATTATTTTATTTGTGAATAATAATTTCAAAGTAATTTGGAACAATGTAATATTAATCCTTATCATAATAAATACTGTAGACATTTAAAACAATTTTATTCTACATGAAATATGTAGCATAAAATTGTTTATTACACAATATTATTTAAATAAATATTTTATAATACGTCAGACCGTTCATCCAGGTCGCACCGTAATTGGCCGTAATCTTACACTAGTGACTCTCAGTGTAAGATTTTATTATGTCAATAATGTGTGTTTAACGATACGTGGTCTTATAGGTATTTAAAAAACATCATGAAAATCGGTGCAGTAGTTTTTAAGTTACGTTATGTTTTGAGTTTAATAGACAGGTTGAAGAGGCAGACGACTGTGTTTTTTTTTTTAATATATTTAATGCAAACGGCTTATTTACGCAATAATGTTACTAAAATAAATGTGAAAGTAACTCTGTCTGTCTGTTTGTCTGTTACCTTTTCACGCCTAAAACGCTGAACCGATTTTGATCAATTTCAGTATAGAGATATATGGGACCTCGAAAAGGACATGGCTACTTTTTACCACGAAAATCGACACACTCGCGGGCAGAGCCATGGGCAAAAGCTAGTAAAACATAAATACGACTAGCGGTTTATACATACGTATAAAAGTGAAATACTAATCATCCAAGACCAAACCATTGAGTAGTATTACTTTCCATCATCAGCTGAACATCTTGAAAGATACGACTAAAGGTAACACACATATACGAAAGTAACTCTGTCTGTCTGTCTGTTACGCTTTCACGCCTAAACCACTGAACCGATTTTGATGAAATTTGGTATGAAGATAGAACTGAACTTGGGAAAGGACATAGGGTACTTTTTGTCGCGAAAATAAAGGTAGAAGGGTTTGAAATAGGGGACGAAAGTTTGTGTCGAAGTTCCTTATTATCAAACATAAAATCAGGTAAGATTGTTTAATCTACCCTTACCATGTCGTGTGATATCAACGAATTCCACGCGGGCGAAGCCGCGGGCAGAAAGCTAGTTTATAAAAAAAAAATGTGAGCCGTCACGGGACGCCTGGCAGATGTGAAACATCGCCATTATTTTGTAAAAGTAATATGCAGAAAAGAACATATTGTAATAGGAACTAAATATGTCATAATGATAAAATAAAATATTACTAATTATTAAAATAGTACGGTGTGGCGTATAATTATAATTATAATTATAATTTACGCCACACCGTACACACTACTGCATATAGACTGTATATATATACCATCGTATAGCGTGCCCTGGCGACGCGTCGCCAGGCGTCGCCAGTCGCCAGGCCAGAAATCTATTTTACGTGCGCCTATAGATGTTTCACATCAATAAATAACAATAAATAAATATTTCAGACGAATGACACAGAATATCATCTACCAAATATTCGTGTGATCCGCAAATATTTATTTCGCAGTTTATAATACATAAACATACTTTTTTGTTATAAATACATACATATTATACATAGAAAACACCCAAACTCCGAAACAAATATTTGCAGATCATACAAACATTTGGTCCGACCCGGGAATCGAACCCTAGACCTCTTGGTTAGCAGTTGCATACGCTGACCACAAGACCAACAAGGCAGTATGATATATTACAATAATAAATAAACAACTATTTCGAACATCTTACACACGACATCATCCAGTCCCAAACTAAGCAGAGCTTATATTATTGATTCGACAACTGATATAAATACATAAACATACTTTTTTTGTTGCTTACCTATAGAATACACCCAGACCCCGAAATAAATATTTGCGGATCACACAAATATTTGGTCCTACACGGGAATCGAACCTGAATCCTTACTCAAGCAAAGTAGTCGCATGCGCTATTACTGCCCTCATCATTATGAAATGATGGCTACCAGCTCAGATATTGCGTCTGGAATAGCATTACAAAATAAAAAAATATATAATAACTATTTATAACGTGCTTATAAAATTTTAGGGTTTCCCTATAAAGTAACACTGAAAACAGCCAACACCTAAAAAAAAAAAAATTGTGGATCTCATAAACATTTGGTCCGACCCGTGAATCGAACCCGAGGCCTCAATCGCATATGCTACCACAGCGCCACCGAGGCAGTCATATAAAATGAATTTTAAAAATCGGTCCACAATTGACAGAGTAATCAATGAATGTACAATAAAAAAAATCATTTAGTTAAACATAAATAATACTCCTTTTTTGAAGTTGGTTAATAATAATTTAAAATATAAAGATTGGTGTGTCTATTCTCAGACGTAGGTCTGAGAATAGACACACCAATCTTTATCAAAAGTTACACACAGTCACGTCGTCGTATGTAAACAATCAAATCTCTGTGTGCGTGACAGTGCGTGTGGAGCTAAAAACGAGCGTGCGCTCGCCTTGAATATTCGGAGAACACTGAATTTTTGGATCGCTTGAACTCTGTTTTATTGCAAATTATTTCTCCATACTAAAATGTATGGAACTTTTGCCGCTAAAAAATAATGATGTTTAAGATTAAATTATGACTTTCTGGTGAGAATTAATAGAAACCTTAAATGGTTAATCTCTTTTTTGTACTTCTTTCTTGCAACTAATAAAATATTTATTTCAAATAAAGCAACATAATACTAGATTGATTCCAAACAGAAAAGGTCGATTTCGGTGATTTTAGTCACTGTTGATGATTTTTTTCTCGAAAATAAATAATCGTATTAGTAATTTTACTCGGTTTCTCTATAGATTGCTTTATTAAGGAACTGAAATATTTTTTTTACTGTCAAATAATGAATGAATTTGTTTCTCTTGTCATAACCGTAAGTGCTTTTTCGAGCAGTTATGGAAACGATCCCCTTAATTTAATCTACAAAGTTTTAACAACATCAGGCCGATTAAAGTGGGTCAAAATCGCACCCAAAGGATAACCAACAAACATACAGGTGAAGCTAATAAAAAGCGTGTAATAACAAACCGGATACAGTTTCTAAGAATAAAGAGACCTAAAAATAAGTTAGTACTTATTTAGGTAACAAGGTATTATAACATACAAACAACACCTAAATATAGTTGCTTATTTACTTTTAATAATTATATGAAGCAGCTCGTTCAGGGGCATTAGTCACAACCTTGTGCTTCTACTTATTTTTCAGTGTAATGTAAAATGTTCATAATATTTCGTTGACTGCGAACCATATCTGTTGGTGCTTGTTATTCGGTCAAGTTGATCGCTCAGAACAGTCAGAACACAGTACTTAAGTAAACGCGATGATTTTCCTATGCTCTTTTTAATATTTTACTTATTAAAAATAATTATTGAAATCGGACCATTCTGTCAAAAGTTATGCGGGGTCATACATAAACAAATATGTAATGTAATAAACCAGGTAATGTGATAATAGAATAAAAAAGTATCTAAACGCTAATCTATAGGAGACAGGTAACAAAGTGAATAAGGGCATGTTGCGAAAGTCCCTTTGTGTCCATTATCTAGAGCCGCTGGAGGCATTCCGTCCTCCTTAGTCATGTCTGCACCACGACCCTCCACTGCAACTCACTCGCTATTACTTTACCAACACTATTTATTTAATTTTAAGTACTCAATGCTACTGAATGTTCTTAGAGCTTCAAAACGTTTTGAGTACTAAATGACAAATGGCTTTTTTATTGTGTTCCGCAAAAAAGACCTATACAAAAGAACTTAGATAAAGAGAAAGTACAAAAAATACTGATCACTACTGATGATAACTATGGTTACTACTCACTACTAACGACGTAAAAAAGTCACAATAAATTCCAAGGGACGCGAGTCATTCGCTCGAAACTACATTTGGCACACATTATATTATGTTAGTTTGGATGAAGTTTAACTTTGAACGAGCAGTAGGTTATAGTAGGTAATTTAAGTCAGTAAAGTAATAAAAACAGTATTACAATACCGTAAAACCTACAGTAAAACACATAACTCTAGAACTGGGTCGCCGCCTTCCAGCACCAACGCTACATTAGGGTACTTTGCGACGGCGCGGCTTCTGATTCTCGGCAAGTAAACGCTGGTGTACCTCAGGGCTCCGTCCTGTCGCCCACACTGCTTCTTCTGCACAGCAATGATATGTTAGCCCTTGGCAACATATCATTGCTATGCAGACGATAGCACAGTTCATGGGCGATATTATGGACACCCTACAGCCAAGCTAGCAGACATTGAGAAAAAACGACGGGAGCTTGCGCTGAGATCGACTGGGTTCTCAGCCCCATCTCTCAATGGAGTAGTGAAAATTTGGTCATACACTGTCGAACTAAACGGTCCAAACAAAATCATCTTCTTCTTCAAACTTGGGACTCTCTACCAGCGCACGTGTTTAGTTCCATCTATGACCCCGGGTCCTTCAAGCGGGGCGTGAAAAAGAATCCCACAAGGCCCCGCTATCCTAATACAGCATGCATTGTCAATTGTCATTGTCATTGTCAATCACAGTGAGTACAGTGACCGCCACTCCTGGATTCTGTTTATAAATGCTTTCCATCAGGCAGGGTAGTTATTTCGGCTGCTAATATAAAAAAAAAGTAGATACTTCTATCTAGACTATAGTAGACTGCTATCTAGGGGGAACATATTAAAACTGTGATGATGTTAACTGATCTCCACGGAGACCAGCCGACTACGCAGGAGTGCACTAGAGTGCACACTCTCTTCATTCACTCTCATAATCCGTTGAGATGCTTATCCAACAGGACCTGGGAGAGGTCAGGCTCACAACCGACGGCATTACGTGTTCTCTGAGCCACGGGGCTTACATCCCAAACTTCCAAATTCCGGCATGTTATTAAGAAGAGGAGACGGTAGTAATGTGACCCCCTTGAATATTAGTTAATTCGAACAACGTCTTGTAATCGGAAAAACTCAATCACACGTTATGGCCTTCCCGAGATTCAAACCCAAGACTTCTTGATCAGTAATCTCATAGGGACCACCATAATCTCTTACTAACCACTTGACAAACCAAACCGAGGCAAAATATCATATTGTATTGAATTACTTCGGTAGGCATGCTCCATGATGGCCCAAGCAAATTCATCTCAAACTTCTTACTTTGTTTTCTGGAGGGACATATTTCTTGATCTATTTCTCTGCCTATTTGTGAAACGTTCGCTTTTGACGAAAGTTGTTTTAAGTGAGGATAATGCAAAGTTCGGCAACTGATTACCAACCTACCTATCAACCAATAACTCTCACATGACTTTCATTGTTATTTACGATCATAACATTTAGCGCGATAAGCTTTTCGAAAACAATAATTCTACAATACCTAAACTCATTTTATTCGCATTTAATATGTGACATAAATAACATCTTAATGTAAACGGGTGAAGTACATCGGTGGGGAAAAGTTGGTAAAGCGACCGCCGCCGCCGGGAGCGTCGTTCCTGATACCGCGGTCCATATAACTTGTAACCAATCATTCGAATACAAAAGTAAAGTTAAGTAGATTAAAAGTTCTTATGGTACTATAGGTACTACATATGAGGTCATATTTTTACCAGACTGCGCAAGAATGAGGGTTGCATTTCGTTTTTGAGTGTCAGTAAGTGTGTAGTGTTAGGCTTGATAAACAGAACAGAAACCAGAAAGAAATTATCAAATCAAATCAAATCATTTATTCTGCAATTAGGTTACATGAACACTTTTGCAAGTTACACTTTTTTTTTTGAGCAGATGAGGAACGGGTGTCGTGTTCCTCCAACACAAAGGAAGGATCCTCCGACCAGGCGAGGTGATCATGCCTGGTGGGCCACTGCCCAACACTTGATGTTGGGATGTTGTATATTAAGCTAATCGGCGCGAGAATGTCTCTTTCGCGATTCAGGATTAGTAGTTACTCCCTATAGATCGTTATGTGTTTTCTTCGTAGTTCAATGCTTCCTCGGTAGATGGCGCTGTTGTATGTTATTCGCTTACGCTGTATGTGGAAGTCGCCACAAAATATTGTAAAATAACACAGACCTGACTGAAAAAGACTGCCCTATTCATCATCATCATCAGCCTATCTCAGTCCACTGCTGGACAAAGGCCTCTCCCATTGCACACCACTTTGATCGATTTTGTGCTTCTCGCATCCAGCTCCTGCCAGCCATCTTGCGCAAATCATCACTCCATCTGGCCTGTGGGCGTCCTACACTACGTTTGCCGAGACGCGGTCTCCACTCCAGAACTCTTCTACCCCAACGGTCATCAGTTCTGCTGCTAATATGGCCAGCCCACTGCCACTTCAGCTTGCTAATCCGGTGGGCTATGTCGATGACTTTGGTGCCCTATTAGTCTGGTGGAAAACTTAACGTTCAGATAAAACCAGCGGAACTAATAGATACACGACACCAAATAATCTTGTAAATAAAAAAGGGTAGGAAAATGAGTTTTTTTTTTTTTTTTTTTTTTTATATTTAAGCCTGCCAAAGTGACTCCACTCTGCCTGATGGAAAGCATGAGTAGAATCCAGGAGTAGGGGTCACCATGCTTATTGTGAGGGTAGGCAATGTAGCATGGTGACCCTTACCATGGCAGCCTGGTTAGATTATTCTGCATCATTCTCCCGGCCTTCGAAGGGCGGGAGAATGATTGGGCCTCCGGTCTCACACTCACCAACGAAATACGACAGCAAGAATGCTGTCATTATTAGGATGGTCTTCTGTGTGAGGGTAGTACTGGCCGGGTCGAGCCGGCCCATTCGTGCTGAAATCAGCGTGGCTCTACTACACAAATGTATGTACATATCGACTAAACGAACTAAATTTTTAGGCTTATGACCCCATTTCTCTTCTTGATTCCGAGCCCGATTTTATAACAGTTGCAGGACAGTTTACCGTTTCTCTGCTAAGCAGTAAGTACTTAGTTGCAAACTATAAAATTCAAACCAAATGACGTGATAGAGTCGCCACGCGCACTGAGAAGTTGAACTCATAATATTGTGGATTGTAACTAAAAGAGCACGGCAACTTTGTAAGGCAAGTAGGTAGGTCCGTACTCGTAAGTACCTTCACTTAGCACGTGTGGTTGGCATTAGTGAGTACTTACAATGTGTCGCTTTCAGTAGAACGTAGCGCAGGCGCAGAGCGAGCGCATAATGTCGGCAGCGACGCACTTCCTTCTACTGCTAGGCGCGCTTTACATACTGCAGTTGGTACCTATGTCTAGGTGAAGTGACTCAAATAGGCACGAGGTGATACGAAAATAATGATCATCATTCGAAGAGATGTCAACCGAACCCGTTGTCGCTTTAACCTTCGCCCGTTCACAACAACATTTGTCGGCTAACGCAATATAGAGTTATTATAATAATTATGTGTGCCAGTAATTGTCATCGGTTTAGCTAATTTGCGTTGGCGAGAGGGGGGCTATGTGGGGTCGGTGCGGGATGAAGGCACCGTTAAATAAATGGTGATATTAATACTTTTTAAGCGCAGAGGCCGGAGGTCGCCGGTTCAGCCTTATCAGAGCGGTCGGCCTCACTCCCCGCACCCCCGCTGCCAGCGCGTTCCGCCCCGGCCTCGCCTGTCGGCGCTGTGCTCGCCATGTAAAAATATTGTTATTGTCCACGAGCGAGTGTCCACGATGTCAACCGATGATTGCTTCACGCCTCTCCGTACAGCGTTACAGTGCCTATACGTGGTGCGGTGCTGCTGCGGCTCGAAACAGCCGCTGATAGCGTGCCTTTGGAACCACTCGACCATCTACAGCAGACTTGCGCCACGTATTGCAATCACACCGAATCAAGGTCACGCAGTGGTGCTTACTCGCGCAGCCAGTCACTAACGTCACTATACCTACGTATACGTACACACTACGGTAGAATTGTTTTACAAATCTTATACATTCATATATTGTGTACCGACGTAATAACATATTAAAGGGTAACTAAAGAAAAGTAAAGTTTGTTGAACCAATCCTTTGCATTATTCACTTACTCTCATTATTAATAACTTTTTTTAATGTAATATCTCACCTGATAAGTTCTAGCAGTGGCTGGAATGGTGTTTATAAACTAAATGACTAAGCGAGTCATAAGCTTGATGGTTTATCTCGGACTGAACCCTGAACCTTCACAAATCTATGTCTTGAACCGCTAAGACACAAATAATGAAAATATCCTACCTACCCACTTCGTCGAATGCTGCCCACATGAGTAACGAATCTCATGCTAACATCCTTCTTTCTTTAGACCTATCAAATATTATACGTCACTTAAATTAAGTACTCCGTTTCTAACAAAAAAATATAATAATAATAAGTTCAGTTCTCGAGAATGGTCGTGCTACATTATATTGGGATCGATCTATTATCAATTTATCACAGACAGAACTATTGTTGCCAATAAGCCTGATATTGTGGTGATAGATCGATTAGAGCGCCGCGCAATGATTGTCGATATCGCTGTTCCTCATGACGAAAATCTCGTGAAAGTTGAAAAAGAGAAACAAATCAAATATTTGGATTTATCTCACGAGATTGTCGATATGTGGAATGTGGATTCGGCGATCATTGTTCCGATAGTTGTTTCTGCTCATGATTTGATAGCCAAGAGCCTCGACCAACACCTTAAGAGGCTCACGTTAGATGGCTGGATCAAGGGTCTGATGCAGAAGGCAGTCCTTCTTAACACGGCACGTATAGTGAGGAGGTTCCTGTCTTTGGAGCCCTAACCACCGGTTTCTTGGTCCCTGTACCCGAAGTAGGTGGTCTACTATTTTTTATATTTTTAAATGTACTTTTTATATTTATATTTAAAAATGTAATTTATATGTAAATATTATGAAATAAAGAGAATAATAATAATAATAAATGTTGTTTATTTCTCTCAGAAGGTACAGTTACAATCTTAAGCATACAGATATATACAGATATTGAACCTTGTTGAGAGCTGGAGTTTGAGCTAGGTTCGAAACCTGTGTGACAGATCTCCAGGCCTCCACTGTGATCACCACATTCACCACCATCCACTTATCTAATCTTCTGTCTTAACAATAATATAAGTAGGTACTCGTGCGAGCAACCTTCACCTATTGAAAGCAAGTTTTGTCTTGGCATGGATAGAAATTAATTGTTCTTTGTACGGCTGTATCTATGTAGAGCTGACTGCCAACCTTCGATAGTCAATAATAATAAATCTACGAAAAGATCCAGTTGGACAACGACTTCAAATTATTTAAATATTGGAGGTGTTAAGAACAGGCTCAACACTCTGCGATGGCGGGAGCCTTTAAAAAAAACCTCCGCTAGTCAGCATTAGCATTGGCAACGGCTACTAAATTACTACAATTTTATATTTCTTATGCACTTTCTTCTTATCTGTGACTTAGGAGATGGGGATAAAACCTAACAAATATTGCTATTTGCGTTCAGTTCGACTTTTGATAGACCTGGATGCTCTACATTAACAGGTAGTAATAATAATATTAATAATAATAACACAGTGTTTTATGGAACTAAATTTTTCAAATGCAACTCTGAAACTGGGGTCAAAGCGTGCTAATAATGAAACGAATAAAAGCTTCCCAATAGAATTGAAACCATATTTGAAACACTGTAAAGTGTACAGTTGAGTGTAAAGCACGTTGAGTGTCGAACCTGTTACCCCTGCGGTGAGTGGCCGCCTGACTGCTAAACTGGAAAAGTGCTTCGATTTCCACCTATTACAAGCGATCACGATCATTAACTATGTGTCAAGATGTAATTAACATTATGTATTTAGAAATATATTACCAGGATATGGTGACCATAGTACCTACAGTCTGCTTATAAGTGTGTGAGAAATGTGTAAAGTTATTATATAGCAGTGTGGGTGATTATCAGCACCGTAAGAAAGATATACTGATATGATATGTATGAATGAATTTCAATCACAGTCCCAGCCGCTATCGGCGAATGTAAGGCTGAGCACACTGCGCCCGCGAGCTAACAACCTATTCGTCTATAACAATAGCAGCTATAACCAACATCGGTACAGTTAATGGAAAAAATACAGTCGGTCGGTACTATTATTCATTACACACGTATTATACCGTGTCGGAAATGTATGCATGCACTCGCTGTGTACGTGTGCATTGTGCAGTGTGCGAGCTGAGCGACAGGGGGGAGGCGGGCGGCAGTGCGCGGGTAGGGGCGAGGGGGAGGGGGTTATGTAGCAGTGGCAAACTGTTGGAAAGTTTTATTATTTGGGGTGCAGAGAGATAAGGCGATCACAGTGAGGTTAATAATTGTGTGTTCGTTAGTGCCGTAAACAGCGTCGTTAGTGACCTGCGCCTGTGAGGATGTATGAGTGTAGCGCGACCTATGTACCTAGGGGAGTAATAACAACATGCAACTCGCCAGATGTGGCACACACGACTATCCAACTGCCTATGTACCTATTACACTTTCCTAAACTTAACCATAGATATAAAAAACTATTTGTAATGGTTCCCAACGGAGCATTGTCTGAGTATTGCTGACTTAACATGGAGCTGAAATAAACTGTGTTGTTTACATAAAACAACAATAGAAATAAGCAGAGTACTAGACAGCCGATATAAATACATAAACATACTTTTTTTGTAAATACATATACATGGAAAAAACCCAAACTTCGAAACCAATATTTGCAGATCACACAAACATTTGGTCCAACCCAGGAATCGAACCCGAGACCTCAAGCAGCAGTCGCATATGCTATCACTGCGCCACGGAGGCAGTCAAATTATATGTTAAAACTATATGTGTCTATGTATTTAGAAATATTGATGATGATGTGTTTAAGAACACATGTTAAAGTATGTTTATCGGCTAGTTTAGGGTCAGAGATGTGTGAGGTTACTATTTTTATATTATTAATGACAATACTCGCAACTTTGATTATATACATGACATGTTTATAATGAAAGACTCGCAAGATATCAAAATACACGTCGATCGTGAAAACACTTCTCACGCATAAATGATTTATCATCATCATCAGCCCGTTGTAGTTCAGTCAATTCAACCAGTTGGTGACCATCCTGACGTGAGTGCTCACAAGGCAGCATGGTGACCCACACTATTGCGGCCTAGTGAACAGCTTCTGCAGCATCGGGCTCCCAGTCTCGCACTCACCAAAATAAACCCCAGCACTAACACTAACATTATTAAGTTGGTCTTCTATGCAAGGGTAGTACCGCGCCGGATGAGTCCGCCAATTCTTGCTGAAATCAGCGTGGATCTGCTACCTTGACTTTCTTTCTTGTCAGTCCTTTTCATAACATGGCCCAAGTTGTTGTTGGTGTTAGTGACCTAGGCCCCGGATAGAGGTCTTTTTAAACAGTACGGTAATGTCAATGGTCTAATGAATGTAAACGAGAAACTGCCCTATCTTACACATGAGATAGTTACACGATTTCCAGTTTCCATCTGAACAGATCGCTAGTCACAGGACTCATCAGCCAAACTTTTCAGTATCTCTAATGTAACTGCATAGGCAGATGCAGATAGCGCGCAACTGAATTCATTCAACTGATCGCATCTTACCGCAGAGAGGGGTACTGATTACATCACAGTTTAAGAGTAATTAGATGCAAGATGTAGGCGGGGACTCTTTCAATTTTATATACATAGGTAAGTGTACCCATTTAAGGTGTTATATAACAGTAAATTGTGTAAAAGCAACATATTCAGTAAATTATCTACAAATGCAGACATACATATATATAATATATACATACTCGTACATAATTTAATGTCAGGTTTGTGAAGATCTTACACTCTTATCTACCTTTTCGTACAATACCTATAGTCCATATGTGGAACTAAAATTTGCATTTGCGAAATGTGGTCATAAAACACGACTCTGTCTACTAGGTTGTGGTTTTACAAAAAAAAAACATGTCGAGAATAAAACGTTACAGAGATTTTGACACATTGGCACAGAACTGGGATACAATGAAAAAAAACAAATTGACATTTTTGGTGAAACAATACAATAAACATGTCGGGTGGCGGATCTTTTCTCTTATCTAAAGTTTGGTTGTATCTATGCCTACAATGAACGAAAAGTTTATTTTACTTTTTACAGTTGGATTTCTAAATGTAATTGTATTTTCCTGCAGATACCTAAGTGCACGTAAATCAAAGTTATATTTAAAACCCTAGGTCACACAATGTAGAAGAAAGGCTGAACAAGTTGACTAAGGCTGAGATCCTACCAATAGATTTTTTACGTAAAAACTACAAAACTAATTTATATGTAACGTCACAGTAGTATATTATTTATATAATTCCCAAGTGCTAAGGAGAAATAGTCCCTTAAATAAATGGTCTACATACATTACTTTGAAAATGTAATACTTATGTGATAGAAATGAAATTTTGCATCATCTTATCTCACACACGGCACGTGTCATGATGTTATACTATCGGTTTGTTTGTCACTGGTGGATATATTCTGTAGTATTCTATGCAATTAGAGCAGTCATGGCCATGGCGTTCTAAGTAATGCTATTGACCACTGCTCAGAGAGCGCGCGAGCTCTTTGAACACCGAGCGACTTCCTTGGCACAACAATACTTCATTGTGAGTGTTACGGTGTTGTTCGTTATATATACGCATACAAGCTTTTGGACGTGGCTTCGCCTACATGTTAATCTGATGTATAACTTTGATTGCCCCATTAGGAGTAAAATTGTCCAAAATCCTCTCTTAGTGCTCGCCTACGTTCTTCAAGGGTTACAACACCAAGTAGTTTCGGCTGTGAGTTGTCTATCAGTCAGTCAGTAACGGAACCGTTTTATATATTTAATATATTGACTGATGTAACTACCTACCTAACAAGTAAATAAGTCGGATACAGTAGTTCGTGTCCATCTTTATATTATATCGATACAATATGGAAGCAGTAGAAGGTGGTATAGCGAAGGTTTCAATATGTTATATTTCCATTGATGAGTAGGTAGGTAAATAATGTGGAAGCGGGGGCCGGAGTGTCGTAACTGGTAGGTACATCGTGCAACAATCCGCTCGTGGTCACGTAGTGCTGCGATGTGGCAACCGGTGGTGGGTCCGCGGCACGTCCGGCGGCCGGGCTGGCTCCAGCGGGGCTCGCGCTTGTGTAACAGCAGCTCGCAACTTGCGCCCGCGCCGGCTCGCTCTGGGCTCTGCTCTGGGGTCGCCGGGGGCGCCGCTTATCGCGCCCGCCCCGCCCCGCGCCGCGCCGCACCGACACCCCCTCTGCCCATATTTACATTGACAGACACAACCCGCCGATAACATCGCAATGATCACTTCATACAGATCGTTATACTTTTATTTTTCTTAATGTTTTACAGTTTACGTCATCACAACTGACTAGTTATACCCATGTACATGGTAGAAAGACGTCGATTCTAAAGAGAGAGCAAACTTGGAGGGAGACCGTTTCGTGAAAATAAATAATCTTGTATTTATTTTTTATTTTTTAGTATTCACAAATTAAATAAAAATAATGTACAAACTCAGAACAACAATTTGTGCATCACACAAAGTGTTATCCTGTGTGTGGCTTGAACACAGAACACTCGGGGCAGTAGAGAACGGCGAGGTGACCGCTTAACCACTAAATATGTTCGCCATAGCCCATACGTGCACTACAGCAGCATTTAATGTGAATACAATACACTTACAAACACGTTGTTGTTTTTTTTGTATCTATCGTTTCAATTAAGATGACCGACGATGTAAAACATGTATTAGAGAAATATAAATCGTAGGTATATCTGATAACGCTGGCCAGACGGTTTGGTATAGGGTTGGTTTCAAGTTTTCCTTCTCTTTGCATTGAGTTTGTCTTGCGTAGTTTATCCCTTAGTCGCCTTTTACGACACCCGCGGGATGAATAGGGGTGGTGACACTCTGTATTCCTAATCCGTCACCACACGGATATAAGTTTAAAGTAAATAAGTTTAAAGTTAGTCTTAATTTATAGCACGATATAGGTGCGTCACTTTGAAACCGCGGGCTGTTGCTAGTATATTCGTGATACGTGGAACTGTTGATAAATCTCTACTTAATATGTCTTCTTCAAAAGTTATAATATCTAATGTGTATTATGATTATTTACATGATTCCTCCGACATATTGGTCAGAATAGCTGTTATACTTAGGTACTACCGGTGTCCTAAAATAGTATCGGTCACGAACTCACGACCCTTTCTCTGATAATAACAGATTGTCAATTGTAAATATTTAGTCTCACACACATCGAACAAATATCGTTAGGCGGTTTCTTTCCAAAAGCATAAACGCGTAACCCCTCGTAACTTTTAAATTATTGAAAATAATGCCAAGTAGGAAGGAATATAGAATAGGAATCTCTTTATTTGCCCACCGTATTACAGAGTTACAATAGAGTAAATTAAACGACATATATGTAGTGTACAAAGGGCCGCCTTATTGCCAAATTTCTCTCCAAATCCAATCTCTTCCATTCAACCTTGGGATGGAATTTATCATCATAACCATATAAATATTAATATAATATTCGAGACCAAACAGTCTGTCGTTTTGTGAATGGTATCTTCACACATGAACTATGAACGCTATGAACTCATACACAACTTGACTGCCTCGCTGGCGCAATGGTGAGCATTCGTTTAGTACGTCAGACTAGTTTTACTAGATTTTGACCCCCTCGCTCCCCTATATAAGACAAAATAAGAGCAGGCTGAGCCCTCCTTCTAGTTCAAAGGAAAAATAATATTCATTTTTCCTTTGGCTGGTGTCGATGTTTGTTTTTAGAAGATACAATTTTTAGCAAAGTATACAATCAAGTCGAGTGGAATATTTCGCCCTCCCCACCGAACAATATCGTAATGGGAATTTCTAAATTTTACAGGAAAAATTAAATACTGTTTTTGAGTATTATCTCAGCAAGGGAGCATCGTAAGGTAACCATTTATGTGTCAAAACAAAGATAATTTAATTACTTTGTATTTTCTTTCGGTTTTTATTTTATAATAGTTTTCAAAATAAAGTTATTGGCGAAAATAATATTACCGAAATTGCAGGTCAAAAGTATATTGTGTAATGCATCATTGCCATATTGTTCGCGTGTAAATCCAACAATTTTAGTCAGTATAAGTACATTACAGTAAAAAGTGCTGTTAAAAATGTTAACTGTAATATGATATTACCTAATTATTTGCGTGAAATCAAAGTGATGATTTAAAAACTTTATGAAGTTCATCTATATGATACCGTTAACAGCACTACGAATTTTCTCAATTATCTATCATGTATTGTAAGAAATCATTACTGAATTGCGTAAATAAAAATAAAACCCTAAAAGAATTGTTTTAAACCTTACATTAAACACAATTATATATTTCTTCCACGAATAAAATGGTAATAGTCACTTATCGAAAAAAATAACTATTACATAATCAGTATTAACTTGTTTTGGTATTATTCGTGTAAAAGGGTATGTTAGAGTTTAAACGAGTAATATTGTTATGTTCATCACGGGGTCATTGAAATTAGTGTACTTTTCTAAATATCTGTATAAAAAGTACAATTTTTTTTTATAAGGTGTAATTAGTGTTCTAAATACCGAATATGCAATAAAACATAAACTATCGTAATAGCACATTATCATATTATTCGCTGGGGAGGGCGATTTGTATACAATACTAAACACTAATCTTAACTTTGCGCGTATTTTTTCCTACAAAAATAGCCCCCCCCCCCCCTCTAAAAGCTAAACGGCTTGCTCAAAAAATCAGAATAAAATCATGATAGTAGCTCATTTAATGAACTTTCAAGGAAAACTATAGCGGTTTTGATAACATTTTTTAATTTTAGGCGTTATAGGGGCCTAAACGTAAAATGCACTCGGAAAATTACAAAAATAAGGAAATAATAAATTAATATAACAATAGGCCATTGGGCACAATTTTAAATCTACCTATCATTATGGGTGACTACGGAACCCTATTCTATGCGTGGCCTGACACGCACTTGGCCAATTTTTTATTTGTTTCTATAATTAGTCATTCTTTTATATTTCAGACAGACTATTTTAGTTTTATAAACCGATAAGTTCCTTAAATATCAATGTGTAGAGTTCAGATAGTCATTGCTAATCTTAATTGTAGTAATAATATGATATAATAAGTACACAGTTTTATTTAAATATCTAAGTACAGGTTATTTCATTCTTGACTTGAAGACATCCTTGCGAAAAAATCACACTTCGGGCGTCCCGATTTACATTTTATACATTTTTTGTCGAATTGTGTCATAAAATTAATATAAATGTTATATATTATCCTACTAATATTATAAACGCGAAAGTTTGTGTGTATGTATGTTTGTTGCTCTTTCACGCAGAAACTACTAAATGGATTTGGATGAAACTTTACAGTAATATAGCTTAAACATATATCAGAATAACACATAGGCTACTTTTTACTGCAATAATCGATCGAAGAATCGATATGGTTGCTACGCAATAATCGAACTTCACAGGTTGCCATGCATAACACACTTGCATAGCAACCATAATGATACGCGGGTGACACCGCGGGGCGCAGCAAGTATATATTAATTTTGTAATGGTTTTTTTATGATCATTTATTTGATACCTATATTGTTATTTAAGATAATAAACTATCTCACTCACCCCCCCCCATCCCCACGTTTATTTCATTTGCGCCGTTAAATATAGCCTATGTCATGTCATTACCAAATTCAACGCACCTCATATGTCAAAATGATGTAGGGCGTGCCAAAGAAATAGACAACACATGCTTACATACGCTCCAATAACACAACCACCTTCTGACGCAGTCGGGTAAAACACACGAACATGTAGGTACAGTAGTATTCATTTTCTTGTAAAGAACTGCATTCACTACCTACTACTACTAGCTACTAGCAACCTACAAATACCTACCGTTTTCAAGCCACACGTAAACACGTGACCGCTTTGCAAACACCTTTTACGACTGTTAGTTGTTTTATGGCGTGGAGCGCAAGTGAATTACCTATACATTCGGTTTCTTTTTTCATATTTCACCAAACGTTTCATAAACAATACGACATTAATTTAACATCGTTACAGTACAGCGATCTATATATTTTAAATAATGATTTCCAAAATAATTGAGAAACACATAAGCACTGAAAAAAACGCGAACAAACCTCTGTAACTAGTGTCTTATTTGTTTTCACGTAGAATGCTTATCGCACCATACCCTCCGTGGGGAGACGAAGGTCACGGGTGGGATTCCTGGAGAACCGGTCCACCAACTACCTTCAACAGTCTCAACACCAACCAACCAACCCAACACCAACAGTCTCGGCAGTTGGGAGACGCTCAAGGAACGCATTACAACTGAAGTACATACATTTAATTATTTAACTTAATTTAGTTGTTTGTACACAATAAAAGGCGGAACTTTTTAGTCTTATATTGGAATATGAAGACCCTTTTGGGTCGGACCAAAAAGTGTTTTTGGGTTTTTCTAAGGAAATTCCTAATAGTAGCCCGGAGTTTGGAAGTTTGGCGGTTATTCACGCCCGTGCCTCGGAGAGCACGTAAAGCCGTCGGTCCCGGTTGTCATGAACATCTATGGCAATCGTTATTGGGAAGCCAGAGCCCTCAAATTTACTGACAACTAGTTCAACCTTCGAATTTCAGATCTCCCTTAGGGTTGCGGAGGTCCGACGCCAGTCGCTCCGTGGAAAAACTAATATTCAGGTTAAACCGGTTGAACTAGTAGCCGACCCCAAATAACATTGGGAATAAGGCTAGGAAGGAAAAGAAGATAGGAATATGAAGACCTTTTGTTTGTATTAGAGACCCGTACAGGCATGTATTGTTTGTTTGTTGCAGGGGCGGGGAGCGGAGTCGCGTGTCATAAATATTGCCTGACGGTATCGACTATAACGCTATATTGTATTAGGATCGATCAATAATGTGACCCCGATGGTGTGTGGCGGAGGTGTCACGCCGCCGGTCGCTAGTTCTGCCAGCTTTGGCGACACGCTTGAGAAGCGCGCTGTTATCACTCCTCACCGGAAGTACTCCCACGAGTCCCGCCCTCCCCGCGCACCGCCGCACACCTACCTCCGCTCCACTTATATGGTACTCACTGTGTGTCGTTCACTAAACAACTTCATTATTTCGCCACACGCTCGCAACTGTTCGTATTTCCACCGAAGCAACGCTAACACAATCATTCACGTAGCGAGTTAACGTTTCAAGACGGTTCACGCACGCTCTCACATCGCTGTTCGCCTTCAACGGGTTCAGTTCCGCGTTGGTCTCGTTCGAAGAGGAGCGTGGTGCGGCCCGTGACGACGGCGCGGTCAACACTCGCTAACAATAACAAGGAAGACGCGGCCGCCGCCGAGCGCCGCGCCAGCGAGCCTAGAGCCTACTGCGGCCGAACGCCGCCTGCCGCTTTATCTAATCGCGAGCCGCCGATAATACGCTGCGACTCCCGCGTGTCTGCGCCGGCGCAGGAGCATCCCCGGCGCCGCAGATGCAGCGAAACACCTTCCACCTCGACCGCCTCGCACCATATAAAAATGTTCGCGCAAATGTGCAGCGATAAGGAGTCGCGAGAGTCGAACGGAGCGGCGACCCCGGCCCTCCGCCAACGCACTCAGTGCTACGTCACTGAGCTACGCTAGATCGAAACAAAGAACTGCGATTTCTCGATAAGCGCAAAAATACCATTATGCCTAACATAAACAGAGCCACATACCCGCGACCATAAATACAGTTAAGTACGGTCTATTAGTTGGGATCAAAATGACCCCGGTGCGTACCTACGTACGGACGTACCTTCTTGTGCTCAGTCTTAAGCAACCCTTCACGTAAACATCATTGGATTTGAGCATGCGCTCGGGTTAACGACTAACTAAGTCACCTAATAAGCCAATGTACCAAAATAATCCTTAACACGGACACAAAAAGTTTATCAGCACGATCAGAATTCTAAAACAAAACGAAGTTTGAAGGTATATACATATGAACAACATTAACATAATTATCTCAAAATCTGTAAAACGTTACTTCAATCCGAAACCTTGGTCAACAGAAACATATCGCGTGTCATACCAGGGAAGAAATAAGTTTCGGAGTGGAGAGCGCCGCCAGTCGGGGCTAGTCATCTCACAACTTCTATTGATTGTTTAATTATTTTTGGACACTACCTGTGTAAATATCAGCATCGTTACATTGTCCTCACATTTAATAAAATGCCTTATACAATGTAACCAAAAATTGTAAAAACAATGTTGGAAAAGAGTGTCCATGGAGTTTCTTGTCTGTTCTTCTCCATAGAATCTACGAATTGGAACAGACAATTAGCTTCACGTCTGACTACTGAGTCTGACTACTGACTGACTACTTGACGTTTCAAAAGTGCCGTTGAATATTTATTTGAAATAAAATGGTTTGATTTGATTTGATTTGAGATAATCACCACCGCCAATATCACAAACCCCAAAATATCGGCAAAAACTTATTTTATAATAAAAACCAATTCAGCCTTCTTTTCGGACATCTTACACACAATGCCATGCAGTCCCAAATAAAGCAGAGCCTGTATAATAGAAATAATTTCATAAACATACTTTTTTGTAAATACATACATTTTATATATAGAAAACACCTAAACTACGAAACAAACATTTGTGGATCCCACAAACTTTTGTTCTGACCCGGGAATCGAACACGAGACCTCAAGCACAACAGTCGCACACGCTACCACTGTGCCACCGAAGCACTATTTACATTAGCCGTAAACGTCTGAAACTGCAAATAGAAATTATCCAATGAGATTATCGAACAAGATGAAGAACAACACGAAGCTTCTTGATGTAATAATGAGTAAAAACTGGAGCAATTGGAAGGCTGATGATGATTGATGCTGTTTATTCTAAAGTAAATTAATTCGTTCTGTACAAAATATAAATATGCTTTTAGGTAAATCGTCTCATCAGCATTGCGGTACGGTTTACTGGGGCTGGTTCTATTCACGTAAGCAGGACATTTTGCCCAACACCAACGATTATTCTACAGAGTTTAACCATTGAACACTTGTGTTTGGTTTTTCCAGAGAAATACGACACTACCATAATAAATTTCCTGACTTTTTAGGGTTCTGTAGCAAAATGGCAAAAACCGGAACTCATAGATTTGTCATGTCTGTCTGTCTGTCTGTCCAGCTGTATGTCACAGCCACTTTTTTACGAAGCTATAAGAACTTTAGTCTTGAAACTTGGTAAGTAGATGTGTTCTGTGAACCGCATTAATATTTTCACATAAAAAAAGAAAAAAATTGGGGGTTACCCTTACTTTGAACTGAAATTCAAAAAAACTTTTCATCAAACCCATACGTTTGGGGTTCAAAATAATCTATGGATAGGTCTTAAAAAATTAGTTTGAACGAGATCGAGTAAGTTCTTAATCCTTACTAATATTATAAATGCGAAAGTAACTCTGTCTGTCTGTTACGCTTTCACGCCTAAACCACTGAACCGATTTTCATGAAATTTGGTGTGAAGATAGAACTGACCTTGGGAAAGGACATAGGGTACTTTTTACTGCAATAATCGAGATACAAAGGTTTTTACCTGTGATTATAAAAATACATAAATCGTAGATGTCAAAATGTATCACTGTTTATCTCCTGTCAAAACTTTACAGGTTGCTGGGCATAACACACTTGCATGGCAACCATAATGATAGTTTGTAAATGACTTAGAGACCAGTAGACCAGGGTAGATGATTTTTGAAAACAAAATTATAGTACAATGAAACCCAATGGAAAAGGAGGAGAATATTATAAAAATGAAAGGAAAAATAATTTAAGGGCGATCTGCGATCTGAGGGGAGTCGGTTAGAGGGGGGAGGTTTTTGGGTCCTCCTCGGACGGGGCGTGAAAAAGCATCTCACTAAGCCGCCATAGTGTGGGCCGCCATACATTATTGTCTGCATATTGTATTGTCTGCAAGTGTGGTAGCCCCGAGTCTTGGATTCTGCTCATGCTTTCCATCAGGCAGGGTAGAGTCACTTTGGATGGCTAAATATATAAAACAAAGGGTAAAAAACGGTTTATCTCAATTTCCGGCAAAACTACAAGTCCTATGGAAAAAAAAATGGCAAAGTTGTAGGTAATTAAAAGATCTACAACTTTTTAGGGTTCCGAAGTTTATGACTTCGAACCCTTATAGATTCGTCATGTCCGTCTGTTCGTCCGTCCGTCCGTCCTCGACTTACCATCCAAACAGTAAGTGCTAGAAAGATGCAACTTTGCATGAATATGTATTGTAATTACGTCGACAAAGTGCTACAATAAAATTATGAAAAATATTTTTATTTAGGGTACCTCCCCGACACGTAAAATGTGGATGTTTTTTTTTCTCGCGGCTAAACACAAACATTAAAGGGTTTTTAAGACGATTTTTTGATTTAGGAATCCGTTTGCGTGAAATTCCACTTTAAAGGCCACTTTTTTGTAAAACCGGGCATCCTCCCCCTCTAAAAGCTAAACAGCCGGCTCAAAAAATCTGGAAAAATTCGTGATAGTGGTCCATTTAATGAACTTTAAATGAAAACTATAACGAATAAGATGACTTTGTTAGTTCAGGAGTTACAGAGGCTTAACTTCTACAATGTGCTTACTTGAAAAACGTCATACAAAATTAACGCATTAATACGTAAACATAAGAATTATCCATTGGATACAATTTCTAATCCACGTACCATTATGGGTGACTGAGGAACCTTATCCTGAGCGTGGCCTGACACGCACTTACCGATTTTTTATTTACACTTTTTTTCACATAACCTCAAATTATATGTGAAAAATTAACAAAAGTTTTTGGTTTTCTATTTTTATCTTTTACAAATAAAATCATTTTTAAACGAAGTTTAGTTAAAAATTACCTTTTTATGTCCCGACTACACTGTAATTTTTTTGATTTGACATATTTAATTTTTTCACCCTATTTGGACTTAATAGCGAAAATTCACCTGTCAAAATATCTACTTTTTTCAAAAAATTTGGGGTGTTTTCTGTTTGATGAAATCTCTACTTTCCGATGGTGTAATCCCTACTAATATTATAAATGCGAAAGTGACTCTGTCTGTCTGTCTGTCTGTTAGGCTTTCACCTAAACCACTGAACCGATTTTGATGTAATTTGGTATGAAGATAGAACTGAACTTGGGAAAGGACATAGGATACTTTTTATCGCTAAAATAAAGGTAGAAGGGTTTGAAATAGGGGACGAAAGTTTGTGTCAAAGTTCCTTATCAAACATAAAATCATGTAAGATTGTTTAATCTACCCATACCGTGTCGCGCGATATAAACGAATTACACGCGGGCGAAGCCGCAGGCGGAAAGCTAGTACTTCATAAATCGTAAACCACAATTTACCTTTCATTCAATCAATACACTATTACTAAAACATCGATCAAAGTTACAACGAACTACAAAAACTTTTATATGATGCTACGGAACCCTTCATGGGCGAATCTCACTCGCACTTGGCCGCTTTTTTAGAGCGTTTACTTCAACAGTTGTGATGATGAACTTCAATGATTTAAACGCAGTCTTCAAATTCCTTTTACAGAATTCCTTCAATCCATACTAATACAGGGTGGAACAAAAATTTGTTTAAATTTGAATCGGTGGCTCCGACGAGCAGCGACTGTTGAGTGGGGCGGAGGGGCTACGAAGCCCAAAAGCGGCCAATAGGAACTCAGTACCATGGCCTCGTTTAGTGATAAATAACGTACGTTCCGTTTACGCGAGTACTACCGCAACAACAATTAATTTACTCTAGCGCAACGAAAATTTTGCGCTCATTACAACAAACGGCGTAAAAATGAAGCTCCATCGATTCAATTGATTAGAAAATGGGTACAGAAGTTCGAGGAGATAGGTTCAACAATTAATCGAGCACGATCCGACCAACCTAAAACATCAAGAGATCCCGAAAACGTCGAGCGTGTAAGAGCGTCTATTCGTGAACATCCTCGACTCTCTACTTGGAAGCGGTCTAACGCCTTAGGCGTACCCAGAACATCTTTGATTCGTACTCTTCCCAAAGATTTACATTAATATCCGTAAAAAATTCAAATGTTTTCAACTAATTATTCCTATAAAAGCCTCAAGATCGCGCTCACAGGTTCCAATTTACAAATATTTGGACAAAAAGTGATATCCAAAAGAGGTGCCATTAACTGGCCACCTCGTAGCCCGGACTTATCCCCAATGGACTTCTTTATTTGAGGATATCTTAAAAGCAAAGTTTTCGACAGCAACCCAAAGTCCCTAGAGGAATTAAAGGAAAATATTGGAGAGGAAATGCAAAACATTTCACGAAACACATGTGAGGCCAAATTTTACCTATTTTTTTTTGCAGCAGTGTCAAAATAGTTAAAGATCACATAATTGGATGATGTTATTTTTAAAATACAATCCCCATTTGTGTACTTTAATAATAAATACACAGTTTTTATCTCACATAACTAATATCTTCTAAATCATCATTTGAAATGTAAACGAACGTTTGGTACACCTGTATTATAAATTTGGAAGTAAGACTGTCTGTCATTTAGTAAGTCATTTAGAGGTGAAAGCATAACGATTGTGATTTCAACACAATTTGACTTTATTTTGTTTAATGACTTCTATTATTCTAATGTATTGTATGGATGGTCATTAATTCTTCTACTATTAATTGATTATATGTTACCTAAATAATTGCATTCTAATTTATCTCATATTATTAATTGATTATTTCATTTCATTATTTCTTTTTACAATTTAATCATTACTGTTACTGAAATAAAATGAAAATATTTGTATACCAGAAATGGTTTATACTATTTCTTAGGAGACTAATAATTACAATGTAACACCCAAGGTACATATAACAAGTGCGTGTCAGGCCACGCATAGAATACGGTTCCGTAGTGGCGACGTGACATATACAATGCCAAGTGATGTCCAATAGATCATTTAATGTTTACTTAATATTTCGTGATTTTGTACGAATTTTTCCAAGTGAGCGTATTTCACAAGCTAGACCTCTATAACTCCTGAACTAAGAAAGCTCTCTAAGCCGTTATCATCAACCATCATCAACAGCCTTTAACAGCCCACTGCTGAACATAGGCCTCTCGGGTTATTATAGTCTTGGTTTCAAGTTTTCCTTTGATGTTGTTGTCTTGCGTAGTTTATGCCTTAGTCGCCTTTTACGACACCCGCGGGATGAATAGGGGTGGTGACACTCTGTATTCTTAATACGTCACCACACGAACAACCCAACTAAGCCGTTATAGTTTTCCTCTAAAGTTCATTACATGGACTACCATCACGATTTTTTGCAGATTTTTCAAGTCAGCCGTTTAGCTTTTAGTTTAGTGAGGTGGAGGGGCGCCCTATTTTTTGCAAAAAATGTCCTTTAAAGCTAAATAACTCGCAAACTAAATAACAAAACCTTTTAAGCAACTTCTCAATATTTTCAAAAGGCCTATCTAATGATATCCCACACGATGGGGTAGACGCGCTAAAAAAACATCCCCACGTTACGTGTAGGGGAGATACCCTAAATAATTTTTTTTTCATGATTTTATTAAAGCACTTTGTCGACGTAATTACATATAACACATATTCATGCAGTTTCATCTTACTAGCACTAGCGACAACTGAACTAGTCTTTACCTCAATAATTACCTATGTACTATAGATGCATTTTATAACTCGTAAATAGATGTAGTGGCAACATCTAAGAAATTTTGTAATAATCATTGACTCAAAAGAGTGTATTGAAAAATTTACGTATAATATATTCATATTTTCATTTTATTTCAGTAAAATTTACGCGGTATGAACAAAACATTAACTATTTCAAATATCTACTGTGTACTTCAGGTACCTAATGTGTAATGTTGTGTACATAGAAGCCGAACATTTGTTCTTGAATCAATCCAACATCAGACTTCCATAGGCAAGTGCTAAATACGTTCAGTTATGAGGATATCGGAACAGCTCCCGACCTAGCACTTACCTAACAAATAAAAATAAAATATGAAAAGGTTGTTCGAGATGCATCAAGCTGTGTGCACACTTCCGCATAGGTCTGCTGCTGATATATAAACTGCTTACTCCGCCACCAATTTAAAGTGTGCGCAGCACATGTTGTAATAACCATGTATTTATTTAATTTACTTGTATTCTTATGTATATATATATAAATTATTTATAGAGAAACTATGCAGTGCAACATTGCCTTATTAGCATTACATAAAGTGTGCACTTGATCTTCATCACTTTACCTCGAACTATTTACCTTTACATAATACACTGATAACTGATGTCAAATTTTATTAATCAATGTTCATAGTCCTTTAAAATTTGCTACTTTTTCTCATTACTTATATATATATACCTCACCGATATCAACCAACGGGAAGTACTAATTAGAATTTAATTTACTGTACAGCTATGATGCTCCTTCAGAAGATGTCTGTCGAATCCCTACATTTTATTATTTAAAACTGTGTTAGGTCACGTTCTGGGTAACGTGATATTTAAAAAAAAGGAGCCAATTGCGAATCGGACTCGCCCATGAAGGGTTCCGTAGAAGCAAGTAACATCATATAAGAGTTCTTGTACTTCGTTGTACCTTTGTTCGATATTTTAATAATAGTGTATTGATTGAATGAAAGATAAATTGCGGTTTACGATTTATGACGTATGAAAAAAATACTTACTAGATCTCGTTCAAACCAATTTTCGGTGGAAGTTTGCATGGTAATGTACATCATTTATTTTTTTAGTTTTATCATCATTCTCTTATTTTAGAAGTTACGGGGAGGGGGGGGGGGGGGTTCGACACACATATTTTACCACTTTGGAAGTGTCTCTCGCGCAAAATATTCAGTTTAGAAATAAATTATACTAGAAACCTCAATATCATTTTTAAAGACCTATTCATCCCACACGAATGGGTTTGATGAAAAAAAAATTTTTGAGTTTCAGCTCCAAATATGGGCAACCCCCAAATTTTTTGTTTATTTTTTCTATTTTTGTGTGAAAATCTTAATGCGGCTCACAGATTACATCTTCTTGCTAAGTTTCAACAGTACAGTTCTATATATCAGTATAGTTTCGGAAATAAGTGACTGTGACATACGGACGGACAGACATGACAAATCTATAAGGGGTTCCGTTTTTCGCCAATTGGCTACCGAACCCTAAAAACGTCACGTTGAAGCAGATATCTTGATATTTTACCAAGCGAACGCCACATTGTTAGTAATTAATTTATTAGTCTTCAAAATGCGGCATAAGCGTGAAAGAAACCAAAAGATAAATTTGCTCCCTTGCTCCGAATTAAGAATGTAGAGTAAATAGGCACCAACCTTCTGGTGGGATCGCTTTCTCAAGATGGTTTAATGGTGGCGTTGGATGCACGGTGGGGTTTGTTATATTGCGTACGGGCCTCACACACCCCGTCGTGTTTCGTGTCGAGTGAGTACGTAGCTTTGTTATCAAGGACACGATTAGATAACAGTTTGATGAGTTACTGGAGATGATGTATCGGTGACGTAAGCTGAAGATGTACGTAAGATGGACGGAAAGCTCTCGTAATGGGTGTGCTTCAGATGATATTTGAAAACTCGAGGGTCGGGGACACAGTTCTCGGATATCGAACCTCTACACAAAGTTCCTGCTTTAACTTGCCATATAATTGTACGTCCCGCCACAGAATACATAATATAATATTAACGCGACTGTAAATCTGTTGCGAATGCTGACAGCAAGCGCAACTTGCACCGACTTACACCTACGTTATTAGAAATGTTAGAGCGCCTACTTTCTACAGTAAAAGGCCTGAGTTTCTGAATCGTATAAACAGTGTAAGTACTTACTTGAAAAATTCCATCGCTTTTATTTCCACTACTCCAGTCCAAAGAACTAACGTCGACGGTCGTTCACGGTGTAGTCACGTTCTGATGTTATGTCATACAATCTAAGAACCTTCTACCTTACGGGAGCTCATTATGAAGGCGGAGACTGCAGTCTGCGGTCCGGCCCGGAGAGGCAGTAGTTATGAGGCGTGAGAGTGCGAAAAAGAAAGGTGGACACTCACCGAATTGGTACTCGTTCTTAGTTGCGGCCATGGCGGTAGTGTGTGCAGGGCGGTGTGAGGTAGCGCATCCCGAGACGCGACTGTTGGTGGTGGTGGTAGTGGTGGTGGTCGAGCGCGGTGCGGTGGACGCGGTGGTGGTGCGCGTGCGCGCGGCGGTCGGCAGCGCGCGAGTCCGCGGAGTGCGCGCCGGGCCGTCCGCCAGCGCGACCCCTCCCCCGCCCCCGCGCCCCCCGCCACCGCCCCGCACCGCTCCTCTCCCGCGCCGCTTACGCAATTGAAGACGTCTCGCGACACGCCTGAGTCGCCTGACCCCGCCGGAGCCGGACCTCCTCCCGGGCTCGCCGCTGCCGACCTCTTCCACCAAAACGACCGCTACCATATACCTAAGTACACGGTCGAGACTCGGGTGAATCTTGTATCACATACAGATAAAATTATCAAACGATAAAATCGATTAGGTGATTGAGTTGCACTTTACTGTTAAATGTACTGTAGACTTTCCCCAAAAATTAAATCAAAACTGTAGAGTATAGCCAGGAGTAATTTTTTCTTAGTAGATTTCAGCACCGGCTTACGCTTATGTAGAATTTAAAACTAGACTAGACATTAGCCTTTATATAAGTATGAGTGTATGATGGCCGTCACCACTGAGCCTAAAAGAACATGTGCGTCTCACCTCCAAAATACAGAAAGAACAAGAAAAAATGTGTTATAACAAAAAATCTTGAATACAACCGTAATGAATCACAACAACTATACAGCCTACCTAATACTACTTTACTATTAGGTAGGCTTAAAACTACATTCCTGAGAAGAGGTAAAGTCTTCTCAGATAGTTTTATTGCAGTGCTGGAGTCCGACAAGGATGCGTATGAACTCCAATTTTATACCATACTCACAATAAAATTTTTGGGTATAAAAATAAAGTAGTTTTTAGGAGAAAAATGTTGGTCCTCTCTTGGACTGAGGCCCGAACAAACTCTCATTGGTTCGCAGTCGCATCTTAAAATTTCTTAAATTTTTCAATTTTACTCAAAAGATAATTATAGACAGACATCGCGCCACAGAGTAGCTTACGTCTTCCCTCAACAATGAAAGTATCTTCTTCCTAAATGTAATTGAAATCGGTGTAGCACTTTAGCCGTGAAAGTGCATTACTTTTAGTTATTTTAGTACCTTGAACCTTGTTTTAGTCAAAGAGTAGCTTACGTCTTCCCTCAACAATGAAAGTATCTTCTTCCTAAATGTAATTGAAATCGGTGTAGCACTTTAGCCGTGAAAGTGCATTACTTTTAGTTATTTTAGTACCTTGAACCTTGTTTTAGTCAAAGAGTAGCTTACGTCTTCCCTCAACAATGAAAGTATCTTCTTCCTAAATGTAATTGAAATCGGTGTAGCACTTTAGCCGTGAAAGTGCATTACTTTTAGTTATTTTAGTACCTTGAACCTTGTTTTAGTCAAAGAGTAGCTTACGTCTTCCCTCAACAATGAAAGTATCTTCTTCCTAAATGTAATTGAAATCGGTGTAGCACTTTAGCCGTGAAAGTGCATTACTTTTAGTTATTTTAGTACCTTGAACCTTGTTTTAGTCAAAGAGTAGGTTACGACTTCCCTCAACAATGAAAGTATCTTCTTCCTAAAGGTAATTCATTCAAACTCGTTTATTTCTCACGGCAATTTTTCTCCATCCTAAGGTTGCCTGTAAGAAATTGCTTTTTAGCGATAAGGCCGCCATTTGTACATGGTCAATCTGTTCATTATTGTATTAGTTTATATATAGTGTATTAACTAGTGTACAATAAAGTTTATTCTATTCTATTCTATTCTATTCTATTCTATTCTATTCTATTCTATTCTATTCTATTCTATTCTATTCTATTCTATTCTATTCTATTCTATTCTATTCTATTCTATTCTATTCTATTCTATTCTATTCTATTCTATTCTATTCTATTCTATTCTATTCTATTCTATTCTATTCTATTCTATTCTATTCTATTCTATTCTATTCTATTCTATTCTATTCTATTCTATTCTATTCTATTCTATTCTATTCTATTCTATTCTATTCTATTCTATTCTATTCTATTCTATTCTATTCTATTCTATTCTATTCTATTCTATTCTATTCTATTCTATTCTATTCTATTCTATTCTATTCTATTCTATTCTATTCTATTCTATTCTATTCTATTCTATTCTATTCTATTCTATTCTATTCTATTCTATTCTATTCTATTCTATTCTATTCTATTCTATTCTATTCTATTCTATTCTATTCTATTCTATTCTATTCTATTCTATTCTATTCTATTCTATTCTATTCTATTCTATTCTATTCTATTCTATTCTATTCTATTCTATTCTATTCTATTCTATTCTATTCTATTCTATTCTATTCTATTCTATTCTATTCTATTCTATTCTATTCTATTCTATTCTATTCTATTCTATTCTATTCTATTCTATTCTATTCTATTCTATTCTATTCTATTCTATTCTATTCTATTCTATTCTATTCTATTCTATTCTATTCTATTCTATTCTATTCTATTCTATTCTATTCTATTCTATTCTATTCTATTCTATTCTATTCTATTCTATTCTATTCTATTCTATTCTATTCTATTCTATTCTATTCTATTCTATTCTATTCTATTCTATTCTATTCTATTCTATTCTATTCTATTCTATTCTATTCTATTCTATTCTATTCTATTCTATTCTATTCTATTCTATTCTATTCTATTCTATTCTATTCTATTCTATTCTATTCTATTCTATTCTATTCTATTCTATTCTATTCTATTCTATTCTATTCTATTCTATTCTATTCTATTCTATTCTATTCTATTCTATTCTATTCTATTCTATTCTATTCTATTCTATTCTATTCTATTCTATTCTATTCTATTCTATTCTATTCTAATTGAAATCGGTGTAGCACTTTAGCCGTGAAAGTGCATTACTTTTAGTTATTTTAGTACCTTGAACCTTGTTTTAGTCAAATAGTAGCTTACGTCTTCCCTCAACAATGAAAGTATCTTCTTTCTAAAGGTAATTGAAATCGGTGTAGCACTTTAGCCGTGAAAGTGCATTACTTTTAGTTATTTTAGTACCTTGAACCTTGTTTTAGTCAAAGAGTAGCTTACGTCTTCCCTCAACAATGAAAGTATCTTCTTCCTAAATGTAATTGAAATCGGTGTAGCACTTTAGCCGTGAAAGTGCATTACTTTTAGTTATTTTAGTTCCTTGAACCTTGTTTTAGTCAAAGAGTAGCTTACGTCTTCCCTCAACAATGAAAGTATCTTCTTCCTAAATGTAATTGAAATCGGTGTAGCACTTTAGCCGTGAAAGTGCATTACTTTTAGTCATTTTAGTACCTTTAACCTTGTTTTAGGCTAAAATTAGTTGTTTTAATGAAAAGAGTGAGGGTGTGACTACCTCGTTGTATTGCTGTTGGCTATATCTGTAAAGAACACTTACAACTTCATCAGCTAGCCTTCACAACTGCGTACTCAAATGGAGATCTGGAAGAATAGACATTTATTAAAACAACTAACGAAGAATATGTAACCAAGATCGTGATTGACAACACTTCGATTGAAGAAATTTACAAAAAGGCAAAGAAAATTCTTGAAGTATTGACAGAGAGCAAAGGAGAACAAGTACTCGTACGCCAATTGAAAACAGCCTGGTACCTACAAACTTAAAGATTCAGGGCGGAATTAGTACAAGTGATGCACATCGAATTGACTGCCTTGTTGGTCTAGTGGTTAGCATATGCGGATGCTGATCAACAGATCTCGGGTTCAATTCCTGGGTCGGGCCAAATATTTGTGTGATCCGTAAATATTTGTCTCAGAGAGTCTGGGTGTTTTCTAGGTATGTATAATATGTATGTATTTAGAAAAAAAGTATGTTTATGTATTTATATCAGTTGTCTAGTTGTTAGTACCCATAATATAGGGTTTTCCAATAAGAGGTGTTATTTTGATATTCAAAATAAAATGCCATTTTTTGAGATAAATGATCGGATGTTTATTTCATAATAAAGAGGAAGGTATGCCATTAATAATGAAAAACAACATCAGCCAAATGGCCACTACGACCACGCTTACAGGAACATATCATTTTCATGAAATTTTTCATAATCAAAACCCAAAGTGGCTGCCCTATGTCCTCGATAGCCTCACAAATTCCATCTTTGAGGTCTTGAATCGACGCGACGCTGGGCTGTTGGCGTAGACCTTGTCTTTCACGTGGCCCCAAAGGAAGAAGTCGCAAGGTGTTAAATCAAAGATCAATGGTTTCGTTGCTTGTATGGCACGTAGCGACAAGAATATCTTAAGACCCAAGTCTTTATGCAGAATACGGTGTAATGACGTTTGTGGAATGCCCTATTCCAGAGAACGACGAGGAATGGACAAACCTGGGTTTTCTTCAACACTTGGGCTACAGCAGCAATATTCTTAGTTGTTCTTGAGCGGGTTTTATTCTTCACATCACTAACTTGTCCCAACAGCTAAAAAATTCTGTATTGCGGTCCGAGAAGGTGCTTCACGACGACCCAAAAATGCTTTAGTTTTGCGAACTGTGACTGCAAAATTTTCACCATTTTGGTAGTGTTTTAATAATTCCAATGCGTTGTTGAAGCGTGTATCGTTCCATTTTTAGTAATGGCGTAGTTTCTACTTGACAAATGTTGAAGAATAACAGCTTCAAAAGTGACATCTACCGAAAAAGCGGGTTATTCAAAATAACACCTCTTATTGGAAAACCCTATACAAGCTGTGCTTAGTTTGGGACTAGATGGCGTTGTGTATAAGATGTCCGAACTATTTATTATTATTATTATTTAATTGACACCTCTCCTTCTGATGCCTTTTTTGGATGATACATGTATTTACGTACTATCGACAGGGCCGGATTTACCATATAAGCTGAAAAAGCTGAAGCTTGGGGCGGCAGAATTAGGGGGGCGGCAAAATGGCCCAAAAACTAAACTGGTACAGAAAAAAACATTTTTATTTTTTTAAAAGACCATACTCGCATTAGCAGTATAAATCCTGTGTCGCGGGGGGCTTTACAAACATACAGAGAACACCTAGACTTAGGACAACAATTTGTGAATTGCACAAAGTGTTTTCCCACGTATGAATCCACGACACTTGGCGCAGTAGAATGCAGCGTGGTGACCTATTAAAACACTTTTTTTTGACGTGTGGAAACCCCCTCGGGCCGTTACCCTACCGGAGTTTGCAACGAGGCTGTATGTCGGCATCGAACCGACTAAAACCACATGGTGTGCCACTCTGCATCTGAAATAGCAGGAGTCGAAGGAACCTGTTATTGCGACCTCTGAACCCCTCCCAGTGAAACTCTCCATCGCGGCGTACGGCATACGTGGACGTCGCCTCTACTGGAGCCTGAAAGCCACTGAAGCAGATGAAGGAGAAAATTTTCCGTCCGTTTGCGGCCAAACTCAGGGTAGCATGACCATGGCATAGATCGCAGAAGGTTGCGACCGCGGTAACCGTGTATGGCTCTAACCGCCAATATCCTCTGGGGTCACCAGAGGCGTGCCATATTTTGGGCGTTAAGAGCCGCCGCCCACACCGGTGCATTGTACAGTGCTATAGACCAGACAACTACCGTGTACAGTTGTCTCGTCGCGACATTGGCTCCACCTAAATTGGGCAAAAGTCGTCCAAGTGCGGAGGCAGTGTAGACCAGCTTCGGAGCAAGCTGTCGGAAGTGCTCGTCGAAGAGCCCCATACCGTCAAGGATCAGGCCCAGATAACCGACACGACCTAGACAGGTCGGTATATTGACGTTGACAGGTGCATGGTTAGATCCATAGATAGATGGGAGGGGGGGGGGGGCAAGTCAATTTTTTTAGGTTGGATCGTCCGCGATCATAGAGGCCTATCTGCGCGACAGGACGGTGAAGTTTGTGGTTCGGAACGGGGTGGAGAATCGATGAGAAGTGTGTTGCGGGGCTCCTCATACATACGCATACGATGCGGTCCTTCGCACCAGTCTGTCCTCTGGCCTAAGTGTCGTCCACTATGCCGACGGTACCCTAATACTGGCCAGGGGGTCACGCTTCGAGGAAGTGCTTCTGCTCGCCGAGCAGGGAGTGGCTTGTGCTATGGAAAAGATTCGTGAGCTGGGCCTAAGGGTGGCGCCTCAGAAAACTGAGTCGATTTGTTTCCATGGGCTACGTAAGCGCCAGGAACCACACAGCTCGCGCTTTCGAGTGGGTGATACTGAAGTCCGGGTGGGCCAGTACATGAAGTACCTAGGCCTCATCCTGGACAGTCGGTGGAGCTTTGAAGAGCATTTCGGGTGATTAGTACCCCGGGTTCGAGAGGTAGCAGGGGCGTTCCATCGTCTGCTGCACAATCTCGGAGACTAAAAGGGAGGAAGTGCGCTGCCTCTACATAGGCATCGTGCGATCCACGGTCCTCTATGGGGCACACGTCTGGTCTAAGGAGCTGGTGCATTCCTCCCGCTGTAAGGCTCAACTTAGGAGTCTGCAGCGGCTGATGGGCATTCGTATCGTACGGAGCTACCGTACGATCATGAGCCTAAAATACTACTGCAGAACGTACACACGCACTTGGAGGGCACGCCTCGAAACACAGGGCTGTGCCAGCCAAGCTTCAAAGCTTGGATAGAGGGGACCGACTGTGTCACCTACCGATTGACTCAGATACTCGCCGGACATGGTTGTTTCGGTCCTGCTCGAAGGAAGCGGCGAAGGGGACGCTGTAGAGGCAGCTAGTCCCCAATCGTTGCCTAAGGGTCGTTGCGGCCACATCTTGGGGAAATATGACCACTGTAAGCGACTCGAGCAGTCGATACCCTGGTGCAACTGAAGGGTTTCGTCTGGGGCGGTTTGGTATCCCGCCTTTTACTGTGTAAAACGGTGAGAGACGCGATATCGTCCTGCCCCAAGGGTAATTTATTGATTACCCTGAGATATACCCCACTCATGGGGTAAGGCAGGGGGGGGCTCCAGAAGTCGCTGATGCGTTCCTGGGGCTCCTCCCGACTGCCGAGGTAGGCCGCCGCGGGGTTTAGTGGGTAGACCGGATCGCCGGGAGATCCACACACGCCCTCAGTCTCCCCCACGGAGGGTCTGGTGCGAAAAGCATTTCCCGCGAAAAAAAAAGTTGCACGGCTAGCAGTATCGGATCTTACTGGTTAGTAAGATCCGATACTGCTATCTTATCCTTATCCGATATCTTTCTTAACCTACCAAACCTGATAAGTAGTGGAGTATAAACCAAGCTTTGCTTAGCTTAGAAAAACAAAAGTTGTAAAAATAACCTAGTAACTAAATTATTTCCTAAAGAAAGGATTTAACTTAATTGTGTAAATCCAGCACTGACTATCGACAATACATCGACTTAAACGTTGTCTATATTCTACTGGCAAATTCTTGAAGGGACGATGACGCACGGTTTAAGCGTTAAGTGTAGTGGGTAGAAATCCCACTCATGGCAAATCTTTGTGTGATCCACAAATTATTGTTCTGAGTCTGGGTTTCCTTTTCTCTGTATATCTAAAGTATTATTTAAATATGTACCTACAGTCTCTCGCGACACAGGGTGTTTATGCCTAATGCGGGAGTTGTCTCATCAAAAAGAAAAAATAAATGTAAAACAAGATAATTTAAATTAATGTTTAAACCAATGTGAATATTTAAATTAATGCTACCATTGGAACAGAAGATTACAAAATAGTGAAAACTCTAATTGAACGATATCTAAAACTACCGAAAAAAGAATCCTGCGACCCTACTTAAAATTCAAAATGTGATTGGACGGCTGATGCTCCTAGAGGTGGCTACAAGTGCTACAACCCCAGACGTGAGCTACCTGTCACCATTTAACAACTGTTATGTACAAAAACATTTTAAATGCACAAATACGATACCTATATGATATGATACGTGTATTACGATACAACCTAAAAGGTACAAAAACATTATTATTATTATATTTAAGGAAAATAATTTGCCGATTATTGAACATACAGACGAAGACTGGGCAGGTGGCCGGGTGTACCCTGGATAGCCGGTCAAACACTAGTTTTGCGTTCAAGTTAGCAACTTTTGTAATGAGCTGGTAGTCAAGATAACAGAGATCGTACAGCAACAGGAGCGTCTACAGGAGAAGCAGAGTCATGCATGGCTCTCTCCGATTTAATCAAAGAAGCGATACGAGTACATCTACGAATGCTGATAATTGAAATTGTTACAAGCTACAAGCAATGAAATACAGTCCATAGATATACCTAAACGCTCACAAATGTTTAGCTACCAGGGCGAATGAATTCAAAGTTAAGAAGCCTCCTGCGAGTGATACCAGAGTTGCATGAGGAAAAGACTGTTAGACCTATTTACTCACAACTCCTCTTACTCTTTGTATATATTTCTGAAGTCTAGTTAATTGGGGGCTGTCCATTAATCACGTGAGGCTCGAAAATGTCCACAAAAAATCACGAAACATCACGGGGGGAGGGGGGTGTAGTATTTATTTTTTCGGCGATGAAAACTGAACCTAAAAGAAGCGTGATATGTATTTATTTAGAACGTCTTAATAGGAACGTCGTACAGAAAAAAGCTAAGGCACATGTGAATTCTTATCACAAGCAATTGAATCCGAGCAATTATAGTCTAGAGATGCACAATGTTCGTCCTTCCCGCATCCTAGCGCGACGGTCGAACGGTAGATCGAGAGGGATTCTCTGCGTAGTGCGCGAAAATGATGACGCCGAGTGGCTTGATGAAACCGATGTTGTGCTTCAACAAAGCACTGTGCTAACAATTGACTTGCAAGATGCTCATATAGTCATGGGCGTACCCAGCTTCTGGCCTAGGGGGGGGCAAGTCAATTTGTTTAGGTCGGATCGTCAGCGGCTGTTTTGTCATACACACTATACAAACACACCTACATGAAACATTAGGTATAAGTATTGTTTGGGCGATTAGTCCCTGAGTACGGGGGTAGCAGGAGCACTACATCGCCTGCTGCCCAATCTTGGGGGACCACGGGAAAGGGGGGCCCGTCTGGTCTGACGACCTGGCGGGCTCTTCCCGCTGCAGGGCTCAACTCAGTAGTTTGCAGCGACTGATGACCAAACGGATCGTACGGGGCCACCATACAATTTCGTACGAGTCAGCGACGGTCCTGGCGCGATCTCCACCCTTCAAAATTCTGGCCGACTTGGACGCTACGGTCTACGACCAAATTCATTCAGTCGGTCGGAGTGCTGGGGAGGCCGCGCCAGACCATGAGCCTGGAATGCTACGGCTGAGTATCTGAATCGAATAGGACGGGAGGCTACAGCACAATGCCACCACTGCGGGTCTGACCGGGAATCCGCCCAGCACACATCATCAGCCTATCGCAGTCCACTGCTGGATATAGGCCTCTCCCATTGCACACCACTGTGATCGATTTTGGGCTTCTCGCATCCAGCTCCTGCCAGCCATCTTACGCAGGTCGTCACTCTACCTCGCCTGTGGGCGTCCTACACTACATTTACCGAGACGCGGTCTCCACTCCAGAACTCTTCTGCCCCAAAGGCCATCAGTTCTGCGGCTAATATGGCCAGCCCACTGCCACTTTAGCTTGCTAATCCGGTGGGCCATGTCGATGACCTTAATTCTCTGACGGATCACCTCATTTCTGATACGATCTCTCAGAGAAACGCCGAGCATAGCCCTTTCCATAGCATGTTGAGCAACTTAAAGTTTATGGACCAACCGTACCGTAAGTGTCCAGGTCTCGGCTCCGTATGTCATGACAGGTAGGACGCACTGATTGAAAACTTTCGTTTTTAGGCATTGTGGGATCGACGCCGAAAAGACTCGACGTAGCTTTCCAAACGAATTCTGCTATTCACCTCATCCTCGAGGTTGTTTATACCCAACTGCAATGTCGGCCATGTCTTTGAACAACCTCGAGAACGGTATCGTGTACTGCAACCGGTTCCGGTAGAACATGTTCATTGAACATGACCTTGGTTTTGTCCAAGTTCATCCGTAGGCCGATGCGCATAGAAGAATCAGCCAGGTCATTTAGCATCTGTTGCAGGTCCTGCAGTGTCTCTGCCATTATGACGATGTCGTCCGCAAATAGCAAGTGAGAGATGTATTCGCCATTAATGTTAATGCCACGTCCTTTCCAGTTAAGCGTCTTGAACATATCCTCCATTGCATTTGTAAACAATTTCGGGGAAATAATGTCCCCTTGTCTCACTCCTCGATGCAATGCTATGCACCTTGTTTGCTGATTCTGTACTTGGACAGACATGGTGGCGGTATCGTAGAGACATCTCAGCACTTGGATGTATCGCCAATCTACCTGACAACGCTGCAGGGACTCCAGAACAGACCAGATCTCAACCGAGTCGAAGGCCTTCTCATAGTCCACGAATGCTAGCGGATTATACTCCTGGGTCTTCTGTATAATTTGCCGCACTGTGTGTATGTGTTCTATGGTGCCGTATCCGCTCCGAATTCCTGCCTGCTCCGGTGGTTCAAATTCGTCGAGTCTTTCGCGTTGAAGTAACCCATAACAACGTTGTAGTGGGTCTTAGTGGTTAAGTGGAGGGCCCTCGATATGTCATCGAACATATCCTATACCTCGTCATCCGAGTGCGCCGAGGTCGGTGCGTACACTTGCACCACCTTGAGACTATACCTCTCAGTGAGCTTAATAATGAGGCACGCTACCCTGTTCGACACACTGGAAATTTCCACAACGTTGTTAGATATAGATTTATTTACTAGAAACCCCACGCCACCTTGGGATTGTTGGTCTCCCTCGCGGAAGTACATTAGGTGACCTGACTCAAGAGTTACGGTGTCCTCCCACTGTCTTCGGACTTCACATAACCCGAGGATGTGCCACCTAATTTTACCCAGTTCTACCTCCAGTAGTGCCAGATACGAGTCTAACCGTAGCGTGCGTCCGTTGTACGTAGCCAGGGTCAGTCGGTTGTGGTGGCCTCCCGTAACCCGGAGATTCTTAGCACCCCCTGCCCCACCGATACCGTGGTCGCCACCATAACCAGGAATAGTGGGGCTACCGGGAACTGGGAGCCGTGGCCTTAGTTGTCTCTGCATGGCAGGATATGCCCATAATCGCCACGCTGGGCAGGCGGGTTGGCGATCGCAGGGTGCAGCTTATTGTACCGGTGATGCTGCTGCCCATCACCAGTCTGTGGTATTTAGCTACACGTATTCGGATGGATATACCGCCATCAGTCGGTCGCCAGAGTTTCGTTTGTCGTTCAGCAGGACGTACCGCGTGCAGGTGAGGTTGGCTTGGGATAAAAGATGTTGGTTCACCCCCTTACATCCGAGCACACGCTGGAGGATAACCCTGCTTGGGCGTCCGAGCGTCGAGTCCTGGTCGGACAGATCGGATAAAACCTGTTACCGCCAGTATTAATTGCGGCAATGCTGGCGAGTAGCGAGGGATGGGAAGCCGCGGTCTCCTTCTGTGAGAACATTATGCGTCAGAAGGAGTCCGCAGGGCGGGATCGGGAAAGGACCGATTACGCTCGAAGGAGGCGGTGAAGGGGACGCGGCGATGTCGTCTAGCACCCCAATGGTCATCTAAGGGTCGCTGCGGTCACATCTTGAGGATATGTGACCGCTGCAAACATCCCGAGACAGGTGACATCCCGGTGCGGCCGGGGGTGTCGTCTAAGGCAGGATGATGTTCCGCTTCTTACTGTGCAGAGCGGTGAGAGGCGCAGCAACATTCTGCCTCGGGAGTGAGTCCAGACACCCCAGTTGAGGGATAAGGCAGGGGGGCACCAGAAGCCGCTGATGTGATCCTGGTGTTCTTCCCGACTGCCCAGGTAGACCGCCGCGGGGTTTAGTGGGTAAACCGGTTGCCCGGGAGTCCTACACACGCCCGTCGCTCACCCCACGAAGGGTATGGTGCCAAAAGCATTACCCGCGTAAAAAAAAAACGTCTTCCGTGAAAGAATCACCCATACCGATTATAAGTTTTTTATGTACACTGAGACAACAAAGTCCATTTAATCTGTCTTCAATTATTTTTGATCTCAGCCACGTTTTTACCCATCTGAATGTATTGAATGATCTTTTCTTTTCTTTTCTTTGAAATTTCTAGAGCTGTTTTCACTTTCGGTTAAAAACATTCAGCTTGTTGAATTAATTCCGTTATCTTCGAATCTTCGAAGTTCTCCTGCTTATTAACCCAAATTGTGCTCCATAGTTAAGCTTTAGATGTGATCCCTTCTAATTCATAAAATTGGGATACTTCGTCCATACATTTTCTAAATTTTGAAGCTGTAATTTTTATTATTTGAGCAGGCTGTAATAATGGAAAAGCAAACGCTGGTGAATGTTTTTTACCGAATCTCGCCTGTAATGAGGATGTTAATGAATCCAAATAACACATACAACGATCGGCGAAAATATTCACGTCCGTATGTCACATTCACTTTTTTCCGAACTATAAGAACTATACTTTTGAAACTTGGTAAGTAGATTTTCTTTCACATAAAAATAAAAAAAAAAATTGGGGGTTCCAACTTATAACTGACACTCAAAAATTTTTTTTTTCATCAAACCCATACGTGTGGGGTATCTATGGATAGATCTTCAAAAATGTGTGCCCCCCCCCTGTAACTTCTAAAATAAGAGATTGATAAAACTAAAAAAAATATATGATGTACATTACCATGCAAACTTCCACTGAAAATTGGTTTGAACGAGATCTAGTAAGTACTCTTTTTAATACGTCATAAATCATCAACCGCAATTTACCTTTCATTCAATCAATACATTATTATTAAAACATCGATTAACTGTTACGGAACCATTCATGGGCAAGTTCACTTCATTGGCTTTTTTACTAAAGTACTTACGGTATTGACATCCAAAATTAATTTTTTGTCTGTCTGTCCGCCTATCTGTCTGTTTGTTGCGGGTAATCAAGGCCCCTTTACACTATGAGTAGTAAGTAGGCGAGTTCTTACATGTTATGCGAGATTTCCAGGGGGGGGCAGCTGCCCCTCCCTGCCCCCCCCTGGGTACGCCCATGCATATAGTTATTGGTGTTGAAGAAAGTCTTGCTAATCCGTGGTCCGAGGATACTGATAATAAAGTTCATGTATTAGAATAAAAAAGTTTTTCACATTTCTTTCATTATATTTATGTTAGTCAAAAACAACTTGCAACCTTTCTGCTTTCTATCTACCTCTGAGCGTTATTATTGTAGTCTTATTTTCTATAATAAAATTAGATGATACTTATACGTGTATTTAATAAATATTTAAAAAAGTAAGATTCTTTATAGGTAATAAAAAATACACGTGACATGGAGGGGGGAGGGGGGGATTGTCTTAAACCTCACCATGTATCACCAAGGGGGAGGGGGGGTTCAAAAATGGCGAAAACAAGATCACGTGATTAATGGACGGCCCCTTGTCCTTCCTCTTTTACACACATATAATATAACTTTTTAGGGTTCCGTCGTTCGGACTCGGAACCCTTATAGATTCGTCATGTCCGTCCTCGACTTACCGCCCAATACGTTAAAAATGTTTATTTGCGGTAATTCCCCTACACGTAAAGTGTGGATGTTTTTTTTTCTAGCGTCTTCCATAAATAATAAGTAAAGTAAAGTAAATAAATAATCAGTAAACATAACAATAATTTATTGGACACGATTTTCAATCCATCTACCATAATGGGTGACTACGGAACCCTATTCTATGTGTGGCCTGACACGTGGTCATTTTTTTATTATTAAATGGCCATAGTACATGTACCTAATCTTACCATAAATATATTTTCTTTTATCTTTCCTTTTAGTGCAAATAACATTTTTAACTGTGTTGGTACATTAATATAGCATTAAAATAATATAGCATTAGCTCCATTGGCTGCTGTACAATACAGTCCTTTAAACGTTGAAGCCACTTATCAATAGAAGCACGCACTCTTTCCATGGGAAAAAAATTCACTGCAAATTCTATGAATTGCTTGCTCTAAACGTCATGGTAATTTGTACTCCCTAAGAGGCCTAAGACTCCAAATTGTCATGATGTTTAGAGCAAGCCATACTCTATAATAATAATTTATAAATAATTCAGCGGGTTGAGATCGGGACTAGACGATGGCCGGTCTTCAGCTCCGATAAAGCCCGGAACATTCGTTCCCAACTAATCTTGGGTGGACCGAGCTTCATGACCAGGCTCTGAATGTTGCTGAGTGATCTGCTGAGAGGAGTGATGTATCTGTTACGTAGAAACTATTTAGTAATCTGTGATTAAACCGAATGAAACCAACAATTCAAAAGCAACTTCTGAAGTGAGATTAACGCCATCTATCGTTTCTTTGCACGCTAAGAAATCACACGAATGCCTCAAATGCCTGTAATTTAAACAAACAATTGAAATTGAAGTGTCTGTTATTGTATATCAAAGTAGATATTATATCCGGTACTAACATCAAAATTGCAATTTTTTAAATTCTGTCTGTCGGTTTATTCCGGCTGAGCTCTGGAAATCTGGACCAATTTGAAAGGGACTCTCTGGAAGAAAGCTGATGATCTAGGGAGTAATTTAGGCTATATTGTTATATACTATCTTCGCTCCGAGGCGTTACTCACGATTTACACCAATAACCGCGAGTAACACAGCGGGACTTAGCTAGTTGAAAAATAAAATACGTTTCTTTATATGACTCAAATAATTTGAACTTCTTACAACAGCGCCACCTATCTTTTACTACTTGAATCTTATGGAGAAGTGGTTTTGCAAGATAGTACCCAAGAAGTGGCGCTGTTTTGTTGTTTTGATGACATTAAAAACCTGAATTTTAAACTTTCGCGTTCCATGATAAATAATATTATTTTTATGGGGGGTAAGGGGAGAACGGCAATAACATCTAGCCGGCCCAAGTGTCAACCTCTCCTGCACGCGTCTGTGGTTCGTATGAATAGCAGACGGCGGGGCACTGCCTAGGTGTGTGCTCCGTGGTGCCCTCTGCTGGATAACTGACGAGGCTCTGGCGACCGAGTAATTGGCGGAATAACCATAAAACCTACTAGGCAACTGGCGGAAGAGGCTTCCACAAGCCTTGGGGACTAAATATCCTCAAAAAGAGTGGCAGTGGTGCCTTGGGTAAGCACCATTAGATCTTACCCAAAACTATAAAACATGATGAGTACTAACGAGGTTAATGTGATGCGCTGCGACCCGGCTAGCCCCCGGCGCTCACAGGTATCCGGGCCTGTGAGTGAGAAATTGGTTACCGAAGACTCTTTAGGAGTGGCCATCCAGGCTCCTATACGGGTGAATGCTACTGGAGACACCTGTGTAGATGTGAGTAACCAGGCATCTACATCAGGGAATGCTACTGGAAAACGATTAGTTCAGCAAGCTTTCCACCCTAGTTTGTTCATGAACAAGCCAAGAAGTCAATCCCTTGGTAGCAAACCACAGGATGAACCCAAAACCCCAACTCCCTCAACAAATCCGGTATCAACTAATGTAACCGATAACAAACCGTGCCCTCCCAAATGGCAAAGAGTGCCAGCAGCTAGAGGCAATAAACGAAAGAAGTTGTCAGATTCGCCGTCTCCAAATACTATTAAAACTGCTAACAGGTACAATGGCCTACAGATCGATTTAACGGAAGACGAACCGGAACTTAAAAAAGAGAAACCTCCAAATAAACCTCCGCCGATTATCTTGTATGGCATAGAAGATGTTAATAAATTAAACGAATTAATCAGTACTGTTTCCAATAAAGAAGATTTCCTCCTCAAAAATATAAATAAAAATCAACTGAGAATCAGTTCGACAAACATAGATGCATACAAGAAGATCATTACCGTAGTCCGTGAAAATGGACTTATAGGTCATACTTTTAACATAAAGAACCAACGTTGCTACCGTCTGGTCATAAAAAAGCTACATCATTCAACTCCGCTTAACGATATCATAGAAGAAATTGAAAAAACAGGAAATAAAGTTCAAGGGGAAATAATTAATGTAAAATATGGCCCTGAAAAAATCCCAACGTCAACATTTTTTGTTAATCTTGTAGCTGGACCAAACAACAGTGCTGCGAAGCTGATAAGATCTATTAACAGCCAAATCGTCGTAATTGAAGAGCCTAAAAAAAGAAACACAATACCACAATGCCAAAGGTGTCAACAGTACGGACATTCGAAGAATTATTGCATGCGACCATTTCGATGTGTAAAGTGTGCACAAAGTCATAAAACATCTGACTGTCCTAAAAAAGACCGTAACACCCCCGCTATCTGTGCGTTATGTGAAGGTGCGCATCCTGCTAACTACAAAGGGTGCGAGGTCTACAAAGAAATTTTACATAGGAAAACGAATAGACAAAAGCCAACGAAGGCCAGCACATTCGACAAACCAACGCGACAGACAAATAACGCTACACCTGCACAACAACAATACAAGAAACATGAGAATCCTCCACATAAAAATGAAAACTCATTGTCAACTGACTCCTATGCAGATAAATTAAAAATGATACCCACAAAACAGTATAATAATAACTTTGAATTTTTACTCACACAACAAGCTTTAAAGCTAGATAAACTTTTAGACCAAATGTCTACAATGATGAACCTTCTTACAACGGTAATCAACAAGCTCATAAACTGAAATGGGACTTCTAAAGATTGCAACATGGAACACAAATGGGCTAATCCAGCACAAATATGACATACAAACTCTATTGGAATGTGAAAATATTGATGTACTTCTTATGTCTGAGGCACATTTGACACCCAATCACAACACTAATATAAAAAATTACAACATATATTCCACATCTCATCCGGATGGAACAGCTCATGCAGGCACAGCTGTAGTAATTAAAAAACACATTAAGCATGAGATTCTTCCGGAGTTTAAAACAGAGCCAATACAAGCTACTACAATAATGGTACAAGATGGGCAGGGTTCTTTGATATTGTCGGCTGTATACTGTCCACCTAAGCACACTTTGAAGGAAGAAGCATTTACAAACTTTTTCAAAACCCTTGGGCATCGTTTCATATGTGGAGGAGACTGGAACGCCAAAAACGTCCACTGGGGCTCAAGGCTCACCCTACCCAGAGGCCGAGAAATGAAAAGAAGTATGGATGTGAACAAACTATATGTCCTAAGTACTGGTGAGCCTACTTACTGGCCCACAGACCCTAATAAAACTCCTGATCTTCTGGACTTCTTTGTTTATAAGGGACTGTCTTGTCATTTCTTAAGGGTAGAGTCTTGTCTGGATGGTAGCTCAGACCACACTCCAGTGATAGCTACAGTAAGTACCGCCTTAATTGAAAGACCACCAAAAGAGCGACTCCATACCAGGAAGACCGACTGGAATGCATTCAGGGACTACTTGGACCAAAATCTCAATTTGAAGGTGCCACTCAAATCAGATGATGACATCGAAAATTATGCAACTACTCTAACAAACCTGATGCAAACAGCCGCCTGGAAATGCACACCAGAGAGTGCATCTAAACATGGTAATGGAAACGCCTCAAAGGAAATCAAAGCAAGGGTCCTAGAAAAGAGGCGACTTAGAAGAGTGTGGCATTATAGTAGACATCCCCAAGATAAAAGGGCGTTTAATAAAGCAGCTGCTGACCTGAAACAGTACATTAAAGACATAGAGGAAGAAACCCTTCATAATCAATTAGCCAACTTAAATCCCCATGCTAAAAACGAGTATTCACTTTGGAGCTCCGTAAAATGTAGTAGGATGGCCCCTAAATTTGCACATCATCCTATCAAAAAAAGTGATAACACCTGGGCTAGGACGGACAAAGAACGAGCTGAGGTGTTTGGACAATTCCTGCACGCAGTCTTTACACCAAATGACGGTGATGCAGAAACTAAAAACGAAGTACAAGACTACCTGGATACTGACCTTCAGCTAAGCCTTCCAATACAGAGCTGCTCACCACTTGAAGTCCACAGAGAAATAAAAGGCCTGGAACTAAATAAAGCTCCTGGATTCTGTTTGATTACGTCAGAAATGCTACGTCAGCTTCCCAAAAAAGCTATAGTCGCCCTAACACAGCTTTTTAACAGCATAATGAGGATTGGACACGTACCTATGATATGGAAAGTGTCTGATATAATTATGGTTCCCAAACCTGGCAAACCCCCTCATCTTGTGTCTTCTTACAGACCTATCAGTCTGCTGCCTACCTTGTCTAAGTTGTTCGAGAGAATCATCTTGCGTAGGCTAACACGAATACTCAACGTAAATGAAATCATTCCCCAACACCAGTTTGGTTTTAGAGTTGGCCACTCAACTACAGAACAGGTTCACCGGGTTGCTGATAAGATAAGAGAGGCTCTGGAGAAGAAGCAGTACTGCTCCGCTGTTTTCCTTGATGTGCAGCAGGCATTCGATAAGGTCTGGCACTTAGGCCTGCTATATAAAATAAAAAAACAACTACCACATGGCTTCTATTTGCTCCTAAAGTCGTATCTCGAAAACAGATTGTTCAGAGTTAAGGTCAATGAAACCTACTCGGCATTTCAAGATATAAAGGCCGGTGTACCGCAGGGCTCCATTTTGGGCCCGACTATGTATCTCATGTACACTGCAGATATACCATCAACGGAAAACATCTTATCTGCCACATTTGCTGATGATACTGCTGCACTTTGCAGTCACGAAAACCCCAATATGGCATCCTTGGGTCTACAAAATCACCTGAATAAGGTTAGTAAATGGATGGAAAGGTGGCGCATCAAAGCTAGCTCTAGCAAATCTGTACATGTCACCTTTACTTTGAGAAGTGGCAACTGTCCTCCGATCAAACTTGGAAATGACGTACTACCCCATCAAGATTCAGCGAAATATCTAGGCATGCATCTTGACAGGAAGCAAACATGGAAAATGCACATCCAGAAAAAACGTGAGGAGTTAAACATAAGGCTTAGAAGCCTGGATTGGCTGGTGGGCAGAGGATCGCATGTCACTCTGGAAAACAAGCTACTCATATATAAAACTGTTATCAAGCCCATCTGGACTTATGGCATTGAGTTATGGGGGTCAGCAAAAAACTCAAACGTGGAGATCCTACAACGATTCCAGAATAGAGCACTGAAAACGATTACCAATGCACCTCTATTCATTAAAATCTGCGAATTGCATGAGTACACTGAAACGAAAACTGTCAGGGAGGAGGTGGAACACAGAGCAAGAGCGTACAGGGACCGCCTAGAAGCTCATACTAACAACCTAGCAATAGACCTATGTGAACAGATAAATGACAGAAGGCTCAAAAGGCAACATATATGGGACTTCATTTGAAATCCCTAACTTAATAGGAGATGGTTTCCTCACTGGAGGAACTATCTCTCCCGCCATTGTTTTATCCACAAACAATCTGTTAAAGGCTTGTGTAGCCGATTGCAAGATGAAAAAAAAAAAAAAAAAAAAAAAAAAAAATTTTTATGGGGAAATCCAGTCAGCCTGTGACCACCTCCAGTGCAACCTGGTCGAAACGTCAGGCAAATCAGAAGTACAAATAAGGTATAAATAACCCTTAGGGACTTCACACACTGGCCACGCGCCCAGGCGTAAATGTATCCGTGTCCAGATCCATCGTGAACAAGTCCTTATAGCACGTAAAATCTGCTCGAACAGGCAGATCTGCTCTACCGTCGCCGCGCGCGTGATCTGCTGCCACGCGCCCACGCGCCTGGCCGCGTGGCCAGTGTGTGAAGTCCCATAAAGTTTCGGAAAAAAGTGGCTGTGACATACGGACGGACAGACAGACAGACATGACGAATCTATAAGGGTTCCGTTTTTTGCCATTTAGCAACGGAACCCTAAAAATTGATTTATTATTGTAAATTGCCGTAAAGAGTAGCCTGTATGCCCCACATAACCAGTATGACTCGTGACTATCTGCAGAAAATTTAATTTTCTAGAAACTTATCATTTCTACAAAACAACATTAAAGTTACGAACAAAACTAAGGTCACTTTAGGTGTCTACGGCGTCGGTTCTGTGTAAGTCATATTCATGAATGACTATTGGTTTTGAAATATACAACTTGTTTAATTTATTGCTCCACTACTGTAAAACAAGAAAGAGGATAAAGATTTTCACCAGTATGTTCATTAAGCTTCTCTAGACTCGGATCGGATAGAACGGATCTATAACGCGTTTTATAACACTTAAGTGTAAGTTTAATATGAGATTTATATAAGTTATATTTTTGTTATAAATTCACTACATAATTTCAAATTAGTAGAATGCGTAGCAGTTGCTAAATAGCAAATAAAGACCCTTCACACGCTGCCGCTGACCATACGTGGGCAAAATATTTCGTCGTCACCATATTATCCTAAAATATTACTGTGAGCATCTAATGTACATTTTATTCTAAGAAGATTTGAAAACTATGATTTTTCATAACTCAATTTATGAGGGAAATTAAATCAGCTTTCTTGCAACACTGGTTCGTCATGTCATTCACAATCACAAATGAGAGTATTAGTGTTCTGTGTTCACAAATTCACAACAGGTAATTTTCCGTCAATAGTCAATACAGTCAATCATTAATCAATAGTAATAAATGTAATGTAATAATCTCACTGAAGTAGGAAATTTAATCAGTATTGTAATAAATTCCGTTCCGTCAATCCGGCGTCTCGTCCAAAGAGGTTGTCATAAAACTACGTTACGTTTTTACGTTCATACAGTATACACTCTAATAATCTAATACAGAGGCAGTAGATAATTTAATATAGGCCTAGTTTATGCATTGACCGGCTAGTAAACCAGAACCCGGTAGTCAGAATACGTTCTGGAACAAGTTATAAAAAAAATGTCTTCGGCAAAGGATGGTACTTGTGAGGCTGGTGTGGTAGTGGTGCGGCCAGCTACACGCGACGACATGAAGCACGTGCTGGACATGATACAGGTCAGTTATAATTATATATAGAATTTTTTTCAAGTGACTCTTAACTATGTTATTTTCCCTTTGCTAGGCACTAATTTTCTCAGGGTAGTTCAGAAATGCTGATTTCAGCAGTAACGGGTAGTCTCGCCCGGGGCAGTACTCCTATCCAATAAAAAAGTGCGGGACTGGAGGCCCAATCATGTAGTAATCCTCCATAGTGTTGGGTCTGTATTGCCTTCCATATAATAGCTGACCCTAAATGATCTTTGGCTGCTTTTATGGTTGTGTTAATTAAATAAAATAAATAATTAATCTTTTGGACATGTAACACATAACATCATCTAGTCCCAAACTAAGCAGAGCTTGTGCTATGGGTACTAGACAACTGATATAAATACTTAAACATACTTTTTTTTGTAAATACATACATATTATGCATAGAAAACACCCAGACTCTGAAATAAAAATATTTGCAGATCATACAAACATATGATCTGACCCTGGAATTGAACCTGAGACCTCTTGATCAGCAGCCGCATGTGCTAACCACTAGACTAATGAGGGAGTTAAATTGATAGAAGCATAGAGAGTATGAGTATGAATATGTCCAATTTCTTAAGACTACACACATTATGTCACACCCATTTCCCAGAGAGATTGTCAGAGACACTTGATCTACACCTACTACGAGTGATACTTTTTCATTATAATTTTTATATTGTAAGAGTTCCTAATTTAAAATGCAATGGATATCTGCTATCTTGACCAGTGCAGCAGTACAAATTATTAGTGGTTATATTTATGTTTTAAATCCCTGGCATGGCGAGAGACCCACCAACTTCTAAGGCACAAGTTGTAGTATTGGGTCATTATATCATTGTAGACACTTATTGATACTTATTACTATGTATGTTACAAATTGATTTATTTGTTTAGGTTCAGCTTGTCACTTGCTTTCACTAATAATAAAATATAAATTAAACACTGGCAGTGACACTATATGAGATCTGTAACAAGTGAATCGTCTTGGTAAACTTACATTTACTCACTGAATATTGTGGGCTCAATAATAATAATATATTTATTTATACTTAATGATTATAACAATTTCTCTTATCCTATACTGGAGTCATTTTACAGACTGATTTACATTACCACTTGCTTTTACTAATAAACCATTCTAAACATAATAAACAATTTCTGATCTAAAGAACTGAACATTGTTACAATGTTGCGTCAGTTAACCCTTTTTCTTTTTAAACACAAGGGATGTTACTCTAGAAATCAAAAGCTGATAAGTAAAATCAAATGCAATGATTACTTGTGAAGAAATCACATTGTGATTATAATAAAACATATTTTTTTATTTATTTTTAACTATAAAAATACAAAAAATAACTTAGTATATGGGCATTTCTCTGTAAGCTCGTACAGGTCCCATACAAATGCTGTCCTGGCAATTTTTTTTAACATTTGCTAAAAAACTGTGTTCCTTTTCGAAGATAATAAACTATTATTTAAGTATATAAAGAGGCCCACTGAAATTATTTATATTTTCCAAGTTATTAGCGATTTTCCAAAAAATCATGACAGGGGACTGTTAAGTCAGACAGAGGACTGTTGTACTTTAGAAAAAAGTCATATTACATTAATCACTTATTTATTCTTTTTATGAAATATTTTCGCATCAATAATAAATAAAACTTCTTTATGAAAAGTGAACAGAAACAACAACTTTCTATATAAATATCAGGTGTTTTACATCGTTTAGCTTTAGGTACTTCTAAGCCAATGAGATTAGATTTTTTGCCGGGTCTAGACAACGACTTTATTTCTTTAGGTATCCAGTGCTTGTACTTTTAAAGAACACTACCAGTTACAAGTTTTTTAAAGATTTGTATCTCTGGTACATTTCAATGTGGAATAATTTTCTTTTAACTGCTTACTAATGTCGCCAAACAACGCTTTCTTGACTACTTATACAAAATACACAGGCCCCTGTTCTTTTCTTTGGTCAGGCTCGTCTAACATTTTCAACATCTTTGTCTTAGGCGTATCTTCAACGTTCTTTTTGTTTTTTCTTTCTAATCTCGCTATTTTTTTTGTACTTCTTAAGTTTTTTCTCTAAGCGTGCGATCTTTTCATTTCTTTCCCTGTTAAACTTCTGTCGTCGCTATTTGGCTTCTTTTTTTCTTTGCTGTAGACTAGCACTGGAAAATTTGTTGCAATTTCAGACAGGGGACTGTTGCCAGGGGACTGTGTTTTTCGGCTAAATTTCACACTATATACAAAACTGATACAAAATAGTTTTTTAAGAATATACTGATCAATTGAGACATAAATAATGCAACAATAATCTTTATTCGGATATTATTAAAGTAATTAAAATACATATTATGACTTACCAGAGGACTGTGCGTGGTAGCGGTACAAGCGCTTGTTCACCTCACAAATGACGCTGTGACACTTAACAAAAAGGCATATCAACGCCGCATTCGGCAAGGTTGCTAACTTCAAAGCTATTACGTTTAGTGTGACTTAAAAAAATTATCGTAAATATGATAGTTGTTTTTAATTATGAATTTAAATATTTGGCAGGGGACTGTTTAAAAATTCTAGGGACAAAGTTTACAGGAGTCTAATAATTAAATAAATTTCGTAATAAAACCTTGTTTTACGAAAATAATATCATAAACTTATCTTCTTAATGATATTGACTTCCTAATACTTCATTTATTTATTTTTTTTTATTTATTTATTTATATACTTTATGCAAAATTACATGCATCGGCGGACTTAATGCCTTAGGCATTTTCTGCCAGTCGACCGATTGGGCGATGCAGAGAAAAGATGAGGTAGGTGCATATAGGGTGAATCGATAGATTATGGTACAAAAAGTCATATAATATGATATACATACATATAATATGATAAGTAATATACCTACATAAACATACATATATACGTCTATATTTATACACATACATACACGTACATATATTTATTAACGTAGAATCCAATAAGAATTTTGATAAACTAAGACCCCGTTGAATCCGCCAATTCGCCCAATAAAAGCTTCTTTACCTTCATCTTAAAAGTGTCTCGATTCTTCGCCATTCTGACCTCGAGAGGAAGCGCATTCCACAAGTGGACAGACTGGACAAAGAATGAGGATCCAACAAAACCAGTAGTGTGTGATGGGCAAAGCAGGAGGAGATTGTTAGCCGACCGAAGGTTCCGGTTGTGATTATTGCATAAGAGTTGGAAATGTGTTTTTAAATAACTAGGGGGGGATGGGGAATTGAGGATAGTGTACAGGAATGTAAGTGCGCGCATTTTTCTGCGTTGACGAATCGGCAACCAACCTAACTGGGAACGAAAACTGGAAATGTGGTCATACTTACGAAGATTAAAGATGAATCGAATGCAGTTATTGAGAAGACGATCTAACTTGTTGAGGAGATCTGCATTCAGGTCATAATAGCACACGTCACCATAGTCGATCAAAGGGAAGATAAGAGATTGCACAAGCATTTTCTTGGTTTTCACGGGCAGAAAATTTTTCAAGCGATATAGTGCTCTGAGAATGCCCGTGACCCTCTGACATACATATGTAACTTGATCACGCCAGTTCAAAGTGCAGTCGAGTTGCAAGCCTAAGTCTTTCACTGTTTTACAGACCGGTATAGTGGTACCATTCAGCATTATTTTGGGGAGTATGTCTAAATTAGTCCTGTCCATTGAACGCCTACTACCGATTAGTATGGCCTGGCACTTTGTCGGGTTGATCGCTAATCCGAACCGCGCAGACCAGTTCTCGATCGTCCGGAGATCAATATTGATATTATCAATAGCCGTTGTTATGTTATCAACACTGGCCTGAGAGTACAGTTGTAGGTCGTCAGCATACAGGTGATACGCACTGCGAAGTTCGGGACATAGGAGATTAATAAAAATTGAGAAAAGCAAAGGAGAAAGTATACCGCCTTGAGGGACACCAGAGTCGACATCGCACCATCTCGAGGAGAGATCATCAACGCGAACGGACTGTTGGCGTCCCTGAAGATAAGATGAGAACCATTCCAGCGCCCCAGACGAGATCTTAAGATAGGAGAGGATGGCCAAGAGGATGTCGTGACAGACGGTATTAAAGGCGTTCGAAAAGTCGACCAGAACTAAAACTGTCACCTTTGTTTCTTCCAAGGCTTCTCTAATATCGCCTGTCACTTTGAGGAGAGCAGAGGTAGTACTATGGCCGGGCCTGAAACCCGATTGAAATGGGCTAAGCAAATTATTTTTATATATATAATCAGATAGCTGTTTATATACACAGGATTCAAGAATTTTGGAAAGGAAGGGAAGAATTGATATGGGTCTAAAGTGGCTAGGAAGTGTGGGGTGTGTGATTTTGGGTAAAGGAATTATGTGAGCTTTACGCCATAGTGTGGGAAAGGTTCCGGAGTATAGGGAGTAATTGATGATATGTGTGATTACAGGCAAGAGTTCTTCAAGGATGGACATGATCATACGCCTGCTGATTTGATCATAACCAACAGCGTTGGATTTGATGGAAAGGATAATCTTTTTGATCTCACCCTGCGCGACTGGAACAAATTGAAAAGGGTTAATATTAGGAGAAATAAGGCTCGCCAAGTAACTGATCGTGAGATTCTTGGTTTGAAGGTCCAAAAAGGAGGACGAGGAGAAATGGCGATTAATGTCTTCCAAGCCAATCAGCCCAGACCAGCCACGAGGCGCCTGTTTACCAACACCCATGGTTCGAAGGAACTTCCAGGTGTTGGCGGGGGAAAGGCAGGCAAGGTTGTTGTGAATATAACGGCGTTTAGCATTGCGTATCATCTGATTGCAACGGTTCCTGGCTCCCTTGTACAAATTCCACTTTTCCTCTGTGCGGTCCTTTCTATGTCTACAGTAAGCCCTATCTCTTCGCCTCATAGCTGACAGCATTTATCACTCACTTCTTCGTAAATCTCATTTCTAGGTGGAAATACAGTGATGGGGACAGCCAGGGGACTGTATTTTTAGAGCTTCTATCGCGTCTAGAAAAAAACTGAAAATAGTTATGGTTCTAAATACAAAGGGTCCGTAAAGTTTCGGAATTAGAGTTTCATTAGGAGTTGTTTTTTTTAAAATCATTTATTAACGTCTTGAAAAATTCGGTCTGGACAGCCGATTACGAGTTTACAGAGAATCGCCCATATAGAAAAATCTTCGCCTGATGATTTTTAAAATTCACTTATGTTTCAAGTACCTATCGATTCATTCACATTAATCTATGTTTTTAAGCAGGTCTTCTCTAATTAAGAAGATAAAACTGACAGACATTAAATTTTATGTGAAAAATTGTTAAGGTTTTAATATTAAATTTGAAAAGTATAAGTCCATTGAGTGTAAGCAGAGTGTGGTAAATGAGTAGTTGGTGAAGAGGGTGTGTATATGTGTTTATATGTGTGTGTGTGTGTGTGTGTGTGCTCGTGCATGTGTCGTGTGTGTGTGTGTTGCGTGCGTGCGTGCGTGCGTGCGTGCGTGCGTGTGTGTGTGTGTGTGTGTGTGTGTGTGTGTGTGTGTGTGTGTGTGTGCAGTGTGCACCTAGTGTTGCCATTTATGGGAGTAAGTTTGCTTGAAGGTTATCACATGGAACTTGTAAGTATTGCTTCAGTCTTTGTATATTGCTAACCTGCAGTTGTGTAGGGGAATTGAGTATACATATATTATTGATCCGATTAGCCAGATTATATAGTTTGTTATTAATGACGTAATCATATGTAGCATATATTATAATATTAGCTGCTTCTATTATTCACTACGTCTGAACTCATTGTTTGACCTTTGTGTCACATAATATTATATGTACTGAAACAGTCAGCATTTATTATTACAATTATAAATCAGTGCACTTACAGCAAGCATAGGGTGTACTTACTCACTTGCATAAATCATTATCATTTTATATCATAAGTCTAATAAGTAATTTTGGGTGCAACAAATAAATAGTGTTCAATCAAGTAACATCATTTAGCAAGCTATGTATGCAACCTGTACAAACACAATTATTGATAAATCACAAACAGATCACAAATGTATTTGTGAGGAGTAGGAATTCAGAGCAGAACCTTTAGACTAGTTGGCAGGTTACTAACTACTTAACCAAAAGGCCTGTGTAAGTGAACTCAAACAGCATTATTTGTATTTTCAATCTGATGTGCCTGAAGGGTGTGAATCATTTAGTTATGACTGTTTTATTTGTGATTGTCAGGAACTAGCAGAATATGAAGGTGTCCCGGACGGCCCACAGCTCTCTTTGGACGGTGAGACTGCATGACAACTCACATTGCTTCTCTGGGTTCCATACAACATTGCTTGACATATTGTGTAACCTCTGTTTTGTGCCAAACATGTTAATGTCGTTTGTTCTCTGTAGGGGATTGTTGTTGAATAATGCTCCACTGGTAACTTACTGGAGGATTTCTTTGAGTCTCTGGGTAAGTTATCACAGGCAGTAACTGCAGCTAAGTTAAATTAAGTGCTTTTTTAGTTTCCAGGGAAAATGAACACTAATAAATAAATAATAAAATAAATATTTTGGACATCTGACACACAACATCATCTAGTCCCAAGCTAAGCAGAGCTTGTGTTATGGGTACTAGACAACTGATATAAATACATGAACATACTTTTTTTTTTTTGTAAATACATACATATTATACATAGAAAACACCCAGACTCCGAAACAAATATTTTTGAATCACATAAATAATATTTGGTCCGACCCGGGAATCGAACCCGAAACCTCTTGTTTAGCAGCCGCATACGCTAACCACTAGACCAACGAGGCAGTCGACTAATAAAAACATACCAACCTAGGGTTTGTTTTGTAAAAGTTGTCATTTCTAAAAGTTACTTATAAGTATTATTAAGCCTGTAGTTTATACAACCAAATTCATAATTATAAAATTATGAATTTGGATTTTTGTTTGTTTGTTTGATGGCTTCAAGTCTAGAGATATATCTTTTCCTCATTAATTTAAGTTATAATAGTGTTTTCACTTTTAGATGAATGTGTCTACATTATATAAATAATATAATACCTAAAGATGGTCTTCAAAGGTATCATTCAGAAATCACGAACTCATTACCAGCTCACGTGTTTCCATCCCACTATGATCGCTCGATTTGTCTTCTGAAATATGAGTATGAAGTGCGAGGAGTCAGATGATAAATGTTGCATGTTTGTAACTAACAAGAAGGTAGGTCAGAAGCCATGTCCCATTGGTAGGTATGTGCGTCGGGAACATAATTCATTGCAAGCGGCGCAGAGGCAGCTGGCGGCCAACTCACTAGCTTTGCATTGCTTATCGGAATAATGCATGCACAAAGGTCAAAGGCTGTTGCGCAAACATGTAGTGTTAGTTTTATAAATGCACAGTCTATTTTTGTCTCTGGAGTCTAACTTCAGTCAAGTTAAACTTGACTGTCGTTGTGTGTGTGTGTTCACAATTATGTTCGGCTTTCATACATAGCCTTAATAATAATAATGACGTTTATTTGATTAACTAAATTAATTACAAAACTTACTGTTCTTGAACTAGGGTTTCCTCTGCTGCAGTGAGGACTCGGCTCATCACACGCTGGCGGACTGCCCCGCATGGTCGACGCAGCGCCGGGCTCTCACTGCAGTCATCTCGCTACCGGCCGTCGTTCGTTCCATGACCGGTAGCGAGAGCTGTTTTACCGCGGTCGCTACCTTTTGCGAGGACGTAATGACGCAGAAGGAGGCGGCGGACAAGGCCCGGGAGAACGACCTCCATTCGGACCTGATTCGCCGCCGGCGAATCGGGCGTCGGAGGCGCGAACATCTGCGCCTCATGCCGCCTTGAATGTGGCCGCGGGTGGACGGGACGGGTTTTCCCTCCACCCGCATTATGTGGCTAGCCGCGAGGGGTTAGCGTCCGTGTGTGCGAGAGGGTCGTCGTACAGAGACGGTCCCCTCATCAGGAGCGGTCAGGCGCTGGGAGGAGTCCAGAAGGAGATCTGACCCTGGACTTCTCCTCCTCCTAAACAGAGAAGCGCGGAGAGAGCACACTGTGTGGTTTTTAGTCGGTTCGAGTCCGTTCAGTTCAGATTAGTTCAGGAATTATAGAGGCTTAACTTGTAAAATGCGCTCACTTGGAACGTCGAACGTCATACAAAATTAACGCATTAATCTTCTTCCTAGCCTTATTCTCAATATTATTTTGGGTCCGATAGTTCAACCGGTTTTACCTGAATATCAGTTTTTTCACGGAGCGATTGCCATCGGACCTCCGCAACCCCAAATTAACGCATTAATACGTAAACATAACAATTATTGGTATCCACGTACCATTATGGGTGACTTTAGTAGGTAGTAGAGCCACGCTGATTTCAGCACGAATGGTCCGGCTAGACCCGGCCAGTACTACCCTCACACAGAAGACCATCCTAATAATGACAGCATTCTTGCTGTCGTATTTCGTTGGTGAGTGTGAGACCGGAGGCCCAATCATTCTGCATCATTCTCCCGCCTTTCGAAGGCCGGAAGAATGATGCAGAATAATCAAACCAGGCTGCCATGGTGGGGGTCGCCATGCTACATTGTCTACCCTCACAATAAGTATGGTGACTCCTACTCCTGGATTCTGCTCATGCTTTCCATCTGGCAGAGTAGTCACTTTGGCAGGCTTCAATATATTAAAAAAAAAAAAAAAAACAGCAACCCTATCCTGTGCGTCGGCTGACACGCACTTGGCCAATTTTGTACAACAATCTGTTTTATTTACGTAATTTTGGAGGGAAAGTAACAAAATAATAATAAAAAAATAACCTTAAAAATATAGCTGTAAAATATTTTTTTACACTAACGGTCCGTTTACGACCTTACCGCTGTGAGCGGCAGCTAAGAGCGAAACGCCGAGCGGTAATATCAAAAGTATAAAAATGTACGAGGCACGCCACGAGTCGCCGCTCATAGCGAAAAAGCTAGCGGTTTTTGCCGAGCGAATTGCTACAGCGGCGAGCGGTATGGAGAGCGGCAGGAACAAAGGCACAAGTTAGTATGTGCGACGCCACGAAACAGAGCGGCGTGGACAGCGGTGCAGGAGTGACGGACTCAGCGGCGTTAATAAAAACATAACATTTTAGACGATTTTATGCGGGTAATGGATACCGAGGCTTTTATAGCAGAAATTTTAAATAGACCGTCTATATGGATGTCAAAATATCCCCAACATAAATATAAAAAGGTTGTGGGAAGAAATTAAACAATGTTTTCCGGAATATAATGGTACTTACGTTTAATTTAAATTGATAACACAAAAACATAGAACCTAGGTACCTACCAAACGAAGCTACTGATATGTTGACAAAACTACTGGTATGTTTACGTAATGTAGGTGGATAGTTGACAAGTTTTAAAAGTTATTTTGTTTCTCTGTCAGTAGGTACCTAATTAGCAAAACAGTAAACATATCAGTAGTTTTGTCTGTAGATATAACTACACACGAAACTACTAGTATGTCTTATACGCAATGTAAGTAGTTGACAAGTTTTTAAAGTTTTTTCTCTCTGTAAGTACCTACTTAGCAAAACACTTGGAAACATCAGTTACTTCTTATAGGTAGGACCTTCGTATAGGTCACTAAATCCACCATCTAAATACCGATCTTTATTTAGTTCGTGCAATCATTCTCTCATATTTAAAAAAAAAAATTGTTGTTTCTAGACAGACAGGGGATAATTTTTATAACGCCATGATTTTTAACACGTTTCGACTACCTAAATACGTCCACCGTCGCCGCTGCAACTAACCGCTACTAGGGTTCGTGGCGTGCAAAACGCACCGCTCACCAACGCCGCTCCGCTTTTCGCTAAGACCAAAACTCGTGGCCAGGTAGGTAGGTACTTACAGAGAGAAAAAACTTTAAAAACTTGTCAACTACTTAGATTGCGTATAAGACATACTAGTAGTTTCGTGTGTATTTATATCTACAGACAAAACTACTGATATGTTTACTGTTTTGCTAATTAGGTACCTACTGACAGAGAAAAAAATTAACTTTTAAAACTTGTCAACTATCCACCTACATTACGTAAACATACCAGTAGTTTTGTCAACATATCAGTAGCTTCGTTTGGTAGGTACCTAGGTTCTATGTTTTTGTGTTATCAATTTAAATTAAACGTAAGTACCATTATATTCCGGAAAACATTGTTTAATTTCTTCCCACAACTTTTTTATATTTATGTTGGGGATATTTTGACATCCATATAGGCGGTCTATTTAAATTTCTGTTATAAAAACCTCGCTATCTCTGTTTCGTGGCGTCGCACATACTAACTTGTGGCTTTGTTCCTGCCGCTCTCCATACCGCTCGCCGCTGTAGCAATTCGCTCGGCAAAAACCGCTAGCTTTTTTGCTATGAGCGGCGACTCGTGGCGTGCCTCGTACATTTTTATACTTTTGATATTACCGCTCGGCGTTTCGCTCTTACGGCCCATTCACGACCTTTCCGCTGTGAGCGGCAGCTAAGAGCGAAACGCCGAGCGGTAATATCAAAAGTTTACAAATGTACGAGGCACGCCACGAGTCGCCGCTCATAGCGAAAAAGCTAGCGGTTTTTGCCGAGCGAATTGCTACAGCGGCGGGCGGTGTGGAGAGCGGCAGGAACAAAGGCTCAAGTTAGTATGTGCGACGCCACGAAACAGAGCGGCGTGAACAGCGGTGCAGGAGTGACGGACTCAGCGGCGTTAATAAAAACAAAACATTTTAGATGATTTTATGATGGTAATGGATACCGAGGCTTTTATAACAGAAATTTAAATAGACCGCCTATATGGATGTCAAAATATCCCCAACATAAATATAAAAAGGTTGTGGGAAGAAATTAAACAATGTTTTCCGGAATATAATGGTACTTAAGTTTAATTTAAATTGATAACACAAAAACATAGAACCTAGGTACCTACCAAACGAAGCTACTGATATGTTGACAAAACTACTGGTATGTTTACATAATGTAAGTGGATAGTTGACAAGTTTTAAAAGTTAATTTTTTTCTGTGTCAGTAAGTAGATACCTAATTAGCAAAACAGTAAACATATCAGTATTTTCGTCTGTAGATATATTATAATATATATAACTACACACGAAACTACTAGTATGTCTTATTCGCAATGTAAGTAGTTGACAAGTTTTTAAAGTTTTTTTCTCTCTGTAAGTACCTACTTAGTAAAACACTTGGAAACATCAGTTACTTCTTATAGGTAGGACCTTCGTCTAGTTCACTAAATCGTCATTTAAGTACCTATCTTTATTTTTAAAAATGTTTTAAATTTTTAAAATGTTTGTAAATTTTTAACACGTTTTGACTACCTAAATACGTCCACCGTGGCCGCTGCAACTAACCGCTACTGAGGGTACGTGGCGTGACAAACGCACCGCTCACCGACGCCGCTCCGCTTTTCGCTAAGACCAAAACTCGTGGCCAGGCCGTTAGCTGCTGCTCACAGCGGAAAGGTCGTGAATGGGCCGTTAAAGTGACTCTATGTTGACTCGCATAAAACTTAATCCTATCTTTTGTTTTACTGTCGATTAGTGTTTATAATAATCACCCTTCACAAACTTATTAACTTATTCCCACTAACGATACCGTAGCAGACAGTTATATGAAATTTTTTTTTTGTCATAAGTCATAACTAAGAACATGTCACAATTGTACCGTGAGACAGTAATGATTTCCTATCACGGCTCCGGCGATCCCACGCAAGCTTATCTTCGCAATTAGTATGGATTTACGAGCATACATAACCAGTCTCATGAAAATATCCTGTTTCCCTAACCTGTCAGATCTGGAGCGCGACGGGTTCGACTCGTCGTCGCCGTGGTTCTTCGGATTGATCGCGGAGCTCGACGGCGCGGTGGTGGGCCACGCGTTCTGCAACCGCGCCTACTCGAGCTGGACGTGCCGCGCCTACTACCTCGAGGACTTGTACGTGCGCCCGCAAGCTCGCCGCCACCGCGTCGGACAACACTTGATGCGCGAGCTCTGCCGGGTACGGTCGGGCACAGAACGCCCTCTATGGCCGCGTGATCTGAGGCCTAATTTCTATTGCGTTGGCATGTTTCAGATGGCCGTGCGCGACAAAGTGACCCGCATCGACTGGCACGTGCTGGTGGACAACGCGCCGGCGCAAGGGTTCTACAAGAAGTTGGGCGCGAGGGACTTGCGCGTCAGCGAGGGCCGCACCGCCATGCGTCTCGACGAACCCTTCATCAAAGCAATCGGAGCCGAGCAGTGAACTACTGCGACATTCTAAATAAACGTTGTACATGTTGTTACATTGTAATCGTTCAATAACCTGAGCTAGTGCCCTTCGGGGAGTCTTTAGTTCCGTGTGGCACATCTTTATGATGCTGCCTTAGTGAAACTTACGCGTGGCACATCTCTAATGGTAGTCATAAATTAACACTAAATGATCTGGCAACTTCGTCTGCGTCACTATTAGTTAAGATGCATAACCATATTTCTGAAGTGAAATAATGAAATTAAACTTAGGCTAGGTACTTTATGTCTTCAGCTATCTGCCAGAGAATGTTCCCTTGAAATCGGTCAATCCGTTCAATAGAGTAGCCGGACTAAACAGAGACAAAATTGTCCTCCGGCCAGGCGAACTGAATTCGTCCATAATCAACGCGACAATGTATCATATTGAGGTGGTTAGCGTATGCGTATTCGGAGTTCAGGTGTTTTCTATGTAAATATGAATCTATAAAAAAATATGTTTATGTATTTATATCGGATGTCTAGTACCTACCAATAATACAAGCTCTGCTTAGTTTTGACTAGTTGATGTTGTGTGCCAGATGTCCGACATCACTACATAGTATAAAACAAAGTCGCTTTCTCTGTCCCTTTGTATGCTTAAATCTTTAAAACTACGCAACGGATTTTTATGAAATTTTCTTTATAGAGACCCTGTGAGATAGATCAAAATAATGTACTACAGTATTTTACATCTTAAAAAGGTCTACAAGGTGAGCGAGCATGACATACTCACAACCGCCTGTCAACAAACAAACTTATGCTACTAGTGACTACAAAGTGCTCACATGTACAATTCAAAATGTACGTAAATTGACGTAACGTAACTCACTCTATCTACACGTTACGCTACGCACTTTAACCCTGGCCCGACCCAACCATACGGAAGAGGGCTACTAAATGTACAGGTAACGCCCTCTCTAATCATACTACAAGGTGTATTTATTTAAGATTATTTTGAACAGTACTTTATGACCGATAGAGTTTAGAGGGTACCACATTAGACTCGGCGACACGACGACAATGCTTCTAACGATGCCTCATTTGAGCAGTTCAAATGAGTAGTTGAGGAGCTATGTGGGAACAAAAAGGAACTAACGAACGAACAATAATCATCTAGGGATAGGATAAAATCATTGTCACCTGTGATCCTTGTCTATGACTTATGACATGAAAGTAATCGACTATAAATAACACTGCACAACAAAATTGCAACTTTTGTCTGATGATTGACTTTTATCACTTGATGTTTACTAATTTGACGTCGCTGATTCTAGATATACCACTGAAGTAGGAAACCTATGGAAATGGCATGTCAACAAAAAAATCGTGCCACTGTGACGTCATCTGCGCGCTAAACATGGCGGTTTTAGTGTCGCCCAGAAGATTTTACCTTTATTAGGTTTTATCGATAAACGTTATTGGCTCATTTTATTTTAAAAATTATTGAGTATTATTTGTAGAAATTGTACTTTAATAGGAAGTAAGTATATTGTTATGTGCAAAGAAACTTTGATTTAGATGTGTGAAATCTAAAATAAGTTCGTGCTTTAATTTTACCAAGTAAGCGATATGACGATTGACGATGAACTGCACGGTTGGCCTAGTGGCTTAAGCGGTCGCCACGCCGCTACCTACTGCGCCAAGTGTCGTGGGTTCAAATCCCACGTAGGATAACACTTTGTGTGATTCACAATTTGTTGTTCTGAGTCTGGGTGTTCTTTGTGGTCGTTTCATGTATGTTTGTCAAGTCCCCGCAACACAGGAACTTATATTCCTAATGCGGGAGTTCTTTTAAAAAAAAAATAACAGTTTATACACTAATTTTGTAAAGTTGACGTTTGACAACTCAGTGACCGCAAAACAAAAGCATATGGCGTAATACAGTGCTATCTGCCCATGCTAAATTTATCGTCGTTTCATATGTTGCCGTCACACCTGCTTAACTGCCGGAAAGGGATGGAAGCTTTATGTCGGCGATAAAACGTTAGTATGCTAGCTATGCTGTTTTGGATATCAAAATAAGACTACTTACCTCTCTATTACAATCTATTTTAATTGTGTTGCTGACTCCGAAGTCCGTAACATACTCAAGATAGGTGCGCCGCACCATAAGTGAGAATGATTAAAATGTTAAACTCATCAAGGGACCGTATGATTAAAAAAAACAAAACACTTTCAGATCATTCATTTTAATTACAAACGTCATTCCTTATGACTTCCGGTCTAAAATCTGTCGAGATACTCCTTCTCACCGTGTATACGATAATTAAGTACTAGCAACAGCATGAGGAGCAGTATGTGTACTGGTATTGGCAACTTTTAGAGGGACATGTAAATAAAAGTGTGGTGTAAGATAATGGTTTACATTTATGGTTTTAGTTAACAAATATAAATTTTATAAGCATTTCTTGAACGGTGAATGTGGCTAAAGGAATCATTTTGAAACCAAAAGGTCACTTAGGGAAAAGAAAACTATTTCATTGACTTGAACATTTTTAGAATTTATTTTCCCATACAGAGAATTATAAAAATACAATGATTACATCAAATTACTATAACATGTTTATGCTTCTAGAACTTTCCACGGAATCAATTTATAGAACACAATTTCAATACAAAATAAAAACTGTAATTCATATTTTAAAAACAATTCAAATGCTTCATAAAGCAAACTGACCAGTTATACATAAAAAGAGATTGTATACCTGAAATTACTGTCCAACAGCATGTACCAAGGTAGAGGTGTCAGGACGGCCAAAACAGGCATTATTTCCAACTGATTTTCTTTTAATATGCCAGTTTTATGTTGGCTGGCATGTTGCTGCAAAATATTGAAATATTAGTTTAGAATTATTGTGTCCACAGTATTTTTTTCATAAAGTTTACTTATATGATGACATTATCAGTCAAATTGGGAAAATACGTTTCTTGGTTGTAATCGCAGCCACAAAACACATAAGTTTTTCTAAAATATAGAATAATAATGACATATATCACAACTAGACGTAACTAGCATATCAGTAATAATGTAGCAGCAACAAGTTTATTAAAGGCTAAAAGTAAAGGTACAAATTTTAATTATACGAGCAGTATCGATGAGGGTGAGAGGCATGACAAGAAATATTAAGGCCATCGACTGTGAAGACTGAGCAGGAATTATATAATAAGCCCTCAGTCCAATGACTATCCTGCTGATCATTGTCCCACCATAAAAAACTTGTATATTAATTTTGATCCTTTTATAGCACGTTTTATTGTAAAATAATATATGTATGAGCTTTATGTTTGTATGCTATAAGTTTTGTCGTTTGAAAAAAAATCACATCTGGAACCTTATAGTACCTACTGACAGAGTAATCGACGCTGTGACTAAACAAAATCATTAATCCTAATACTTTAAATTGTTTTGAGATTCAAAATTTAAACACATTCGAATATAATACAATATGGAAAAGACAAAACTTAAGGCATTAAAATGCAAAATTTGTATATGATAAAAAAAGGTATATCAATACTAACTATAAAAGTATATACAGTATTAACTTACTCTTACAAATTTCAAAGGCATGGCATCATCTCGTAGTCTAGTCATCTAGAGTTCTGTTAAAACATTTATCATCAAAATGTAGCGAGCAAATATAAATGTCTTTAATATTTGGCTTTATATTTTCCATTCCAATGGCTTGCAACCACTTTTTCTCCTTATGCTCATTTCTTGGGATCCTATAAAATAATGTTTTAATTATTATTTTAGAATGTTTTAAACAGGGTAGATTAAAACGGGATAAAATAAGAAATTTTATATTAGATCATATTACATCGATATCAAAGTCGATAAATAATGTACAACCCCAGCTAATAAATTAACATTATTTAAGCATAAAAATAAAGTTAAATAAGTCAAATCTATTCATAACCTATAACTGCAGATAAGAACCTTGCTAATTATAATGTAAATCTGCCTTTACTTTCCCGGCAACATTAATAATAACCAAGATTTTTAATGTTATTTATAGCGTACCTGTGTATGGTTAAAGGTGGCTGATTTTGTGTTCTTCTTATGCCGCACCCTATTAGGCCCTGCGCGCACGGGAAACTTTTGTCACTGTGACTGTTTTGTCACTTTCATTATGTCTGTAGAATTATATGGAGATGCGCGCACGTTGCGACGTGACAAAACTGTTTTGTGCCTGCGAAGAAGCCTGCGACAAAACTGTCACCGCGCCGCTAGAGTTTGATAGAAGCGCGCGCACGAGTGACGAAACAGTTTCTGCCTGTGCCCTAAGCCAAAAGCGGAAAGCGGAAAGGATTAACTTTTTATTTATATTTTCAGACAACTTGAAATAGCATTGTAATCAAAACAAAAGTGTCTCCTAGCGTTCAATCACCACATTATCATAAAGGGTCTAAGCAGTATGCCTTGAAGTTGTTCTAATAAAATATTCAAGGTTTTTCTTCGAAATTACTAGCGCTTGAATTATTTTTAGAGAAAATGAAATATGATATAATTTGTGTAGGTGAACACTGGATGAAAGATTATTAGATCTTATTTAATTTTAAGAATTACAAAATAATCGAATAATTAATGTTAATTGTTATAATCGAATTCTTGAACTAAAAAATCGAAAATTTTACTGATAAGAGATCACACAGATTGTTTAATAAATATTTTTGTTTTTCATAAAATGGATTTATATTTATATTGTAAATACAGAAAAGATTTAGAAATCGATCTTTTAGAAAATGATTTTTATTAATAATCGATTCTTCATGTTCTATTCTAATCGAATCAAAAATCCCTACAAAAAGTTTATCCTGACGCCATTTTCCGTGCCCCGCTCTCCGCTTACTTTTGATTGCCCGCTGGCGATAAGCAAATATATTATATAGTATATAGATGAAGTGGAAAGAAGACCAGTACTTTAAGAGAAAAGATTAAAATAATATTCTGACATATGATAAATACTAGGCATGCCTTTTAAGTTCTGTCGTTTCCATATTTAACGGCAATTTTGAATTTGGAACAGTTCTATATTCGAATGTGTTTAAATATTGAATCTCAAAACATTTTTAACACCCCAACTTTAAAGTGGAATAAATGTTATAATTAGTGTTTTGAGCGAAGGGAAAAGTGTACTAAACTATGTGGTGAATACTTTGAACATATGCAGTAATTCATTAAAAGTTTCTACACTGATTCGAAAACTTTTACGCCGTATGTATTCGCAAATAATGACTGTCTCTTCCAAATGCATATCGTTAAATGAATCATGGATTTACAAAAATGTTTCGTGACTGTCACTCCCCGTGTGCGCACTCAGATTTTGAGACGCGACGCGACACGACAAAAACTTTTTTGTCGCAGCGACAAAAGTCACCCGTCAGCGCACTGCTTTACACTACACACTGGCATATTTGCAACGTAATTCTTTACATTTGGCTTCAATTATTTCAAATCACAAGCAAAATATTGAAAGATAATTAGTTCTTTTGATTTATACCACGACTTTTTGACAAGACAAGTACCGGCTGAACTCACTGACAATGACATTTGCGCTCAAATCATGGTGGATTTTTGAGCCTCATTAGGTATTTACGTATATTCATGTCTCATTTTTATACATTTTATGTACGCACTAAAATACTGTCATATTGTTTTCCTGCGAGTTAGAGTCATGAGTAAGAACGAGATAGATATATGTTTATGCGTGTGCCGTCAAAATGGCCGCTATTTGTATAAGCAATTGTACGTATAGAACAATATGCCTTGTCCCTATTATAAAGGTCTATGAGATATACCCTCAGTTTTTTTGTAACAGCTCTTGTTTACGAATTATAGCTATCACAAAAAAAAACAACCTATTACCGTGTTGCTTGGTTGATAATTTCTAACTAATTAAGTTTTCTGAATATAATTTGATATGGCATCGTCAAGACAGTTTGTGTGAATGATCCGAATCATTTTTGTATGATTTGCGGAGAATATATGTTAAAAAATGCCGTTTGAATGTGGTAACGTTCATAATTTAGGCTAAAAAAAATTCTTTGGACACTCCCTGGAAATTAACGACAGGCCTTGGATTCCGCAAAAGGTAGGTATGCAAAACGTGTGTTGAGTTTCTATGTTTATGTAAAAATAAGAAAAGGAATAGATTTAGACACGAAACCGCACGAAAGAACCCATGAACCACCAAGATAACTTATTTTTGCTTGGTAAACATAACTGGTAAAAATCACGCCAAATGGAAATATTCATCCTTACAATCCGCATATTGACGTGTTTTGAGTCCTATTATATCACCTGAACCACAGTCAGGTTAGAACCTTAGTCAGACAGTTAGGTCACGAGAACACTGCGGATTTTGAGGTGAAAACTGACAATAGTGATAGTGACTTTGAATGTGAGTTGATGGTGCCAAAACTATTCAACCAAGATGGTTTAAACGACCTTATAAGAGACCTGGGATTGCCAAAGCATGCTTCTGATATTTATGCCTATGACAGATAGTGAGAAAAAGACATGGAATGAATTTGTTTGGTTAATACAAACATTTTGGAGAAATAAGAAAAGTTCGGACTTTTCTCAACACGTCCAAGAACTAATGTATCACTTTCGAAGGCTCGGATGTAACTTGAGCATCAAGTTCCACTTTCTCCACAACCATCTAGACTATTTCCCTGCCAATTTTTCGGATCTAAGTGAAAAACAGGGCGAGCGATTCCACCAGCACCTTTGTACGATGGAGGAACGCTATCAAGCTTACTGGAACGCACATATGATGGCTGACTATTATTGGAGCATACAGAATAGCTCTCAGCCTTCAGTTTCAGCAAGAATATCAAATAAAATAAGGTTTCTTTCAACTTGAACTTAAATAAATTGGGATCATCTCTAAATTAAAGCGTTTAATTATGAAAATAACCCATGTCTCATATTTTTTAAACTAGAGCTGATACAGAAATTTCAGTATTTGATTTGAAATCGTCATTGAAAATTGGACTAATATCATGTATCAAAACCCAATCATCAGAAATGCTGTTGTGCAGTGTAATCATTCAATCCCGTAATTATAAGTTGCAATGATTTCCATCCCCACGGTTATCTGTCGCACGCGCCAATGCTAGGTGTTTTCTTGTTTCTTTTTGCCAATTGTCTTAACTTCAGACACTTAATAGTGTTGCCAGCTCAAAAAAAATTCTATACGCCGTCAAATATTTTTGAACATCTTACACACAACGCCATCTAGTCTCAAACTAAGCAAAGCTTGTATTATGGGTACTAGACAACTGATGTGAATACATAAACACACTGCTTTTTTTTTTTAATACATACATATTATACATAGAAAACATCCAAACTCCGAAACAAATATTTGTGGGTAAAACAAATATTTGGTCGTACCCTGGAATCGAATCCAAGACCTCAAGCACAGCAGTCGCATACGCTACCACTGCGCCACCGAGGCACTCAAAATAATAAATATAATTTAATCATTCCTTATTTACAAACATAAATAGATGCTCTAAGTCTAGATGTATTTTATAACTGATAAAACAATGATAAATACCTTTTATTTGTATGGCAACACACATGACGAGTATGTCGGTCGTCTATGGTGAAGCGTCCCTTCCCGCTTATTCATTGTAACTGTCATTGTTCGATCTGTAATATAATTGGTTTTTACATACTTACAATCTTTACATCTCCGTATCACATCTAACAAAGTTGTATAGTGTTTTTATTTATTTCTTTATTTATTTAAAAACTCTTACAATATTTTAACAGGATTCATTCCCAAAACAACATTGCAAGCTTATAATGACTATACGACATCGATTATCAAAGATGTTGTTTGAGGCCACTGACGTTCTATTAACGAATGCAATACATGGTGTTCATGACAAGAGGAACGGCTTAAAGTGCTCTCCAATTTACGTAATTTCATAATTTAAAATAATAGTATCATAATTATCATGCAACTTTACATAAATAAATAAATATTTCGGACATCTTTTACACACAACATCATCTAGTCCTAAACTAAGCAAAGCTTGTATAATGGGTACTAAACAACTGATATAAATACATAAACATACTTTTTTTTACTCCAATGTAAATGGTCCGAAGAAGATGCCAACAAATAATGATAAAGTTAAATATTGCACTATAATATCGTCCAATACTCTGCTCAGGCTAGCTCTAGGTACTTAGTCTAGTTTAGACGACAATAATGCATTCGCTACACAGAAGGCCGCTTCCGGTTGCGCAACTGGATGTGTGTGTAATAGAGCTAAGGGTAACAGCCGCGAGCGCCGGCCCGCACCCGCACCCGCACCCACTAGCCCCCCACTACCTTACATCGGCTTTGCCTTTATGAACACGAAATTAGGTCACCTTACTAAAGCACACGCACACCACTACATTTCAGAGCTTAGTTTGTTACATTAACCACTAGTTAGTTATAACTTGAATACTTTTATTCATCTTATGGAGACTATACAGACATATTTTATTTTGACATAGGGCCGGGCCAAAAGAGTACCCGACGCCTCATCTGAGTGCGAGTGAACACCTCACGAACCTACCTAGCGTACAGCTCTCGAGATGTACTTTTAGAAATATAATGTGTAAATGATGTTGAATAACGTTTATTTCAAAATCAAATAGCTTTTCATTCATGTTGGCATTTCGTAGCACTTTCAAAATATTACATTGTACATTTCAACTCCTCGATTCCAAAATGTCATTCTTAGTGAAAAGTTACTCTTATGTATTATATTTACCACATTGACCTTACGCTGGCGCTTGACCTGCGGCAAACAATTTGGAACCAAGTTAAATAATAAAATGGTCCAAGGTACTTAGTTCCCTGCATTTTGTGCATGGTTGACGCTCATGACAAAAGCGGAAGCATTCTTCTTTCAACTGTGACCTAAATTAAATGTAGCAAGGAATAGAATTGGTTCTGTCCTGTCCAGTGGGGGCATAGCAAAGAGAAGGAAAACTTGAAACCAACTCTATACCAACCCGTCCTCCTTTCTAAGGAGCGGCCTTTGTCCAGCAGTGAACTGTTAAAGGCTGTTGATGATGATGATGGAACTGGTTAGAGGTGTATCATGTGAATGAACTCATTACCAAATGTGGTGTACCTGTCAAAGTGTCAATAAAAGTAATGTCAAATGTGTATGTGTCAGTTGTCAAAGGAGTTTGACAGGAGGGTTCCCGCTCAGTAGCAAGAGTGGATTTTTGGTGTAGTTAGTAATGGTTTATATCTAAGTAATAAACTGTGTGTAGCTCTAAAATAAAGAGTAAATCAACTTTGTGTGTTTTACTAGAAGACAAATTATTGGCGACGAGGTAAAAAGAAACCATGATTGGGTCGATAGAAAACTATCGCGTGGGTACCGATTTTTCGGCTTACACCGAGAGAATGGAACAATATTTCCTTATAAATGATGTTACAGAAGAAAAAAAGAAGATTGCCCTGTTTATCACGTTGATGGGGCCGGAAAGCTACGAAACATTAAAAAATTTAGTGTCACCAGAGGTACCGAGCTCGTTATCATACACTAAATTAGTGGAGGTGCTAAAGGGGCATTACATTGAAAAGAAATCAGCAATTGCAGCGCGATACGAGTTTTACCAATATAAACAGAAGGAAAATCAGTCCATAAATGATTTTGTTGTTCAAATCAAAAGGTTAGCTGCAAATTGTCAATTTAAAGCTTTTTTAAAAGAAGCACTTCGGGATAGATTGGTATCTGGATTAAGAAATGACATTTTAATAAGTAAATTATTGTCGGAGCCTGATGATTTATCATTTGAGAAAGGTATTCAAATGGCTTTAGCTTTTGAGAGTGCAGAAAGAGACACTAAGTACATACAACCAGATGGAAATATCCATTTAGTAAAGAAGCCTCAATATTGGCAAGGATCCAAAGCTCAAGTGCCCCACTTAAAACAAAATCTCAAGTTGGAAGGAAAGCTAGAATGCAGATGTTGTGGAGGTACTCATTTAACTTCAAGGTGTTTTAAAAAAGAGTGGATATGTTTTGTTTGCAAGAAGCCTGGGCACTTGGCAAATAAATGCCGGTTCAAATTTTCAATGAAAGGAAACAATGTTAAAAATGTGGAACAAGAGAGAGAGGTCAGTGACAATCATGAAGAGCAGGAGGAGGTCGTTTTAGGAGGTATCATGAAGATTTCAGAGCAGGATATGGCATTAATGACATTGTGACTAGGAAAAAGAAGATTAAATATGCAAGTTGATACAGGAGCTTGTAAGTCTGTTATACACAAAAAGGACTATGACACATATTTTCCTGAATATCAATTAAGAAAATGTAATGTAAAACTAAAGTCTGTGTCGGGTGAACAATTATCAGTATTGGGAGCAATACAGGTAAAGACAAATAATATAAAAAAGGATTTATTTTTAATAGTAATTAATACTGATGGTTACTTTAGCCCTTTGATTGGCAGAAATTGGTTAACTGTTTTATTCCCAAAGTGGCAAAATATGTTTAAAATAAATAATGTGTCTGATTTACAGATAAATGGGGATAATTTTAATTCAAGTAGCATTGTAAGTCAATTAAAGGTCAAATATAAAGAAGTATTCTCTAAGGATAGGTCATCTCATATTTTAAATTTTAAGGCAAAGTTGAAATTGAAAGATGGAGCAACACCCACATTCCATAAAGCATATTCAATCCCTTATTCAAAAAAGCAAGAAGTTGAAGATGAGTTGTTAAATTTAGTCAAGTCAGGTATAATTAAAAAAGTTACACACAGTGATTGGGCTAGCCCTATTGTCATAGTAGAAAAAAGTAATAAAAACATAAGAGTTTGTGTAGATTACAAAGTCACATTAAATAAACAGTTAGACACGGAGCATTATCCCTTGCCTCTGCCAGAAGATATATTTTCTGAATTGGCTGGAGCAAATTGTTTTTGTGTACTTGATCTTAGTGGAGCGTATCAACAATTGTTATTAGATGATAAGTCACAAGAGTATATGACTATCAATACCCATTTAGGATTATTTAGACCTACTCGTTTACAATTTGGTGTGTCAAGTGGGCCGTCTGTTTTTCAGAGTGTTATGGATCAAATACTGCAAAATGTAAGTAATGTTAGAGTATTTATTGATGATATTATTATTAGTGGAATTAGTTTGCAGGATTGTCAAAAAAACTTAGAAAATGTTTTACAAAGATTAAAACAATATAATGTAAGAGTAAATTTAGAAAAATGTCAGTTTTTCTGTAAAGAAATTAAATTTTTAGGACATATCATTAGTAGTCAGGGTATAAGACCTTTACCAGATAAAATCGAAGCCATAGCTAAAGCTCCACCACCTGGTTCAGTTACTCAGTTACAGGCATACTTAGGGTTGCTAAATTATTATGGAAAATTTTTACCCAGATTAGCAGATCATTTGGCACCGTTGCATTACCTACTAAGAAAAGATGTTCCGTTTTGTTGGACAGAGACATGTAATAGGTCTTTTGAATTAAGTAAAAAACTAGTAATGGAGCATGGGTTATTGGTGCATTATGATTGTATGAAGGATTTGTATGTAACAGCAGATGCTAGTCAATATGGTATAGGAGCAGTATTAAGCCATAAGATAGACAAGGAGCCTATTTGTTTTGCATCAGCTACATTAAATAATGCCCAAAAAAACTATTCACAAGTAGAGAAAGAAGCTTTAGCTATTATATTTGCTGTACAAAAATTTCATAAGTATTTGTATGGGAGAAAGTTTGTTTTGGTGACTGATCATCAGCCATTAAAATATATTTTTGATCCACAAAGAAAAATTCCAATTACTGCAAATTCAAGATTACAGAGATGGGCTCTAATATTGTCGGGGTACATATATGAAATTACTTATCGAAAAGGTTCATTACTAGGAAATGCGGATGCCTTGTCAAGGTTGCCCTTACCTGAAAAAGTAGATGTTAGTGGTAGTATAAACTATTTTAATTTTTTAAATGAAGTGCCATTAAATTATACAGAGATAGCAAAGTACACTCAAAAGGACCCTGTACTAAGTAAGGTTTATGAGTATGTGATGACAGGCTGGCCAAATTATATGCCAGAAGAATGTTTAAAACCATATTTTAGTAAGAGAGCTGAATTAGTAACTGAACAAAAATGTGTACTTTGGGGAAGTAGAGTGATCATTCCAGAGCAGTTAAAAAGTAAAGTGTTAGGTATGTTTCATGAATCGCATCAGGGGATGGTTCAAACTAAAATGTTAGTGAGGGGGTATTGTTGGTGGCCTAATTATAATGATGATATAGAAAAAGAAGTTTCTAAATGTGATATTTGCCAGTCAACCAGAAACTTTACTAAAAATATTGAGCCGGTAAGTTGGAAAAAATGTGAAAATAATTTTGAACGGGTTCACATTGATTTTTTTATGAAGGATTCTACTACTTACTTATTAATAGTAGATTCAAGATCTAAATGGTTGGATGTTCATATTATGCTAGGTACTTCTGCTAATCAAGTGATTGAAAAATTGTGTAAAACATTTGCTATTATTGGAATACCCGCTGAAATTGTTAGTGATAATGGACCACCATTTAACTCTATTGAATTTTTAAATTTTCTAAAAGTTAATGGATGTATTCCTTTAAAAAGTCCTCCATATCATCCTGAATCAAATGGTATGGCAGAGAGAACAGTTCAAACTATAAAACAAGCACTGAGTAGATTAATTTTGCAAAAAAAGGGATTGTCAAAAGAATTGCTGTTACAAAATTTTTTATTTACTTACAGAAATGCACCTAATTCTACTGGTATGTCTCCAAATGAAATTATATTTAAGTTCAAACCAAGGACTCGTTTTGAATTAATGAAACCTTCAAATATATTGTCAAAAAGAATTGTTCAGTCTAATAATAATTTCATGACACAAGTAATGTTTAAAGTGGGAGACAGTGTTTGGTGTAAAAACTTGAAAGAAGGAAAAGGATGGTCCAAAGCATTCATTGTTAAATGTTTGAGTCCCGTTCGTTATATAATAAGTGTTAATGGTGTTCAAAAATATTACCATGTTTCTGATTTGAGACATAGTACAGTTGTAACAAATAAGAATAGTCAAGATTTTGATGATAATTGTAAAGAAACCCCTGTCTATGCACCAGTTATTTTGTCACCAATGGATACAAACTCTAGCTTAAATAAGGATATGGAAATTGGACAGGAGATTCTACCAGAAATAAATAATACCTTAGATATAGAAAAAGAATCAATGCTAGAGGATCAGGTTGATCCATTGGAAAAAAATGATTGTGTGGAAGAACAGGTTTCTCAGGAATGTCTGTCAAGAAATTCTAATAATACTGGGCTAAGAAGATCTACTAGAATCTGTAAAGCTCCTACTAGGTTAAATTTATAATTTGGTGGTACTTAAAAATCTGTAAACTGATTAGTTTTAGAATTAGCAGTAAACTTTGTAGGAAATATATGTTGATTGAATTATAGATAGTTTTTAAGTTTTGTAATTAGTAATTAAGAGCTTTTTAAAGGGGACGTGTGTGGTGTACCTGTCAAAGTGTCAATAAAAGTAATGTCAAATGTGTATGTGTCAGTTGTCAAAGGAGTTTGACAGGAGGGTTCCCGCTCAGTAGCAAGAGTGGATTTTTGGTGTAGTTAGTAATGGTTTATATCTAAGTAATAAACTGTGTGTAGCTCTAAAATAAAGAGTAAATCAACTTTGTGTGTTTTACTAGAAGACAAATTACCAAAGTCTACGCGAACCGAGTGTTCGTCAGACTCGCCCAGAGCTACTTGATTTGGTCACTAGACTTGTATTAATCCAATGTACTGTACTCCGTGATACAAACATATACGTAAGTATGTACCTACCGTTTTTTTTGTACGCTGGGAATGCTTTTCGCACCATGCCCTTCGTGGGGTAAACGCGTGTATGTGACTCCCCTAGGAAAGTGTATACCCACTAAACCCCGCGGCGCGGTGGCCTACCTCGGCAGTTGGGACTAACACCAGGAACACATCAGCGGCTTCTGGAGTCCCCCCTGCCTTACCCCATGACGGGGGTACATTCCGGGGTGATTATTCTCACCTCATCATTCTTACCCCCAGGGCCTTTCGCGCCTCTCACCACTCCACGCAGTAATATCCAACACCGAATCGCCTTAGACGACACCCCCCGACTGCACCGGGGGTGTCACCTGTCTCAGGTCGTTTGCAGCGGTCACATCTAGCCAAGATGTGGCTGCGACGATTGGAGGCTATCGACCTCTGCCACGTCCCCTTCGCCGTCTCCTTCGAGAGGGATCGGCCCCTTCCCGATCCCGCTCAGTGGACACCTGGAGCATAACGTCCTCACAGAAGGAGACCGCGGCTTTCCATCCTTGGCCACTAGCGTTGCCACGATCAATGCTGGCGGAATTGGCGCTCGGACTCTCACGCAGGGCAGTCCTCCAGCGTGTGCTGGGCGGAATCCCGGTCGGAACCGCAGTGGTGGCATTGTGCCGTAACCTTACGTCCGATTCTATTCAGATACTCATCGAAACAACCATGTCCGGAGAGTATCTGAGTCAATCGGTGGCTGACACAGTCGGTCCTATCTATCCAAGCTTTGAAGCTCGGCAGAACGGCTTCAACAGCACTTTGGCTGGCACCGCCCTGTGTTTCGAGCCGTGCCTTCCAAGCCCGTAAGGCTTGCGTGTGTGAAAACGAAGTATGTACCTACTTATTATTAATAATAATAAAGAACTTAATTTTCAATGTACCTCGTTTTCATTGTATACTTACTTCGTTTTCAATGTACCTTATAGCGAACTTATTTCTTCTTGTTTGGTCCGTCGTAGGAGTCCACGATTATGGCGGCTTATAGGTGGATATCGAATAACAATTATCTTGTATTCTTTTGGAGCCATGTTTATTAATTAATAACTGTACTATTATTTAACCTTACGTCTTAAGGTATGTACATGGAATCTCTTAGTTATGATCTTATAGCTATATTCTAAATATATCGTTACGTTGCACAATAAACACGTCTTAATATCAACCAGGAAATGACAGCCGGAATCCTACGTGCTCGATAATCGGCACATATCTGAAATGTGCTGGTGCAGTATATCTCTGTATCATTTCCGTCTATTACGTTAACCAATATATATGACGCAGGAATATACCTCTTTGGTAAAAAGTCTCTTGAAACGTTAATGAGGTTCTTTTGTGAGCCCATGCCTCTCCATAAGCTGTTTTTTAACCCCCGACACCGAAAAAGTGATGATATAAATTTATATGATCCGTTGTCCTCCTGCTGCATTAGCTATAGCTCACGAAACCTTACCGAGTCTTAAGTAATGATGATGTCTCCTAGAGGATTTTGCTCACATCGGTCAGATTTAACGGAGACCAACAGAGTAAACAGGAAAAGGTGTACATACTAAGTGAAATATGTTTTTCTGGCAGAAAATTGTTGCCTGATATGAATGCACAGTTATTAATAATAACCGGAACCCGTAAAATTGGAACCCTGAAGTTCTATTTGAATTTAATTAAAGCGAACATGCATTATTTCATAGTAAAGTCAACGAACGGATCATAGAACCTACATAAGTGTCGCGGAGCCGTGTCCGTAAGCGGCTCGGCTCGCGCCGCGAGTGTCGGCGGGCCGGGCAGGCTGGCCGGCCGGCTGGAGCGCGCAGGCGCGGCGGGCGGCTCTGACTGCCTCGCTGATCAGTCGTCACTCCGCGCTGAGCGCCGCGCCGGAGCCCGCGCCGCGCCGAGGTGAGCCCGCGCTCGAGCCGAGCCCGCCCGCGCCGCCCGTCACTCCTCGCCGCCACGCGCGCACACAGGTTCACTGATAGATTCGGTCACCTCTCGGAACTTAGCTTCCTCTCTCCTCGCGTTCGTCTTCGCCGTTTCTTTATTGTCGACTCGTTAACCTTTTAATTTTTTTCGTTTTTGACCCCTCGGTTCGAACGAGAGCGTGAGTGTAGTGCCGTGGATGTTTATCGCGCGGGACTAGTTGTAGTATTATTTAATATTCTCCGTCCCGAAATCGCCGGACTATTTTGTCCTATCAGCGAAGAATTATTGTTATATAAAATAATATTCTTGTTCCGAGACCTAGATACGAATAGACCAAATATATATTTGTTAACGGTAGATCAATCCCTGCTCGGTAACTTTATTGTGTATAAGCACGGTTACCCAGTAGAGATTTCATTAGTACCTAACGTTCGTTAGATGTTACCTTGAAATCTGACCCCATCTCTACATTCCACTTCACAGCCGACTCACACATACCTACCTAATGTAGTTCATGTGCGCCTTAACCACCTACCTAATTAATTATTACCTGTATATTTGTTTTGTGTCTCGCCCCAGACCTCAGCTTGTTACTACGATATTCAACGGTTTTGTTAAACTAATGCACAGTAAGTGTTCAATGTGCACTATTTTTGGAAAGATGCAGAAGGTTCGAAGCCTAGAAAAGTCTCCGACACGCATGCCACAACAGGAACGAAATCTACAAAAACTTACCACAATAAAATTCAATAAAAATATTATTCCAATCGAGAACGGTTGACTCGAATCAACTTATTATTCAATAAATGTGGTGGTTATGACTAAAAACGGTAGCGAAGGCGTAATGTAGATAAGTAGATGGACTTAATTATTCCCAAACGATATAAATAAAGTGACAAGATCGATCGGCACCTGTGCACAGGTGCGGCCGTGAGCCCGTGAGTCGGGAAACGTCCTTTGATCCGGTGCAGTGAAGCGAGCGCGTGATCGGCGCGCTGGAGCGGCAGCGCGCGGCGGCGGCCCGATGGTGGCGGCGGTGACGTGAGGGGCGCCATGCGCGCGCTCACGCCGCTGTTGCTGCTGCTGGCCGCCGCCGCCGGAACCTCGCCTCCAGCGCTGCTCGTGCTGAGGGCCGCCTGCCCTGCGCCCCTGAACCATCTATTCCGAAAGACGAGCCTCCAGCGGTACGAGCCCGCCGCCCCGCTTCTGGCTTCGCGTCGATTGCGCGCTCTAAGTTACGAAGGTGACGAAGCGCTCGCGCCTCCGGATCTAGCTCTCTCGCCTCATCCTTATACAAAAATCCTTCTCGCTCAGAGACCTGCGGGCCGGAATGGAGGCGAGCGGTGACGAGAGCGTCTCTCGCGGCGCTGAGCGAGGGCAGCGCGGTGCTGAGCGCTGGTTGGCCCGGGGCCGACGCGTGCGAGGCGCTGGTTGCGGGAGCGCGCGCCCTGCGCCGACCCCCGCCCGCGGTGTGCGCCGTGGGAGAGGCCCGCGGTGCCGCCGTCGCGCGCCTAGCCGCAGAGCTGGGCTGGAGGCGCGTGCTGCTGCCGCCGGCCACGCCGCGCTCCGAGTGCGCTGCGGCGTTACGCGATATAGCGCGGGCTCTCACCGGGGCCGGTCTCGCCCTGCGTAGGGCCGCCCTGACTCCGTATGAAATGGCGCGGAAACCTCACGGTGAGTTACTTTTCATTTCATCGTTGTTCATTGATTCAACGATCTTCAACTACAAATATGTGGTTCACAGTTGTGATTCTATGTGCCTCTCATCGCGGGACGTGGGAGGGTGCGTCCGGTGCGTCGCTCGGGGACGAGGGTTCCGGTCCACCGTTGCTTCTGGTGCACGTCGAGGATCCGAACCGTACACCGCGCGTCGCGCCTCTCGAGACGCCCCCTGCGTCTCGTCCCGTAACGAACGAAGAAATCAATGACGCTTTTCAATTAAGCAATATCAGTTTAGTATTAAGCCAATCTTTATATTCCCGAAGTACCCAAAATAAGTCTTACGATAAAAAGGATGCACGTGTTAAGGGGCATAATCTCCTACACTATTTTCGTCGGAGAACGATTCGATCGATCCCATCGTTCGCTCAGGAGCGAGAGACGCAGTCTACGAGCTATGATACCAAAATAGATTCCGTCCGATTTCGATCGCAAAACGATGATTTAGGTGTGACTTCACTGCCTGGTGAGCGCCAATCTTCTGTAATCGATTTCCTTCGTTCTAAAAGCAAAGGCGAGAGCAGCGCGAGTAGTCGCGTCCGGCGACGTGAATTATCCCATACGCTTTATTCTGATTTTCAAGTCGATTATATCGATAGCCTACTATCTAAACTCCGGGTTTCTTTTTTTAAATGCTTATTGCTTCTCACCGACGAGGACCTGCATACACAATTGAGCGAAGATGATGTTTATCATAAAATAACCGAGGCTATCGAAAGTGATTCAAAATCAGAGCGAACTCGTTCGGAATACAGTAAAGTGAATTTTCATCTATATGAAAAATCGAACAGCTCCAACGAAACGTGGCAGCGAGCTGCGGTACTAGAGACAAGCTCGAGCAGGTCGCTAGATTCTGCGGAGGAATGGCAGCACACTGTCGACTTGTGTAATGTGAGCGTGGAGGTCGGCACCTGGATAGCGAGAGCGCCGCGTGAACTGGGCCACGTGGGGCCAGCCGGCGGCGCTCTGTGGGTGGGAGTGGTGAGCATCACTCTAGCGGTGGCGAGCGTCGTGGCCTTGCTGGTGCGATGGGTCGCTCGTCGGCGTAGACGTCGTCGCCGCCGCGAAGACGCAGTGCTATCGCCCGCTGACTTTACTTTTCCTGTGGATGAGCCACGACGTGTAGGCGAGGGTATGGAGACGATGCTGTCGTGCTGGTTACAACAGCTACACGAATTCGGTGGGCCCGAGCTCGAACGCCCAGACCTACTCAAGCAACCACCGCGGGCAGCGCCTTTGATACCTTCTGCGCCTTCCTCCACTTGCAGCGTGAACCGAGTCACTGTCGACCGCCGCATCCGTTATAAGGTACTTTGCTATGTCCTTCCACGTGTAACGACGATAGCTGCGTCCTACCACCTCACTTGTGTTCGTTTTGTCCAGGGGGACGTAGTACACGTGAAGTACCTACCGGGTACCACCACCCTCGAGCTCAAGCGGAAGGCTACGGACGTCTTACTGGTGATGCAGAATCTGAGACATGAAAATTTGAATCCATTTATAGGTAATTACTTATAACTTTCGAAATTAAGATAAAAGACCATTTATATTGCAAAATTAAAGTCAAAGGAGGTCTGAGAGTAGCTCTAGGTAAACTTGCTCGTAAAGACGACCCTTAATCCAAGAAGGGTAGGTAAAAAAAGCAGTTGTATTTCAGAGACACTTAACAATTCACCCACAAATAATAGATACAAAATATTTCTTGTTGTACACTAGTAATCCTCTACTGTTTACGTTAAAAGAAATTTGACGGCGGCGTGTTTCAGGTTGTTTGTGTGAAATACGGGCTGCGCTAGTATTCGACTACTGCTTGCGCGGTTCACTAGAGGACGTTTTGATGGCAGACGATATCAAGCTGGACTGGACGTTCCGCCTGTCGCTCCTCACCGACCTGGTGAAAGGCATGCGCTATCTTCACAGCTCTCCTCTACGCGTGCACGGGCGCCTCACATCTCGCAATTGTGTGGTGGACTCGCGCTGGGTTCTGCGCGTCACAGACTACGGGCTGCCTACGCTGCATCACGTCCAAGGAATACCGCACGCGCATCGTTCTGCGAGAGGTTGTAGTGGCACTCTGAGTTTATATTTGCACATAGACAAAAACATCAGCGTTACTCCTTCTTATCTCACAGATCTACTGTGGACGGCGCCCGAACTTTTACGTGAGGCACGGGGGGAAGGACGAGGCTCACAGTCCGGAGATGTGTTCTCCTTTGCCATCATTATGCAGGAGGTGATAGTTCGCGGCGAACCCTACTGCATGCTATCGCTGACGCCGGATGGTGAATATACGCAACCAGTAGCATGTATAGTAGGCTAGCCTTCGCCTGCGGCTCCGTCCGTATTTATGTCGGTTATCGCGGTAAGAAGTAGCCTATGTCCTTATAATATTGTTGCCCGGTTCCGCCGGCAGGCTTGCCATGCTCTTAAGATAAGCAATTAAGTACCACAAACGGTAAACTTCAATCAAGAAATGTCAGTTTAGTGTTTAATTGCCTCCAACCGGGGTTACATCATACTTCGACTTCAATTAAACAATAACAGTAAATCTCGATCACTAGAAACTTTTGATAGAAATCGTAAATAAAGATGAAAGCACAAGTAATATAATATAACGCATTGCTAACATACTCGTACAGCGAGGGCAAGTACAATGATCACTAAATTATGATTACTTCGTACAAAAATAACGAAATGATAAGTAATAACAGTAACAATTATCTATGGTATATAACTACGGAGCCCTATACGGAGCAAGGCCCGCACTTGCCAGATTTTTGACATAACAAACTATCATACAAAATCATCTATTTATGAGTTTTGCTAGATGTATGTATACACATTAACACACAGGTAGGTATATCACTTCAAACTTAGCTTAACACCCCTCACGATTTTTTAGATAAATTATTGTTGAAATTATTTTGATCTCGTTACTTTTTAGGGTTCCGTTGCCAAATGGCAAAAAACGGAACCCTTATAGATTCGTCATGTCTGTCTGTCTGTCCGTCCGTATGTCACAGTCACTTTTTTCCGAAACTATAAGAGCTATACTGTTGAAACTTGGTCAGTAGATGTATTCTGTGAACCGTATTATTATTTTTACACAACAGACATTCCAATTTTATTTATTTGTATTTGTATAAATGATACCACGAAAAAGTACCTAGCTATTGTAACATAACTATAACAGTTAGACTAATGGTATCTTCTATGACTTTTTTGTACATTATTGTCCTGTATAAAAATGTATAAAGTACACTTAGAATGTGTAATTATTGTAAGAAAGTACATCACTTTGCACTATTGTCAATAGTTTTCGCAGCGTAGGCGTTTGTTTTACATTATCGAAGTTTCCAATGGATTATGATTATTTATTTTTTTTATTTAAATAGTAATTGTCTGACCGAGTAACTGAAGTGTATGTGTAAGAAGAGAAGCACTTGCGTGTACAGAGATCGTGGAGAAGGTGTCGCGGCCGCCGCCGCTGATCCGGCCGTCCGTGTCCATGGGCGCCGCGCCGCCCGAGGCCGTGAGCGTGATGCGCCAGTGCTGGAGCGAGGCGCCCGACCTGCGCCCCGACTTCGCCCGGCTGCACGACATCTTCCGCCACTTGCACCGGGGCAGGTAATACGTCCTTCTACCCTTCTACCGTACTGTCCGTCTTGCAAATCCATCAATTTTGGATTTATTTATATTTAGTTTATTTTAAGTGTGTTAAATCTTGAGTCCACTGGGAACGTTAGTAGGCCCCATATTTCTAATTGAGGGTAGACGTGAGTTTAGCGGGTGAGGAGAATGTTCTCGTACATTCACTTTATTGAAGCACTCGATCACGAAATACAGTTAGGACATTGAATAGCATCCCATGATTAATAATTTTAAATAAGACACTCGACCGAACACGTGGTGCTCACACGAGATGATCCGCGACAACTCTGCTCGTCAACGACGACGTTCCATTTTTAAAGGAACTCGCGAACGAATGAACGAACAATAATAATCTAGGGATGGGATAAAATCATTGTCACCTGTGATCCTTGTCTATGAATTATGACATGAAAGTAATCGACTAAAATCAATCATTCAATCGCGTTATTATTATTTTAAAGTGTCAATGATTCCCATCCCTGCGGTCACCGGTCGCACGCGCCAGTGCCCGGTGTTGCGTCAGTGTCTTACCTTCAGACACTTAACAGTGCTGCCAGCTAAAATAATCGATACGCCGGCAAGTGTATTACAATTAAATTCCTTTCCTCGCGTCATTTTCCTCATAACTGAAGGTCGTGATTCCATTATTTATTTATTTATTTATGAACGTGTATATTGGTGTCCAAGGTTGTTTGGATCTAGTCAGTCCACCTATTCTAACTACGTCCTCTTAGTTTTTAGGGTTCCGTAGCCAAATGGCAAAAAACGGAACCCTTATAGATTCGTCAAGTCTGTCTGTCTGTCTGTCTGTCTGTCCGTCCGTATGTCACAGCCAATTATTTCCGAAACTATAAAAGCTATACTGTTGAAATTTGGTCAGTCGATGTATTCTGTAAACCGCATTAAGATTTTTACATAAAAATAGAAAAAAAAAAACAATACGTTTTGGGGGTCCCCATACTTGGAACTGAAACTCAAAAATTTTTTTTTCATCAAACCTATACGTGTGGGGTATCTATTGATAGGTGTTCAAAAATGATGTTGAGGTTTCTAATATCATTTTTTTCTAAACTGAATAGTTTGCGCGAGAGACACTTCCAAAGTGGAAAAATGTGTGTGTGTCCCCCTCTAACTTCTAAAATAAGAGAGTGATAAAACTAAAAAAAAAATATGTTGTACATTACCATGCAAACTACCAACGAAAATTGGTTTGATCGAGATCTAGTGAGTAGTTTTTTTTTTAATACGTCATAAATCGTAACACGCAATTTACCTTTCATCCAATCCATACACTAGTATAAAAACATCGATGAAAGTTACAACGAACTACAATAACTTTTATATGATGTTACTAGCTGATACGGAACCCTTCATGGGCGAGTCCGACTCGCACTTGGCCGCTTTTTTAATGTTCCGTAGTTCATGACTCGGAACCTTTAGGTATAGATTCGTCAGGCCCGTCCGTCCGTAGTCGACCTACCGTTCAAACCGTTGGTGCTAAAAAGCTGTAACTTATGATGAATATGGATTGTTATTACGTCGACAAAATGCTACAATAAAATTGGAATAAAACATTTTTGGGGATAAAATATTTTACCCCACCCGTGTGGGGTATCATTAGATAGGTCTTTTAAAAACATTTAAACTTTAAAGCACATATTTTTGTAAAAACAGAGCTTCCCCCCCCCCCTCCAAAAGCTAAACGGTTGGCTCGAAAAATCTGAAATAAACATGAATCCATATGTTAAACTTTTGATGAAATCTATAGCGGTTTTGATATTTTTTTTATTTAGGAGTCTAACTTGCAAAGTGCACTTACTGGGAAAACTTCGTAAAAATAAAGAAATAATAAGTAAACTTATCACCTATCTATTGGACACGATTTTTAAATCTTCTTACAATTATGGGTATTTACGGAACCCTGTTGCTGGTAGATAGAAGTAAAGTGTCAGCTCCTTCCATTTAAATTAACACATTTTTGTGCGGAAGGCCGTTAATGGGATTTAAGTTTACTCCTCCAGCACCAAATTAGCTCTTTAACGGCCCCGTAGTTGAATATGGACTAATAATCCATACTACTACTTGAAATATGATGCTGGAGGACACCAAGTCTTACGGGAAATGTTACGACTTCTCAATATTCTTTGCTTCCTCCTACTCACTTCTGTATTAGTCGTTCAACGTTAGTATTGTCAGCAGCTTTCGAGCATGTCCTTACACGTCATCACACGTCGTACCAACCTGGCCCGTTGCATAGTGATGCAACTGGCAGTGGCCCGTGTGATATAATCAGTGTACATAAGCAATTGGATGGATTGGATGCGGAAGGCGTCGCCAACATCGGTCTGAATGAAAGATTCAGAATATAATATAAGTACAACAATTACCGTATACCTACATAACATTCACACCATTCACACATTCACAACAACATCATGTTTTTTTAGCGTTACATGTCAAACAACGATATTTAAAATGTGACAATTATCGAATGAATAAATACTTAACTAGAAATTTGGAAACAAAATAAAAATATACTTGATTTAAAACTGTTTGGCTATTGTTATCTGGGATTTACTTTTAAAGGTTTAACTTTTAACAAAAAATATCATTTAAAGTAGAGGGTAGATTCGAGAAAAAATACCCCAAATAAAAATATATTTTTTGAAATTATTTTAGCATTTTGTTTGCGATGCCGAACAGATTTGGGAAAACACTCGCTACATATTATGATTGTACGTCATCAGTAAGTTTTGTGTTTTTCTCGTGTGAGATACTAAAATAAATAAAAAAGTAATAAAAACCGTTCATGGTACCTACTAGTTCTGCCGTCTATCGGAGCTCAGAGCTGTCAATCAAATAGGTGCATTGCAGTTGTAAAAATACTTAGGTGGAGTTCTCCAGATATGCAGTCGGCGCAAGGTTACTTATTGTACATTCGTTCTGCTCACTTTTATATATGACGGTCATAATTATTAGATAAATTTGTTATAGTTGGTTTCAATCTTTTAATATCGATATGATGTTGTCTCCGGGTAACATTGCTCAATAGAAAAATCAGGACTTTCTACAAATATTTACTAACGCTCGTACAGCATTTTGTCGTGAATTGACAAAGTGTTTGACAATTTTAACCAAAAATGCCTTTATTGTTTCAGGAAAATAAACATCGTTGATTCTATGTTCGAAATGCTCGAAAAATATAGCAACAATTTAGAGGAGCTGATCAGAGAACGAACTGAGCAGCTCGACATGGAGAAGAAGAAAACTGAGCAACTGCTGAACAGAATGCTACCGAGGTGCTGGTGATAGCGATCGTGATATCTCCATTCTTGCGCAATATATGAGCCTTTGCTCTTATCAAATGTTCTAATTTCATGTTCCTAATATGTTCTTTATAACAATTAAATAGAATTTACTCGATTACGCTAACCGTGACCAAGAAGTAAACTCAGTAACGTTAAGTAAGGAACTTAAATGTAAACTAAACACAAGTGGGTAACCGATAGCAAACGTCAGCAGTAGGGAGGCCGTTCACAAAATGATGTGTGAACTGTGTACAGGTCCGTGGCGGAGCGGTTACTGCTGGGGTCGCGAGTGGAGCCCGAGGAGTTCGCGGAGGTGTCCATCTACTTCAGCGACATCGTCGGTTTCACGTCCCTGGCGGCGCGCTCCACGCCCGTGCAGGTGGTGGACCTGCTCAACGACCTCTACACCACGTTCGACGCCGCCATCGAGCAGTACCGCGTCTACAAGGTCGAGACCATCGGCGACGCCTACATGGTGGTCGGTGGCCTGCCCGTCCGAACGCCCGACCACGCGCAGAGCATCGCCACTATGGCCTTGCACCTCCTGCACCTGGCGGGCAGATTTCGCATCCGCCACCTACCCGACACTCCGCTCCACCTTCGCATCGGTCTTCATTCGGGACCCTGCTGCGCTGCTGTCGTCGGCCTCACTATGCCCCGTTACTGTCTCTTTGGCGACACCGTAAATACTGCTTCGCGAATGGAGTCTACCGGTGAGCTGAGTGCCGCTGCGACCGCGTAGATCGCTCCCGAGTTCGATCACCGATGCCGTGTTTGCGCAGGGGCGGCGTGGCGCATCCAAGTGTCGGCGACGACCGCCGAGCAGCTCAGCGCGGCCGGCGGGTACCGGCTCCGCTCCCGGGGCCTGACCATGATCAAAGGCAAAGGCGTCATGCACACCTATTGGCTGCTAGGAAAAGACGGATTCGACAAGCCGCTCCCAACGCCGCCACCTCTAGAGTTAGTACCGTCTAAGGTTGCCAACGTTTATTAGGCGTAAAACAGTATTTTTTAAATAATATCTTAATAATAATCTTAAAAAAATATAGTACACTTCTAAAACACTAGCCGCTCGCGCCAGCTACGCTGGGTATTGAACAAGAAATTAAAATGTATTAACTATGGCAAACTCTTTCCAGACTTTCCATACTTAGAACAGTCGATTAAGTCAACAGACATTTGACAAAACAATCATTCAAAATCATCTGTTTTGTTCTTCGATTCCATAATAAGCGACTTTGTCTCATCGCACATGCAGTGGTGTGCAGTGGGGGCTTCAATTTATCAAAACTGTGATTGCCGTTGTTAGGTATTTAAATAAATAGAGAAATCTAATTTGCTATCATTAGTTCATTACATACACTCTTTGACGCTCTGCCTACCCTATGAAGGATTTAGGCATGATGTTACACTCCAATGAGTATGAATATACATACAGGAACCATTCGCCAAATTACATGTGGATGTGTATGGTACCTACCTATCTCTTCTTGATAAAACCGTTAGTCAGAGCACGAGCGTTGTCACTTAAATTTCAATTTTGAAAAATATTAAACTCTTGATAACTTTGGAATGGTAGGTATGTCCGATTTGAATAAATCAAAAAGTAATTTACAGATTACTTACCTTTACTTTGATCGGACGAAAATTTTGAATATTTTTATCTTGATAAAGAAGTAATAATTGTGACAAAACTGGTAATAGTTAGACAGACGTTTTTGTACATATCCCTAACTTATTGAAAACATTCTATTGCCTATGTCCATCAGCGATAATGGACGATTCTAATAGAGAAGTCATTTTTCAAATCGGTCCAGTTGTTTCGGAGGCTATTCATTTCAAACAAACAAATAATCAAAAGGTAGTAGTAAACGTTAAAGTTTTGTCACAATAACTTTAACGTAGGGTGGGATGACCACAGGCCATGTGGAGTGACGATATTTGCAAGATGACTGGCGGTAGCTGGATGCGTGAAGCCTAAAATCGATCAACGTGATGTGCAATGGGAGAGGCCTATGTCTATGTCCAACATTGGTCTGCGGTGGGCTGATAATAATAATAATAATATAATGATGATGATGAAACAATCAAATCTTTCTTCTTTGTAATATTAGTATAGATAAAGCACGCAGACCCGAAATATAGTATAACACTATATAACGGTGGGCAGCCCTAGTACCTAGTACTTTTAGCGTTTCTACCCCGCGATGGTCGTTTCACGATAATCGTTTTTCAGATCCGAGGAAGTCCTGTTCGAAACGGACGGCGAGAACGAGAGCGACACGTTATCCGCACCCACATCGACACCGGCGAGGGATTCCTCCGGCGTCGAGCGTCGAAGTACCGATCCGTCGACGACGCCGGACAGACGAGGTGCGGTTTAAAAAATAACTTTTCTCGTATACGTTCACGACAAATTCTAAATCGAAAGACGTAAAAAACCGTTCCAGATGCGTGGCAGAGATCCGGCGCCGTGTCGGCCGACAGCAGCCCTCCGCCGGCCCCCCGCACCGTGCACGTCGCGGCCGGCGCCGACCGAAACGCGCAGCACTCCCGCTACAGGTAAACCGTCTAATCGAGCTCCCGGAGATCGGTAGGCCGCTCGCGCCTCTAGCGTGCGGTGACCATCCGTACCGTATACGAGAAGCGAACGATCATAAAGGACTCGTCGTCTCTCAGATGCCTCGGCGAGGGGCGGAGGCCGCTGCGGCGCCAGTGGTCGCTGGAGCGCGGCGAGGCGCTGGCGGCGGCGGCGGCGGGCGCGGCGAGCTGCTCGGCGCCGCCCTCGCCACCGGAGCCGCTTGCGCTGCTGGCCGTCGCGCCGCGCCCGCCACGCTACCGCACGCGCGTCGACCGCACGCATGCCGACCGCAACGCGCCCGCCCCGCGGTAGCAGCGCACCGCACGAGGAGCGCACGATCGACAATAATTTTCTTAGACTTATTTTGGAGCAATCTTCTCCCCGATAATTTTCGAACGTAGATTAAACGCGGTCGGAGATGTCGCCCGTGATTATACTTTTTATGAGAGCACCTACGATTCGAGTTGTGATTTATCCCGGGTGATCGATGTATTTTTGAGAATTTTCAAGTACCTAAATAAAAATACTCTTCTAGTCTTTTAGTGTAGTTTCATTCGATGTTTCGACGGCACGCTGACGCTCTGAGGACCCCACGGCTCACGCGAAACCTAAAATCTCTCTTGCCAAAGTACGCCTAAAGTACTCGCAGTTTATCTTCGATCACTTCAAATACAGTCCACTCACGTGATCCGTAGCTCGCCGTAAGCCAAGGGGGTCAACTGCAAGCGCTGTCCAATTTACACGCACTGATCCACCCTTCACCTTTGCTTCACTGCTGCAAAACTAGCTAAACGTTTATTTATTTTTTATTTAAGCCTACCAAAGTGAATCTACTCTGCCTGATGGAAAGCATGAATAGAACTCAGGAGTAGTGGGCACCATCCGCATTGTGAGTGTAAGCAATGCAGCATGGTGACCCATACCATGGCGGCCTGGTCGGATGTTTCTGCATCATTCTCTCTCTGAATGTCGGGAAAATGATGCAAGAATGTTTGGCCCTCCGGTCTCACACTCACCAACGAAATACGATAACAAAAGTGCTGTCTTTATTAGGATGATCTTCTGTGTGAGGGTAGTGCTGTCCCGGTCGAGCCAGCCCATTCGTGCTGAAATCAACCTGGCTTTCTACTACCGGGCTGCGTGGACAAAATGTACTCTTCCCAAAAGAATCACGACATATAAACAAAACAACCAGGACATAGACAATTTTATTAATATTTTATCCTTATAAATACATGTTGGTATATCTTAATAGCGCGATTCAGAAAAAGAGATAAACACCATCTATCAGCAAGTGATAGAATTAAGTATGTACTTAAACACTATATCTAAATATTAATATGTGAAGCAAAAACTTTGTACTCATTTTTACGAAAGAGCGTGGACGGACGAATTTAAAATTTCGCACACTTTTAATTTATGTTAATAGGGAGGAGTGCAGAAGAGCAAAGAGAGAATTTTAAATGTGCATAAAAATACATTAAATCTATACTAATATTATATACATATAACCTATACAAATAAATAAAATTGGAGTGTCTGTTTGTAATATTAAAATAACCGCTTTTTAGAGTTCCGAAGTGTATGCCTCGGAACCCTTATAGATTCGTCATGTCTGTCCGTCCGTCCGTCCTCGATTTACCGTCCAAACGGTAAGTGCTAAAAATATGAAACTTTGCATGAATATGTGTTGTAATAACATCGACAAAGTGCTACAATTAAATTATGAAAAATAGTTTTATTTGGGGTAAAAAGTAAAGTGGGGATGTTTTTTTTTTCTCGCGGTTACCCCATCGTGTTGGGTATCATTAGATAGGTCTTTTGAAACAAAGGCTTTTCAAGACGTTTTTTAGGGTTCCGTAGCGAAATGGCAAAAAACGGAACCCTTATAGATTCGTCATGTCTGTCTGTCTGTCTGCCCGTCCGTATGTCACAGCCACTTTTTTCCGAAACTATAAAAACTATAGTGTTGAAAATATAAAAAAAAACAATTTCCCCCCAAAATTTACTGTTTTTATGGAACTGACACAAAAAATATTTTTTCATCAAACCCATACTCATATCTATGGATAGCTCTTCAAAAATTATATTGAAGTTTCTAATATCATTTTTGTCTAAACCGTATAGTTTGCGCGAAAGACACTTCCAAAGTGGTAAAATGTGAGTATCCCTCCCCCTGTAACTTGTAACCCCCTCTGTAACTTCTAAAACAAGAGAGTGATAAAACTAAAAAAATATATGATGTACATTACCGTGCAAACTTCCACCGAAAATTGGTTTGAACGAGATCTAGTAAGTAGTTTTTTTTAATAGGTACGTCATAAATCGTAAACCGCAATTTACCTTTCTTTTAATCAATTCACTATTAAAAACTGTTGCCCGAAGAGCAAAATGATCCCTACTAATGTTAAAAATGCGAAAGTAACTCTGTCTGTCTGTTACGCTTTTACGCCTTACGGCCCGTTCACGACCTTACCGCTGTGAGCGGCAGCTAAGAGCGAAACGGCGATCGGTAATATCAAAAGTATAAAAATGTTTGAGGCACGCCACGAGTCGCCGCTCATAGCGAAAAAGTGAGCGGATTTTGCCGAGCGAATTGCTACAGCGGCGAGCGGTGTGGAGAGCTTCAGGAACAAAAGTACAAGAATATATGTGCGACGCCACGAAACAGAGCGGCGTGGACAGCGGTAGGGATGAGTTGGACTAGGTAAAACAGATACTAGGTGCACCTAGTCCTATTCTTTTAAAATACTTGATGCAAATACCTGTTCCACCTAGTCCACCTAGTATCAATTGGTAAGCGTATTGCCAGTGATTGGGAGTATTGGTACTAGGTGGACTTCGTGAATTTGATACAATTGGATACAATATTATAAGCCACAACGGCGGTAGTTGTCATTTTTGTGGCGCCATCACTTCACTGCGCTTGGTTATAAATAGGAGTGATCTGTTGTATCGGTACGCATTTCTGACGAATGCGTCGCGGAGTGTGGATCATTGTCTTTGGACAATTAGTACTACTCTGTTAACAGATGTGGAAAGCTGTCTTTGACAAGTTAGTACTGTCTGAATTGCGGTGGGTGCGAGGAAAACTGTCTAACAGCTAGTACAGCCCTATGTGACCGCCCTTGCTGTCTATCTAACTGTAATTTGTTTAGATTCGTTACTTAATTAACGGTTGTTTGTGTCTAATTGCATGTCTAAGATTATTTTGTAATTAATGAAATAAATTGTTTAGAATTAAAGTAAATTGTTTAGAATTATAATTATTTTTATTATTTTTCACTTCTGGACTCTAACATCAGAAGTTGGATCGATGTACGTTCACAAATTATTAATTTTCAATATTTGGGAAACGATCAACTACCGACATTTAGTTAGATATTTTCATTTAATTTGCCTATACTTCATTATCTAGGTGTGTCTTACGATAGAGAGCATTGACAAATGCACAATAGATCGCGCTGTCATATAGAACCAAAGTGAATATACGCAGTGATTCGCCGCAGAGGTCCCGGGAACGATAAACGCGATCGTTCGTTAAAAAAAAAAAGGCATTGCACACTATTAGTGCTCATTTGAACGCTATCGAAATTCAGTGTTCGTTGTGATTTTTAATAAGGGAATCCGACTTTTGTGATATTCTTATCCGCTCTAAATCAGTCAAAAATCAAAACTAAATCAGTCAAAAATCAAAACAAAGTCAAAACATAGCAAATATAAAAATCGTAAAGGAAGTGACGACTTCTATATTTGGTTTTTAGTGTCAATTACAAACGGTTTTAAAACGATTATTTTAAAAAAATAATGAGGGTATTTGTACCACATGTGTGTTCGTGTGTATAACGCTTTCTTTCCAGTTAGTAAACATTGTGCTAAGCGATGGAAACTGCATCCGTGCCAATGTACAAGGTGTACAATGTGGTCCACCAGTGCCGACACGGTAATGAGAGAAGGTTAGAAGGTTCAGTTAAGAAAAACTTGTGAGTTGTGCTTGACGCTGTACTGGTAAGATCAAATCATATTACATGTTGAGTTGTGATTTATTTTCACATAATTTTGATATGTAGTGTACAAAAGTGAATTGTGTGAGCAATTTAAAATGATGAAAAAAATGGACTGTTTGGCGCGTATACGAAAATGCCTTAGGGCTGATGCAAAGCTGTGGCTTAACAAAAGGGCTTAAGTAGTTGGTTTAGTTTTAACAATGACCTCATCTCATACCTTTTGTTATTGCGAATATTTGGTACTAGCTATTGCCCGCGTGTATGTTTCTATCTTTATACCAAATGTCATCAAAATCGGTTCAGTGGTTTTGGCGTGAAAGCGTAACAGACGGTTACTTTCGCATTTATTGCGAATATTTGGTATAACGTAAATAGTGAATAGCGCTCAAACGAATGTTTGTAACTACCCCACCTGTGCATAATCAAGTAGGCGTTCTTTGCTATGGTTACGAACTATTTTTAACGAAGGAATGATGAATAATAGCAGTTGTAGTGGCTCCCTAATGCAACCCGAACTTATTACTTAAAGGTCAAGTAACTTTTATCCATTTACTTAAAATGTTACACTGACACAGCAAGTGTGACGGGACATAATACCCACACACGTTGTGATTAATCTGTTTAACTTTTATTTATGGAAACGAAAAATAGATACTTGTCAGATTATAACAATTTACAGTGTGTACACCAAGTTACTAGATGTTTCTCCGTAAATTTAAAAATTGAAATGACCATTATTAAACAACTAGCTTTAGCCAGCGGCTCCGCCCGCGTGTATGATGTCCTTTCTCAGGTTCTAAACTATTTGAGTTCCAAAATTCATCAAAACCGGTTTAGCGGTTTAGGCGTAAAAACGTAACAGACAGACAGACAGTTACTTTCGCACTTAATAGTAATAATAGTAGGGATGATCAAAAAAAAAAAAATGACAACAAGAAATAGTTGATGATCAATTACATTTCTAATTTTTATTTTGATAATTCGATGAATGGGCTATTCTTTTATATTGGTGGTTGGTGAGAGCAAATAAATCGGTAGTATATAAACGTGTGATGTAACTATTCACAATACGGCAAAAGGGTGCGTGGACAGCAGAGCTAGTCCTGACGGAGCCTATTTAAAACAGCTTGAGGAACTCTTATCATCCGCCGGTAGATGTACTATGTCACATTATTTACTGGTGATTGCATTAGTCCACTGTTATTGTAAAATCTATGAAGCGTTATAACAGTGGTAAATGTTTAAATTCTAAAGATATGATGTTAAATTTATTTAATAGTTCAGAGTAGGTAGTACGAAAGTGACTTCACTTGTTATTAATGGTTCAAAGAAAAAAAAAAAAGTAAAGAAACTTCTATGAACCTTCTATAGTGGACTCCAAACTAAAACTTCATATTTTAAATGTAATCTAATAGGTTTTACACAACATCAACAACAAATTGTAAATGTTAAAGAAAGATCTCTTATGATAAAGCAAAACATATCGTTTGTTAGTTATGTTTTAATGTTTATCGAAATGCAAAGTATTGATACCGGTAAAGACTGCATGTCTATCGATCTTAATAGTACGTCTACTTAAGCATGCTATTCTTGATGTTATAGAAACATTATGAAAGGTTTTAAATACCCTCACTAGTGTCAGGTATTAAATGAACTATGTTATGTTGTTTGTGTAACAATAATGATTAATGGTCAGGTTAGACAGAGCTAAAATGAGGTTTAAGCACTAGTCATTGTGAGAGTACCAATTAGTGTTCCGGAAAGATAATCCTCATGCCTGACTGGCTATTTCAGGTGTTAAATTTTAAGATCATACACAAAATCATTGTAGCAAACTTGATCGTAAAGGTCTGACATTCATATAGGATCAAGATTAATAACATGTTCATAAGCACGTTACGAGCCAGCTCAGGTTATTGTGATCTTTCTTCCTGACAGAGGTACTTATTGAAACGTCAGTACCAGTGATGGTTTCGACTGCTTTGTTGGGTCGACAGTTAGTGTATGAGACTACTGTTCAATATAGGTTCGATTTCTGGGTTGAACAAACAATAACTAATAATACTGTGTACTTCTAATTATAGATATGCTTGTTACGGCCCGAAGTTTAAAAGTTGTGGTCAACGCTCCGTGACTCGAATGAGTACAAAGAGTCGACGGTCCTACGCCTGATCTCTTTCGGGTCATGTTGGGTGGCCGTCTCATCGAACCAAAGGCGTACACCTGTGTTAGACAAGTACTTGCGTGCTGTAGTGTCTACTGTGTTTTTGGTTGCTCACCATTGGGACTGGCCGCCGTAGCAGAAAGGTAAAAAGGTTAAAATGGTAAGGTTTAACTACAGACTCGAGACGATCGACTATAAGCAGACGGTGGCTTATTACAGTAAGTGATTGAACGACACCTGTCGGACAAGCCCTGGTTCATAAAATGACTTTGAGGGCAATTAGTCTGAACTCGAATTCACTGCGTGGGCATACTTGGACATGTTTCGGGTTTGCTTGACGACAATCGTCAAGCTGCAGACATAACCAAAACTGGTGACCCGGTATCATATCCTAAGAGCTTTGCGATTATTGGGAACATCCTTAACCGAGTACCGTGAGACTTCTGTAACATTTTCTGACATCCTCCGGGTCTTGCGTCCTGAGAGATATGCGAAAGTTAGTAACATTCTTGACGATATTACTGCGTACATACTGAGGGCACTGTTATTTTTAAATATCCTAAAAGCTTTGCTTGCTAGTATCGCCTTCTAAAAGCTCTGATTATTCATGACGATAATGAAGCATATTGGTGACGTTAAAGTAATACCGTATTCAAAACTAATGCAATTTTTCATGCTTTCCTTAGATGATAACGATGCATTGAGAGCCTCGTCACTGTGCAAGGTGCAGTCTACGCGAGCCGAGCCCGGGCTGTGACCTGGTGTCTGCTGCTGCCTGGTGAGGCGCAGACTTGCGGCCTGCTCGCTGTATCGCGAGGTGCGGACTTGCGTCCTGCATGCCGCTCAGTGATAAGCGGACCTGCGGTCTGTTCTCCGTGTGCCCGAGATGCAACCTTCCGCCTGTTCACCGTGTGTACGAGACGCAATCTTCGGCCTGATCCCCGTGTGCGTGAGGTGTGGTGCAATGTATGGCGGATGGTGGAGAGCATGAGGTGTGTATATTGGAATGGACCCATGGACAGGGTAACCAGCCCCAAACTCGTGGTCTTCCTGAGATAATTTTAAGACCCATGGACAGGGTAACCAGCCCCAAACTCGTGGTCTTGTTGAGAGAGGTAAAACCCATGGACAGGGTAACCAGCCCCAAACTCGTGGTCTTGTTGAGAGAGGTAAGACCCATGGACAGGGTAACCAGCCCCAAACTCGTGGTCTTGATGAGAGGTTTAAGACCCATGGACAGGGTAACCAGCCCCAAACTCGTGGTCTTGTTGAGAGAGGTAAGACCCATGGACAGGGTAACCAGCCCCAAACTCGTGGTCTTGTTGAGAGAGGTTTAAGACCCATGGACAGGGTAACCAGCCCCAAACTCGTGGTCTTGTTGAGAGAGGTTTAAGGCCCATGGACAGGGTAACCAGCCCCAAACTCGTGGTCTTGTTGAGAGAGGTTTAAGGCCCATGGACAGGGTAACCAGCCCCAAACTCGTGGTCTTGTTGAGAGAGGTTTAAGGCCCATGGACAGGGTAACCAGCCCCAAACTCGTGGTCTTGATGAGAGAGGTTTAAGGCCCATGGACAGGGTAACCAGCCCCAAACTCGTGGTCTTGATGAGAGAGGTTTAAGACCCATGGACAGGGTAACCAGCCCCAAACTCGTGGTCTTGTTAATTTTAAGTTTAAATGTTTAAGACACACACTTATGATAACTGTTCTTATGATATTATGGTTCTTATGGTAACGGTAGACCTTCATGCTGAAGTCTACTCTTGTGTTAGTACTAAGTTTCTAGTTTTATTTTAAATGTATCTAACAGTGACTGTTTGTTTCTAATCTGGCGCGGATTAAAAATAATCTTTCACTCTTTTCCTTGGAGGTTCGAACCTTTCTTATTCGTGTTAACTGTTATTATCTTGTAAAACTATTCGTTAACTCTAACTGTTTACGCTAAATTTGATAACTGTTTTTAGTAACTGACCAATTGGACGATGATGTACTTACAGAGGCGTCCAATAAACTTTTATTTTTGTACATGTTCCAGTAACCGCGAATGAGAACAATGAAGAAGTGTGGTCATCCGGACCTGCCGAGGACGTCAGGGTGTCAGGAGAGGCCGTATAAGCCACAACGGCGGTAGTTGTCATTTTTGTGGCGCCATCACTTCACTGCGCTTGGTTATAAATAGGAGTGATCTGTTGTATCGGTACGCATTTCTGACGAATGCGTCGCGGAGTGTGGATCATTGTCTTTGGACAATTAGTACTACTCTGTTAACAGATGTGGAAAGCTGTCTTTGACAAGTTAGTACTGTCTGAATTGCGGTGGGTGCGAGGAAAACTGTCTAACAGCTAGTACAGCCCTATGTGACCGCCCTTGCTGTCTATCTAACTGTAATTTGTTTAGATTCGTTACTTAATTAACGGTTGTTTGTGTCTAATTGCATTTCTAAGATTATTTTGTAATTAATGAAATAAATTGTTTAGAATTAAAGTAAATTGTTTAGAATTATAATTATTTTTATTATTTTTCACTTCTGGACTCTAACAATATAATATTTAGATAGTACGTAGGACTAGGTATCTTAGAACTTTATGGATGAAATCATTAGGTATTTAATGTACTTAATAATGTATGTTATGTTTACGTTTTTTTTTAATAATTATTGATTTTGCCCACTTGTTCGAATATTTGGTGCGTTTTGGAAAAAAGATTTTGGGCACAGTTTCGATAGCAAAGTCATCTGAAAGTATTAATTTCGTGATTTTTTTTTGTTTTGTATGTGAATTATGTTCAGTTGAACAGAATAATGTATGGGTTTGATAAAAGAAAAACTATTAAAATCACAGGGAAATGAAACCTTTCCTTCATACTTCTTTTAAAGGCTTAGGACTGTCAACTTACAAAAAACTTTACTTATAAAAAAATATTGTGTGTAGGTAAGGTTACACAAAAAATGGTAAGCAGGCGTATTTAAAAGATTTCAATTCATGTATGATTATTTACAAAATCAAATAAGTATATGCTTATAAAAAAAAAATTGTTTGAGTTTTTGAATTTGTTGTTTTTTTTTACTCTTTTTTTTTCTTTTTTTTATTCTTAGTTTTTTTTTCAATGCTATGAAATGGTTTATCTGTGTCGTTTTAATCAATAGAAAATATGACTATCCATCCCGTTCCAATCATGAATTTAATGCCATAATCTATAAATTCCTATATCCTATATAAAACTATTATCACTAGATCATCTTCCTAGCCTTATTCCCAAGTTTATTTGGGGTCAGCTACTAGTTCAACCGGTTTTACCTAAATTTCAATTTTTCCATGGAATGACTGGTATCGGACCTCCGCAACCCTAAGGGAGAACTGGATAAACTATTATCACTAGATATCGAGATTTATTTCACTCACACACACGAGTTTTGTGAATTTAAAAAGTGTCCTAAATTTCGCTGCATAAGGTTGATTTTCATTTGGCTTTTGTAAACACCTCACTCACATATGTTTGTTGAACACGTCTCGGCATGTAGAAGTGTGTACCTATTACAACTTGCAAGGTTAGTGAATTTAAAAAGTGTCCTAACATTCACATCTTAAGACTGATTTTCAATTGACTTTTGCAAGCACCTCACACACTGGTGTTCATCGAACGCGTATGTGAACGCGTCTTGGTTTGGTGATCTTGTATATACTTTGGTACATGGTACTTCTAAATACGCGAAACGCATTTATACGCAGACTAGGAACTCGGTCCTCATACGTCTTTAGTGAAACCTAGTATTAAAACCTGTTGAAGTATATACGACTCATCGCCATTATGAATGAGCAAGATAGCAAGACACGTTTTTAAGTATGAGTAAGTTAAACGGAACGTCCCACGAATGTTGTATAGCGAGATTATACGTCCGCGGAATACTGTGTGGTGTGTGCGTGTTGTGTGTGTGGTACTTTACTCTGATACTTCATGGATTTCATATACTAGTCTCTTGAGACTTTATGGACGAAGTGCCACCTAGTACCGGAAAATACGTGATCTTCGCACCTGTGCACCTGCGGTGCAGGCGTAACGGACTCAGCGGCGTTAATAAAAACAAAACATTTTAGACGATTTTATGACGGTAATAGATACCGAGGCTTTTATAACAGAAAATTTAAATAGACCGCCTATTTGGATGTCAAAATATCCCCAACATAAATATAAAAAGGTTGTGGGAAGAAATTAAACAATGTTTTCCGGAATATAATGGTACTTACGTTTAATTTAAATTGATAACACAAAAACATAGAACCTAGGTACCTACCAAACAAAGCTATGTAGGTATGTTTACTTAATGTAGGTGGATAGTTGACAAGTTTTAAAAGTTATTTTTTATCTCTGTCAGTAAGTAAATACCTAATTAGCAAAACAGTAAACATATCAGTAGTTTCGTCTGTAGATATAACTACGCACGAAACTACTAGTACGTCTTATTCGCAATGTAATTAGTTGACAAGTTTTTAAAGTTTTTCTATCTGTAAGTACCTACTTAATAAAACACTTGGAAACATCAGTTACTTCTTATAGGTAGGACCTTCGTATAGTTCACTAAATCGCCCTTTAAGTACCTATCTTTATTTTTAATAAAAATCGGCCAAGTGCGTGTCAGGCCACGCACAGGAAAGGGTTCCTCAGTCACCTATAATGGTATGTGGATTTAAAATCGTATCCAATAGATAATTGTTATGTTTACGTATTAATACGTTAATTTTGTATGACGTTTTCCAAGTGAGCGCATTTTACCATATAAGCCTTTATAACTCCTGAACTAAGAAAGTCATCTAATCGGTTATAGTTTTCCTTCAAAGTTCATTAGATGGACCACCATCACGATTTTTTTCAGATTTTTTGAGCCAGCCGTTTAGTTTTTAGAGGGGGGGGGGACGCCCTGTTTTTACAAAAAAGTGCCCTTTAAAGTGAAATATCTCGCAAACGGATACCTAAATCAAAAAATCGTCTAGGAAACCCTTTATTGTTTTTAAAAGACCTATCTAATGATACCCCACACGATGGGGTAGCCTCGAGAAAAAAAAATCATCCCCACTTTACGTGTAGGGGAGGTACCCCAAATAAAATTATATTTCATAATTTTATTGTAGCACTTTGTCGACGTAATTACAACACGTATTCGTGCAAACTTTCATCTTTCTAGCACTTACCGTTTGGACGGTAAGTCGAGGACGGACGGACGGACGGACGGACGGACGGACGGACGGACGGACGGACGGACGGACGGATGGATGGACGGACGGACGGACGGACGGACAGACGGACATGACGAATCTATAAGGGTTCCGAGTTATGAACTTCGGAACCCTAAAAATGTTTGTTGTTTCTAAACAGAGAAGGGATAATTTTGATAACGCCATGATTTTTAACACGTTTTGACTACCTTAATACGTCCACCCAGGCCGCTGCAACTAACCGCTACTAAGGGTTCGTGGCGTGCAAATCGCATCGCTCACCGACGCCGCCCGGCACGCCGCTCCGCTCTTCGCTAAGACCAAACTCGTGGCCAGGCCGTAAAAATGTTTGAGGCTCGCCACGAGTCGCCGCTCATAGCGAAAATGTGAGCGGTTTTTGCCGAGAGAATTGCTACAGCGGCGAGCGGTGTGGAGAGCGGCAGGAACAAAAGTACAAGTGTATATGTGCGACGCCACGAAACCGAGCGGCGTGGACAGCGGTGCAGGAGTGACGGACTAAGCGGTGTTAATAAAACAAAAAAAAATCGACGATTTTATGGCGGTAATGGATACCGAGGCTTTTATAACAGAAATTTTAAATAGACCGCCTATATGGATGTCAAAATATCCCCAACATAAATATAAAAAGGTTGTGGGAAGAAATTAAACAATGTTTTGAAAAAAATGTAGCAGGCATTTTGAAGAAAACTGTTTAGTAAACAGAAGTGCACAAAGTACGAGAAATATTGCGTAATATTATTATCACTTAATTAACAAATTAAACAGAAACAAAATTCTATCAATAAAGATGTCTTTTTAATTTTGTAGTTTTTTTGTACTTATTCGCACTAAATACGTAACTCTAAATCCTTGTGGATTTATTTATACCAGTTGGTACGTCATCGTAAAAAATAATTGTGCATGGCGCATCACTGGCACGTTGCACACACATGCAAATTTGATGCACACCATTGCATTTCTTTTTTGGTATCGCTTATTAAAATGCACAACCAATCTATGGTATTCTATATCTATGCCCACACGGTTTTGACGAAAAAAAATTTTTTGAGTTTCAGTTCTAAGTATGTTTTTTTCTATTTTTGTGTAGGTACAAATATTAATGCGGTTCACAGAATACATCTACTGACCAAGTTTCAACAGTATAGCTCTTATAGTTTCGGAAAAAAGTGGCTGTGACATACGGACGGACAGACAGATAGACATGACGAATCCTTAAGGGTTCCGTTTTTTGTTATTTGGCTACGGAACCCTAAAAAGGAACAGTGCCATATAGAGATCGTTACCTTGACAACTTTACCCGTTCTGTTTAGTATATAATCTTTGGCAGCCGGCCGCTTCTCCACCCCTCACGCCTCTCCTTCGAAGCAGCTCGAGACGTGTGTTTTAAATAAATCAAATAATTTTTTTTACAATTACTTATGCATGAAAAGTAACACCTTTATCTTTATAGGTGTTTCGGCTTGTGTTTTTACACTTCCAAAATGAACACGAAAGCAAAATTAAATGTATTAATAAGAAAAAAAGTAAAATTTTTTTTTGTCCGCGTCCACTCACAACTTGCAAGTTATTTATAATCAGTCTGGCGAAACTCCCATACAAAAGAAGTGATATATGAAACGGGGTACCTTTTTAATGGCGGCTATAACCCGTTAAAATTACGAAGAACACCGAGAACTCTGGAACTATATCGGGCTAGGATTCTTCTTCACATAGATGGATTACATGAACCGCCATTTTGACTGTCATTAGTGTCACTAGCAAGTAAAGCAGTGCGCTCACGGGTGACTTTTGTCGCTGTGACAAAAAAGTTTTTGTCATGTCGCGTCGCGTCTTAAAATCTGAGTGCGCACACGGGGAGTGACAGTCAGTAAACATTTTTGTAAATCCATGGTTCATTTATCGATATGCATTTGGAGGAGACAGTCATTATTTGCGAATTCATACGGCGTAAAAGTTTTCGAATGAGTGTAGAAAGTTTTAATGAATTACTGCATATTTTCAAAGTATTCACCACATAGTTTAGTACACTTTTCCCTTCGCTCAAACCACTAATTATAACATTTATTCCACTTTAAAGTTGGGGTGTTAAAAATGTTTTGAGATTCAAAATTTAAACACATTCGAATATAGAACTGTTCCCAATTCAAAATTGTCGTTAAATATGGAAACTACAGAACTTAGAAGGCATGCCTAGTATATAATATATTATAGTATATATAATTATTATATGTCAGAATATTCTTTTAATCTTTTGTCGAAAAGTGCTGGTCTTCTCGTTTCTTCTTTAAGTACTTCATTATCAATTTCGTCCTCGTACACAGTCACGTTTGACACCATATTTGCTTATCACCAGCGAGCAATCAAAAGTAAGCGGAGAGCGGGCACGGAAAATGGCGGCAGGATAAACTGTTTTGTAGGGATTTTTGGTTCGATTCGAATCAGAACATGAAGAATCGATTATTAAAAAAACGATTTCTAAAAGATCGATTCTAAATCTTTTCTGTATTTACAATATAAATATTAATCATTTTATGAAAAACAAAATTATTCATTAAACAATCTGTGGGATTTCTTAACAGTAAAATCATCGATTTTTTAGTTCAAGGAATTCGATTATAACAATTATTTTTATTACCATATCAAATAATACATTCAGCTAATTGTAACTATTGTAAATATTTTTTATATCAACACAAAAAATCGACAATCGATTTTTAAGGGTAAAAATCGATTCTGTGAATTGATTCAGTACAAAATTAAATTTTTTGGGCCGAAACATTGATTCTTCGATTAATGTGTAATTCTCAAAATTAAATAACAGCTGGTAATCTTTCAACCAGTGTTCACTTAAACAAATTATATCATATTTCATTTTCTCTAAAACAATTCAAGCTCTAGTAATTTCAAAGAAAAACCTTGAATATTTTATTAGAACAACTTCAAGGCATACTGCTTAGACCCTTTATGATAATGTGGTGATTGAACGCTAGGAGACACTTTTGTTTTGATTACAATGCTATTTCAAACAGAATACCCTGTTGTCTGAAAATATAAATAAAAAGTTAGTCCTTTCCGCTTTCCGCTTTTGGCTTAGGGCATGGGCAGAAACTGTTTTGTCGACTTCTAATAAAAAACCTCCAACAGAGTTAATGAGATGGAGTGCATAACATCACCTGTCTTGAAAAGTTTGATAGAATCATCTATTGCTAACCAAAGTCGCAAACCTAAAGGCAAATTGTTGGACTAAATTAAATAAATTCGTAGCCTAAGCTATTTACAAAATATCTGGACTTCTAAAGAGATTGTGACTTCTGAGTTTGTTTCGGCCTTTCTTCTCAGAGTAGAGTTTCAGATAAGAAACGTCTACCCCATCTAGTTCTATAAAAATATTATTGACGTGTGTTTGTAAAACCTATCTCTAAAATTAAAACTACCAATAGTATTGGTAATTGTTTAATTCCTTGTAAATAAATATGTTTTAAAACAATGTGAGTTTTAATATTCTTTTATTTATTTATTTCCTGAAAGCCTGAAATTTTGCAATCGATATCGATAATTTTTCGCTAGCCACTATACCACATCACTAGTAATGACATTATCCAGTCGTCAGTGTAAAAAAAAAGTGCGACATCGGCGCGTCTGTGTGTGTTGGCAGCATTGTATCACGCCTTAGTTCCGTAATGTTGGTATTGTAAATGGTAGCACGTTTCATACATCGTTTATTTCTATGGCACTCCCGCCTCTTATACGTAGTGTTACATACTCTTTGTTTATAATGTTGTACGATCGATGTTTCCGCTATGATTTTTGGTCTCAACTTCCTTCCATTGAAAATGTTTAGTGAGCGGGATAAAACTCTTTTTAAAGCGGTATAGTTTGTTACATAAGATTTCATAACCTAAGAGGAGGTCGGAGAGTTTTTGCAACGAATGTAAATGTTTAGGTACCAAGAATCGTTGGTACAGGGTTCCCAACTTAGAGGTTTTCCCCCTAAATTTAGGGAAAAAAAGCAGGATGGGGTTTTTTAGGGGTGTCATATTTGTAGGGTATTTTTAAGGGATTTTTATATTTATTTTTATTTCGAAATAAGCAAAATAAAGATGTATAATGGCCCTGGGATAATCCAATCTAGCGAATCATATTAATTTTTTTACACACCGCCTTAGCGACATCTAGTGCGATTGATTGATACTAAGACAGCAAAGTCAGAGAGAACACAATTATAAACTTAATCTTAAGAATTCGTGGTTTAGTAACCTAACCTACTTCGCTGATATTTACTACAAAATAATATACAATGACTTGGGAAACCATCCGCAAAAATGTTGTAATTATATAATGTCAATAATGTGTGATTTTAAAAAGTCATAATCTGAACACAATGATTTGTTACTTGAAGTTTTCGATAAAACATGAATAAAGCATTAAAAAAAATGATGTTGCTCAATGAAATTATGTATTGATTGTTTGAAATTTATTATTTGTTTAATGATAATTTATTATTTTTTTAATTTTTAAATCATTATTTGTTTAAAAATATTTAATGTTTTTTTTTTTCATTAAAAGCTTTTATGGGGAATCCCTAGTAGTTGTGGGAATTTTAGGGGGATAAATTTTTGAGAGTTGGGAACACTGCGTTCTGCGTTGGTACCTAATAGCGATGCGCAAACTAAATCACCAATGAGATCAGTGATTTAAACTGATTTATAAATCTTTTTGCTTAGAAGATTTAAATCACTCTTTTAAATCTTTGGTTTCGAATGACATAATTCGTTCATTAAATCTTTGGTTTCGAATGACATAATCGTTCATTAAATCTTTGGTTGTGAATCACTTAATTCGTTCATTAAATCTTTGGTTTCGAATCACATATTTCATTCAGTTGACCATGATGATGCAAATTGCAAATATCTATTGATCCATGTAGGTATTGATTTTTTCATTCCCTCAATACATGATAAACGCTATAAATATAATTGTTCACTAGAGCCATTAAACTTTTAAAACTTGAATGCACGAGAATTTATTGTTTTTTTTAACAATTATTTAAAGAAAGCATTGGTTTTATTAATGAATTAGGTTATTAAAATTTTAGGTTTTCCTTCCAACCACAGCACTGGAGTGAGGAATTCATAATAATTCCAATTATTAGTTTTAGCACAAAATACGTCCTCATTCTAAAATCTGTATAGATATAAAAGTTAAGCCAAATCGTGGTCAAAAATCTGTATATTAAAGATTATTACAGATAGATCTGTATACAAAGCGACACTGCTCAATGAAACGAAATGTATATTTCAAAATAAAGTATTTTTATAACCAAATTTCATACATATCGCCCTCCCCAGCGAATAATATGATAATGTGCTATTACGATAGTTTACGTTTTATTGCATATTCGGTATTTAGAACACTAATTACACCTTAAAAAATTGTACTTTTAATATGGATATTTAGAAAAGTACACTAATTTCAATGACCCCGTGATGAACATAACAATATTACTCGTTTAAAATCTAACATACCTTTTTACACGAATAATACCAAAACAAGTTAATACTGATTACGTAATAGTTATTTTTTTCGATAAGTGGCTATTACCATTTTATTCGTGGAAGAAATACATAATTGTGTTTCATGTCAGGTGTAAAACAATTCTTTTAGGGTTTTATTTTTATTTACGCAATTTGGTAATGATTTCTGAGAATACATGATAGATAATTATAAAAATTCGTAGTGCTGTTAACGGTATCATATAGATAAACGTTATAAAGTTTTTAAATTATCACTTTGATTTCACGTAAATAATTTTGTAATATCATATTACAGTTAACATTTTTAACAGCACATTTTAACGAATATTACTATAATGTACTAATAGTGACTAAAATTGTTGGATTTACACGCGAACAATATGGCAATGATGCAACACAATATACTTTTGAGCTGGTATCGGTAATATTATTTTCGCCAATAACTTTATTTTGAAAACTATTACATAAAAAAAACCGAAAGAAAATACAAAGTAATTAAATTAGCTTTGTTTTGACACATAAATGGTTACCTTACGATGCTCCCTTGCTGAGATAATACTCAAAAACAGTATTTAATTTTTCCTGTAAAATTTACAAATTGCCATTACAATATTGTTCGGTGGGGAGGGCGATATACTCGCAACCGGTTTTAAGCTTTACTATAACACTAGAGAGTCTAATTTACTGTGTATCAGGGTTGCCACCTTTTCGAAAAAAAAATCGGGACATGATACTTATTAAAGACAGTCGGTCAAATTTCAGTCTAATTCAGATCATGATAAAAAAGCAGTTTTTTGGAAAGGATAAAAGTTTTGTATAAACATTTACGTATTTATTTTTCAAATATTTTTCCATGCATATTTTTTTTATTGCTACTAGGCGCGATTACTTATTTTATATCATTTTTAGGGTTCCATAGCTTATTAGTCATAACCCTTATAGATTCGATACGTCCGTTTGTCCGTCCTCGAATTAAATCCGTCGAAACGATTGGTGCTAAAAAAAGTGTAACTGCGTGGACATGTGTTTGGGGTATCATTAAATCGGTCATTTCCAAACATTATGAAAGTTGCACTGACAATTTTTTGATTTGATTGAGAGTTATTAACTTTTAAAGTGATTTTTTTATAAAACTCCTGCCAAGGTGACTTTACTATGCCAGATGGAAAGCATGAGTAAAATCCACAAGTGGGGGTCGCAATACTCACTGCAAATCCAAGCAGTATGGCGAACCACATTATGGCGGCTTAGTGAGATGCTTTTTCACGCCCCGCTTAAAGGACCCGGGATCACAGTAGGAAGGAAAAATATGAGCTGGCAATGAGTTCCAGCTTTTAAGTGCTCAGCACAAGAAGGAAGACCCGAACCGTTTAGTTCTGGAGCGTATGTCTTCCACTCTGAAGGGGTGACTTCCCTGGCCAGATCGTGTTGTTCTGTAGAGGAAGGGAGAGGGTGGGATGAGTTGGAGGAGCTCTTCAGAACTCTCCCCATGCTAAAGGCGATAGAGGACTGCCATAGAGGTGACATCTCTTCGCAACTGCAAAGGTTCCAGGAACTCGGTGACTTTGGGACTGTCTATGATGTGAACTGCTCGCCTCTGCAATCGATCGAGAGCGTCAAGCAAATACTGCGTATCGCAAAGATGAGAGCAGTACTCCACGCAGGGGCGAACCTGGGTCTTATAGAGAAGACACAGATGCTCCGGCGAGAAGAACTTTCTCACCTTGTTTAGTACGCCTAGCTTCCACGAGGCCGCCTTTGTGACGCTCTTGATGTACTCCCGTCGGTTGAGATCCTGGCAGATATCCATGCCCAGGATACCGAGCTTTTCCTGTAGTGGCAGCTGAGTTCTCTAAAAAGTAGGAAGGGGGGAAGAAATGCGAGACTATTGTTTTGATCGCGCAAACCTGTTTTTTGGTATTGAACTCGACCAGATTCTCATCACCCCATTGAGAGATAACGTTCAGAACCCGGTCGAGTTCAGCGACAAATTCCTGTTGTTTTTCCTCAACGTTCGCCGATTTAAATGTAGGATATCTAAAATATTGTTCATGCACTGTGCTGTCATCTGCAAAGCAATGTATGTTGACAAGCGCTAACATGTCATTGATATGCAGAAGGAACAGCTTGGGCGACAAGACAGAGCCCTAGGGTACGCCTGCGTTTACCTGCTGGAAATCAGACGCCGTGCCGACACAAAGGACTCTAATGCGGCGCTGGCGCAGGAAAACGGCAATACAGCTGTACAATTTAGTGGGCAGGCCGTATGCCGGAAGTTTAGAGAGAAGCGAACGGTGCCAAACCCTATCAAAGGCCTTGTCCATGTCTAGACTAATGGTCAGGTTCTCTCCATACCTATCCAAAGCCTCACCCCACAGGTGCGTGAGGTACTATAAGATCACCCATGGATCGGTTCGGTCTGAAGCCATATTGCCGATCACTGAGAGCCGAGAGTGATCTTCCAGGTAATGAACCAATTATTTGTTAATTATTCGTTGAAGCACCTTGTAGAGTATGGAGGTGACAGCTATAGGGCGGTAGTTGGCGGGATCTGAGTGGTCACCCTTTTTGGGGATGGGTTGAACATTCACCTCTCTCCAGGCCTCCGGAACAATTCCTGATGAATATGACAGGCGATACAAACTTGTCAGTACTGGAGACAACTTTGGTGCGCAGTTCTTTAGAACCACGGTTCTTTAGAGCTTCTTTAGAAAAAGCATAGCCGGTCGTACCGTCTCAAGGTGCTGGTGGACGGCGTTGAGGTTGTTAGAGTCCATGAATTTTTGTGAACTCCATCTCAAAAAGCGGGTTGGTGGGAAAAGAGGATGCCGCTGTGGTACTGGAATGCTTCTTCTTTTTCTTACTTGCTGCTCCTTTAAGTGGGCGCGTAAAGAAGCATCTCTTTAGACCGCCATACTGCCTCCATTCGCAGTGAGTATGGCGCCCTCCACTTTTTGATTCCACTCATACTTTCCATCAGGTATAGTAGAGTCACCTTGGCTGGCGTATGTCTTTAGTGAAATTTGCAATTCTGCTTGTAATAATTCTACCGTGCAACCATTTCTGATATTGGACCGTTTTATTATCATTACTGAAAATACACACATAAATCAAACATATTTCGTTTAACTTCTGTGCTTTTCCAGTTTTAAATACTTTAACTCATTTTTATCACAACCTGTGACTGAATACAACAAATAAAGATTTTGATGAAAAGGTTGTCATTAGTTCCATTTGGCACCCAATAGCTGTTTTCTTTTTATGTACACTGCTCGAAGAAGGTGAATTCAAATTGAGCAATTGTTACATTTGTGAAAAATCGGGACAAAATCAATAGGCCTTCGGGACGCGGGACGATATCATCGAATTCGGGACTGTCCCGGGAAATTCGGGACGGGTGGCAACTCTGCTGTGTATCGTCATTGTATTTCTTAGAGTGCGCATGTTATCTCTTTTCAATTCACAATATCCTGTATCTATTGTCTCCTACTACATCTGCTTAACAGATATGTTAGTTTTCATCATTCCATGTGACTAAAATCAATCATATCGTAGTGAGTTAAAGATGTATTTTCAAATCCAAAGATTTAAAGAGTGATTTCGCATTTTGAAAGATTATACATCTTATAAACCAATCACTCCTGAGTTACACATCTCTAGTACCTAACAAGTTTAGTTCCGAACGTAAAGCCACCGCGACAACAGCACATCTGAGCCGTTCCGTGTTCGTATAATCACGGTACTGGAAAAGTTTTGCCAATATACTCGTGTGATACACTAAAAGTTGCGCCGTCACGAGACCTATTCACTAGTGAAAACCGCGCGGAAATCAGACCGAAATTTCGGATTTTCTAAAACATCGAGAGTATTTTTTTTGTGGAAAACTGTGTTTATAGGATTATAACTCGAAAAAACGATCGACGACCCACACATTTTTGTGTTGAGAGGGTGCGTCTCGAGGAGACCTACGTTGTTGTACGTGATCGAAATTCTGTGGAAATCGGACGAAAACTGAGGATTTTACCCGAACTAAAATTGTTTTTCTAGTGATATTAGGTTAATTTTTTAGAATTTAGTGTTTTACAAGTGAACTAAATCAGTGAAATTATACTTTTTGTGTGGTGTGAGGTTGCGTCTCGAAGATACCCGTCTTTTGAAAGCCACGTGACCACTAGTGACCACACTTACGCAACAGGAAACTGGTTCCAGAAAAGCGCCAACCCAAGAGGTTAAAAAGTTACAAGGGGTCTCCAAGGGTGGATGCACCACCCCCTACCCCCGACCTACTACACTACTACAGGAGCACTTACACATACAGCAAGGTAAAAGTTAAGTGTCCCTAGTGCTAAACTCTAGTGCCTGTAGCCAAATTAAGTAGGTAGGTAGGTAGGTAGGTAGGTAGGTAGGTAGGTAGGTAGGTAGGTAGGTAGGTAGGTAGGTAGGTAGGTAGGTAGGTAGGTAGGTAGGTAGGTAGGTAGGTTTTTTTTTTTTTTTTTTTTATAGCATGCTTAATTTGACATTATATTTTAATATGTCACTTGATACTTGTGTAAATATGTAAATATAAATATGTAAATATGTAAAATTTATAGTTATAGACTAAAGGGTTGCCAAATTATTGTCGAAAAACGTTAATTTTTGATAAATTTTGATGAAAATTCCTAAGTTTTCAGGTGTTCCTGCTCCGATGGTAAGTCGGAGGGTGTTCAACCGGTGGTGGTGTACAGCAAGGGTGCCAAGGTAGTCAAAAACAACGAGCTTCCGGCAGCGAGTGGCACGGAACGTCCGGTAAGTATGGTTTAAAGTCAAAATTTTATGATTTTTAGGAACTTTTTCAGTGTTTATTGTAAATTTTTCAGGTGTTATACGGTGCAGCCCCGAAAACGAGATACACACGTGTAGGCGATGCTAACGCCGACGATTTAAAACCAAAATCAAGAGATTTGGTTGACAAACGACAAAGATTTTAGCGTTTGAAATAAGTAAAAACACTAAAAAGCGTCAAAGTCCTAAAAATTTCGTAGAAAATGTGTATAAAACGAACTAAACAGCGTTTTAAATCAAAACAATGTGAATCTCAGCCGCCAATAGCTTCGAGTCGATATTATTTGTAAGTTTATATAGCAAGTTTTAGATGAAAAATTTTTGTGATATCACCCCTGAGGTAAACTCGGTTTGACACTTAGAAATTTCGTTTTATTCCCGTTTTTGAAAATCTACCTGTCGGATTTCGACGGGAGTGGTGTCTTTCGACGCGGCTAGATGAGCCCTATCTAAATATGTAAAATTTATAGTTATAGACTAAAGGGTTGCCAAATTATTGTCGAAAAACGTTAATTTTTGATAAATTTTGATGAAAATTCCTAAGTTTTCAGGTGTTCCTGCTCCGATGGTAAGTCGGAGGGTGTTCAACCGGTGGTGGTGTACAGCAAGGGTGCCAAGGTAGTCAAAAACAACGAGCTTCCGGCAGCGAGTGGCACGGAACGTCCGGTAAGTATGGTTTAAAGTCAAAATTTTATGATTTTTAGGAACTTTTTCAGTGTTTATTGTAAATTTTTCAGGTGTTATACGGTGCAGCCCCGAAAACGAGATACACACTTGTAGGCGATGCTAACGCCGACGATTTAAAACCAAAATCAAGAGATTTGGTTGACAAACGACAAAGATTTTAGCGTTTGAAATAAGTAAAAACACTAAAAAGCGTCAAAGTCCTAAAAATTTCGTAGAAAATGTGTATAAAACGAACTAAACAGCGTTTTAAATCAAAACAATGTGAATCTCAGCCGCCAATAGCTTCGAGTCGATATTATTTGTAAGTTTATATAGCAAGTTTTAGATGAAAAATTTTTGTGATATCACCCCTTTTTTTTTTTTTTTTTTTTTTTTAGTGTGTGAAAAATCATCATGGACCGTCACCCCACCGGGGGTTACGGCGGGGTGGTGTGTCGGACTTGAACCGACTAAAAAACACACAGTGTGCCCTCTCCGCGCTTCTCCGTTTAGGAGTAGGAGAAGTCCAGGGTGGGATCTCCTTCTGAACTTCTCCAGCGCCTGCCCGCTCCTGATGCGGGCACCGTCTCTGTACGACGACCCTCTCTTAGGCGGCGTCCGGCACACACCGACGCCGCCCCCTCGCGGCTGGCCACATAGTGCGGGTGGAGGGAAAACCCGTCCCGTCCACCCGCGGCCACACTCAAGGCGGCATGAGGCGCAGATGTTCGCGCCTCCGCCGCCCGAGTCGCCGGCGGCGAATCTGGTCCGATTGGATGTCGTCCTCACGGGCCTTCTCCGCCGCCTCCTTCTGCGTGATTACGTCCTTGCAGAAGGTTGCGACCGCGGTGAATGCGCTCTCGCTGCCGACCATGGAACGAACGACGGCCGGCAGTGAGAGATCCCCTCCGATGACTGCAGTGAGGACCCGGCGCTGCGTCTCCCATGCGGGGCAGACCGCCAGCGTGTGATGAGCCGAATCCTCACTGCAGTCGCAGTGGTGGCAGGCGGGACTCAATTCCCTCCTGGCGACCGAGTGCAGGTACTTTCCGAAGCAACCATGCCCGGAAAGAACCTGCGTCAGTCGGAAGGTAAGGGTCCCGTGCTGCCGCACTGCCCATTCGCCGATGACCGGCTGAAGCGCCTCTACGGTGGCGAAGCCAGCACGTGGAGTCTCCAGCCGGACCGACCAGCGATCCATCGTGGCTCGGTGAGCGGCTTCGCGCCACTCGCGCACGTCCTCGGGCGGAGGTCCAACTCCACCACTCTCCGCCCGGTAGTTAGCCACTCGCCGATAAACGTCGGCGAGCACTTCCGCCTCCAAATCCCACGGGGGTGTTCCGGCCAGGGCGCACGCCGCCTCCGTCGATACGGTGCGGTAACCCCGTATGGCTCTGACCGCCAGAGTTCTCTGCGGCCGCCTAAGGCGCGCCCTATTCTGCTCGGTCAGAGCCGCCGCCCACACCGGTGCACCATAGAGTGCCATAGACCGGACAACCCCCGTGTACAGCTGCCTCGTGGCGACACTGGCTCCTCCCAGATTGGGCAAAAGACGCCCAAGGAAGGAGGCAGTGCCGATCAGCTTCGGAGCAAGCTGTTGGAAGTGCTCGTCGAAGAGCCACCTACCGTCTAGGACCAGACCCAGATACTTAAAGTGGGCCCGGACCGGTACGAGGACCGAGTTGACCTCGATGGAGGCGCCGGCGGGTGGACCACGACGGGGCCCATGGAAAAGTAGGGCTTCCGTCTTTTCTAGGGCCACCCGCAAACCCAGCGCCTCAATGCGCCCGACCACCAGGGAGACTCCTGTGGTGGCCAGGCGTGCCGCCTCTTCGAAGGTCGCCCCCCGGGCTGTCACAAGAGTGTCGTCGGCGTAGCAAATTACACCTACGCCGGGGGGGAGACGCCCTCGCAGGACCCAATCGTATCCCATGTTCCACAGGAGTGGTCCGAGGACAGACCCCTGTGGAACACCGCACGACATGGCCCGACGTCTCAAGACTCCTTCTCGGTCCTCGTACATGACAGTACGCTCCGTCAGATAGTCTGCCACTAGCCGCCTCAGGTACTGTGGCACTCCGTGGTACTGGAGTGCGGCCCTGATGCAGCTGAATGGCAGACTATTGAATGCGTTGGCGATGTCCAACGACACCGCCAACAGCACGTCGCCTGAGCCCACCGCCTGTTCAGTCGCGGCCTTCAGACGCAGAATTGCGTCGACCGTCGAACGCCCCTCCCGGAATCCAAATTGGGCGTCCGACAGATCGGGGCCCACCTCACGCAGGTGCCGGACGATGCGGGCGTGGAGCACCCTCTCGAACAGCTTACCCGCCTCGTCCAGCAACACGATGGGCCTATAGGCCGCGACCGAGTCGGCAGACCGACCTGGCTTCTGGAGCAGAACCAGCTTCCCGCTTTTCCAACACTCAGGGAAGCGTCCGGACGCCAGACTAGCGTCTAACACTCCCCTGAGGCGGTCCGACATATGATCGAGGGCTCGGGCCAGCACTCGGGCAGGTACCCCGTCTGGCCCGGGGGCGGTGTTCTTGGATCGAATCCTTAGAACAGCCGCCCCTACCTCTGATTCCCTGACGGGCGGCACATCAGCCTCGCCTTCGTCGTCGCCTCCGGCCATGACGGCCATCAACGGGGGCGTGTGCTCCGCCCGCTGTGGGAATAGGCCCTCGACCACTTCCTGCAGGAAGCTGGGCTGGAGAGTCTCCGTGAGGGGCAGGCCCCCCGCGCAGAGCTTTTTGCGCACCGCACGATAGGGCCGACCCCAGGGGTCACGCTCGAGACTCTCCAGCATCTCCTTGCGGCTCTCCTCTTTGGCGCGGCAGATGGCCAGCTTCAGAGTTTGCCGGATCTCACGGTATTCCTCTTGAAGCCGATCCACCTCCTCACCGACTCCGCGGTGGCGTCGCCGACTACGAGTGAGGCACCTCCGGGCACGAACACAGGCCGTACGGAGGGCCGCCAACTCCTGGGACCACCAGTAGACCTCCTTCCTTGGAGGCCGACGCCCACGTACGCGGGGTATGGCCGAGTCGCAGATCTGCGTAATCGCACTGCAGAAGCGACCAGCCCCCACGTTGACCTCTTCGGCCGGGGCCTGCGGAGGCAGCCAAGAGTTAAGAATGGCCGCCTCCTCCAGTAAGTCCCTGTCGAGCTTGGCGACAGACCACCGCGGAAAGCGGGAGGGACGCCGCGCCGCGTGACCCCTACTGGCGTCCTGGGACCGGGAGAGCTCAAATCGGATGTACAAATGGTCCGAGAGCGTCTCAACCTCATCCAGGACACGCCAGTTCTGTACACGTGCGGCGAGTGCAGGGGTAGCGAACGAAAGGTCCACTATCGACCCCCCCTGTTGTCGCACGCACGTGTTGGTGGAGCCTCTGTTCAGTAGACAGAGGCCCACCGAGGCCGCCCACTCCTCTACGGCCTTGCCCCTGGCGTCCGTCGCCGGGGAACCCCACGCAATGGACTTGGCGTTGAAGTCCCCCAGCACGAGGACGCGCCCAGACGCTAGTTGCCGCATCGAGGTCTCCAGGTTGTTCAGGAAGACCTCGAAGTCACTCAAACTCTTACTGGGGGAGAAGTAGATACCGTAAACGGTGATCCCCCCCCACTCGGCGGCAACATATCCCGTGCCCCTGTCTTTGAGCGACAAGGGCGGGGAACCAGCCGCCGTGGAGCCGACGACTGCCACGGAGCCGTCCCAGTCACCCATCCAGTTTGGACGGGGAGGGACGAAGTAGGGCTCCGCGACTACGGCCACACCGACCGACCACTGCGCCATGGTTTGCAGGAGGAGATCCTGCGCTGCGGCGCAGTGGTTCAAGTTCGTCTGGACGAGAAGGTTGGAGACTTGATCCATTAAGGGTTCGTCTCTACAACCTCCTCCATGGGCATCGGTGCCGACGCACTAGTGACATCGGAGGCAGCCTGGATCGATAGGCTGGCCTCCGGCGCTTGCCGAGACGCGCGGGGAGGCTTGCAGCCCCCCTGCCCGGTCTGGTGATTGGCGGGCTTATTCGCCGCCGCACACACCGGGCAGTGGGGGGCGGCAGAGCAATCTGCCGCCTTGTGCCCCGGTCGACCGCAGCGGAAACATAGACCACTGCAGTCGAAGCAACTCTCGCACTTCGAGCGAGTATGGCCTGCGGCTAGGCACTTATAACATCTCGTCGGTCTCGCCGCCAGGACTGTGACTCTAGCGCTGACGAAACCGACGAGCAGCTTGCCAGCGTCGTCTAGCGCTTTGGCCGACGCCACGGGACAGCTGACCCATGCAGCGCCTAGCCCGCCTGGACCGGGGCGAATAGTGCCGACCCTGATATTGTCCGCGCTGCAGCCGGTCTTCTCCCGGATTGCATCGCGGACATCTTCGGCTGTCACAGAATCGTCCAGACCCGAAATACGCAGCTCCGCGCACTTCGTGGGCCTGGCGATCTTGATGCCATCCAGGTCGGCAAACATGCCCCTCAGCGTCTCGGCACATTTGTCCGCCGTCTTTGCGCCTTCTGCTCCAGGGAACTCGAGGACTCGAGCTCCCGTCTGGGCGCGGCGCAACCTGACCCCTGCCGGTCCAAACTCGCTGGCGAGACTAACCCGGGCCTTTTTAAATATGTCCGCGTAGGTTAGTCCGCCACTGGCCGCCTCCGGCGTGACGGTCACCACTACAGCCGCGGTTTTAGGCGGCTGCAGTTTTCGCGGCTTCTTTTTGGTGGCCGCTGTCACCACCGGCGGTGGCTGCGAGGCTTCGGCTGCCTTTTCGGCGGCCCTTCTGGCCCGCTGCCGCTGCCGCTGTTGGCACCTCTTTGAGCTCCCCACGACCTGCCAGCTCTCGTTAGCAGCGGCAGATGTGGAGGTGCCCGGCAGGGGTGTTGGAGTGGGGAGAGGGGGGAACTCCTCTCCTGTTTCCGGCACCGCCTTGGTCGGCGCTGTGGCCGGTGTCTTTGCCGGCGCCTTCGCCTGCGCCTTCGCTGGCGCCTTGGCAGACGCCTTCGCCTGCGCCTTTGCTGGCGTCTGGGCCGGCGCCTTCGCCGGCGCTTTCGCCTGAGCCTTGGCCCCCTTCCCCTGTTTCTGGGGAGCCTCAGAGGCCGGGGCAGCGGCCGCCGCCGCATACGACACCGGACCTCCCTCAACGGGGAGTTTGGTCGGCGCCGCTGCAGCCTTCGGCCTCTGCGGCGGCGGACGTACCACTGGGGGTGGAGGCAGCATTGCCTTCAGATCCGCCAGGCGACCATCCAGCATGTGCCCCACCGCGACTAGCACCTGGCGCAGCTGGGCGTCAGGCATCGCCGCATTGGCTGGGGCTGGGGCAGGCTGGGGCAGGGCAGCGGCCACCATCTCGGGATGACTCGCTTGGAAGCAGGCGAACTTGTATCCGAGCTCAGCCACCTGCGCTGTCAAGCGGTCATTTGCCGCCTGCAGACGAGCCACGTCTCCGACGAGCTCGTCTACGGCCCCCGTGATGGCGGAGGAGGACTCCTTAAGGGCCCTAACGAAGGAGCCCTTCAGGTTTGTGGACTTGGTGGCCACTCGGCGGATCACGTCCACCGCCACCTTCGCCCTATCCTGCACGGAGGGAGGAGCCTGCGGTACATCTCCCGCCGTCGTCATCAGCTCCTTGACCCTCTGCAAGAGTTCCTCTACATCTTCCTCCGCCTTTGCTTCTTTGTCGGCCCTGTTGCGCCGGTAGGTCTCCGGCTTGAAGACGGAGCCTGACGGGCCTGGGACCGGCGAGGGTGACGCCGTTCTACGTTTCGGCTGGGATGCGTCACCGTCGTCATTCCCAGCGTGCTCGCGCTTCTTCCGGACGTCGCTCGGCTCCATCTGCATTGGCTCCGAGCCGTCCGTGTCCGCCGCGGCAGTCTTGGAGCGCAAGCGCTCCGACACTCTTCGGCTCCCAGTCGTCTGTTCGACTACTGGGAGCCCCTCCACGATGGGCGTGTCCAACAACACCCTCTCCTCTATAGACGACGTATCCTCCAGGATGCTCGTCACCTCGCTCTCTTTATCCTTCCTGCCATCTTCGATTGCGTTAGCCATTGTGCTTGCCATGTCGTTAGTGTTAAACGCCGTATTAGCACTTAACGTGTTGTGAACACTAGGGGTTACTTGAAGTACAAATAAAACCACTGTGAACTGATCTGCTGATCTGACAAGCTATTTATTAAGTGTCTTATAAACAATACATTCTTGGTGCCTTATATATTGAGCCCGGTAATGACACAATATCGCGATTCACTTATACAGTACAGCGCCATCTAGTGAGTACATATTAAACTTTTGTGACTTGTTTCACTTTATCGTTACAAAGTTGACACGATTGTTTCCGTCATGAACATACCGCCCACCAAGGACGTTATGACGAAATGTCCTTCTTAATTTGACCTAATTGAACACTTAGTGTACATTTAGTTGTATATATATTTATATTTTATATATTGATCTAAATACATAGTATTACACGAAATAAATTGGCTAACATGGGCAACTGTACTAATTTATACATCAAATAATACAACAATAAAATGAATGTATAATAACAATGTAAACAACCTACACATAACCTAACGAAAGTAAAATCTGTGAAGTTCTATGAACTTGAACTCATAAAATTGACAATTTAAAATTAAAAAAATATAAATAGAACATAAAACTTAAACTTAAAAGGTAAGATCCTTAAATTCCTAATTGACAACGGGTAAAATACATATTTTAGACGTAGGCCTTTTTATAGTGGATGATTTCGTTCGCACTGTGACCACGCGGGTGATATTATCATCCCCAGGGTGTTTCTCTAACACTCTACCCAATAACCAACGACTAGGCGGCAAGTCGTCTTCCTTGATTAATACTATTTCTCCAATTTTCGGTTCTGGAGTTTGAGAAGACCACTTGTACCTGTTCATCAACATGGTAAGATACTCTTGGGACCAACGTTTCCAAAACGACTGTATCATTTTTTGAATGTGTTGCCAGCGTGTCAAATAATTTATGTTAGAATTTTCGTATTTATCGTCGGGTACATTCACTAACGGTTCTCCGATTAGAAAATGTCCAGGAGTTAACGGCAATGGTTCACCAGGGTCAGAAACATTAAGAACGCTCATGGGTCGCGAGTTCAAACAAGCTTCTACTTGAGTGAGGAGTGTGGATATTTCCTCAAATGTAAGGGTAGCTTCACCGATAACACGCTTCAAATGGAATTTTGTGGATTTAACCCCTGCTTTCCAAAGGCCTCCAAAATTGGGGCTGTGAGGTGGTAGAAAATGCCACTCTGTACCATTTGATTCCAGGTGTTCGGCTATAGCTGGTTGAATTGAATTTAAGTAATTTAATTCCCTGGAGGCGCCTACAAATGTGGTACCATTATCGCTCCACAGTTTTGAGCAATGACCTCTTCTAGCCACAAATCTTCTAAATGCAGCCAAAAATGCCTGCGTCGTCATATCACTGACTGCTTCTAAATGAAGCGCTCGGGTGGCCATACACACAAAAAGACATATATAGCCTTTGTAAGACCTGTATCCCCGACCCTTTGTTGTTCGTATATTTATAGGACCTGCATAGTCCACACCGCTGTGTAAGAACGGCCTTGCCGGCGTGCATCGCACTGCTGGAAGTGAACCCATTAATTGGTTTTTGATATTTGCTCTTTGCCTGGCACATATCACACACTTGTGAACATGCTGTTTGACCAGGTTCCGAACGCCTATTATCCAATAGGATGATCTCAAAAAATTCATCATAAGCTGAGGACCTCCATGTAATGTTCTTAAATGAGCATCACCTATGATGAGATTAGTCAGATGACTCGAGTGTGGTAGAACGATCGGGTGTTTGAGTTGTTCATTTAACTGAGAGTTTTCAATTCTACCTCTAATTCTAATTAAACCCTTGTCATCAAGATAAGGGCAGAGTGATTTCAATTTACTTGATGTTGACTGTTTGTATTGTTTGTCCTGTAGTTGTTCATACTCTGTGGTAAACACGTCTCTTTGTACTTTTCGTATACAGCATTGAAGTGCAGCATCTAGTTCTACCTTTTGTAAATAAAGGCATTTAGGGTGTTTATTTAAAACTCTTCGACAATATGCAACAATTCTAACCAGTTTGGTAAGTGTGGAATACCTGTCGAAAATAGAAACGTCTGGTATTGTTGTGACGTGAGTTTTTATAGATTGTTCAAGATCTACTGAGTAGTGATCTGGTCTCTTGTACGATATAGATGTGGCTTTAAGAAATGATGGTCCAGAAAACCACATGTCATTGGCAAGAAGCGAACTGGGAAGGATACCCCTGGAGGCACAGTCGGCCGGGTTCTCCTTGGATGGCACATGGAACCATTGAGAGGATTTCATGTTGGTGAGAATCTCGGAGGTACGATTGGCCACAAAGGTCTTCCACTTGCTAGGGTGGCTGTTTATCCACGCTAACACAACTGTGGAATCAGTCCAAGCTCTGATTTTATCGTTAGGTATGTTCAAGACTTCAGCTGTTTCTGTCAGAAGTTGTGACAATAGAACTGCTCCACACAACTCTAACCTAGGAATGCTTATTTGTTTAATGGGTGCTACTCTGGTTTTTGCTGTTAAAAGAGACACCTGTATTCGGCCTTCTTCATTAATGCTTCGTAAATAAATTACAGCTGAGTATGCGGTCTTAGAGGCGTCACTAAACCCGTGCAACTCCAGCTCGTCATTTAACTTTGTACTCAGCCAACGAGGTATTCGAACGCCACTTAGCACCAACAGCTCTTCACGGTAAGTTCTCCACTCACTTACTAATTCAGTGGTCAACTTCTCATCCCAACCAACTCCTGCAAGCCATAACTTTTGGATGAAAACTTTAGCTAAAACTACACTAGGAGCTAACCATCCCAATGGGTCGAATAGGCGGGCTATGTCTGAAATTATTGCTCTCTTAGTTGCAGCTGCATTCGGTGGCGGAAGATTTACTATGTACTGGAAGCTGTCTTCTTCACGATTCCAGGTAAGACCTAAAATTTTAATAGTACTATCTAATTTTATTTCCATTTGGTTTTCCTTCTTGTACTCTGTATTCGTTGATCTTTTGTACTCTCCATTTGAGTTGTCCTTTATCTGTTCTGTGTGTTCTATAGTTTTTCTTTCGATAGCATGAATTTTTTCGAGTATATCTTTATTGTTACTATTCCATTTTTGCATTTGGAATCCTCCGTTTCGTAATAATCCTGTTATTTCCTTATATATTTCTAGGCCTTTTTCTACTGTATAACAGCCAGTCATTAAGTCGTCCATATAGAAACATTTGAGAACTCTATCTTTCGCTAGTGGATAGTTTTCACCTTCATCATAGGCGACTTGATGTAAGGTACGAACGGCCTGATACGGTGCAGAAGCAGTACCAAAGGTTACAGTCACTAGCTCGTAATCAGTGATCTCTTTCTCTGGGCTATCTCGCCATAGAATTCGTTGGAACATTACATCTCTTTCTGCTATTTTGATTTGACGGTACATTTTAACAATGTCCGCAACGAGTGCTATGGGATATACTCTCCAACGCAAAACTGTGTGTCTTAAATCAGACTGCAGCGTGGGTCCCACCATCAGCGTGTCATTTAACGAAACTCCGTTGCTGTTCTTTTCTGAAGCGTTAAAGACAACTCGTAGCTTCGTGGTACTCTTATCTTCTCGTATAACAGCGTGGTGAGGTAAGTATACTGCTTTATCTTTATTTGTATCGTTCTTAGCTACAGATCTCATGTGTCCTAGTTGTAAGTATTCTTCTATTACTTGTGTGTACTTTATCTTTAAATCTGTATTATTGTTTAATCTTTTTTCTAATGCTCTAAATCTTCTTTCAGCTATAGTGCGTGAATTGCCAAACATGCAGGGAGGAATTTCGTCTCTGAAAGGTAATCGGACTATATACCTGCCATCACTTTCTCTTTCAGTTGTTACGCTGTACAACTCTTCACATTTCTTTTCTTCTGGCGTAAGTAATTTTTTGAAACACCTTTGATCTTCGATTTCCCAAAATTTCTTGAGCATGTCGTCTTCATTCAATTGTGCGTGCATTACTTGTATTTTGTTTGACATTCTATTGGTATCCGTATTTATAACTCCTGATAGAATCCATCCTAGACTGGTGCTCTGTGCTATCATGGTACCCACAGGGTTCTTCAGAACACCGTTTCTGATAATACTACTATACGCCTCAGCACCCAATAAGATGTCAATTTTATTTGGTATGTTGAAACCTGGATCTGCAAGCTGTAAATCGGTCACATCGAGCCAATGTAAATTTGTATCTATGCTACGCTCAGGTAAGTAAGATGTTATTTTGCTTAAAACGTATGCGTTGATCGAAAATTTAAAATTGTTTTCGATTCTTGACTGAATGGTTAAGTGTACCATATACTTAGCAACTATTGGACTATCAACTCCTAACCCTGAAATAAGTCCTCGTACAGGAATCTTTTTCAGTCTGAGTAGTTGCACTGTGGCCTCCGTTATAAAGCAACCCTGAGAACCCTGGTCAATCAGAGCTCGGATTGTCTGGTATTCACCCGTTCTTGTCTGAGCTTTTACTAACGCAGTGGCTAATAAAACTTGTTTGGGTTTCGGAGTTTTTCCTGTGGTCAGGCAGGATACCATTGGAGACGTAATAGTTTCTGAACTAGTACTGTCCATAGTAGCCATGACTGTGGTAGTCTGAACTTTACTCTCGGGTTCCCGATAAAGGTGAAGCAGTGAATGATGTCGTTTTTGACAAACCTTACAAACGGTGCACTTTTTACAGTCATAAACCGTGTGGTTGCTACCTAAACAATTAAAGCAAAGTTTGTTCCTCGACACAAATGAACGTCTACTTTCGACAGGTTGTTTCGCAAATTTTTTACAAAAACAAAGTTTGTGGGATTCAGAACAAAATTCACACCGTACGTTGGATGTGTTAGTAGCCAACATTGCTTTAGAAGATTGAACGTGTGAGCGATAGTTATGCCTACTGACCTGATGTGTTGTAGATGATGTTGGCGTCAAACTCTCCAACGCGCGGAAACGATTTTCAATAAAGAATTTAAATTGGGCAAAAGTTGGTAAGTCGCTAGAATCGTTGTTACCAACGTTGAGTTCCCATTGTTTTCGCGTCTCGGTATCTAACTTGAACGTCACAATATGAATGATAATAACATCCCACGTGGACACATTGATGCCTAAGTTAGTAAGAGCATTCAAACAATCGTTTGTGGTGTCCAGTAGCTCTTTTAATAAAGTTGCTGATTCAGCATGCATGCGCTTTTGACCAAACAACCTTTTTAAAACGCAGTTTGTTAAGTATTTTTTATTGCTATAACGTTTTTCTAATAGATTCCAGCACTGCATATAATTGGAATCAGTTATTGGCGTGTGCCGGATCAATTGCTCGGCTTCACCAGAGAGATGACTCTTTAAGTAATGAAGCTTTTGCACGTTGTCCAAGCATTCGTTTTTATGAACTAGTGATAGAAAAAGATCATGGAATGTTGTCCACTCTTCATATTTACCCGAAAAAATCGGTATGGTTATCTTAGGTAACTGTACGAAAGCATTACTAGATTTAGACGTGCTAGGATTCTGATCGGTTAGTTGAACGGAACCCTTAGCAGCAATTATTTTGTTGAGTGTTGTTTTTAATAAGCTTTTATAAATTATATATACCTCCTCTACCTTATCATAAATATCATTTGCATCTGAGTTTTCTATATCTTCTAGTTTAAAGTTTTCAAATAATTTAGCATTAGTATTTTTAAATGTATCCCAATCTTTTTCTAATAATTCTTGTTTTGTTTCAATGTACTCTATTGTCAATCTATCCTTTCCACTTTTTTTAAAATTTATCAATCCCTTATTTATAACATTACATAAACTTTTTAAAATGTTAATTGATCCTTCCATTTTTAAAATAATTTATTTACTATAATATTTCTTGACTATAAAGTTAAAGACAAACAAACTTTAACCACAACAAGGCAAGTGAATCAATCGTACGAAGCTTGAGTTGATTTGAGAAAAAACTACAAGTGTTCAAAATTGAACTCGAAAATATTCTAAGTCTCAAATCACTGCTTGAAATTTTACAAGTGTTTGAGAAATTTAACAAACCGAGTAGAAATCGGGCATGGATTCCCCGTTCCCCCGTTTTTCATAAATTATTCTAAGTCCTAAACTAACATGCACACATTTAATACACAAATAAATAAATAAATTTTCTAAGTCTAAACGTTATAATCTAAAATTGTTCTAAGTCCAATATTTCTTCCAAATATTCTAAGTTAATGCCTTCATGAAAATAAAGTTCAAAATTGCTTGAAATTTGCACTGTCTTCTTAATAAATAAATAAATTGTACTCACAAATACTGCACTGAACACAAACTTGTTGTTTTCGTCGTTGAACTGCCTGAAGCGCCCTCTATCGGCGACCAGTTGAACTGCACGTGTCTTGACGTCACGAACTCAAGACTGCTGCTGCTTCACTCCGTTCGGTGATTGCGCCCTCTATCGGCGACGCCTTGTACTAGTCCGGGCGCTGGTGTAGCTTACCACGTAGGGCGTAGCTGTAACCGCTGCCGCGGGGTCCGTGTACTTTTCCGCAGCGATCCACTGCGAGTATCACGGGGGTAGCGAGCCAACTTGGGCACCGCTTGATCAAAAAAGCTTGTCGATCCGGCTTCCGGAGGACCAATGTTAAACGCCGTATTAGCACTTAACGTGTTGTGAACACTAGGGGTTACTTGAAGTACAAATAAAACCACTGTGAACTGATCTGCTGATCTGACAAGCTATTTATTAAGTGTCTTATAAACAATACATTCTTGGTGCCTTATATATTGAGCCCGGTAATGACACAATATCGCGATTCACTTATACAGTACAGCGCCATCTAGTGAGTACATATTAAACTTTTGTGACTTGTTTCACTTTATCGTTACAAAGTTGACACGATTGTTTCCGTCATGAACATTAGTTTTTGGTTTTTCCGATTCGGTTTGAGTTTTAAAATTTAAATTATCCATAATTGAACCCACGAGAGGGGGAGAAATACAAGGTCGACCCGGGCAGAGATCCCCCAATACCCGGGCAAGCGTAAATTTTTAGCCAAACCGAGGGGTCCGCAGGTACCTCGGCTTGGGGTGCGTTCGCAACTGAACTTCCCATCAGCCATGCATCCCCTGGCCACGCACCAGAGCTTGAGATTCGGGGTGATTTTTTATAGAGGTTTTCTTCCTCGCGGTCCAGGCGGTTAAGCCAAGACCCACGCCCCCGATCAGAGCATTCTTCTCGGGGCTACGCTATGCCGACGGTGGCAGGAAGACTACGTCACCCTGCCTGCTCGGTGGTAATGTGAATACACGCCGAGCCCGCCCTCCTTTCTCCACCGCTACCAGCGGGAGAAACTCCGACCCATGAAGGGTCCCACCTTCGGTTTTTTAACGAGGTTAACCTCCTCCTTGCTCCGAAGAGCGAAGAGCCAGCAGGGGAAACGGCGGAAACGCCCGCCCCGCTGGACCAGGCCTTGCCCGGGAGCCGATGATGGCTCCTCTCCAGCTAGAATATTAGCCGCTGGCGATAATCCTCTCCTCCAGATGACCGGAGGAAATGAGGAGGAACACTGCTATCGCCAGCGCCCAGGGTGTCTATATTCCCACTATTTTCAGGTGTTATACGGTGCAGCCCCGAAAACGAGATACACACGTGTAGGCGATGCTAACGCCGACGATTCAAAACCAAAATCAAGAGATTTGGCTGACAAACGACAAAGATTTTAGCGTTTGAAATAAGTAAAAACACTAAAAAGCGTCAAAGTCCTAAAAATTTCGTAGAAAATGTGTATAAAACGAACTAAACAGCGTTTTAAATCAAAACAATGTGAATCTCAGCCGCCAATAGCTTCGAGTCGATATTATTTGTAAGTTTATATAGCAAGTTTTAGATCGGTTAGGTTAGGTAGGTAGGTAGAGGGGCTGAGCTGCCTCAAAGAGAGGCCTTGCCTGGCCCGTCGCAGCCGGCTCCGGCTCTTGCCAGCGTCGAGGTACTTGACGCCCAGCTGCGCCAGGTTCTCCTCGCAGTGGAGCGTATGCTGGACGGGCGTCTGGCCGGTCTGGAGGCGAGACTGCCCCCTGCGCCGGTCGTGCGCCCCCCGCTTGCGTCGTCGCAGCGACCGAAGGCTACAACAGCGCCGACCGCACCCGCTGTATCGTATGCGGCGGCGGCGGCGGCTACGGCTCCAGCCCCTGCGGCTCCCAAAAGAGTGGGGAAGGGGGCCAAGGCGCCGGCGAAGGCCCCGGTGAAGGCCCCGGCTAAGGCGCCGGCCCAGGCACCGGCCAAGGCGCCGGCCAAGGCGGTGCCTGAAACGGCGGCGAAGTCCGGAGCGGAGTTCCCTCCGCTTCCCACTCCACCATCTCAGCCGGGCCCCTCCACATCTGCCTCCGATGACCGTTGGCAGGTAGTGGAAGGGTCGAAGTCGTCCCGAAGGCGGGCGAAAAAGGCAGCCCAGAAGGCAGCCCAAGGCCCGCCCTCGCCACCGGTGGCAACGGCCACCAAGAAGAAGGCGCGGAAACTGCAGCCGCCCAAAACAGCGGCTGTGGTGGTGACCGTGTCGCCGGAGGCGGTCAGTAGCGGACTGACGTACGCGGCTCTTTTTCAAAGGGCCCGCAGTCTCGCCACTGAGTTCGGGACGGCAGGCATGAGCCTGCGCAAGTCCCAGACGGGAGCTCGAGTGCTCGAGTTCCCGGGGGCTGAAGGCGCAAAGTCGGCGGACGCCTTTGCGGAGAAGCTGCGAGTTATGTTTGCAGCTGAGGATGGTGTCAGAGTCGCCAGGCCTACGAAGTGTGCTGAGTTGCGCATTTCGGGCCTGGACGACTCAGTGACGGTGGAGGATGTCCGCGTTGCAGTCGTGGAGAAGACGGGCTGCAGCGCGGACAACGTCAGGGTGGGCACCATCCGCCCCGGACCAGGAGGACTTGGCGCTGTGTGGGTCAGCTGCCCCGTAGTGTCGGCCAAAGTATTGGGCGATGCTGGCAAGATCCTCATCGGTTTTGTCAACGCTAGGATTACGGTCCTGGCGGCGAGACCGATGAGGTGTTACAAATGCCTAGTATCGGGGCACACACGCGCCAGGTGCGATAGGTGTTTTGACTGCAGCGGATTATGTTTCCGCTGCGGTCAACCGGGGCACAAGGCGGCGGAATGCTCTGCCGCCCCTCACTGCCCCGTGTGTGCGGCGGGCAATAAACCCGCCAATCACCAGATGGGGCAGGGGGGCTGCAGGCCTCCCCGTGCTTCTCCGCAAGCGCCGGAGGCCAGCCTAACGACCCGGGCTGCCTCCGACGTTAATCGTGTGTCGACGCCGACGCCCATGGAGGGGGTTGGAGACACGGTCCGATAATGGATCAAGTCTCCAGCCTCCTGGTCCAGACGAACCTCAACCACTGTGCCGCGGCGCAGGACCTCCTCCTGCAAACCATGGCACAGTGGTCGGTAGGTCTCGCCGTAGTCGCGGAGCCTTACTACGTTCCTCCCCGTCCAAACTGGATGGGTGACTGGGACGGCTCCGTGGCAAGCTCGACAGGGACCTACTAGAGGAGGCGGCCATTGTTCAATCTTGGCTGTCTCCGCAGGCCCCGACCGAGGAGGTCGACGTGGGGGCTGGTCGTTTCGCTGCTGCGCTAATGCAGATTTGCGACTCGGCCATGCCCCGCGTTCGTGGTTGTCGGCCTCCGAGGAAGGAGGTCTACTGGTGGTCCCAGGAGTTGGCGTGCTTTCCGGGCACGGTTGCTTCGGAAAGTATCTGCACTCGGTCGCAAGGAGGGAATCGAGTCCCGCCTGCCACCACTGCGACTGCAGTGAGGACACGGCCCAGCACACGCTGGCGGTCTGCCCCGCATGGGCGGCGCAGCGCCGGGCCCTCACTGCAGTAATCGGAGAGGAACTCTCGCTGCCGGTCGTAGTACGCTCCATGGCCGGTAGCGACAGTTGTTTTACCGCGGTCGCAACCTTCTGCGAGGACGTAATCTCGCAGAAGGAGGCGGCGGAGAAGGTTCGGGAGGACGACTTCCACTCGGACCAGATCCGCCGCCGGCGAACGGGGCGGCGAAGGCGCGCTCATCTGCGCCTCATGCCGCCCTGATTCTGGCCGCGGGTGGACGGGATGGGTTTCCCCGTTCATCCGCTGTAGAGGTCAGCCGCGAGGGGGTGGCGTCCGCGTGTGACCGGACGTCGCCCAAAATTTGAGAGGAAAAGGAGATGGCGCCCGCAACAGTGCGGGCAGGCGCCGGGAGGGGTCCAGAAGGCGATAACAACCTGGCCCCCTTCCCAAAACACAGGCGCAGAGAGGTCACACCGTGTGGTTTTAGTCGGTTCGAGTCCGACATACCGCCCCGTCGAGAGCCCCGGCGGGGTGACGATCCGAGGGGATTTCCACACGTAAAAAAAAAAAAAAAAAAAAAAAAGGTTTGGGGTGCTGGCTAGAAAACCTCCTCGTGGTGCACCCTGGGCAACGCTGGCGATAGCACTGTTCCTCCTCATTTCCTCCGTGTCATCTGGAGGAGAGGATTATCGCCAGCGGCTAATATTCTAGCAGGAGAGGAAGCCATTCCATCGGCTCTCGGGCAAGGCCAAGAAGGGGCCTAAAGCGGGACCGAGTGGTGGAGAGGATTTCCCTCCACTTCCCACTCCGACAACCCTGCCGGGCCCCTCTGCACCTGCCCCCTCCAACGAGGGTTGGCAGGAGGTGAAGGGCTCCAAGAAGTCTCGAAAGCGGGCAAGACGGGCGGCCGAAAAAGCGGGCCAAGCCCAGCCTTCACCACCGGTGACAACGGCGTCAAAGAATCGACCCCCCCTGCTGTCGCACGCACGTGTTGGTGGCGCCCCTGTTCAGCAAACAGAGGCCCACCGACGCCGCCCACTCCTCTACGGCTGCGCCCCTGGCGTCCGTCGCCGGGGAACCCCACGCAATGGATTTTGCGTTGAAATCCCCCAGCACGAGGACGTGCCCAGACACTAGTCGCCGTATCGAGGTCTCCAAGGTGTTCAGGAAAACCTCGAAGTCGTGCAAGCTCCGATTGGGGGAGAAGTAGACACCATAAATGGTGATTCCCCCCCATTCGGCGGCAACATATCCAGTACCCTTGTCTCTTAGCGACAAGGGCGGGGAATGAGCCGCCGTGGAGCTGACGACTGCCACGGAGCCGTCCCGGTCACCCATCCAGTTCGGACGGGGGGGGACGAAATATGGCTCCGCGACTACGGCAACACCTATCGACCACTGTGCCATGGTTTGCAGGAAGAGGTCCTGCGCCGCGGCACAGTGGTTCAGATTCGTCTGGACAAGAAGGTTGGAGACTTGATCCATTACTGGATCGTCTCTACAACCTCCTCCATGGGCGTCGGCGTCGACGCACGGTTGACGTCGGAGGCAGCCTGGATCGATTGGCTAGCCCCCGGCGTTCGCTGAGAGGCGCGGGGAGGCCTGCAGCCCCCCTGCCCCATTTGATGATTGGCGGGCTTTTTACCCGCCGCACACACGGGGCAGTGAGGAGCAGCAGAGCACTCTGCCGCCTTGTGCCCGGGTTGACCGCAGCGGAAGCACAAACCGCTGCAGTCAAAACAGCTCTCGCACTTGGCGCGAGTGTGTCCCCCGGCTAGACACCTGAAGCATCGCATCGGCCTCGCAGCCAGAACCGTGACCCTGGCATTTACGAAGCCGACGAGCATGCTCCCGGCGTCACCCAACACTTTAGCTGCCGCCACGGGACAGCTAACCCACACCGCGCCGAGGCCTCCCGGACCCGGACGGACAGTGCCGACTCTGACGGTGTCCGCGGTGCATCCAGTCTTTTCCGTGACTGCATCGCGGACATCCTCCGACGTTACAGAGTCGTCCAGGCCCGAGATGCGCAGATCTGCGCACTTGGTGGGCCTGGCGATCTTAAGACCGTCCGTTGCGGCGAACATCACCCGCAGCCTCTCAGCGAATTTGTCGGCCGTCTGAGCGCCGTCAGCCCCAGGGAATTCAAAAATTCGAGCTCCCGTTTGGGCGCGGCGCAGCCTCATTCCTGCGGCCCCGAACTCGGTGGCGAGCCCAGGACGGGCCCCTTTAAAGAGGGCTGCGTACGAGAGCCCGCCACTGGCCGCCTCCGGCGACAAGGTGACAACCACAGCCGCGGTTTTAGGCGGCTGCAGCTTCCGTGGCTTCTTCTTTGACGCCGTTGTCACCGGTGGTGAAGGCTGGGCTTGGCCCGCTTTTTCGGCCGCCCGTCTTGCCCGCTTTCGAGACTTCTTGGAGCCCTTCACCTCCTGCCAACCCTCGTTGGAGGGGGCAGGTGCAGAGGGGCCCGGCAGGGTTGTCGGAGTGGGAAGTGGAGGGAAATCCTCTCCACCACTCGGTCCCGCTTTAGGCCCCTTCTTGGCCTTGCCCGAGAGCCGATGGAATGGCTTCCTCTCCTGCTAGAATATTAGCCGCTGGCGATAATCCTCTCCTCCAGATGACACGGAGGAAATGAGGAGGAACAGTGCTATCGCCAGCGTTGCCCAGGGGACCGGTGCCCCTGGCGTCGACCGCCTTCTTCACCCTGGCGAGCACCTCATCGGCAGTCTCACGACTATCCGTGGAGGTGACCGCCACCGAGTGAAGTGCCGGTCGGCGCCCTGGTCCGGTTGCTGCGGCTCTGGCGTAAGTCATGGGGATCGGGTCCGGGAGGCTCTCGGGCGTTTGTCCCTTCACCGCCTCACCGATGTGCGACTTGGTCTCCATGACAATGTCTCTAGCGACAGTCCCGACCAGGTCTTCGAGCTGGGACTGCGCTCGCACCACGATCCCCTCGGTCGCCACGTCGATGTCAACCTGGGTGGACTCTATCTTCTCGTGGATCTTTTCTATAATGTCGGCGCTTTGCTCCTCCACTTTTGTGTCTAGTTCGCCGATTCTAGCCTTTAACTTATAGTAAGTTTCGTTGAACCACGTGAAGATAGAGTCCTCCATCTCCCCAAGTTTTGCCAGCAGCCTATCCTCTTTTGCGGGTGATACGGCCGCCACGGTCGCAACCTCCTGTACAGGAGTCGCGACCACCGCAGCCGCGCCAGTAGCCCTGGACACCTCCTCCTCCAAGCTCTTCAGTCGCCTGCTTAGCTCGAAAAGTATGCGAAGACCCTTATCCGCATGTTCCTCCAGGTAGGATTTGATATCCTTCCTCATTTGAGGGTATTGTAGGACTTTTGAGGGGATATCCTCAAATGTCTTCATCACCTCCTGGAGTAGAAGGTCACTCGATCGACCAGCGTATGTGATCTGATGCCTTTTAAAATGTTCCATTTGGTCGAGTGACCTTCGCTTTGTTTCGGGTCTTCGAATAAAAGCTCTTGCAGCGCCTTGCACCGCCGAAGGCGAGGTGGAGGCGCCGGGAGCCGCGCCAGATGTTGGAGGTGTTCGGACCATGTTGTACGTGAGTAAAGGAGTGTGTGGTGTTGTGTTTCTGCTTACGACGGGGAAATTTGTCGGTGTATATTATTTGTATATATTTAACCCTGTATAGGGGGGTTGGTGTCTAGTTGTTAAAATAAAGGCAAATAATCAAATTAAATTCAAATTAAAAATATAAAATTATGCTCTAATTTGAGCCGGTCTGTTAAAAAGAGGTGTATAGTGCCTCTGTCAATTTGTTAAAATTACGAAACAACACACAATAAATTCAAGTTAAATATCAAAATAAAATCAAAAGATCAAATAAAATCAAATAAAATAGGTTAAAATCAGATTAAAATATACGTCAATGTCAGTGTAAAAGCTTTGCTCTAATGAGGTTAGGTTAGGTTAGGTTAGGTTAGGTTAGGTTAGGTTAGGTTAGGTTAGGTTAGGTTAGGTTAGGTTAGGTTAGGTTAGGTTAGGTTAGGTTAGGTTAGGTTAGGTTAGGTTAGGTTAGGTTAGGTTAGGTTAGGTTTTTTTTTTTTTTTTTTTTTTTTTAAATCCGGATCTGAGTCCGAACTGCGTATACTCCCCGGACATAATCCAGGCCCTTTAGTAGAAGATAATTTTTTATAATTCTTATTTTTAAGGATTTGTTTTCACATAGTTTATGGTGGTTCCATAATCGCGCTATTACAATATATCATATGACTATAGCTTTATACTAATTTTTAACACATTCATAAAAACTACTTTATGTGAGGTTCACATATTCACATTTTATACTAACAATTTTATTACTGTTGATACTTAAGAGTCTATTGTAGGGATCTGTATTAACTTATATCTATTAACTTATATACTTTTATTTTATTATGTGAGGGTTTACATATTCACATTTTATACTAACAATTTTTTATTGCTATTGATACTTAAGAGTCTATTGTAGGGATCTATATTAATTATATCTATTAACTTATATACTTTTATTTATTCTTTTCTTTTTTATGTTTATATACTATATTTTTCTTTTTATAGTATTTATTTTTCTTTTTGTTTTTTATAATTTTTTATTTTTCTTTTTGTTTTTTAGGTTTTTTATTTTTGTTTTTTGTGTTTTTATTTTTCTTTTGTTTCCTTTATCTTATAATAACTTAATTTTATAATAGTATGTATGTAGATGTATAGTATATATTCTTATCTAGTTCTTAAGTTTTACAACTTATCAATTCAAAAGTTACTTATAGTTATTTAATCTAGAACTTTAGTACTAACAATATTGCTGCTTTTTTACAGCGTTATTTTGTATCTATTCTTATACCTAGTTTTGTTATGCTATTATAATTATATTTATCAAAATATATATAATGCATAGTTCTTAACATCTATTATATTTAATTTTATTCCTAAAACTTACAGCTATTTTAACATATTTTAATTGACTTATTTTCATAAGAAGGTAAGTCCGATTAATTATGTAGTCTGACATTTTATTTGTTTGTATTTGTACTATTTTATAAATAACTTCCCCTTCCAGTGCCATACTGTTTGGGTTTTTTATACCTAATTTTCTAAAATTTTGAGATTTTTGTTCTAATATATTCCCTATTTTAAAATACAAACAAAAGTTTTGTATACTATATTTAACAGCGTTGTTTACAAATGGGGCGCTGACGGCGACATCAGGAATACGCCACAGCCGACCTCGCCAGCGCGTCCCATTTCTTACGAACGGGGCACTGATTATCATAGACGCTGTGGGAGGTGTCGGGTAGCTTTGCCCTTACGCAACTTTTGCACGTTGGTGGTTGGGCTGCCAGGAATTGATCACATTTGGCTTTCAAATGAGGGCCTCCACAGTAGTGGCACAAATCTACTGCCTCTGTGCAAGTTTTGCGCCCGTGTCCGTACGCCAGGCATTTGGTGCACTGCACCAAGGGTGTCTGGTCCTCCACCCGGACACGCTGGAGGTCGATGTATACCCTGCCGACCGACATAAGCTGTTGGTACAGCGCGGGCGTTACCCTGAGTACCAAATGGCACTCATGCTGGTTCCGCGCCCTGCGTCTATATAGGACCTCTGCCTGGCTTATGTCGGCCGCCAGGTCCCCCAATACGCTACTGTTTTGATTGTGCAAGGCGGTCTTAATTTCATTATCGGTGTTGTATGACAACACATTTTTAAATATTACTAACGGGTTTTTATTCCTGGCTTGTTCGAAAGTGATGTTCTCCTTCTCTTTCAGCCTCTCCTCCACTTTGTCTAGCTCGGCTCTGGTGGAGCAGCTGAGGATGACCTTCCCTTCCCGCGTCTTCCTCAGCTTCTCCACCCGAATTCCGCTCTTTCTAGCATCTAAAGCTCCCTTTATATGCTCTATGACACCGCCGGGAGTGTCCAGAGTTTCCTTGGAGGAGATGATTAGGGAGTGAGTTGGCTTGTGCTCCCATGGTGATCTGGGTTGCCTGACCGCATCCGCGTAAGAGGGAGTATCTCCGGGCGCGGGTCCCCGCGTCCGAAGACCCTCCACTGCAGCTCTTAACTTCCCTATTTCCCCAACCAACTCCTCGCCCCCGTGTGTCGACGCAATGTCCGGTCCTAAGTTACCCAGGCCGTCTTCGATCTTTTTTGTAATATCAGCCGTTTTGTCCTCAAACCTTTCAATGAACGACTCGAAGGAGCCATCTACGAAATCCTCTACAAATTTCTCTGTTCTCTCAGTATTTTTGCTTATTTCTAGGGCTATTTTGTCTTTATTTGTGATGGCAACAGTATTAACCAGCTCAACACCCTCGTATATCTTGTCCGTCAGTCTGTCCTCTAATTCTTTAATTTTTTCTTTAATATTTTCGTCCAAACATTTTAATATTGTATTATTTTTATTAACGTTCTCAAGTATTGAGTCAATTACTGCTGTTTCCGGTTTATTTGTTTTGACCTCCCCGCCCATTTGGTCGTAATGTTTCTCCATGGCGGCTACCAAGGAGGTCAACTTGTCCAACATATCGAAGTTTTGAACCTTTAATTCCGTTTTTAAGTTTTTAGCTTCATTTAAAGCCATTTTTGCCTTCTTGCTATATATTGTGGCTTCCTGGAGCCAGGTTGTACACCTGGGGTCCCCGCTTAGGCTTCTTCTGCCCGCTGGGTACCTTGATGCTGGTTTGGATGCCATTATGATGTTTAGAGGGAGCTACGCAAGTCAAATCAAGACAGTGTAATTAAATTCGTCTACGACCTGTAGAAGGGGTTGTAGATGTCCCTTAGACTATGCTATTTAATGGGATGTAGAATCCCAGTCTTAAAGTTAAAGAAAATTCCTTATATACTAATTGTATTGGCAATAAACCAATACAATGCGTTACCTAGTTATATAACAATTAGACAAAATAAAACCTAAAAGAACTAAAAATATTTTTACCCTAAGTAGAGTCTTAATAATAATGATTACAGTTGATAAAAGTTTTTAGAATTTAGCCTACTATTATTGATACTAAAATAAGAATAGGTATTATGTAGAGCAGGACTCTACGTATGTTAATGGGTAATTGTATACCCCAAAGGTCAAGTAAGAAATATAAAAGTAACAAAATAAAATTTTTGTTTCCTGTCTCTACGTTTAGTAATGACTCTACCAGAGCCAGTCGTTCGGTCTCTACTTACTAATAACTTAAATTAATTGATTTAACTAAATTTGGAAAATAACCTATTGACTCTACCTAGAGTGCCTCTCCACACTCCAAAAAATAGTACACCCTATCCCAATCACAACCCCGAAAATCCCATCAAAATCGGACCAGCCGAACCGGAGATATTAATTTTTAAAGTTTTTAATTTTATTAAAAACTACTTTGCCACCCTATGGTCAGAGACCCAGTTAAGTTGGTCTATACTGGTTTTTAAGGGTAGGGGGTTGAAAGTTTAGGGGTGGGTCCGGGGGGGTCGGTTTCGTTCGGAGATGGGGGGGTTAGTTAGAAAGGGGGGGGGCGAAATTCGGTTATTTTTGGGCTAGGACGCACCCTTCTCGAGTTATAGGGTGTTTTTTGATTTTACCTAATCTTTACAATCTTATATTGTATCGCGTGGGAAAATTTTTGAATTTTGATTTATTATTAATAACTTCCGAAATACTTGGCCAAATTCGATTGTAAAGATGTCGTTTTAAAGGTAATTAAATATCCTAATAGGCCCTAATAACTGCGAGGTGAGGGGGGGTCCCACCCAATTGATATTTAAACGGGAATTCGGGGGGTGGTTGTTGACCAACTTCAACTGTATTGTTTTGCCCTTAGCAGTCGAAATAAAATTTTTTGAAAAGTGCGGTCGTGTGGCAGAGGGCCCAAATTTGATGACCGCGCCGGTTTCCAGACCATAGGGGTCCGGGAAACCCAAAATTTTTTATATTTTACCAAAAAATCTTCCCGGGGGTGGTTTTTGGGGGTTGGTATTGGTAGATTACCCTTACAACTGCTTCACAAGCGTGTTTTAATTTTTGGTTATTTTTGCGATATCTCGCACCCCTAACGAGATATAAGGGTTACAAACTTAGTTGGTAATGGAGAAAAGTGACACTTCCCCGTAAAAAATTCCCTAAAAATACAATTTATAATTATAATTAAAACTAAAATTACTTATCTACAGGTGGTGAGGTCTTCTATTCGCCGTAGCCGCAAGAAAAGTCGCCAAGCTGACCGCTCACCCTCCAGAGGTCGCCGAAATTAGGGGTGGCTGACAACTTTCTGCAAATAGCCCCTAGTGCCCAAAGTAAGTATTGGAAAAAATTTTTTCCGTAGTAAGGGTTGTTAGGTAAGCACTTAGGGACACTTCCCAGATGGTGAGGGTGCCAGGAGCAGGGGTTGATGAACCCGACTTTTGGCAAAGTTATGTACTGCAGTTGGCTGTCCGCACACGTAAGTTTGTTTTTATTATTATTTCGCGCGCTTTCGCTCTAAAATTATGGGAGAGGTATCAAAGTCTTCCTTATTAACTAAACAACACTATTAAATGATAAAAAGTATATGTCATCGATCTTGTTTCGTCACAAATAATTTTCGAAAAACACTTACAAAATTTTTGAGGTCCGATTTATTTTGGTCACTTGTTGTCCTTCACTGGGTTGTCCGATTTCAACAGGAAAAACACTCGCGAGTCGGCCGTTTGGTCCTCTATTTAGTACCAATTTCAGTTTCAGCCGGAATGCTGAAATGACTGAAATGGTCGCCACGTGGTTTTGGGTTTTTGGCCCCTAGTGCCTCGGATCCTCACCGGAAAAATCCGGGAGTGGTCTCCAAGGATCGGGGGGGTCCAAACACACACTTCAGCAGTTCAAAAACCGGTGGTCACTGATCAAATTCCGGAGTTATGGCCTCCGGAATGGTAAAAATTTTTCACTTTTCTACCACGTGGTGCACAAATTTTCACGAATTTTCACTTGCGATATATCAAACGACGCGTCTCGCCAGCGCGAATCCGATGATATATAACACTTATATATTTGGTTAAAATAACCCACAACTTTGATTTTTCGTAACGGAGCGGTACAAAAACGTGGCGTTCGCGTCTAGTAGCCCCAGATTTGTCGGTTAGGTTAGGTTTTTTTTTTTTTTTTTTTTTTGTTTTGTCCGGATCTATATCTATGTCCGAACAACGTAAGTTTTGCCTCCAACATAATCGGAGACTTTGTGTATCCTACTTTTCCATTCTAGCATTTTGCGTCTCGCACTGATGTTCTAATACTGTTTTGTTTCTGTTCTATTCTTACTTTATCGTAGGTGGGTCATCCATTTTCTAAAGTCTGTGTTTATAGCTGTTGTTTTTTTTATTCTTAGTTAATGTATCGTTTTCAGGGAATTTGTGAATTTCGTAGCATACTATGTTTACCAACTAGTTGTTTTACTATTTTCTTTTTTACTATATCTATACCTTATTTAATATAATATTTGTTTTATTGCTTTCTCTTCTGCTGTATGGTAATTATTATATTGTTACTTTTATATTTTGTTATTCCACTATTATTCTTTTCTACCATAATTAGCTGTTACTTTTAATATACTTTTAATATACTATTATTTCTTTTATGCTTATGTTTACCGTTTGTTATTCCTGTAGATCTATTCAAGATTTTATTTATATACTATTTATTTCCTTGCTTATGTTTACATATTTAATCAGTTCTATGTCTTTTCCATACCATCTTATTTATTATCTATTTTACTTTTTTATTTATTATTGCTTATTTTTATTAATATCTTTGTTATACTTCTTTCAATTTTTGTCTGTTATAATTCCCCAATTTATTCCCTTTTTTACAGCTATTTTTAATCGTGTCTGTCGGTCCATCCTGTTCGTTCGCACTCTTCTTTCTTAGCTTTCCTGTTAGTACTTTGCTCCAAGACAAGGATTTATCTTTGCGTTGGTTCAGAGTGTCAACCATGATAGCGTGAGTGCAAAACGTCAGTGGATGAAGCGAGGCACCGCCCATAACCGCCCGTGATGCCGACCTTGGATTGGTAAACAATGCTTGGCTGATATCTGTGCGCTTAAAGGTTTGAGCATTGAACCTTCGTTGGGTGGTGCCTAGCTTCTTCCGCATTCCCGTTTTTCCGACGGCAAGTGTCCAGGCGCACGTACTGGTAAGGTTACCCGCACCGCCAATTTCAACCTTAGCAGTACGCCACCCTGGACCTGGCCAACATGTCCCACTTCCTGCGTACTGGGCACTCGGCGCTGAATGCGTTGTGCTCAACGCGATCCAGGCCTTCGTGCACGCAGTTACAGCATTTTGGAACCGTTCCAGCCTGCCAGTCTGTGCAATTTGCTTTGACGTGGGGACCCCCACAATGGCTGCACTTCTCAGCCTTTTCGCTGCAGAGCCGTCTCCCATGCCCGTATCCTAGGCATAGGGAGCATTGAACCAGGGGAGATTGATCCTCGACCCTGATTCTCTGCAGGTCAATGTGGACGGCTCCTTTCTCTTGCAGCTTCGTCCAGATTTTGGGGGTGACCCTAAGGACTACGTTGTGCGTGTGGGGGTTTCTGGCCCTCTTTTTGTAGAGCACCTCAATTTTTTCCTCATCTTTGCTGAGTCCATGAAAAACGTCTCTATTTTGGTTTTTGAGGGCTTTATAGATGTCTTCGTCTGTGTTGGATATTAGGACATCTTTTAGTACGACGAGAGGGTCCTTATTTTTTATGTCCTCCACATTTAAAAGCTCTTTAACACAGGCTAGTCTTTGCTTTACTTTTTCCTTTTCCTCTTCAGTGCGACATCCCAAAATAATTTTTCTGTCCTTTGCCTTCCTTATTCTGTCTATCGTTACCCATCCCTCCTTTGCATCTATGCTTTTCCTTATGTGTTCCATTACCTGTTCTCCTGTTTCCAACTCATTTGTGGAGTTGACGATCACCGAGTGGAGTGCTGCGTGTTGATGTTGATGTTTTGGAGGAGCGTGTGAAACAGTCCGACTTGCTACTGCATCGGCGTAAGATAGCCTTTCAGCTTGTTCCTTATTTGCCTGCAGCGCTTCTTTTAAGTCGTCCATTTTTTGGGTATTTATATTGAGAAGGCGACTGTGCTCCTCGAGCGCCTTCTTCCAGGACTCCGTCTCTATGTTCGTCAACCCCACTATTCCTGTTTCTTTTTCTATCTCCTTCTCTTTATCTTGTGCCACAGGTGGTGTCACTCCCTTGGACGCCTCCGCCTCCTTCACCAGTTGGTACAGTTTGTCAACTGCATTTAGAATACCCTGCTTAAGGTCCGTCTTCAGGTTGCGCGACTCGTTTACACAGGTTTTCGCTCTCTGAAGCCAGACCTTAGCTTGGGCAGTTCTGTTCCTTGGCTTTGTCGTTTTCTGACTCGGCCCCGGTGACGTTCCGGGTGCCTCTGTAGATTTCCTACAGGTTGTTTTTGAGCTTGTGGCGTTAGTTGCTTTGGCCTTTTTAGGCATCGCTGGGACGGCGGACATCAACTTCGGGGAGGGGCCTATACTAGCCTCGCACTCCCCAATACTCCCCCTGACGCTTGTCTGAGTCGTGGTATGTTCCGTGGGACTCGCTTCCGACATCGCGTCAGGTGGAGTACCCTGGGAGTCAGAAGTCGAGGGTTTCTTAGCTGGAGTGCGTATTCCGAACATGTTGGTGTTCAGGAGGGAGTTTAGTTTTGAAAGGGACTAATTTATTAAAATAGGTACTGGTAAATAATGATTTGTATATTGGTGTGAATAAATGCGGTGTATAATATAAATTTAAAAGTAAAATATCACAGATATGTCCTTGCAAGTCCCAGAGCTCAGTCCCGTATCGGCGACTTAGCAGGGAAACACTTCTTCCGAAGAAGAAGTGTCCAAAGCACACCTTCCGTGATCAGCTTACCGAGACTTGCTCAGAGCCGTACACCAAGATGGACAATACAAACCTAACCTAACTTTTAAAAATAATCACTAATTAGGTCAATAAACCAAAATGTACTAATTAAAATTGAAGGTGATATTAATATATAGGACGATACAAACAAAGTGCGGTCAATAAACCGACTTACAATCACAATACACAGAGTAGGTCAATAGACCGATGCGTCAAACTTAAAGCTATTTGAGAGGTCAAAAGACCTTGTCTAATCTTATTTCAGTCAATAAAACCGAAAATCAGTGTTATTTAAGGTCAATAAACCCCGTACGTGTGTTCTGTCAAAAATTTCAAAAATATGTCAATTGTTTATATACTCCCTTATATACAGCTGTAACGTGCAAGGTTGATCTACCGAAGCGAAAAATGGGTGGGTGGGCGGGCCCGTTTTTGAAAATCTACTCGTCGGATCTCGACGGGAGAGGTGTCTTTCGACGCGGCTAAATGAGCCCTATCTAAATATGTAAAATTTATAGTTATAGACCAAAGGGTTGCCAAATTATTGTCGAAAAACGTTAATTTTTGATAAATTTTGATGAAAATTCCTAAGTTTTCAGGTGTTCCTGCTCCGATGGTAAGTCGGAGGGTGTTCAACCGGTGGTGGTGTACAGCAAGGGTGCGGGAGAAGTCAAAAACAACGAGCTCTCGGCAGCGAGTGGCTCGGAAGGTCAGGTAAGTATACTTTAAAGTTAGATTTTAATGATTTTTAGGAACTTTTTCAGTGTTTATAGCAATTTTTTCAGGTGTTATGTGGTGCAGCCCCGAAAACGAGGTACACACGTGTAGGCGACGCGAACGCCGACTATTTAAAACCAAAATCAAAGGATTTGGTTGACAAACGACAAAGATTTTAGCGTTTGAAATATGTAAAAACACAAAAATGTATCAAAGTCCTAAAAATTTAGTAGAAAATGTGTATAAAACGAATTAAACGGCGTTTTAAATCAAAACAAAGTGAATCTCAGCCGCCAATAGCTTCGAGTCGATATTATTAACAAATTTATATAGCAATTTTTAGATGAAAAATTTTTGTGATTTCACCCCTGAGGAAACCTCGGTTTGACACTTAGAATTTTCGTTTTCTGGATGTTTTTGAAAATCTACTCGTCGGATCTCGACGGGAGAGGTGTCTTTCGACGCGGCTAAATGAGCCCTATCTAAATATGTAAAATTTATAGTTATAGACCAAAGGGTTGCCAAATTATTGTCGAAAAACGTTAATTTTTGATAAATTTTGATGAAAATTCCTAAGTTTTCAGGTGTTCCTGCTCCGATGGTAAGTCGGAGGGTGTTCAACCGGTGGTGGTGTACAGCAAGGGTGCGGGAGAAGTCAAAAACAACGAGCTCTCGGCAGCGAGTGGCTCGGAAGGTCAGGTAAGTATACTTTAAAGTTAGATTTTAATGATTTTTAGGAACTTTTTCAGTGTTTATAGCAATTTTTTCAGGTGTTATGTGGTGCAGCCCCGAAAACGAGGTACACACGTGTAGGCGACGCGAACGCCGACTATTTAAAACCAAAATCAAAGGATTTGGTTGACAAACGACAAAGATTTTAGCGTTTGAAATATGTAAAAACACAAAAATGTATCAAAGTCCTAAAAATTTAGTAGAAAATGTGTATAAAACGAATTAAACGGCGTTTTAAATCAAAACAAAGTGAATCTCAGCCGCCAATAGCTTCGAGTCGATATTATTAACAAATTTATATAGCAATTTTTAGATGGGTTAGGTTAGGTTAGGTTAGGTTAGGTTAGGTTAGGTTAGGTTAGGTTAGGTTAGGTTAGGTTAGGTTAGGTTAGGTTAGGTTAGGTTAGGTTAGGTTAGGTTAGGTTAGGTTAGGTTAGGTTAGGTTAGGTTAGGTTAGGTTAGGTTAGGTTAGGTTAGGTTAGGTTAGGTTAGGTTTTTTTTTTTTTTTTTTTTTTTTTTTTTTTTTGATTGAGGTCTTTTTCTTTTGACCTCGCCACTTTTCCCCGTCCGTAGGAACGACAGGCTCTTTTATATCTGATAATATATATATGCTAACTTATTATTATTAATTAATTAATTGGGTATATATTCCCAATTTGTTTACATTTGCTTATCTACACTATTTACATTATATATATTTTCTTGTTGTGTTATTTACATTCTCGTCTTTACATACTGTATATATTTTTATAATTCCTTAATTAGTCAATCTGACTTTATTTCCATTCAGAGTTTAAGAGCTTTTACTATTGTCTACATTTCAAGTTTTTCCAACTGAATTAATAAATTATTTACATTCGATAGTTGCAAGGTATTAAAATAGAATAAAACAATTAAGATAAATAATTAAAATTAAAATAGAATAAATAATTAAATTAAGGATAGTATGCATTTTTACTTTTTGAAATTGTCAACTTTTTGGTCAATTATTGCTTTCAATAATTAAGAACAATTTAAGATAGAATAATTTAAGATAAGTAGTTAATTAGTAAAATAATTTAAATAAGTAATTAAATAAGTATATTATATGTTTCAATTTATGAACTTATTTGTGTGTAAGTGTAGTGTTTAATAAATGTGTAGTTAGCTAAGAGTCTGTCATGTTTGTATAATACCAGTGGGAGTGGTTTTTCCTGTTTATTTTATTCTAAGTCTGTCTTGTATGTTTGTTTCTTCTCACCGAGACGTTCCACTCCGATACTTGTTCCAACTCGCCATACCTATGACCCGTGTATTGTGTATTTGTATGTTTAGCTTGTGTTTATGTTGTGTTAGTTCATAATCTGCCTATCTTTGTCAACAGAGTGTTTATATTCTAACATATAAACAACTGTTGACACCTCTGTATGAACGATTTGTATTTGTACGAGTTATATGTTGTATGCATGTTTTTTGATGTAATCATTTATATATTTATTATATATTTCATACATCAGTGTCTATGTATGTGTATGAGTGTACGTGTTACTGTTATATGTGTGTGTACTGTGGGTGGCTAGTCATAAGTATGCCGTGTTGGACCTGGCCAGGTAGTCCCACTTAAGGCGGGTTGGGCATTCGGCGCTATAGGCGTTGTGGCCAACGTTCCTTAGCCCAGAGTACGAACAATTGCAGCAACGCGGTCCGGCCCCCGCAGAGTACTCGGGGCATTTCGCACGCAAATGCGGTCCTCCGCAGTGGCTGCACTTGTCCACACTCTCGGTGCAGTACTTGCGGCCATGGCCGAATGCCAGGCACCTTGTGCATTGGACCACCGGGGACTGGTCCTCCACCCTGACCCTTTGGAGGTCGAGGTAGAGGGTTCCAGCCCCGGTCATCCGCTGCCACACTTTCGGCCTCACCTGTAGTATCAGGTGGGACGCCTCGGGATTTTTTGTCCTCTTCTTATACTTTATTTTAAGCTCTTTTTCTTCCTGTGGTAGCCCCATGAAGATTTCCGTGTTCTGGGTGTATAGGGCCCGAATCACGTCCTCGTCGTCCCCATCAACAATAACGTCTTTGAGGACGACAAGCGGATCTTTGTTCTTCATGGGCTCTACCACAAGCCCACCCCCACTGTTTGCTATCCTCTCCCTCACTCGATCGCGTTCCCCCACGGTGTCGCAACCCAGGATGACTGTCCGGTTCTTCGCCTTCCTGGCCCTACTTACCTTTAAGCCGGTACTTCTGGCGTCGACCGCCTTTTTCACCTTGGCGAGCACCTCCTCGGCAGTCTCAAGACTGTTCGTGGAGGTGACCGCCACCGAGTGAAGCGCCGGTCGGCGCCCGGGTCCGGCTGCCGCGGCCCTAGCATATGTCATGGGGGGGATCGGGGCCGGGAGGCTCTCGGGCTTTTGGAGCTTGATAGCCTCGCCGATTGCCTCGCCGATGTGGGACTTGGTCTCAACAACCAAGTCCCGAGCGACAGTCCCGACCAGGTCTTCGATCTGGGACTGCGCTCGCACCACGATCCCCTCCGTTGCCACGTCCATGTCAACTTGGACGGACTCCATCTTCTCGTGGATCTTTTCGACTACCTCGGCGCTTTTCTCTTCCATTTTTGTTGAGGCGTCGGTAATTTTGTCACGTAATTTATAATAAGTTTCATTGAACCACGTGAAGATGGAGTCCTCCATTTCCGCAAGTTTGGCCAGGATTGCGATCTCCGGTAGTTTTGATTCGAGGGTCTCCGGGTCTGCGGTCTCGATCACCGTCACGCCGGCAGCCTCAGCCACCTTCTCCTCCAGGCTCTTAACACGCCTGCTCAGTTCGAATAAAAGACGGAGACCCTTATCCGAAGCTGACTCCAGGAAGGCTTTAATGTCCTTCCGCATTTGCGGGTATTGCGCACACTTCGAGGGGATCTCCTCGAAGGTGGTCATTACCTCCTGGAGTAAGAGGTCACTCGACTGGCTAGCGTAGGTGGTATGCTGCCTCTTAAATTGTTCCATCTGGTCGAGTGACCTTCGCTTGGTTCCGGGGTTAGGTTAGGTTAGGTTAGGTTAGGTTAGGTTAGGTTAGGTTAGGTTAGGTTAGGTTAGGTTAGGTTAGGTTAGGTTAGGTTAGGTTAGGTTAGGTTAGGTTAGGTTAGGTTAGGTTAGGTTAGGTTAGGTTAGGTTAGGTTAGGTTTTTTTTTTTTTTTTTTTTTTTTTTTTTTTTTTTTTTTTTTTTATATTACAGACTATCCGCCAACTGGATTGGCGCCCTTATGTAACTAATACTCTTTATCATACCAGTTCTATCTAGTTTGCTTCTCGCACTAACATGCCGCATACTTTGTCTTTCTGCCATTCATCCACATTCTTTCTTATTATGGGTGGGACTCCCATTTATAGACTCTACTCTAATTACGACTACTTTTGTTTTTATTTTTATTATACTTTTCTAGGGAAATAATGGTACTCTTGCTTTTTATTGTCTTAGCCTAATTACATTTCTTATTCTAATTACAATTTTATTTATCTTATTTTAATAGTATACCTTATTTAGTACATTAGTCTAATTACATTTTCTTATTTTAATTACAATTTTACATATCTTATTATAACAGTGTGCCTTATTTTATTACAGTTACTTATTTTACTGCTTACTTATTTACTATTTCATATAACTTACTTCTATGCTTACGTTAATATATATACAATATATTACTAAACATATTTATCCATCTATCTATCTTTGTTGCTTTTAATGACTCTATTTGCTATATTTTCGCAGTATTTTAAGAACTTATCTCTATTTTTGCCTACCAAGATTTCCCATATCACTTCCTTGTTTAGTGTTTCATCCAATTCCATTTCAATATTGTACCGTTCTACTGCGAATATGGG